>JAQFVV010006220.1:6141351-6821351 GCA_028023455.1 Epiperipatus broadwayi | reverse complement strand
AAATCAACCTTTTTAAAAAAATTAGTCAGTAAAAGTTACTCTTATTGGAAAACATGCTATTTTTGTTTGCTTTAGCTACCATTATCTTTAGGAAAAAAATGAGATACATATGTAATCACAGAATCAAAAGTTTTAACCCCTGTTATGTCAATGCATGTTTTTTTTATATCCACTTTTCCAACTTTTATAGTAAATCTAACAAGTGATATTACTTACAGCATATGACCAATTGCACATAGATGTTACAAAGCCTCATTCAATATAGTTAATAATTTAACTTCACAAGTTATAATTAATTTTTATTCATTTTAACACTTTGTGAATAAATAATTAGATATTATAAATACTAATAAGTGCAGTGCTAGTTGCTAGAAATCAATGGAATAATAAAATTTCCAAGTGTTGTTTATATCACTGCATTATTTTTTATTGTCAGGGTTGCCTAGAAAATGTAAAATGAATATTTACATCTACTTATACTAGGGACCTGCACCCCAGGCCCACAGGTTATATCTGGCATATGAGAGATTTTTGTGGAGCTCTCCATCTTCGTAACTGAACACCAATTATCAAGACATTAAATAACTAATAGCCAATGGGTAGATATTATTGTACCGGCAATCATTTAATAAAAATTTACAATTATTAAATCTCATCACATTATTGTATTTTTTCATTGTTTTTATTTGTCCATACTGATTTCTTTTTTCTCTCCTTTTAGAAGTTCTTTCTTTCTAAGCAAAAATAAATCCATGGATACTAAGAAAAGAAAGGTAGTTCTTGTCTGCTGAAATTTTAATGAAGTTTGGAAACTTTCATTGAGCACTTTGGGAAATGTATTTGTCTGATTTATCAAGATACCATTGCTGTGAAGAAAGTTTCAAATATTAAATGGCATTATGAAACTCATCATAATCATTACAACAATTTCACCAAAAAAACACAAGAAGATGAAGTTGCACAGCTGAGAAATAATTTAACAAAGCAGTCATCCTTTTTTCACAAGAAAACTTAAAGAAATCGACTGAAACACTCATGTGAGCTATGAAGTATCAAAACTATTTGCAGAAAAGATTAAACTTTTTACTGATGAAGAATTCTTTAAAGAATGTATGTTGAAAATAGTGAATATTGTTTGTCCAAAAAAAAAAGAATTATTTTCTGCAATAAGCTTATTGGCAAGAACTGTAACAAGACAAATTGAAGAACTGGCAAGAAATGTTAAAAGTGGCTTAAAAAGCATTTTAACAAATCTGATTGCCATTGATGAAACCACATATATCACTGATACTTGCCAACTTGCAGTATTTGTGAAAAGTGTAACGTCAATATTTGATATTGTGGAAGATCTTGTACAATTGATTCCTATAAAAGGCACTAGCACCGGAGAAAATAGTTTGGGAAGCATTATAAAATCTATTTTTGAAATAAATCTTGATTTATTAATGCTTATTGGAGTAACCACAGATGGGATGCCAGTGATGTTTGGAGAGAAAAGGGGTTTGTTTTATTGCTTCAAAAATACATTGGCATTGATCACAAACTAATCAAACTTCACTGCAATATTAATCAGGATGCATTATATGCAAAGTCATTGAATTTTAAGGATATCATGGCAGTGGTTATAAATATAGTGAATTTTATATTTTCAAGAAGACTAAATCACTGTTAGTTTCGAGAATTTCTAAAACAAATTGAAGCAGAGTATGGTAATATATATTTTTCAAATGTTCGATGGTCTAGTTGAGGAAGAATTCAAAAATGAGTATATGCAATGAGAGAAGAGATTGCTATGCTTTTAGAGAGCAAAGTCCAACATAATTCTTGCTTTCAAAATCCACAGTGGATTGTCAAAGTAGCATTTATGGTAGACATCATAACTCATATGAACAATTTGAATCTTGAGCTTCAAGAAAGGAAAAAGCTTATATTTGGAATGTTTGGTCAAATTACTGCTTTTGAAAGAAAACATTGACTATGGGAATCAAACTTCAGACAGGCAACTACTGTCATTTTTCCAATCTCAAAAATCATAAGAAAGATATAATACTAGACATTTTTGTGAGCTCTAGTCAGGAGTTGAGAAGCTAATTTTCCTTTGTTTTGTGGACTTCCAGGAATATAGAAATCAATTTATATTATTTGGTTCTTCTTATAAAGTTGATGTGGAACAAATGGCAGAAAAATATGAGTTGGAGTTATTCAACTTACAATGTGACAAATTTTTGAAATCAAAATTTGACTTCAAATCCACTGCTAATTTCTACAAGAAATATGTATTGCCAAGCTGAAAATATAAAAACATCTTGAATAATGCAAAATGATGGTATCATTATTTGCAAATACATATGCATGTGAACAACTTTTTAAAAAAATGAAATACTCTAAAAGTCATTTAAGAACAAGGTTATGTATTGACCAGCTAAATGATGTTTTGCTTTTGGCATCAACAAACATTTCTCTGGATATGAAGAAGTTAGCAAACAATATAAAGAAACAAATGTCACATTAATTAATTTGTCATTTCTAATTGTAATTTGTAAAGAATTTGCAATTTTTTGTTGTGTTTTCAGTAAGTAGTTGTTTTACTGTTATTACTACAGTAAAATAAGTAACATTGTTTAAATAAAATTACATTGATTTCCTTGTTTTCTTTAAATATCCATACAAAGATAGCTTTCTAGACAGAGTGATCTAAGATTGAAATAAATTATTTGTAATACTTTGATATCATGGTCCTCCTTCAAAAAACATTGCATATCAATCTGGACCTCTCTCTCTCTCTCTCTCTCTCTCTCTCTCTCTCTCTCTCTCTCTCTCTCTCTCTCTCTCTCTCTCTCTCTCTCTCTCTCTCTCTCTCTCTCCAAAAGGTTACTAACTCCTGACTTACTTACCACAGTTCTTATAAAAATAGCAGATCTGAAAAATAATATTAATTACAATGTGTCCAACCATACCCACATGTTAATAAAGCCTATTTCAATATTTCTAATAATTTAATTTTGCAAAGTAGAATTATTAGTCATGCTAAATGACTACAATATATGAATACAATTGGATTTTTAACATATTGAATATTATTTGTCAACTCTGATAGCTTTATAAAAACTGGAAAATAAATGCAAATATTCACTTTATATCTACTATATAAAAAATCTGACAATAAAGAGCATTAAAAAAATTTATCATCCTGTGATTACATATTGATTTATCTAAATATATTTAAATAAATCAATGATATAATATAATATAAAATATCTTTATATAACAGCAATAATAAATCACATACAAAAAATCTCTTTTTGGCAAATATATATCATCATCAACAACCATTATCAATAACTGCAGGATGAAAGTCTCTCCAAGTTCAATCCATTTTCTCTAATCTCTAGCATCTCTTCTCCACATCACCCCTGCACACTTTCTTATTTCATTCATCCATTTCACATGTGGTCTCTTTCTGGGTCATTTACAATCTCTTGGAATCCAGTTTAAGATTTCAATTGTCTATCTATTTTCATCTCTTCTAACAATATCCAGCCCAACTTCACTTCAGTCATTTCAATTTTTTCAATGAAATCAGTAACACCTGTTTGTTCACTTACCCATAAATTGCATTTTCGATCTCTTCTTGTTACTTCCAACAAGCATCTCCCCATACTTCTTTGAGTGGTCTGAAGTCTCTGTATTGTTCACCTATTAAGTGTCCAAGTCTCAGATCCATAAGTAAGAACTGGTAAAACGCACTTATTAAAAACCTTCCTTTTTAAACACAGGCATATTTCCTTTTAGTATCAAGTTATTTCTACCAAAAGCACTCCAACCAACTTTAATTTTATGATTAATTTCATCCATTATGTTTCCATCTGTATTAATAATCTGACCAAGGTATTTGTAACTTTTAACTTCTTGTAACTCATCATAATCAATTTTTATTTTTATATTTTGAGAAAATCCTACCTACCTACCTACCTGCCCACCCACCCACCTGCTGCCGTCACATGCCTGCCTGCCTATCTATCTATCTATCTATCTATCTATCTATCTATCTATCTATCTATCTATCTATCTATCTATCTATCTATCTATCTATCTATCTATCTATCTATCTATCTATCTATCTATCTATCTATCTATCTATCTATTATGTAACGGTATACATACGCCATTATATTATTTTAAAATTAAAATAAATAGGAAAAGATCGTAAATAAAAATTGATTTATTAAAAACGAAAAATTAAAATATTTACTTAACATATATATTATCGCTCGCAGATGAAAAACTATTTCTTTAAAAAAGTATTTAAAAGTAAGAAATGTAAAAAAAAGTAAAGATCTGTAGATTAATTAATATTAAAAAATATATAAAAATGTTGATTAATTTCTATTTAAAAATCATGTAAAAATCTTAGTGAATGGAAATGATTGAAATATAATTGTATCTAAAGCAAAATGTTATATAGAGATAAAAATTAAAGATTGTGGTTCCTACTTTGAAGCAGAGTGACCAAGACAAGAAGGAACAAGTGCATGGGCCAGAAAGAAAAGCATCAAGAGTAATAAGATCAATGACATCATGTTTACTCGATCCGTAGAATTTGTGATAAGGGAGTCCAGAAATGATAAAAGATGAAATAATGGAATTTAGTGATTAATCTGACTATTAATCCATGTATGACAGCTAGATATAGTATAGACTTCATGATGTAGGAGTCTGACATGAGATTTAGTTTCCTAATATTTGAACCAGCTGAGGTGGCCTCCCAATGGCAATTCCGGACAGAATGAATGGCAAGTAGTGGCTTCATTTCCAAGGACAATCTACAAAAGGTGATCACTAGAATGAACTTCCATAAATCTGCTGAAATCTGTGGGATTCATAAAGATGGACTTAAAGATCTATCATGGAAAGTATGAACTTTTATCTGTTAAACTTTTTTTTAATATATCTCTTTAATATGTAGTTAATTCATAAAGTATGAACTTTTAAGTGAACTCTTATCTGACAGCAAAATTACTCTAAATCAGTTAATTTTTTTTGTTATGTATAATGTTTGCTTTAATCATTTTCATTTTTTTTGTTTGTTAACTAAATTATTAAATTTAAAGTTGGGTGTAGATGGCTGCATAGATTTGTTAAAGTTTATGTTAGTTTAAGGAGGTTAATTTCAGACTATTTGTTTCATAGTTGAGTCAATGTTGGTGGAGGAATGTATAGGTGTTTATATCAATGTAATGTGAAGCATGTTAGCATACAGGGCACAATGCCCAAATGAATGCATGGCCCAAAGGTGTAGCCATTGCACAGCATATGGTCATGGATGTACTTCCCATGCTATTGATTTTCTTTTGCTCTATAGATAGAGACTATGAGACAGCAAGGACTCCTCTCCCTCCATATGAAACATTTCTTTTAATGTTTTATATATATTATTCCTTTTCCAGAAAGACATACATTTCTGTACTAGACAAGGATCATTCCTTTTAAATAATATCATGCTGCAGATGCACATTTTTGTCAGCATGGTTTTATGCTAACATCTTCATATCACATTGGTGGTTTCTGTATAACAGAAGTGAGCATTGGTTTAGCTACAAATTTTTAGCCTGGAGTTAAATGTTTTTGAAAAGTTTTCAATTGTGTAATCTATGTAGCCTATCTATGCTCAACATTCTAAAATATTAAATTGTGTAAAAAATCCATCTGTGTGAACTTAATCAGATATTAAACTAAGTTTAAAATAATATAAAAACAAAGCTAAAGCAATATTAAATATTTATTCCTCAAATTTGTATATGTGCATAAATAAATATTTTTGTGATTATTACTGGCAGTGGCTTATTTTTATTTTTTTTTAAATATTGAAATACATTTAGGAATTTAGATTTTAAATCTCAACTACTCTTTGAGCTAGTGTCTAGGGCTAATGGTTTATAAAAGTTGGATCCTTCCCAAAGTGTACCTGCCTACTTTATAAATTTTCTTGGTTCAAATAGCCTAGTGGCACTCTGTATGGCAGATAGGGTAAGTGTATACTTTTACCTGACCATTATATATATATATAACAAAGGCATTGATAAGTTATTTTTAATTTTAAAAAGTTAGACACATTAAGTGAGTTTTGGGTTAATTAATAAAATCACATTGATAAATAGATTGAAATTGGTATAACATAAGTACTGCTGCAAAAGTGTACTTATATTAATTGGTATACATATGTATTTTTTTTGTTTTAATATATATATATATATATTGTAATTGGGGAATAGTCTCTAGTAAAATATGAGAGAAAGTTTACTAAATATAAAAATAGGCATTGGATAATACTCAGCACCATTCCTTGCATCAGGCAGTCAAATGAGCCTTATGCATATTATGGCAACTAATTTTCAAGTTAGCAATGATAATCAAATTGACACTACTAAAATTTAGAATGGATTTTATTGTAAAGTCTTTTTCATAGCACTGTTTACATTTCAAGATGCATAATCTAATCCTAAATAGCTAGCTAAAAATAAATTGTATTTCTACTTTATGCTGGTAAGATCCTTGTTATTGGATTCAGCCTCTAAATGAAGAAATGTCTTGCATATTGTATCATAATATTTCTGCATTTTTATTAATTTTTCCCTGATATTGCTTTTGGGTTATAGGCAATGTAAAGAATAAATCTTGAAAATAATGATCGTACACCCTAACTACTTGTAAATGAAAATAAAATGGAAAGGCTGAATTAACAAATTAACAATATATTTATTATGTAAAAAAAAATAGAATCATTATAACTTTACCACAGTGTGTATAATAAGTGCTTTGAATGTGAATGTTTTTTATGTATATATTTAATGTCTAGTTAAACACTACTTTCTTTTTTTACTTTATTATTATCAACCAATATCCATTGAATTATGATTCGTTAAATTACAGACTTGGCAATAAATTACTAATACTTCAGATTCTTTTACTTACATCTTAATACTAACATATGAAAAAAAAATAGTGCACAAAGGAAAAAAATTCACCAAACTTGTTCTTCATTCTCTCTAAACTCTAAAAATAAAATCAAAAACTACATTATAGCCTGAAATCCCTTATAATTTTACAAACTATTTATTTCAAACCAAGGATTTTTATAAACTGAAATTAATTAAATTTCTTACCAGTATTATTTATTGAAACAGTCTGTACACTGATTATTATTATTAAGTCAATGTTACATATTTTGTATCTTGGATATGAAAATTCATTAACAATTTATGATAGAATTTCTTTTTCTAGCAATCTCTCTAAATGTATGCATAAAATATCCATCAGTAGCACTGCAAATCAATTTATTTGCTTGTGGAATTTCAGTCTTGACTAGTAAGTATATGCCATGATATCATAAAGCTTAGTTTTAATCACAATTTACATATTATGTGATATAGCAAGAAATGGCTACAATTTAAGACTTTGCATTAGGTCTTAATAGTTATCCATTTCTCATAGGTATTAAATAGTTGGAAAGTGATTGCACAATGCATGTTTAATGCTCCTTAGATAATCATCTTGACATATCTATAAGAATAAATATGATTTATCATTTGTGCAATGAGAATATACTGGTAGCCTATTTCCT
This sequence comes from Epiperipatus broadwayi, assembly GCA_028023455.1. Lineage (NCBI taxonomy): Eukaryota > Metazoa > Onychophora > Udeonychophora > Euonychophora > Peripatidae > Epiperipatus > Epiperipatus broadwayi. The sequence goes on along the minus strand of JAQFVV010006220.1, from coordinate 6,813,730 downwards.
TCTTTTTGCAGAATTAAGAGTTAGTTTTTTTATATAGAAGTAATTGGAGCTTACTATTAGAATCAGTTGACAAACAATGTTAGCATCTTTTTTACTTGGCTGGCTTTGTTATATGCATTAAATACTAGTCCATGAAAACTGAAATTTAAACATTGATCTCTAATATCTGTTTTCTGAAATCATTTAAAATTTTTTCTTTGTAATTCCTTTCTAATATTCTATGTCATCACCCATATGTTTATTAAAAAATATACTTTTGCAAAATGCAGCAATCAATCTGCCCATCTACCAATGGGGAGTTTTTCAAAAACAAGCTTGGACCTTTTCTCTTTGCTTACCAAATCTTTAATTACTTTGGTTTCTACGTAAAATAGACTGTTTTTCAAATTGTAGCTTTTAATAATTTTAACTTTACACAAATTAAAAATTTATATATATTAGATATAACAAATTGAATTTAAATTCGATTGTTAATTATTATTTCACTGTTATTTAAATATCTTTAAACATATTTTTGGCAATTATATATTTTTAAACAACCCAACTTACCAACTAAAAAGATAATAATCTATATAGATGGGCTAATATTATTTCATCCCCATCCAATACCATGACTGTGGAATTTCAGCTAAGTGGTTTTGACAAGAACATAAAAATGTATGTGTCTTGTAATGTTTATACCAATATTACATGTGAAAGTTACTTCAATTTCCATCAGTTAAATAATTTGGAGAATCACTTTCACAATCCTCTTTTCAATTTTTATTATAGAGTCAAAATACCTCAAATAAATAAATGAATAATGAAAATTATTCTATGCTGTAAAACAGACATATATATTGGCAGCCCACACTTACTCCATATGATAAACAGATTTTCATTTATTTTAACTATATTTTATTCATCTTTTTTTTATCATCATGCTACAATAGTGAAACCTTTCATTTTAAACTACTTTCTTGACTTAAATCTCTGCATATCTTTGCATTATTTTAGATTTAAATTTACATCAATATTGTGAACCTGATTCACTATCATCATATAATTCACAATTACCACAATATATGTCAATTTATCTTACCAGCATTAATCTTGATTATTACATAACATTAACTACTGAGAAAGTTTATATTTGTATATTTATTTTATTTTATATGTAATATTGTATATATAAAATAATAAATATAATGGTAATTAACTATTATATACAGTCTTTCAATCTGCAGAAGTACTTTTAGTTAATTCATTAACTGCTTCAACTGCCATTAAATTCACAAAACAGAAGCAAATATCATCAACTCAAATCCCAAGAATCCCAAATTTTAATGTTAGTTGCTTGTCTATTAATCATATTCATTTTATTTCTATTTATTAAAATTTCCATCTTAATTTTTTTTTATTATAGTTTCTCTCTTCATGAAGAATCTTAACACTTTCAACAGTCAAAATTAAATTTATATTGACATGTCCTTTTAAGATCCAAAAAACTGAAGCAGTCATTAAATCATTATTATTTCTACTTTTCACATGCTTATATAACAATTTATGCTCCTTTAATCTTTTTTTCAATACTATATCTCAATTCACCTATATATGATAACATACATCCACAAAAAATTTGGTATACAACATTACTTTTCTGCTTGGCAGGTATGGCATTTTTAGAATTATTCACTAATGTATTAATATTATTTGTAACAAAAAATGAAACATTGAACACATTCTTATATATATCCTTAAAAAAAATTCACTTGAGCATTTGAAATATATGGAAAAGATATTCATTATTTACTATCAATCTTCAACACCTTTAAACCATTATAACTCTTTTTAAATTGGCATAAAGTATTGTTAATCTGTTCCATCTTATAACCAATTTCAAACAATTCCTTGGCAAATATCTCAATATTTTTTTAATTTATCACACTGATAATGACATAATTTTTCATTTCAAAACAAAAAAAATATAAAACTTGCCATCTTATGCATAATTGGTACTTTTGATTTACAATTTATATAAGCCTTTTTTTTGAAATGGTTTGCATAAAATGGCAAGTTTTAGATCTTTTTTTTTTGTTTCATAATGAAAAATTATGTCATTGTGATAAATTATGAAATATTGAGATATTTTCCAAGAGATTGCTTAAAATTGCTTAGAAGATGGAACAAATTAACAATATTTTATGTCAATTTAAAAGAGTTATAATGGTTAAAGGAATTGAAGATTGATAGTAAAAATTTATTCCATATATTTCAAATGCTCATCTACTTGAAGCTGGTTATAAGATGGAATGGATTAGCAATACTTTATGTCAATTTAAAAAGAGTTATAATGGTTTAAAGGAGTTAAAGATTGATAGTAAAAAATAGATATTTATTCCATACATTTCAAATGCTCAAGTGAAATTTTTTAAGAATACATATATAAGAATGTGTTTAATGTTTTCTTTTGTGTTACAAATAATGTTAATAAATTAGTGAATAATTTTAAAAATGTCATACCTGTCAAGAAAAAAAGTAATGTTGCATATCAAATTTTTTGTGGATGTATGTTATCACATATAGATGAATCGAGGTGCAGTATTGAAAAAAGATTAAAGGAATATGAATTACTATACAAATGCATAAAAAGTAAAAATAATAGTGATTTAATGACTGCTTCAGTTTTTTTGGATGTGAAAGGACATGTAATTATAAATTTAAATTTGATATTGAAGCTGTTAAGATTCTTCATGAAGAGAAAAACCATAATAAAAAATAAATTATGGAGACAAATTTTATTAAATAGAAATAAAATGAATATTATTAATAGACAAGCTACTAACATTAAAATTCAGGATTCATGGAATTTGAGTTGATGACATTTGCTTCTGTTATATTTTTTGAATTTAACAGCAAGTGAGGAGGGTTAAGGAATTAACTTAAAGTACTTCTGTAGATTGAAAGACTGTATATAATAGTTAATTACCGTTATATTTATTATTTTTATTGTTATTACAATAGTTTTTTAATTAATGGACATTTTATTTGTACATATATATATATATAATACTTAATACATGCATATTATCTATACCAAATTTAATGATATAGTTGGCTAAAGTGTTTGGAGAGTGGAGAAGATTGAAGCTTGGTCATTAAAGTGTGAGGATTTGCAAACCTTCAGACAAATACTGAGGATTTGCTATTTTAATATAAACTGAGCACAGATTGCATATATGTGTGGGAGATGGTGATCTGGACTAACTGATGAGTGCTGGTTCCGCATAAAATATGGATATTGGAGATCATTTATTTTTTTCACAAGAATGTGATCATGTGTATCAATTGTATAAGATAAATTATATAGTTGTAGAAAGTTTGAAAGTCTTAGTTCAAGTCCTTATAATTATATTAAAATTAGTATAGACAATATACATGTATTTGAATATTATATATTCAGCCTCTATTCTGCCCATCCTGCTTCTGTATAATTAAATGGACATATTAAAATCCTATATGTGAGGGGTCAGATTGATTTAAGCTCCACATGGGTATTGTAATAATATTGGCATTAATAAGGGTTTTGAGCATTTCATCCTTTGATTTTCAATGATATGGATGGCTGAAGAGTTGGAAGGTGGAGAAAGTTAAAGTTTGTCCATTAAAGTGTGAAGATTTGCTAGACCAAATGATGAGTGCTGGTTCAGACTAAAATACATATATTGGAAATCATTTATTTTTTTCACATGCATGTGCTCATATGTATTGGTTGTATAAGATGAATTGGATAGCCATAGAGAGTTTGAAAGTCTTCTGAATTCAAGTCCCTTATATATATATATATATATATATATATATATATATATCAAATTATTTTATATCATAAGTTTAGTATGCATTCATAGACAATTACTCTTTAACAAAATCATCAATATTAGTCATTCTTTATTAGATCGAAATGACTAATCTCTTTAACTCCAGATACAGATTTACTAAAGATAAAATTTTAATATAAATAGTATTTTCTTATTCAACATTTTATGGGGGGGGGGGTGTTAATGCTTGTAACCTATGTCTGAAAAGTTGTAGTTGAAATATATATATAGGTGTAAGTAAAAATAAAACACTTTTTAAATAGCCATTTGTAGATCAAAAGCCTATCCAACTTTTACCCAAAAAAGATTAAGAAAGGACACATGTGTTTAGTTAAATACTAGGTGGTGGAGATTAGTGTTTATAATTTTTTATTTTACCTTTTAATGAAGACTAGCTGGATACTCATTTTTCAATTAATAACTAGATGGTTGTTAGTTGTTTAAGCCTCCCCCCCCCCCAAAAAAAAAATGTCAATTGAATTCAAATTCCATATTGTAAGCATGGTAGGACGATTTTCTAATCAATATTTTATGCATTCCAAGCGGTATTGTTTATTATATATATTCACTTTTATATTTATTCATATCTATTAATAAAATTTTGATTTAAAAACAAACAAATAAAAGAAAGGTTTTGATTTAAAAGAATAAAAAAGACATACTGTGAAGTATAATAAAATTAGTCTTGCAATAGAGCTATAAAATCTATATTTATGTGAATGGAAGCTATGGCAGATAGTCATTAGAAAATAATAAATGGGGGAGGGAGTATGCTTGGAACAATAAATTACTGTTCAATAGTTTATATTAAGTAACATCATTAATTATATATATGTGTAGGAATTTACCTTCAACTTTTACCTTGTAACACCTTTGTAAAGATAATGTCAATAAAATATGTAAAATATTTAAACAATTTCGTAATTAACATTTTACATTCTGCAATGTTGTATTCTTATCTTGTTTTCTATACGTCAGCCATTTCATAAACAGATTTTAAAAAATTTCTTTGTAGTGGTACAAATTTTTTAAATATATATATAATTTTTTTCAGACTCCTCCCCCCTCCCACTATATTGTATATTTTAAACTTTCTTCTATACTTGATTCATATATTTTAAATTCTTAAAATACTCACTAGGCTACTTACACAAACAATCACACATATATTTGATATATATATATATATTATTACTGGCTATTTTTCAGATTGTTTTATATAATAATTGAAAAGGCAATTAAATGAATAAAAGGAATAAGATAGTGGGAAAGATGCAGGGAAGATTTAAACCTAATTATAATATAAATCAAAGGGTCTCCTTTCAGTTAATAGCAAACTCCTTTCTGCCCAATTATACAATTATGACAGACAAAAATAAAGCATGGCCCTTAATCCCAGGAGGCTGTAAAGTCACCAACCAAGGCAGCGGTTGGTGGCCGAAGGCGGAGGGTGCTAAGAATATCCTGGAGGCGGACCCAAGCTGCCATTTGATGACGACTTTTTATTTAGGTACTTACAACTGCAGATCACTTTCAAGTGAAGGAAGATTGCAAGAATTAGAAGAAGAACCCTCTTATATTAAATGGGATATTATTGGACTTTGTGAAGTTAGAAGAAAAGGTGAAGAGACAATTGATTTAAAAAGTGGACATATGCTCTATTATAAAGGCACAAATATTGGAAATACAAGTGGAGTAGGATCATTATAAATAAAAAGTGGAAGAACAATATTGTGGAGATTGATGGTGTATCAGACAGAGTGGCAAGATACAACTTAATAGCAGATATCAAATGCAGATAATTCAGGTTTATGCCCCAACAAGTTCTCACAGTGATGAAGTAGTAGAAGATTTTTATATGGATGTACAAAAGGCTTTTGATCAGAGTAAACAACATTTTAAAATTGTTATGGGAGATTTTAATGTTAGAATTGGTAAACAAATGAAAGATGAAAGTGTTGTAGGTAATTTTGGTTATGGTAATAGAAATGAGAGAGGACATAGACTTGTGGAGTTTGCAGAGAAGGAAAAACTTTATATTATGAATTCTTTTTTTGAGAAAAATGTTAGAAGGAAATGGACATGGAAGCAACCAAATGAATGTACAGCAGAATTGGATTATATTTTGACTAACAGGAAATACATATTTCAAGATTGTAATGTTCTTAATAAATTTAACACAGGAAGTGATCATCGATTAGTAAGGGGTAAGATACATGTTAATGTAAAACTAGAGAGACAAAAATTATTAAGAAAAACTATATTTACAGTTGATATTCCTAATCTTCAGAAACATTCTAATGAATTTAAATTAGAACTTACAAATCGGTTTCAAGTATTAGCAGATTTTGAACATGATTCAGATTTGAATAAAATTAATATGAAAATAACTGATACACTTTTAAAAACTGCAACAAAGATAGCTGGTAGAAAAAAGCAGCAATTGACTAAAAAAATTTCTACTGAGACTAGAGAACTTATGAAGAAAAGAAGGAATATGAAGATATGCAAGAATGATGCATTAAAAAGAATTGAATATCTCGAATTTTGTAAAATGGTGCGGAAAAGAGTTGAAAATGATATAAGAAAGTATAACTGTGAACTAGCAAGAAAAGCTGTAGAAGAAAATAAAAGTCTTAAGAATGTAAAACAACATTTTGGTATTGGTAGGAAATTTATATCTGCAATAAGGAAAAAAGATGGAATTATTACTAAAAAGAGGGATGACATTATGAAATTGGTAGAAGATTTTTATCAAGAATTATATAGTAATAAAGAACAAGTACCTCCTATATCTATTACATCTTCCGAATTGTCCAGAATTTTAAATGAAGAAGTGAGAAATGCAATTAAATGTATGAAAAAAGGAAAGGCTCCAGGTAATGATGGAATTATAATTGATATATTAAAAGAAACAGGTGAAGAAACAGAAAAAATATTAGCAAAGTTATATACCAAATGTCTAAATGATAAAGATGTACCAGATGATTGGAAGAATGCAGTAATAATATTAATATTTAAAAAAGGTGATAAAGAAGATATTAGAAATTACAGACCTATCAGCCTTTTATCAGTTTTATATAAAATTTTTACCAAGATAATTACAACTCGTCTACAGAGAACCTTGGATTTTCACCAACCAAGAGAACAAGCTGGATTTAAAAGTGGTTTTAGTACAGTAGATCACATTCAAGTATTGAGAGAAGTTATAGAAAGGACAAATGAATATGAGTTGTCATTATGTTTTGGATTTGTAGATTATGAAAAGGCATCCGATTCTATAAACATTTCTTCAGTGATTAAAGCATTGGATCATCAAGGTATAGATCCATGACATTGTCATATTTTAAAGAATATTTATAAAAATGCAACAGCAACAATTAGTTTACATAATGATACTGGGAAAGTCAACATTGAGAAAGGTGTAAGACAAGGTGACTCCATATCTCCAAAACTTTTTACAGCAGTGCTGCAAGAAGTATTTTGTGGATTAAAATGGGAAACTAAAGGAGTGAAAGTAAATGGAGATTATTTAAGTCATTTAGATTTCACAGATGATGTAGTTGTTTTTGCAAATAATGCTTCCGAGCTGCAGGAAATGTTGCAGGAGTTATCAGATGAAAGTAGGAAAGTAGGACTAAAGATAAATGTTAAAAAGACTAAAGTAATGTTTAATCGATTTGCTCAAAATATGAAAATAAAGATTGATTATGATGAATTAGAAGAAGTTAAGAATTACAAATACCTTGGTCAGATTATTAATACAGATGGAAACATAATAGAGGAAATTAATCATAGAATTAAACTTGGTTGGAGTGCTTTTGGTAGAAATAACTTGATATTAAAAGGAAATATGCCTATGTGTTTGAAAAGAAAGGTTTTTAACAAATGTGTTTTACCAGTTCTTACTTATGGATCTGAGACTTGGACACTTAATAGAAGATCCATACAGAGACTTCAGACCACTCAAAGAAGTATGGAGAGATGTATGTTGGGAGTAACAAGAAGAGATCGAAAACGCAATGTATGGGTAAGAGAACAAACAGGTGTTACTGACCTCATTGAAAAAATTAAAAGATTGAAGTGGAGTTGGGCTGGACATATTGCTAGAAGAGATGATAATAGATGGACAACTGAAATTTTAAACTGGATTCCAAGAGATTGTAAAAGACCCAGAAGGAGACCACATGTAAGATGGATGGATGAAATAAGAAAATGTGTAGGGGTGATGTGGAGAAGAGAAGCTAAAGATCGGAGAAGATGGATTAAACTTGGAGAGACCTTCATCCTGCAGTGGATTGATAATGGTTGATAATGATGATGATGATGATATAAATGATAATTGAATCATAATGAAGCAATCCATAATAAATAAAAAAAATAGGCAAACATTTACCGATATATATGATTTTTATAGACATAGAAGAGTTACGATAAAATGAATAGAAATTGTTGGCAGGTTTGTTAAATATGGAAATGGTTGAAATGTTATTGAATTTCATTACAAAGTAATTTGAAAATAATTATTTTCAACATTTAGGAAATATATAATCAGTTACAGCTAAAAGTGCTTTATAGTTAAATTAAAGATTTTCTATGCCTTCTCTATTGGTTTTTATATTTTTAAAAATGGAGTTGTGATAGAAAGGTTAAGGGTGGTAAAACATTTTTGATGGGTGATAAGGAATTGTATGCTTTATCAAGTCGTTTTTATTTGCTGATTATATATATTTGTGAGCAGAAAATAGGGAAGACGTGAAAATATTTTTGGAGACTTGCGCTAAAGTTGTGAAAAAATTGGATTTAAATTTAGTGACGTCAAAATTAATAATAAAAATGTCAAGGGGGGGGGGAGATAAGGAGTGAATATAAAAAGGTTAAATAAATATTATCATTTGGAAATCATGTTGAATAATGAAAAATTGATAAATAGGAAAAAAGAATAATAAAGATATCAGTTTTATATAATACATATAATAACAATTCTACCCAATAGATGATAAAACAAGAATAACTCTCTACTTTAGTGTTATCTAGAATAAAGCTAACTAATAAGTTATTAGCAAATGGAAATGTATTTAAATACCCATACTAGACTGGTTTCAGCTTTTTGTCTTTATTAATGAGATTAAGATTTAAAGTGGAAATAATGAAGATGTACATCTTGATCCGTTTTGCCATTCCAAGTTAAAAATGTGAAATTAAAAAAAACCTAAGGTTTTGAAGTCAAGCCACAGTTGAATAGTTATATAGACTTGTTTCTAGGTTAGAAATTATATATTATTTTAGTACCTTCAAAGGGTGCCTTTTTTTACTACAGCTAGAAAACTTATTCATAACAACACCACTTAATTCTTTATTTTTACAATGTATGATAATACAAAAACAGTTTTTTACTCTAGCACCAATAATGTTAAATAATGAGTAATTACAGATGGAAATGCATTTAAATTCCCATCATCAGATCAGTTCTAGTGTTGGCCATGAACAATGAAGCTTGGAATTCAAAGCAGGAAGTAATGCAATTATGGATCAAGAAGACAATAATATTAAATATTGAGTATGAAAATGCATTTAAATTCCTATCCTCAGATCAGTTCTAGCTTTGGCCATGATCAATGAAGTTTGTAATTCAAAGCTGAAAGTAATGCAGTTATGGATCAAGAAAACATCTTTAACTTCATTTTACTATTTTATTCTAAAAATATAAAAGATAAAATATCCTAGCCAAACTGTTTATACAGTTATACAGCTCAGCATGTTGCCTTTAATAGAATAGCCTTGCTGGTTATAGCATCACCTTAAATTCAGTATTTATGAATCTAAAAATCATTGGTTCAATTTCCATGAAGGTATTGTCATTAGTCAGATTAGCAATATCTGAAGAGAAGATAATAATATCACTTGAACATTGTATTACATACTAAATTGTGTTTTAATACTAACAGTTGATTGTATTTGGAAAATCTAAATAAAATTTGAATTTTTCTAACAATATTTAACAGTTAAGTTAGATGATGGAATTAATTCAACATATGACTACAAGTAAAATATTTATCATCACAAACTTTCAGACAAATAATATTAATATATTCTTTATCACATCACTTCAGGTCTAGATATATAATCATGATAATGGATAATTGATGATTGTGTCAATAAAATTGCCAACTAGGTTCCATACTTCTCACTAATAAAAGCCAATAGGCATAAACTAGGCTAGGAATCTTGTTGAAACTATCATGTGGTTTCCATATATTATTCATATTTATATAGATTAGTCTAGGAAAGAGTGATATTAACGGATTACTACATTCTTTTTAAAGCAAATAATTTTCAAGTAGTAATTAATTTACCTGTTTTTTTAATATATCATTTCTAAACTAAAAATTTACAACTATATAATTTATAATTATTGTTTAAAATTTTATATATGGCATTACATACATATTTCTGCAATGAGAATATATTAACAAACTGATATTTAATTACTTTTTTTTTTTTTTAAATTTTAATTTGCTGACAAAGTATAAAATCTATTCTGATTTTTTAAAACTTAAAATAAAATGCAAAACTTCACTTTCCTCCAACAATTCATTTATTTTAAAAAAGAAAAAATATATATCATAACATAATACAGGAAATTTATACAGAATTATATATGTATTCATTTACAACTCTAACGTAATAATAAATTATTTTTTTCTATATTACTCATATAAAATGACATAGTTACTATTAAGAACAAACAAATGTATATATATATTGGAATGAAAATAATTCTATGATAATACTTAAATAATATACTATTAGCCATGCTAATGCTTAAACCAAGATTTAATATAATACATATGTGCCTAATAATATGACAAAAAGAATAAATTATTATAAAAGATCATAAATCATAAAAATAAGTTGTATTTTTATATTGGACTATTTCCATCACCTAATATGCATATTGAATGTCTTTAGAAAAATTTATTTAAATATTCCAAATACATTCAACTATTAGCAATAGCACATTAAACAGGTTAATAGCCTTTGGCAGGATGGTTTAATTGGTTAAAGCATTACCTTAAAATTCAATAATCAAGAATTTAAGGATTCAGATTTAGATCCTATGCTAGTACAGTCACTGGTCAGGCCAGCAACATCTGAAGAAGAAGGGAGAATAATACCTCTAAAAAAATTATGCATATACTAGCCTGTTTAAAAAGTGCATATACTAACCTGATTGATGTGCTATTACTAATAGTTGAATGTATTTGGAATATTTAAATAAAGTTGAATTTTTCTAAAGACATTCAATATTCATTTAGATGATGAAAATAGTCCAATATAAAAATACAACTAGAACACCATCATCACAAACCTTCAGGAAAATAATAAAAATAAGTATTTATAATACTGCTACTTGGTAGTACATGTATTATAAATGTGAAAAGAATGTTTATATATTTAAAATAATTATGCAAAACTAAAATAATTAAATAATATTGATTCCTTTGGAGAGTATTGTTTTTATTAAATCAAAAGAAAAAAAGTGAAAGAGAAATTGTTCTGTTGATACTTTCAAATGTTAGTTTTTACAATGTCAAAAATGTGGGAAGATAAAAAAGGTGACTTAACAAATAAATGTATTCTCAATCAAAATAAAATGTATTAAAACTGAATATAAATTAAAATTGAAGTAAATTAAATTTATGAACTTAAATTATAAATTATTTACATTTAGATAAATTAAATTAAAAGTAGGTAATCAATATGTTAATCTATAATTAACTATGAAAAACAATTCAAGCTTTAATAGATTAAAATATATAATAATATGTTTATTAAGTAACATTGATAAATAGTTGACTTAATATAGATAGGAATTGTTGACTGTAGTCAGTATTTATTTATTTTGTTCAGATCTGCAGCTATCAAAGTAATTCATCATATTACTGTTGCATGTTCTAGAGTGTAGATAAAAATTGGAGGGGAGGGGGAAAGAATAATTCGTTCATATTTTCCAAGTTGAAGCCAAGGTTAGTATTAAGATAAATAATCATTAAAGTGGATAGAATTATAAAAAAACTATAATTCATATGTATCTCTAGAAGTACGATATTTCTTATACCAACATATTCAATTAAGGTATTTTCATGGACTGATATTTTTTCTCTTGGCCGTATAGCCCTGCAATAACTATGAATGAAGTACCTCCAGTTAAATCTTCTAATGCCTAAGAAACAAAAGCCATTTCCTGATAAACTGTGTGTTTGGAAAATAGTTGATTTGTCTCCAATATATTGGCTGCCATAAGATATTGGATTAATGTTAATAAAATAAGCAGTAAAAAAAGACATATACAAAACCATCTCGAAAAATGAATCGAAAAATATATATTATATTTTAAAATATCTTCAAAATTCTATTGAGTGCTAGAACTAAAAGTATGAACTACAAAAATATATTTGAAAAATCCTTTTTATTTAAATATTTAACACTGATTTTTTCCCCTTGTAATTTTTATAATTTAGTAATAATTTTTTATTTTACCTTTGATATATATTATATTCATAAATGTTGCTATGAAATATCTGCAGTTTTACTTTTAGATTAAATAAATTATTGGGTAAAGTAATTTGTGTGTGTATAATGAGGAAGAGGACATTTTACTAAGTTGCACATATTTTTATCAGTAATATTAATTTTATTGTTACATAAATGTCTGTATAAACTCATCTGTGATTTCAATTATAAAAACGAAATGTTGCACACACATACTTTGCTATTACCAGATGGTTAAATAAATATAATAGCATACTTACCTATTAAACGAACAAATAAAGTTAGATGATGAAAAAATATTACTTCCTGTCTCAATATAAACTATGAATGATATTAACATTGTAGGAAATCTACAAATGTAACAAATATTTTATCTAACTATCCATAAACTATAAATTTTATCCTTAAAGGCTGTACCAATCTTAATGTCATCATCAAGTGAAATATTTTCACAAAATCATAAGAAATTAATCTTAATCTATTTTTAAACACAATCATTTAAAACAGTATTATAAAAACCCAGAATTATCTCATTCATATATTTTCCCCCTAAAAGAATCTTTAATTTTTTTTTCATATTTCATATGTCAAATGCATTGACTGGGAAGCAAACCCGGGCCAGCTGCTTGGCAGGCAGCTATGCCAACCACTAGGCCATCAACGCTTGACAAGAATTATCAATTCTTACAACAAAAAAAATATTACTTTTATATAAGAAAAAAAATCTTTGTTTTTTACTCTTAATAAAAATACAGTGTGCACACTGGATTTTTATTAATAGCAAAAAAAAATATTTTTTTAAAATATAAAATTGTAATATTTTTTTTTTGTAAGAATTGATCATATTAAATATTTTTATTAATGTTTTCTAATTGTGAAACATATTTTGTTCTTATTTATCCATTCAATTTTTTTTTTTAAATATGAGTTTTTTTGACAATTTAATCTTTTTTAAATTTAAATTTATTTTTTGGAATATGTTTTTTCATTTTCATTCATTTTTTCCTCCCAAAACTTAACAAAACATTAATTAAGCAAGTCAAAGATTGTGATCTTTGATTTTCTTTTTGAAAAGGTCATTTTTCCAACTCTTAATCATTTTAAAGAAATAACTTAATGAATTAAAAGTTAATTTAATGAATAGAAATCAACTGGTTAATATAATTTTTATGAATATATATATATTTGATGAAATAATATTTTTGATGAAATGAATGTTTACAATTTCATACTGTCATATCAATTTTTTTTATTTATTGTTAATCAATTAGTTATTAAATAATTGTTTTAAAGTATTTTTTAGTTTTTATTCCTTCCAACTCCTGTTACATGAATTGGCAGTGTGTGTGTGACTTTATTTCATGACATTTTATTTTATGATATTTTAATGATCCCAATAAAACTATTATGTTTACAGTAGGGTAAACCTATGAATTATTTAAAGTGATTTAGAATAAGCTGCTTTATTTATAATCTTTTGCTCACAGTAATAGTCTATGAGGTTCTTGCTTCCTGAGTTATATTAGAGTATAACAGTTAGTTATGTGGATTAGGAGTTTAGGTTGGTGTTTGGACTCCAGATAAACCCTGAATGGTGCAAAGGTATGTTCTTTAAAGTTGAGACACTAAATTTTATTTATTATTTAGAAATTAAATATATTTGGCCACTACATTAATGGTATTATATCACCAGGGCATTGATGATGATCAGCATATTTTAGTATCCCAGCATTATTTTTTGTTATATTTTTATGAATTAGCATTTAAGTTTATATATCTAAATTATTGATTATATGATTTGACCCAAGCTTGGCAATGGCTAAATAATTAGCTTGGTCTATAGTGACCCATGTTCAAACCCAGTCACAAGGTTGACTGTTGATTTAATTTTTTTTATCATTTATGATGATGAATGATTATTCTTTTCTGTAATGCTGAGTTAACTTATAATGAGTTCTTTGCTAATCTCTTATGCTTATATTCATTATCATTCTGTTTATATTTACTTTTATATTTTATTTGGAAATGATGATGGTTTCCCATTTCTTCATAATTCAGTCCTAATATGGTGTACTATTAGCAAATAGCTAACTAGTTGTGGGACCATTGTAACCCCAGATTCTCCAATGTTAATATCTCATTTAACATGCTGTTATAATATTAAATGTGAGAAATGTAGCCAAACTGTCATTTTAACTTTAATTACATGCTAGCCAAATCTTTTTAAGATTTAATGTAAATTAAACAAAAAATTTTAATATTATATATTAAACTTGAGAAATATAACCGCCCTGAAAGCTGATATTTCAATTTTAATTATATGCTGAGAACTAAATGTAAATTACTAAAGCACCCCCCCCTCTTACTATATATCACATTTTAAACTTGAATTTATATACTGCAATCACATTTTCTTCATGATTTAAATACTATATCTCTGTAATTCAAAACCCTTGTAGGGATTTTTTTTTGAACATTTTTTTATTATTAATACTTCACATAAATGTAATACTATGCTAATGGAACCTAAATTTAAATACATTACTATAGCGTATATTTTCCCTCCTCACTAAATAACACATTTCACACATGCATTTATGTGCTGCAATCATATCTTCATGATTTAAATAGTATATCTCTGTAATTGAAAACACTTTTTTTCCTGAGTCTTTTTTAATATGAGATCGTCATTAGTGTGGAATTGGCTGCTTCATCAAATTTTTTTAAAGATTTAATGTAAATTAAACAAAACATTTTAATATTATATAAAAAAAATTCTGAATTTTAATAAAGCTAAATTAAAATTTACATTTTTAAATATATCTATTATATTTGATAGCTTTACAGCTTCAAATATATATATTTGGAGCACCCTCTGACTTAATAGTTACTGTTTATTAATTGTTAAGTATGTCATTCATCTGAACTATATTATATTAGGGAATTGACAAACTATAAAAGCATGGAGCACATTAACATTGAATTATAAATCTATGCTTGTGGCTGTTTATGCAGCTAGCTAGGATAAAATATAAAAACATACTGCTTTAACAATTTTTTTTTAAATTTAATGTAAATATGTTTTTTTTTTTATTAAACATTAGTAATTAATAAATTTTTGTTAACATTGCTAAGTATGTCATTCATCTGTACTATATTAGGGGGTTAACAGACCATGAAAACCTAAAGTACCGTAATGTCAAATTATGAATTGGTATTTGTGGCTGTTTCTGAAATCTTTACCACAAAATATATATTATAGATCTGTAGTTAAGAGCACTCATACTGATTTTTTTCTCAGCATTTTTTATTTAATGGCAGAATTACTTCCTTTGCATAAAAGTGTTTGTGACAACATTGGACAAACATTCATTCATTAATCAAACAACAGAAAAAATATGGATTTTATATATAAAATAGATACAAATAAATCTATTATAAAGCTGTTTTTTTTTCAAAACAGCCTAATTTATTATTTTTGAAATAAGAAGATTATTAATTAATTGTTTGTTATAATATGTCATATTTTGAAAGAACTTATCAGATTACTTAAAGAATGAAATATAAAGACTTTCTGCATTTACATTTTTGAGAAAACCTTAAGAGTTATCAGTCACACTCATTTCTGTTTATCTTGGCCTCTAATCAGTACAGAATTATTATCTAATCAAAATTATGCAAAGCTTTTAATGTACTAAATTCTTTAGTTCAATGGGGTTTCTTTTTTTTTTTTGTTTAATGATTTATCACCTATAAATCTTCATGAAAACAAATATCTATTGAAAATTAATTATTTTTATTAATCATTTATTATATTAGAGTTTATCCACTTCATTACACCACTCTCATGCAATGTTGTAGTAAAAAGATAAATTTGTATTAATACTGTCTTCAACATTAAAAAAAATTACATCTTATATTTTAAATATATGTACAATGTATTAAGTAGCATATATGTTAAATTCTATACCTGAAATCAGACTAAGATAACTAGGTAATAAAGTATTATGATAATGTAATAAAAGTATTAATTATTTTTTTGGTTTAATATTAGATGATGGAAATAGTCCATTAAATAATTAATATTAAAATGCCATTATCACAAACCTTTAGACAAACACTATATAATGATACTTGTTTACTGTCAGTGCTAGCTAGACATTGGTTCCCGTTTTAATGTAATTCAGTCTGTCATCATATGTTTAAAGCTACATCATAAATTAATTTGTTATTTATATCAGCAAAATTCGCATTAAATTTTTAATGTTATTTGTCAAATTCAATTCCTATAAATTATATTTAGTGTGCTATCAATTACTAATTTAATATTTAATTTGTTTAAAATTAATAAATATTAATTCTAGGATTAGTATTTAAATTTATAAACAAATTTTTAATTTTTTATATTACATGTCAGTTTTTCATTCTCTTATTTGGGTTATGACTTGAAATTAAAAACTACTGCTTATCTAAATTACATTTACAAAATATCATTTCTTGTGTAAAATTTAATACATCATCCAAATAAAATACTGTACATCTGCTTTATAACAACTTGAAGTAAAATAAATCTATAATGGAAAGAATAGGACTAAAAACCGAAAAATATTATATAATTAAAAAAATCAAAAACTTTGCATTTCTAAGTATCTTAATAAAAAATATATTTAGAAAATAGTATTAAAAATAATTATCTTTTAGCAGTAGGTATTCCATTTATTTACTCAGCCGTTTAGTATAAACTTGAGTAATCAATAAATACTAGATATTAGTGCTGTAAACAATACTACCAAATTAATTTCTGATTAATGCTTCAGCAATAAATACCAAGTCAACAACCACAAGTTAACATGCATATATAATTATATAAATCTGAAGACCAACAGCTACACATTTTAAAGATTTAACTGTAGTAAGCAAAGACATGACATTTTATTAGTATAATTCAGAATATAGCAAATATTTTTTACTTAAAAAACTTTAGTTATTGAAAGCAAAACTCATTTGCATAATAAAATGTAATGTTGATGTAAGAACAAATATAGTTTAGATTTATCACTTTTAAAAATATTTGTAATAAAAAAGGGGAAGGGAGAAAGGGTGATTTTACAAATTCAAATGGTAGGTTCAGTAATCAGAATAATTTAATAGTAAGCAAAATTTTCCTGACTTGTAGAAAAAGCACTGAGTTGAATATTTGGATAAAATAAAAGGGATATAATAATAATCATAAAGATTATGATTTGATACTGGTAGATTTTTCAGACTGGGTGAATGTCAGAGCCATCATCACAGAGAGCAAAAACACTTGAATCATCAGCAGTACTTTTTAGAAATTGATTACTAATAAATTAATCTTAGTAAAGCCTAAGCATTAGCAACATAGAAAGAAATGATGAGTATATTTTTTGTGGTATGAAAAGTAGTATATAAAACTATTATGTGGCCTAGTGCTTAAATACAATTAAGAAAGACTTAGGCCATTATGAATCTTCATTGCACATATGCTATGAATTCTTTAAATAAATAAAAGTTAGTATATATGACACTTTCAGCTTTTGAAACAAATTTAATTATATTTTTTATGTGCAGAATGTTATAAAAAAGAATCTAGTTGAAAATATTTTTTATGCTTTCAACAACTGAGTATTATGGGATATATATGTCAGTGCACATTTAATCTACATCCAGCCAAATAAAAAGAAATGGTAAAACAGTTTTTCTGAGAAGCAGCCACTGCAGGGCAAAAGGCCTCTCCATCAGCTCTCATAAAAGAATAGTAAGAAAAAAGTACCTCTCACCAAACTCACCAATTTCTGGATGGTGAGGATTTGAGCATTTTTTCAATTCTTGTTATAATCTCTAGCTAAAAACAGCTAGATAGTCATTTGCTGATCAATATTGGATATGTACATCAACTAGGCTATGGGCCAATAGATTGAGAAATATCCTAAGCTTCTTGAAAAGAATTTTTATTGATTCTATAGACACTCTAGGTATGTACATAAGGAAGAAAAGGGTTTGACAAAACAAGATTATCTTTGTGTCAGATTTTAAAATTTGGAAAATAATTTGTTTGTGAATATTAAATGTATTCTTGTATGTAATAATTAAATATTTTCATTCTGTTCCTTGTAGTTATTTAATCCATTTATGTTGTAATAAATGGAAATAATTACATTTAGAGAGATTCAATAATTACCAAAAAGGTAATTTATCAGGACGGCATTTTGGTTGCCAAAAAAATTTAATACAGATCACAGCTGTAGTAGATATAATTTTTTAAGTGAGACTACTCAGAAAATACAAGCTATGCATAGATATATTCAGTACTTTATTGAATTAATAAATAAATAAATAATCGAATAATTATTGTTCGGATGTTCATAATAATTTTGAACGCAGGAAGTGCTAGAACTGGAATCGATCCAAAGATCTTATTCTTCAGATCAAACACTCCAACACAGCATTAATTAAACCAAGCGGGATAATGTTTCATGAGTTTTTCCAAGTTTTAACACCTATATCTTATCAAAATAATAATTCATTTTATGATGTGTGTTTTAAATTGACTTAAAATTCGTACATTTTATTTTTTGAGTTTTAGTTATTAGTTTATTTTTTTAAGAGTGTATTTGTGCTTATATATATTTTTGCTCGCACACATATATAATCTTTTTATAATATAAAGAGTGTTTTATAGTATTTTAAAGCTTTATCAGTCCATCACTGTTAATATAATGAATATTTTGAGTTAATGAACCTGATTTCCAGAAAGAACTTTACGGGGGGGGGGGGACTATTATATATGTGAGAGTGCCTGTGCGTATAACTTTATAAAATAATATAAAAGAGAAAAAAGTGCGTCTCTCATTTCTCACACTTAACTCATGTCTTTTGTCCCATAGTCAGCTAATCGACAGTTTTGCACCTGTAGCTTGTTACATGGGTAGCCACAGTAAATGAGCTGTAGACAATTATGCAAAAAAAAAAAAAAATTCACACGTTACTTTTGCGTTATGCTGTAGAAAACAAAAATCAATTTTTAATCCACGTCTTCTCTCTCTCCGTGAACTCCTGGCACGTGTCTTTTCACACGTGAATTTTTCATAATTTAACAAGACCGTCATGCAATCAAATTTACAAATAATATTATAGCAAATAGAAACAATTTTATATACTGTCGAGACTACATAAATGTAAGTCTTATGTTTCACTAAATTT
Source organism: Epiperipatus broadwayi (assembly GCA_028023455.1). NCBI lineage: Eukaryota > Metazoa > Onychophora > Udeonychophora > Euonychophora > Peripatidae > Epiperipatus > Epiperipatus broadwayi. The sequence goes on along the minus strand of JAQFVV010006220.1, from coordinate 6,794,093 downwards.
TATTTTAAAAGCGCATTTTAAAAATAATGTTAACAGCATTATTATTACCCTCTCAAAGATGTAAGTGTTCGTCAAAGTTTACATTGCAGCTCTAAAATTAAACCATAAATTGTAAAAGAATATGACAGTTTATGGCAAACTATTACTAATGTTGAAGTCTTTATACAATATTACCTAATTATTTGATCTGCTTTCAGATAGAAAACGTAATCTGAGTACAAAATATAATTCAAATTTAGGCCTTTCCTCTCTATTTCTTTCTATATATCATCATCATCAACCATTATCAATACACTGCAAGATGAAGATCTCTCCAAGTTCAAATCATCTTCTCCTATCTTTAGCTTTTCTTCTCCACATTATCCCTGCACACTTTCTTATTTCATCCATCCATCTCACATATGGTCTCTTTCTGGATCTTTTACAATCTCTTGGAATCCAGTTTAGAATTTCAATTGTCCACCTATTATCATCTCTTCTAGCAATATGTCAAGCCCAACTCCACTTCAGTCTCTTAATTTTTTCAATGAGGTCAATAACACCTGTTTGTTCTCTTACCCATATATTGTGTTTTTGATCTCTTCTTGTTACTCCTAACATGTATCTCAACCATACTTCTTTGAGTGGTCTGAAGTCTCTATATTGCTCTCTTTTACTAAGTGTTCAAGTCTCAGATCCATAAGTAAGAACTGGTAAAACACATTTATTAAAAGCCTTTCTTTTCAACTACCTAGGCATATTTCCTTTTAGTATCAAGTTATTTCTACCAAAAGCACTCCAACCAAGTTTAATTCTATGATTAATTTCATCCATTATATTTCCATCTGTATTAATAATTTGACCAAGATATTTTTAACTATTAGCTTCTTCTAACTCATCACAATCAATCTTTATTTTAATATTTTGAGAAAATCCATTGAACATTACTTTAGTCTTTTTAACATTTATCCATAGTCCTACTTTCATCTGACAACTCCTACATTTCCTGCAGCTCTAAAGCATTATTTACAAAAAACAACTACATCATCTACAAAATCTAAATGACTTAAATAATCTCCATTTACTTTCACTCATTTAGATTCCCATTTTAATCCATAAAATACTTCTTGCAGCACTGCTGTAAAAAGTTTGGGAGATATAGTGTCACCCTGTCTTACACCCTTCTCAATGTTAACTTTTGTAGTATCATTATGTAATCTAATTGTTGCTGTTACATTTTTATAAATATTTTTTAAAATGTGACAATATCTTGGATCTATATCTTGATGATCCAATACTTTAATAACTGAAAAAATGTTTATAGAATCAAATGCCTTTTCATAATCTACAAATCCAAAGCATAATGGCAACTCATATTCATTTGTTCTTTCTATAACTTCTCTTAATACCTGTATATTATCTACTGTACTAAAACTACTTTTAAATCCAGCTTGTTCTCTTGTTTGGTGGAAATCCAATATTCTCTGTAGAGGATTTGTAATTATCTTGGTAAAATTTTTGTATAAAACTGATAAAAGGCTGATAAGTCTGAAATTTCTAATATCTTCTTTATCATCTTTTTTAAATATTAATATTAATACTGCATTCTTCCAATCATCTGGTACATCTTTATTATTTAGACATTTGGTATATAACTTTGCTAAAAAAAAATTTACTCCTTCACCTGCTTCTTTTAATATATCAATTATAATTCCATCATTACCTAGAGCCTTTCCTTTCTTTATAAATTTAATTGCATGTCTAACTATTTCTGGGCAATTCAGAAGATATAATAGATATAGGAGGTACTTGTTCTTTATTACTATATAATTCTTGATAGAAGTCTTCTACCCATTTCATGATGTCATCTCTCTTTTTAGTAATAGTTCCATCTTTTTTTCTAATTGCAGATATAAATTTCCTACCAATACCAAAATGTTGTTTTATATTTTTGAAACTTTTATTCTCTTTTATAGGTTTTCTTGCTAGTTCACAGTTATACTTTCTTATATCATTTTCAACTCTTTTCTGCACCATTTTACAGAATTTGAGATATTCAATCCTTTTTAATGCATCATTTTTGTATGTCTTCATATTCCTTCATTTCTTCATAAATTCTATAGTCATTAAAACAGGCATGGTGATCATGTGATGTTTAGTGGTTTAAATTCTTTAATCTTAGTAAAAAAATTTATTAATCAATTGTTGCTTTTTTCTACCAGCTATCTTTGTTGCAATTTTTAAAAGAGTATCAGTTATTTTCTTATTGATTTCATTCAAATTTGAATCATGTTCAAAATCTACTAATACTTAACCGATTTGTAAGTTGTAATTTAAATTTACTAGAGTGTTTCTGAAGATTAGGAATATCAACTATAAATATTGTTTTTCTTAATAATTTTTGTCTCTCTAGTTTTGCATTAACACATATCTTACATTTTACTAATCTATGATCACTTCCTGTGTTAAATTTATTAAGAACATTACAATCTTGAAATATGTATTTTCTGTTTGTCAAAATATAATCCAATTCTGCTGTACCTTCATTTGGATGCTTCCATGTCCATTTCCTTTTAACATTTTTCTCAAAAAAAAAATTCATAATATAAAGTTTTTCTTTTTCTGCAAACTCCTCAAGTCTATGACTGCTCTCATTTCTATTACCATAACTAATATTACCTACAGCACTTTCATATTCCATTTGTTTACCAATTCTAGCATTAATGTCTCCCATGACAGTTTTAAAATGTTGTTTACTCTGATAAAATGTCTTTTGTACATTCATATAAAAATCTTCCACTGCTTCATCACTATGAGAACTTGTTGGGGCATAAACCTGAATCATCTGCGATTGGTATCTGCTATTAAGTTGTATAACTAATCTTGCCACTCTGTCCAAAACACCATCAATCTCCACAATGTTGTTTTTTTCACTTTTTATTTATAATGAATCCTAGTTCACTTGTATTTCCAATATTTGGGCTTTTATAGTAGAGTACCTGTCTACTTTTTAAATCAATTGGCTCTTCAAATTCTTCTAACTTCACAAAGTCCAATAATGTCCCATTTAATATAAGACAGTTCTTCTAATTCTTGCAATCTTCCTTCACTTGAAAGTGATCTGCAGTTGTAAGTACCTAAATAAAAAATCCATCGTGAAATGGCAGCCTGAGTCCCCTATTAGGGGATTCTTAGTACCCTCTGCCTTTGGCCACCAACTGCTGTCTTGGTTGGTGACTTTATAGCCTCCTGGGAATAAGGGCCATGATTTATTTTTGTCTATCATGATTGCATATACTTATTGGAAAAATATTTATCATTTACACATATATTCATTTTGCCTTATCAACCACGCTGTTTCTTGATCTCACCTCACTGGCTAATGTGTGTTGATGAGCAGCACATCCATGTTCATATACTATATGAATAATCACATAGTAATAACAGCTGCAATGATAAAAACATATGAAGTGGACATTAGGAATTTCCCCTGCTCAGTTTCTTTAAGGCCTCCAAGAGGAATCAAAGGGTCTCCTTTCAGTTAATAGCAAACTCCTTTCTGCAACCTTTCTATATATACATATAACTAAAAGTAAAACATTCTTGAAGTAGTTCTTTCAGGACAAAAATCTATCTAATAGCCCTTTCCCCTTCTGCCCAAGATTAAAAATGTTTCCTTTTATGTTTTATCCTCGAGATAAGAATAACCAAATACACATTTTATAGAATAATAATTGGGTGGTTAATTGTGTTATTCAGTAGGTTGCTATCTGAAAAAAATCTCTGTATAAGGCATTTTATAACCTGACAAACTTTTAATATAGAGTAATGAGAACAAAATATAGCATTTAAAAGATGAGATGGGGGGGGGGGGAGCTTTGCCTAGGATTTTAATTTTTGTAGCTATGCTACTACATCCAAGTCCTAATAGATAGAGTTGTTTTGTTTTGTTTTTTTTTTTTAAAAAAGTGAAAGAAAAAGATGTCTCAGACACTGAAAAAAAAAAAATCTAAATTATTTCAAGCAGCTGATATGAAGTGCTAAAAAAAAAAGAGAGAATTTTTTTAATAATATTATATAAAAATATGCCTTAAAAATTCAACTTGTACCTACAAAATGTAAATACTATATTTAAATGTTATTTTAACTGTTCTGATTATAAAAGTAGATGTAACGTTTTATTTTGCATTTAGTTTCCCCTTTCATTTACCAAGTGGAATAAACTTTCATAACATATAAGTATAAAATAGGCGTGATTTTCTCTGTTATCATGTACATTAGGAACCATAAATTATTCTTTTAACATTGCTCCAGATTTATCTATTATAAGCTTGAATAATACATTACATGGTAATTCTTTATTTAAATTACTAATCTAATTTCTTTAGTGAGAAAGAGAAGTTGCATTTATACATTTAGTAGTCATCTTTGTTTTTTTAATATATTCTCCAAGCCAATAATTAAAATAAAAAACCATTCAAATATTATGAACCAAGTCAATTTGATTAAACAGTTATGTAGGTCTGATAAAAGGCCAGTAATTATATATATTATTATTGAAATTTTAGACATTTTGACTTTTTGTAAAGAATATATATATCACATAAAGCATCTCATGATTTTTTTGGTTTACTATAAACATCAGCATTAAAGGTTGTAATTCATTCCATTAATTCTATTCCAGAGCCATCTATTGTAAGCTTGAATAATCAATGGATAGTATATTGCAGAGTCCTTTAAGATGTTTTTGATTGTTAATTTATTAATTTGGATAGTATATTAAAACTATGTAACATCTAAAGATAGCCAATGATTAGAAATTAGTCTCAAGATTTAGATTTAGCACTTCATCTGCTGTTCATTCTTATAAAAGATGGTTTTGACATAGAGTTAATAGAATGAATTACTGTTTCTAATGTGTTTTGTTGAAGTATATTAACAATAAAAGTAATCTTTTTAAATAGCATTATCAAAATTTGCAAACCATTTATTCTTATTATATATACAATTATTTCAAAATAAGATTTTAAAGCATGAAATAGAATAATTATAAAATAATTATTATTTATTCAGTTTATGGATTTAAAAAAAAAAAAAACTAGTTGCAATTAGTACTAAAAAATCTATGCAGATTTCAATTAAGAGAACTGGATTCACTTGTAGCTTTATTGTCTTTTAATTATATTGTTAAATTATATTTTTAAAGTAGTTAAGTATCATAACTATGGGCAGTAGTGAAGTTATTTATGAGAATCTTATAATAACTGAAAATATTAATCCAGATTACTTTGTTACCAAATCTGAAAAAAAAATTAAGAACTTGCATGAAACTCATTTTTCATCATAATTCTATTGTTTCAAGAGTTTTCTATTGAAATTTTGGAAAAGGAATCTTAACACTGAATTGTGAATTAATTGTAAATTAGAATTAAGTTGTTTCTATATGATCTTCTGTAAAGCAATTTGCTTTCTGATACCTGATTATCATTCAATAATATTTATAATATTAACATTTGATTGACTATCAAAAGATTTGGTATAGTATTTTTTTTCCCTTTGAACAAAAGCACAATATTCAGCAGTAGAATATGCAAAGTGGTAAGAAAACTTATAACTAGCAAGTGTTGACAGACAGCTTTTCAAAAAAGTTGTTTGTTAATTTTTTTTAAAAATAGAGTGCTGACATAAGCAATAAAATGACAACATCAACATAGATGAATTGATAGATTTACTGCTATTGAAAGATCACTGACTGAGTGTATTATGTCAGTTAGATGAAGGAACTGAAGGATTCTAAATTTCCTTGTTTGCTGCTGTTGTTGTTGTTATTATTATTATGGTGATGATAATGATGGTGATGTTTCAAAAGCAGACTTTATTAAGACTCAAAAAGTATTACATAAGTTACAGGAGAAAAACATGAGGTCTTAAAGACAAGTTGATACATGATATTACATATGCAATAAGAGTTTACAGTCTTACTTGTGATAGGAAGAAAACATGACTACAGTAATTGTGTCAAATTAGGTCTACATAAAATACATGGAAGCACATGATTGTATGAAGAAAAACATGGGGTGTGGGGTTGGAGTTGGTCTTAGATTAATATGATTGTATATAAATTGGGCCTATTTAAATAAGTGGGAAGGATTATAGTTTTCAGGCTGTCTTATTATTCATGTGTTATATAAGTTGCATGTGAAAAACATGAGTATTTAGATACAATGTGATACATGAGATTACATATGCAATGAGGAATTACAATTTTGCATATGGTTAAAATAAGGTGATTTACAGTAATTGGAAAAATAATAATTGTTGCACAAGATACATATTCCAAATTAGATTTACATAAATTTTACAAAAGCATTATGGGTTAAATGCATGAAAGCATTCAGTGATATTTATTAATACATTTAGTCAGGGTGGTTGGAATTAGTGTTCTATTGGTAAATGGCTGTACATAAATTGTGCTTATTAGTTGGTGATCATAGATGTTTACTTTAAGTCTTATTGTTAATGTGTATTTGAGGCAAGTTGGTGGAATGATCTTGTAAGCTTCTTTTGATTAGTGGGTTGATGAGGTGGGTGTACTGTGTTACTCTCAAGTGATGCAGTATTTATTCCAGAGTTCACCCTGGTATGACTTTGGAGCTATAAGTTCATGCATGGTAGTTGTTATTATTGTTATTGTTGTTGTTGTTATTATTATTATTATGATGATGATGATGATGATGATGATGATGATGTTTCAAAGGTAAACTTTATTAAGACTCAAAAAGTGTTATATAAATTACAGATGAAAATATGAAGTCTTAGATACACGTTGATGCATGATATTACATATGCAATAAGAGTTTACAATGTTGTTTGTGATAGGAAAAACAACATGACTTATAATTAATAATATGATAATGTGATGAAAGTGAAACTATTCCACATAACAATTTATTTAGGCTGAGCGCTTTCAGAGTTTCATTACTTCATAATAATAGACTTGTAGATTGTCAACATATGCATATATATGTAAAAATATTTTTTTATATTATCCATTTTCTAAAAATGGCAAAGCAAGTGTCTTTTCTATTTATAGAATTGGTGTTGCTGGTAATAAAACAAGCTTCCTTTATCTTTCTCTTGATGTCATTCCTCTCTGTACATAATATATCAATTTTGGATAGCTCAAATCTATGGTTAAGCTCTTACTGATGATCAGTAAACATGGAACTGCATTTTTGTTTGGTTATTCTTCATGTGTATGTATATCTGTGTTGAACCAATCTATTGCCAGTTGTGGCATGAGTTTCACCATAGTAAACAGCACTACAGCCCATCTGAGGGCACACAATTTCTATACACCACCTGGGGTGGTGGTGCTTCAATGTTTTTTTTGTCTTTAGCATTATTGATGAGCCCACTGATGTTTGGAGGAATTCTAAATCCAGTTTGAATTCTTTATGTAAATTTTTACTGAAGTTTTTCACCACTGCAGGAATGTATGGCACAATTAGGTGGTGTCTATCTTTTTTATTGTTTTGATGAAGTCTTTTGTGAAAGCATTCAATCCTGTTGGCTATTGTTCTGTAGTTGAAACCCCCATCTATTAAATCTCTGATGTAGCTGGTGATGTTGTTTTTCTTATCTGATTCTAATTTACATAAATGATGACTTATAGTAATTGAAAAAAGAAATGATCATTATGTAACATGATACATGTATCAAATTAGTTTTACATAGAATTTTTAAATGGGTTCTTGAAAAACATATATGAGGGAAAACATATATGGGTGTGGGGTTGGAGTTGGTATTAGATTAATATATAATTGTATATAAATTGGCCCTATTTGATGGGAAGGATTATAATTTTCATTGCTGTCTTATTGTTCATGGGTTACATAGGTTGCATGTGAAAAATATGAGGCTTTAGATACAATTTAATACATGAAATTACATATGCAATGGTGGTTTATAATTTTGCTTATGATATCTAATTAGATGAAGTTCAGTCTTTGTGATGACTTGAAATCATCTTTATAAAAACATATTATTTCACATTTTTAGGATTTGAAACAGGAGCTCTTGGAATGAACATAGTGACAGAACGGATGAACTGCAACTGCGGAACTGTTATTATTATTGTTACTCAGATAGGAATCCTCAATCTTTTGAATGTTATATCATATAAATCTAAAAAATGCATGTATTACAATAAATGGGCTTTATGATTCAAGATATGATCAGTTAACATTTTGAGTTTCCAATCAGAGAATAAAATATAGTCAATAATCTTCTTCAAATATGCTGCATTTTTTAATATGATGGAATATAATAAAATCTTAATGACAAATTAAAAATTAAGATTAGAATTTTATTTCTGCTAATTTTAAACAGAAGTCAGACTCACGCTGTAATCATTTCTCCTTTTAATTTTTTTTTTCGTAATATAAATAAAAAAACCATTTTGAATAGACTTAACTCCTGAAAGTCATTTAAAATACGAATAATTAAAATATATTTATATTCAGAACTTCTTTGAGTGAGAAATTACTTATCTTTTTAAAAAGATTTTCATGGATGAAATATCTATATTAGCCTATCTTTTTCTTAAACTGAAAAATTACATTAGCATAGTACAATCTTTTATATACTTTTTTATTTTTTAAGTTTTTAAAAAATTGTGAACAAAGTCTAATAGGCCTAATACAGTGTTATCTTTTTAAAAAAAAAAAAATCGTTAAATATTGGTAAAAAATTAAAAATAACTATTGTTTCAGTAATGATAATTCCTCACCAGTAATGAAAATAAAGCTATATTATACTCATAATTTTACATTTAGTTTATCAACATTAATTTGTACAATCAAAAAATATGAGAAATTTATTCTCTAGTTAATGATAACTAGATGACCAATTGCTGATTACTATTGAATGACTAGATAGATAGACTATCGACTATCTATCTCAAAATAAAAAATAAGCTTGTTTGTGATCTGAAAAATATATATATTCATGTCATTGCAATGACATATAGATGTGCTAAACATTACACCATGTAGCTATTACTGTAATGTTAATAATGCAGCATTTATTTTACTTTTTTTTTTCTATCCTTAACTGCATAGTAAAGTTTTTCATTAACGAATTTATTATATCAATTACAATTAAAAAAGAAACATATTGAAACTAGAATTAAGTTTATTCAAATATTAAAAAAAATCCAAATAAATAGGCTAAAACCTAGACCAAGTTTATCAATAAAACAATAAGAAATGTTAAATTTAAATTTGACCATAAAGATTTAGATTTCTTTGAAAGGTCAAGTCTAAACTTTTCTTCTTACTAATCATAGAACTTTTATGTGCAAGAAAAGTTTATTAGAATCACTACCTATTTTATTATCCAAAACGGTAATGAATTTAAGGTCCAAGATTCACTACTTTTATGGATTGTCTAACAGCCCTTAACTATATGGGCATAACTTTGGTGATTACTGCTTCATGGTATATACTGCTGTATATAAAATATGTATCTACTGCAATATTTTTAATTTTAGTAGCAATAACATCGTTATAAAATATCATCAGTAGAACATATGGTACACAGTTTCTTTACTAATTTTTTTTTTAAATCTTGTCTGCTATAATGTGATTTGAAAGGATTTGCAAAAGAAGTTTTTTTTTTCAAATAAGACTTGCTCTATTTTTATATATAATATTACCACTTGTGTAATATTTTGTCCAATCTGAATTGCAAGGAAAAAATCTCTCTGTTTTAATTTGTGACACTATTTTATTAATTTATTTAAAAATTGTGAAGATATCTGTTGAAAAAGAGTTTTAGAGAATTGATTGATTGATATTAAAAAGCAATTTAAATACAGAAAAGATTCTACATTTGTTATTAGTTATCTTAATATATCCAGAAAACTATTAAGAGTCTAAATAGAGATGTATTTATAATAGACTAAATCTAAAGAACAATTTGATATAGAAATGATATAATAAAATAAAAATTACAATATGTACACATACATGATGTGTGTCTATGAAAATTATTCTTATGTATGAAAGTAAAAATTGATTAAGCTAACTAATTCATAAATCTATGATTTACATGAACAGAATTAAGAGTCCACATCAAAATTTGACTCAGCAAATAAATGAATGAAGATGATTAAAAAATAACAGTTTAATAAGAGAAAAATTCAATAGTATTGGGAATTAAAGTAAATAAGAAAGTCATATTAGATTTAAAGTGTGAAACATTTTTTCAATAAATGAATAAAAAACTTTACAAATTATTTAGTCGTAGTAAATAATTTAAACATAATTTATGGAGGTTAAATACAGTAGTAGTAAATCTAATGTATATATAAAAAATGGACATTATGAAATAATTTTTTGCATAGTAAAATAAAGTATTTTTATTTATTTTTAATAATTAATTTATGTAAAAATTGGTAGCTTTGAAATTTAAGCTACGACCATATAAACTATAGAGAGTTTAGAAAAATGAAAAAATCTAATTTCAAGTTAATTTTTTTTTAAATTTAAAATAGTTATTAAGAAAGAATGTATAGAAGAAAAGATCACTGCAAAACAAAATTAGATTTTGATAAGCAAATCACCATATTTTTTTAACATTGTTTTTGATTTCAGACCAATACATATTATAATGTGGGAGAATTAGAAGTATATAAAGAGATCAAAAAATAGCTAAAATAGTTGAAAATGAATGCTAACCAAATGAATTGAGATGAGTTGTCAATTGTTAATTGAGAGGGAAAACCAAATGTTTTGAAGCTTTAAGTGGCAGTTAAAAAAAGAAGCAGTGGAACAAAGCTAAACCATCACCTTGTGCTTATCATCCAAAGAGAGGTCATATGTGAAGTTTTAGTTGAATTATCATTTTTTATCTAGGATTGTAATAACTGATTGAGTTTTGGATATAACCTACCTATTGTTCGTCCTATACAATATAATGTTTTTTTAACTAGTAGCTAATCTACAAACGGAAGAGCTGGAAATAAACTGAAATTCAAAAAAAAATTACTGACATTGGTATAATGAATATAAAAAAATTAAACTAATTAAGGATAAAATTTTTCAAAATTCCTAATATAAAATTACTGCTGCAGAAAAAAAAAACCTACACATGTAAAAACAATTTCTTATTCTTACAAGTATTGTTTTTTAAAAAATGAAAGGATTTATCTTGACATGCTGTCAACAAGAATTTTTTTTCAAAATTATAACATGCATGATGAAAATAAACAATTATACTAGAAGTAGTATCAAAAGATGATACTAAATAATAAAATATGGATAAGAGCTTGATTTAAATTATATTTACTAAAATCTTAAAAATAATTATAGTTGACTAATTGATTTTAATATAGCATTAATTTTGATAATAGATCATTTGTGAATTCTTCATTAGTGATTTTTTATTACATTTTTAAGATTTTATTGTATTTTTTTATATACTTATATGTCTTATTCATTTCATAGTCAGATATTGTGGTCTTCCACATGATAGTAAGCTGGTTTTCTGTTATGTAGATAGCCAATAAATATAACATTCAAAAGTTTTAAAAAAATTATATGCAATAGAATAAATGGCTTAAAATAAAGTATTAAATATAATAATAATAGGTAGTGTTCAAATTTTAGAATAAATTATTAAATGTCATATTTTAATTATAAATAGTATAAAATTTGTTAAAAGTGTTTAAATTTATGAGAAACTAATAAATTATATAAACTATGAAAATTGTTTCTTTCATTAAATATTAAAAGAATGTATAGAAGGTATTGCAAATCAACTCAATCAAGTATACTAGTGTTAAAAAATAGATTTTAAATAATTAAATTTAAAATAAATTAATAAAGAGATTAAGCCTGTTTTGATATAAGATTTGAAAAGAAGGGAAAAATTCAAGCAATTTAATAGAGTGTTTTGAAAATTCAATCAATTAAATAATAATGGTGTTTTGAAAATTTTTGTAATTAAAATAAAATGAGGTCATAAAGGTGTTGAAAATAAGAGATTATCAAAGATGTTAAAAACAAGAGATCAAAAGTATATATAATCAATTTTTCTTGAAATTAATTGAGCTGGATTCTTACTTTATTTAAGCTGCTTCAAACCACTATTAGAATGATTGAGTATAAAAAAAAAAAATTTATTAACTGCCTGAAATCTAATCTGGACTCTTTGTGAATCTGACCAAACTATTTAATACTCAAAATAAAATAAAAAAAGCTAAAACCTCAAATTTCAAAAACAAGAGATTGATAAAGAACATTGTAACAACTTGTAAAAAAAGTAATATGATTATAAATGGAATCCATTAATGTGTACCATCATGGGAAAAATATTAGCACATGCAAAAATAATCCTCACAATGAATTATAGAAATTTCTGGCTACAAAATCTTTGCTGTGTAAGTTAAAAAAACTGTTTAATGATTATATTCTAACATATTAATTGATTAAAGGAAGTAAATGTTTTATTTTAAAAAGGGAATAAACATTTTCTGTTAAGCAGCTATAAATTCTCAAGCCAGATTTTAAAATATTTATAAAAGTTGCTCCATCTTTTCTTTTATTATATATATGCTTAGTTAAAATTTTATCTCTTTAAAAAATATTTTAAAAAAGTTGTCTTTTCATGTAGAAATTGTCAGCCAATATGTAAAATTAGATGAATAATCAGGATGTAATATTCATTTTAAACATGCGAAACTGCACACTTGTAAAATGTTTAAAGTGAAGTGTTCAAGTGTTAAAATAATGAATAGTAGTATAATTGTTAATTTTAAGTTAAAGATTCACTTTGAAATTCTATCAAGTTCATTTGTACATAAATTAGCTCTCCTTTTGATTAGTGTGAGTTATATTTTATGTATGTAAAACTTATAAATGTAATTATTAAATCATTATTGAATGGTTAAATTATATTATATCTGTATGGTAAATTTATTCATGGTTTTGTTTGATAAATTTGGAGTCAGATTCAAAGGAATCACCTCACATAATTAGATTGAGTTATTATTATTTTCAAGATTGGATTCAAAAGAACCATCTCTGCTTAATTAATATTAAATCAGGATTCAAACCTAAAGTAGCCACTCACTAGAATTGTCCTTATAAGAAAGGTGTACTGATTAAAATAATCCCATACTAGATATATGTATGTGACTATGCCAAGAAACTAATGATATAAATAAATGTATTGCATTTTCAAGGATCATTCATACATAGAATTAGATTCAAGGTGTATTAAAGGCTAGTGATTTACCCTACACAATCATATAACTATGTTAGCATTTTAAAAAGTAATTAGAAAGATTAATGTTTTAAAATTAATCAAATAAACCTTAGACACTACAAATAACTACTATTGTTCCCCATTATACATCTGAACTAAAAGTTAAAAGATAGGGAAGAAATGGTTTATTAAAGCAATTATTGCCATTAAGTTATAATCAAATTATTAAAAAAATCATAAATTCTTATGATATAGCTGCAATTTAAGCATGATTGGGGTAAAAGAACATTATATCTTATCTGACAATTATGATACTTTGTAAATAAATGATTATTTGTTGTTTAAATAATGTATTAATTTTTTATATGTAATATTGTCTAATTTCCATATTAATTCCATGTTCATTTTATTGGAAGTAGCTTATGTTCTATGTGTTTTAGCCAGGTATTGCAAATAGTAGTTGTAGTGGTGATCATCATATTCAAGAAAATAATTTAAAATCTATTAAAGTAAATAAATAAAGAATATGTGTCATATATTTTCTAATGTTTAATGTCAGATGGTGTCCAAATCAATTAAAATAAATTTAAACATATATAAACTGACCATTACAATATATATTTGTAATATGGGATGTGTATCTTTGAAGATATTTTTTTTTATCCTTCCTTTTATATGGTTAAAAATATTTAATTAAAATAATAAACTGAGCCAGAAATATGCACACTTTGTATGGGTAATTAATGTATTTGTATATGCATACAATTTGATTTTTGTAATTTAAATTTCATTATCATTTTTTATAATCATCATTTTTTTACAATTTATTATTAAAGTGCTATTTTAAAGGTTAATAGTAATGATTGCATCAATTGTTCATTTCATTCTCAACCTGGTTGCATAACATACATTATTCTTATATGTGACTGTGGGTCATCTGATATAAGGAGAGTTTCAAAGTGCTTTAAATTGTATTAGATGGTGGTTAACATATTAGAAGAGAATAATAATATCAATGAGAAACAAATAAATCATCCTATGAAAATGGCACAAGAGAATCCAGAAGCATTTTTACATTCAAAGAACATAAAGCTGATTTTCACTAATCAACATTTTTTTATAGTCAGTTGCTTAAATTAGTTATTGACATGGAAATACAAACATTTCAACAGTTTTATTTTATTGATATTGTATTTTTAAATAGTTAAAATATGTAAATTGATAATGATCAGTAATTCAGAGATAATTTGTATACTAACCAGTATTGTGTGAATAATTAAAAAAAAGGTTAAACAATGCTTAGGCAAGAAGACATCAGCAAGATATTGCTGTTACATATTGGTGCACTAACATCTATCTGATATTCTTATTAACCATTTATCAACCACTGACTTTCTAATCCATTAATATATATATATATATATATATATATATATATATATGGGTTAAGCAAAAAATGCTGTTTCTATATAATGTGATTTTAGTTTGCATATCAGTTTGTAATTGGTTGTTGCTTGGTTACATTCTAGATGAAATATTTCTAGATAAGTGAATGGAAATTGCAATTGTAATTTCAATATTTACATCTATAAAATATGTGAAAATCTATTCCTTATAGATATTTGTATTAGATTGTTGAATTAATTTATATTTTTAAATTAATCTATAACTTTTCCTTAAAAATTATGTTTAAAAATACTTTTATGAGAAATCAGATACCATTAATTAGCATCCACATAATTAGTTCTATGAAAATGAGTCTTCACAGTCGTAGGTCCAATAGCATCGCATCAAGTATATTTAAAAATATATGATCTTGTCATTATATTTTTAAATTTTTACTAAGCATTTTTAAATATTTTTTCTCTATGACTTTGAGATAACTTGATAAAAAGTTCATGTTTCACTTCAATACAATAAAGTGGTAAAGATCTTAGTATAGCATGCAGTTAATTTAAATTACGAACATAAATAACTATGATGGATTATTTTATTTTTTAATTTGTTAAATGCAGCAATAGCTCATTGGGATCTGTGTTGCATCTTGAAGTCACCTTAGAAACGTATGTATAAAGAGGGGAAAAAAACGAAAAAAGAGAAAGTCTGCATTAACATGAAAGAATAAATTTTATTTTAATATGTTTCATTTAATTAGCTCCTTTAGATGTGCTATCAAGACATTTTCACAGAGCATTTAATTTTTTTTTATCTGAAGCAGTACATAAATATTCATTTAATTCTTAGAGATAATGGATGCATTAAAATTGCTACCCGAGATATTAATAGAAAATGTTCACATTAGTTCAATAAATCTTTATTAGGTACAGACTTGCCCGATAAAAATTTAATTAACAATGTCATTAAAAAATGCAATTTGAGTAATTAAAAAACAGCCGGATAATTTATTTATACCAAATTTCTACTTTTGTCTTACATATATGTTTATACACCTTATCTTAGGGTTATCAAATATTACAGTAGAAATTTGAAGGAAAATATTACTACAAAATTTTTTAATTATGTATATTACTTTATTATAATATGTTTTCTTCATTATATGTATATATATTTATTTAATTTTATTTCACTGTTGGCATTTCATTGAACAGGTGCCTCCACTTCAAACGAAGCTGAACGTTAAAATGTAATAGTTGTATTAATTAATAAGACATTTATTGTTTTTGTTCAAAAGTGAGAAAAAACTAAAAGTCAAAATTTTTGACTTCAGATAATCCTATCTTGGCACTACAATTGAATATTATGTTTATATGCAGTACCGTGCGTTTGGTTAAGTTTATTTTTAATTGGCTAATAGATGGTAAACATCTGCTTGACTTACTTTTTGTTATAAAATAAATGAAAAATTTATGACCATTTGCTATTTCCAAAATTACATTCCAATTCATAATAAATTGTGATCAAAATTATGTTCTTTTATCCCTTAATAATTCTAAGTTTAAATAATAATTCTGAAAAGATGTTCACTATGTGACAAAGATTAAGAAACCACTGATGATTTCTTAAATTATTGCCCCAAATTACAAACATGTAGAAACATTATATGCAACACAACTTACTCACATACACCTTCTTTCTAAATGTTAGACCAACATTCATCATTTTTATTTTGTGGTTTCTAAATTGTCATTTTACTTTTAGTTCCATAGATACAAGTTATAACCATTATTTTTTAAAATAAAACAAATTCAAACCCTACATCAATCTAATATTTGTTTTTCATTAATTACAGCTTTATAATCAAAAACTAAACAGTTAATTATATATATTCAATCTAAATAATGCTCACATCAAATAATTATATAAATTTGTTTAAAATTTGATATGTAAAAATAATACTTCTTTTCTGTCTTGTATAAAGGATATATGCAATCTTGTTCTTTCTCTATTGGAATATGTAGTCTAATATTATATCAATTATTATTTTTTATTTCAATTAATAAAATTAATTTAAAAGCAGATAATTTGTAATATAAAAAATATATTTCCTAAAAATAGTTGATATTATAGTAATATTACTTTTTTTTAGAAAAAGTCAATTATCCAAAATTAAGATTCACTTGCAAAATATAAAAGTTTTAATGATGTTCATTATTTATTATTTCTTTTAAAAAATGTTTCCAAGCTCAAAGTAGTTTGAACAACTGAAAAATATAATATACAACTGATTCTAAACCTGATAACTAGTCAATTAAATATTATAGAAAATAAACTTGTAATTGTATAATTACACAGTATTTGTATGAAGGTTTATAATGATGGTATATTATTAGATGTGATATGTTGGAGTATTTTCATCATCTATGAATTAATGTTGAAATGTATAGAAAATTTTAAACTTTATTTAAACTTTCCAAATGCAAACAACTTGTTAGTAATAACACAAGTAGACAACACTGGTTAGTAATTACACAATGTTTTGAGTAGTAGTATTCTCCACTCTTCTTCAGATATTGCTGACCTATATGCACAGTGACAATATTCACTTAGAAGCTGAACTCACACTTTTAGATTCTTGAATATTGAATTTAAGGCAACCACTCTACCAACTGAGCTATTCTGTACTCATAAATGATGGAAATAGTCCAACATATCACATCTTATAATTACACCTATTATATAAATTTAATATATATATATATTTGATAAAGTTAAGAAAAATAAAAAAAATGATGTTAAGTATATAAAACTTTTGACTTATAGGTGTAAATAAGGACAAAAAAACATATTAATAAATTATTGTTAGTATTAAAAAACTATAAAAGCTTCTGGAAAATAAAGGACTAATTTAAAGAACAAATTTTTTAAAAAGTTTATTTTAAAAATCAGTACTTCCTGTTTTATAATAATTTTTGTTGATCTTTTTGAATAATGATAATGATATCTATGATTTTTGGTTGTAGTGTTTAAATGAAAATATTCCCCAAATGGAAATATGTAATATATTTTCTTTTGAAATATAAGATAATTTAATTACTCTTAAGTAACTATATTTATATTTTCTCAAATGCAGAATTTATATTAAACAAGATTGCCAATCCATGCATAAGTTTACTATTAGAATGGACTTTAACACTGCACTGGAGAAACAACCTGAGCCTAAATGCTCTAAGGGATCTCCCAAAGCTAAATGTGCTTAATTGTTTTATGATCCTTCAATTTTAAATTGGCAAGGGAAGTTATGGAAGAGAATAAATGTTTTGAAAGTATAAATAACATCTTATTATTGGAAGAGAAATTATTTTAGCAATAAGAACAAAAGATGGAACTATTAGTGAAAAGAGATATGACATCATGAAATGTCTAAAAGACTTTTATAAAGAGTTGTACACTAATAAAGAATAAGAAAACAAATTAACCACTACAATTAATATATATTCTGAATTGTCAAGCATTTAAATGAAAAAAGGACATAGAAGTATATTTATAAAGAAAAAAAAGCTCCAAAAATGATGGAAAGAGATGAAAAATTGTTAGCAAAATTGTGCACCAAATGTCTAACTGATAAAAATATATCAGATGACTGGAAGAATGCAATAGTAATATTGATATTTAAGAAAGATGCTGAAGAAGATATTAGAAATACAGACTTATCAGTTTTTTTATCAGTTCTATATAAAACGTTTATCAATATAATTATGACTATTCTATAATAAACTTTGGATTTATGCAAACCAAAAGAATAAGTTGCGTTTAAAAGTGATTTTAGTAACACAGATCACATTCAGATTTTGAGAGAAGTTATAGAAAAAACCAATAAATATGAATTGCTATTATACTTTGGATTTATAGAATATGAAAAGACATGATTGTATAAGCATTTCATCAGTGAATAAATCTTTGGAATATTAGAATATAATGCATCATATTTTGAAGAATATTTATCAAAATGCAATAACAGTGATTAGATTACATGTTGATATAGAAAAGGGTATCATTGATAATGGTATACAACAGGGGGATTCCATAAATCCTTAACTTTTTACAATAACCTTCCAAGAAACATTTTGTGAATTGAAATGAAAAACTAAGAGGGTAAAAATAAATGGAGTTTATTTAAGTCATTTAGATTTTGTTGATGATGTGAGTTTCTTTTTAGCAAATAATGTTTCAGAGCTTTAGAAAATGTTGCCAGAGTTATCAAATAAAAATAAGACGAAACAAAAAATAAATACTACATGGACTAAAATAATGTTCAACAGATTTTTTTAAAAGAAAAAAAAATAAAGATTGGCAATGAAAAAGTTAACAATTATAAATACCTAATTTAGATTGTACCCAAATAAGCAATAATTAATACATTATGATGGCACATTATTAAATAAATAGAACGACTGATCTGATAATAAATTTTGTAAATACATTTTTAAAAAAAAAAATAATTGAACTAAAAATAGTGCTAAACTTTATGCAGTAATTCAAATTTTCTTTTGTACAACTTCATCAGCTATGTATCAGTTAGTGTTAACTCCAATCTAGTAACTATTATTAAACCTATATGGTTTTGCAATTTTTATTTACTGTTTAATACAAAGATTTTTAAAAACCCTGTTTTTAGTGATGAAAATGTTTTGTAAGCACAAACATTTTTCCCCACTACTCTTATCACAGCATTATTTATCAATTAAATATGCTTTGCAATATTTAAAATAATTTTACTTGTAAAACAGATAACAATATTTATTTATTATAATGTCTTAAACTAATCTACAATAGATGAGTAAATGAAAAAATAATCTTCATATTTGACATAATAGATTTTACATAATACTTCAAAATCTGTTTTATTGTCTTTCTAATTTAAAAGATTATGTAATCTCATATCTAATTAATCCTTGAAAGTGGGAGGTTTTCTTTTTTTTTAGATATAGCAAAAAGTACACACGCACAAAAAAAGTTTTTAAATATTTAAACTGAAAGCACTCAAAAATTATCTTAAATATGATCACATATTTGTTACACTCACAAACAAATTTATATTTCACAATTTTCTTTAAGTTTGTAAAAGCGTATATTTGTCTAATATTTATTTAAACATATGTTATTATTTGCATATGTGTGTATGTATGTATATATAAATGTATGTACATATAAATGTATGAATGTGATTACTTGTTATGTGTAGGATTTGATAATATTGTATTCATATAATTTATAAATTACTTAAAAATTATTAATATGATTTAAATATATGTGTGTAGATAATTGCATAATCATGATTTTGCATGAGTTTTCATATGAATATATTACATTGTTGTATATGTGTTTTGTAAGTAAACCTTTAATCTGAATAATGAGATTGATTGGCTCTTCATAGCTTCTTATAAATCAAGAATCTTTTATAAAAATAAGAACTTATAATGATTTTTTTTTTTATGGAAAACAAATCATCTTATTACCATAAATTCAAAACATATAATAAACTTTAAATATGAAATAATAATAATAACAACAACAAACAGTAGCAGCAGAAGCAGCTTAAAATTTGAAAAAAAAAAGTGATAATTAAAATAAACATTTTATTAATCATATTATTTAGAAAGAACTAATCTATGTATAAATATAGTATATAAAAACTAATTTCAGTTACTATGATTTTTTAATAATAATTTTAAACACTTTACAAATGCAGTTATCATTTAGAAGTCATGCATTGAGGCTGACATATTGATGAATTATGATTTATTAAATTAAAGCATGTCCCAAAAAAATTTTTTTTAGTGCACTTCATCCTATGTGATCAGTAATTTTTTTTTCTAATTACCTAAACAATGAAATTAGGATTTTATTTTTTTACTATGCCGATACACATTATATATGTATATATATATAAATAGTCCATTATTTTTTCTTTTAGGTAAATGCAATCTGATTAAATAAAAATTTGCACAGTATATTACTATAGTTTTAATAACTTTTTTATTTTGATGAAATCAATAATTTTATTATTGCAAGAATTAAAATAAAAATTAAATAAGTAAATTGTATACTTTACACATTTAAAATTTATTTTAATGCACTTTATTTGTGTATATTATTAAAATTTATTTTTAATTATGAGGAAAATCAATACACCCCCCCCCCTTCCCCAAGATGATTGTGTTTTTGATAATAGGCATTTTTGTCTTGGGAAATATGAATTTCTATTGTTAAAAAAATATTAATAAGAAAATTGCATTTTTCTACTATATACATTTGTCAATTTATTTTTAGTATACTTTATTTATATATATGATAAAGAATAAAATATTGTTGTTATTTATTGTTGAAATTATTTATATTTGTGATGAAATCATTTTTTGTTTTGGATATGCTATAATGTCTGCTATAGATTTTATTGTGAGATTGATGAATAAAAATTAGATAAGTGAAATATATTTCCAAATTATTTTAATTAAAAATATATGCACTTAGTTGCTATTATAAGAAAAGCTATTTATAACTGCATGTTTACCAAAACTTATCACTTTTGAGAGCTATGTATAGCCACATATTCATAGCATTAAAAAATACAAAAGATAGGCATATATATATATATATATGCATATGCACTAACTTTATGCAAACATATGTAAATTATATGACCCATTTTTTAACATGGAGAAGCAGGATTCTTTTCTATTTATGGTGTTAGAGTTGTTGGCTATGTGGCAAGCTTCTAAAATCTTGTTCTTGGCATAGTGTCACTCAGTACACATGATGTTGGTGACTGTGGGCTCAAATATATGGCCCATTCCATTTTTGTAATTGAGGCAGATAGACTTGTGCTCAGGTTTGTTTGTGTCTCTTTTATAAGAGATATTTATGTTGAGAAATCCTTGCAGAGAGGCAGTACGTGACTTCCATAGTAGATAGCAAGGGGGTATGCAATCTTATATGTGGTGTGTGGAGTTCTAGTATTATGGTGTCTATCATTAAAATTATTTATAAATCTGTTTATTGTAGGAGGAATGCAAAAACTTACTCAATGGGTTTCTGTGCAGATTTTAGTTAATTTTTTAACTACATATGGTCTGTGTGGGAGCAGTACCCATGGTTTGTTACCTTGGGTAGGTTTGTTCTTATTTTTTATAGAATTTCTAATTCTCCTTGTGAGATCTTTATATTTGAAGCCTATTTTGTTTAGTTCTGCTCACAAATCCATTGAATAAGCTATCACACTCCTTCCATAATAAACAGACTCAAATAATTCTACACTCCCTAAAAATCAAACTCCACATATTGTATATAAAATTTCATGCCCCAGAGCAGAATGCAGTACCATCTAATACAGTGAATCACATGCCTGCCTTTCTACAAGGATTTCTTAACATAAATACATCCATAAAAAGCCACAAACAAACTTGAGCAAGTCTATCTTTCTCGATTACAAAAATGCAATGGGTCATACATCTGAGTTCATGGTAACGAACATTATGTGTGTCAAGTGACACAATGCCAAGCACAAGATCATAGAAACTTGTCATATATCCAACAACCCTAATGCCATAAATAGAAAGGAATCCTGTTTTCCCCTGTTGGAAAAATGGATCATATAATTTACATATGTTTACATAAACTTACTGCATATATATTATAATGGGATGGGGGAGATGGTCAAAATGGGGTGATGGCAAATCATTATCAACCCCAAGTTAACAAATATTTCAAATAATGAAATTTAATAAAAAGTGTAATATTCATATAAATTTAAAATACATAAGTATAAAGGATCATATTTAAATAAGATATTAAAATATCAAAAATATTAGGTACATAAGTATAAAGGATCATATTTAAGTAAGATATTAAAGTAAGGTAATATCAAAAAATATTAGATCAGCTAGCTAATTCCTTAGAGTAACTATAAATATAATTAACCATATATCAATCAGCATTATCAATAAGTAAAAGTAAGTACATGTACTAAAAAGGAAATAACCATCCATCATCATGAATGATCAATCAAAATATATCAATACAATAAATCAATTGTTAATCATTTGACTGGATTTAAAAAGGGTACTCTAGATCAGGCCAACTATTTAGCCTTTGCAAGCTTTGGGCATTTATTTAACCATTAATTTGGATGCATAAACTAAATGCTCATCCATCAGAATACATAACCATAAAAACAATAATGCTGGAATATTAAAACATTATGATCATTGAGCTGATATTTTAAGTCAGCTCATATTTATATAAGCTCACATATTTATAATTTCGTCATAGATATTTTCCGAAGTTAAATAGTTTGTAAAATAAAAATTAACAAATGATTTTAATTTAATGGGAAGGGTAAAATCTTAAACTTTTATTTTTGCTATGAATTTGAGCAATTTTTTTAAAAAAAGAAAAAAAGAAAAAATATAATTTATTGTCAAAAATGTTAAAAGTGTTTAATTAAAAGGAAGAAAACTCGAGAGATAAAAGGGTGGGGAAAAGAAAACAAAATTAGATTGTTGGTAGTAATTAGACTCTATTGTTGAAACTTTCACAAACTAAAAGTATTTGGTTAATAATTGCTATTACGCTAATTAAAAAGAAAAAAAAAGATAAGAGAAGGAGAGATAAAATCGCTTTTAGAGTAAGTCAGTTGACTTGAGAGACCAGCAAGGACAATAAAGAAAAAAAAAGAGAAGCTGTGCTCCGAATCAAAAATTATTATAGAAACTTATTTTGTGGACTCTTATCAAATGCATAGCGGCTAAAGCTACCAAAACCTTCCCCTTTGGGGAATTGGCCACCACTCCATCTGAATGAAGCTACCAAAAGAGTCAATGAATGGAAAGAAATGTATATTGCTAGCTGGACAACCAAAGGAACATCCATGGACACACCAGAATTCTCATATACAAGGACAAAGGCACGACAAATGGAATGTGAATCTATGAAAGTCAGGCCACTTCGCTCTGATCGATCAGGTAATCATAAACTTTTCAATTAATGGGAACTTTATTTAAAGCGTAATAGAACTTTATTTTTGATTTATTTTTCGTTTATTATATTTTTTATGAATGTTTCAACAATAGAGGTGGGGAAATAGATTTATTTAATATCGTAAACTATTTATGCTAATTCTCGTTAAATATTTTTATGAAATATTGGTATGACTGTACGTTAAATTATTTAATATCTGTTCGATCTAGAGGGTAACAACAGGGTGGGGATATAAAAGTGTGCTGCCAAGCAACAGAGAATCTTAGGGTGTTACTTGCTTGTTAGTAGAAAATAAGGGAAGTGTTGAAAGTATAAGAAAACGAAAGACACTTATACGTTCATTTTAAGTTTTTGCAAGTTATTTATTTACCAAATAAAGTGGGGTTTAAAAATAAACTTCAGGAAAGATTATATACTATAAGTTGCCTTTGTATACACGCCTGCTAGAATCCGCAGTGTTAGTGTCGGCACGAGTAAATCCATGGTAGATATTTGGGAAGAATACTTAGAAAGTTAAAAGTTTGAAAAATCAGAAATTGTAAGTCAGTTCTCTCTGGATCGGGCAGAAATATAATGTTATTAATAAGAATAATAATAAAGGAAAGTTTGTTTGTATCCAACGTATATTTGAATTCTTTAATTATTTATAATAATTAGTTAGGGTCCTTAAGTGAAAACCCCTGTCAGATTATAAACAAAATTTGTAATCGGTGAATCGCCGTTCGAAAATAAATAAGACCAGGTTTACGTAAAGCTTCATGGCCAGGTTCCAAGAGAGAAATCCTTGGTGGCGCCCTCAACGGTGATTCTAATAATTAAGATAGAGTTATTAGGGGAAGGAAAAGAATTGTAGTGTCACATCATCATCAATTCTCTGACCATTTAGTACCATTAATGTACTGGCCAACTATAAACTTAATTTCTAATAAACTATACTAAATAAAATGTAGTGCATGGACTTTGAAGAATATAATCCTCATGCCAAAATCAGAACAATGTCAAACTGGAATGCTCCTGCACTAAAATACATCCCCATTTTATATATCAGCCTGTTGTGCTCGAATCTAGTTCAGGAAACATAAAATCTATAACTGTTACTGTGACCAAGAAATAATGAAGCAATACAATTTTAACAACTGAATTCTAGTTTATTAATAACAGTAAAAAAATAAATAAAATTAAGGTTTCTAGAATAAGGCTATACACATATCAATAAAA
This sequence comes from Epiperipatus broadwayi, assembly GCA_028023455.1. NCBI lineage: Eukaryota > Metazoa > Onychophora > Udeonychophora > Euonychophora > Peripatidae > Epiperipatus > Epiperipatus broadwayi. The sequence goes on along the minus strand of JAQFVV010006220.1, from coordinate 6,769,187 downwards.
CCTTCTGATTTTGATTAATATACAAAATTCAAATTATCACATTGTGATTTATATGATATACAAAATTCAAGTTATTACATTATGATTTACATATATGTTCCATATAGGCATACAGATATGTGTTTTATTATTACATGAATATATTTCAATTGACATTTAATAAAATTTTAAAAAATGATTAAAATTTACATATAAGTATTTACTTAACACTCATTGATATATTTGCACATAGATATGCCATACAATTGATTTATATTTCAATCATCATATAAAATACAATAAATGTTTAAAATTTACCTACATGTGTTGTTTAATATAAAAACAAAATTCAATTTATTACATTGTGGTTTCAATATCACTTAATGAGTTCACCTACAACATTATATATATATATATATATATATATATTATGCATATATATATATATATATATATATATATATGCATAGACACATTTTATTAATTTATTAACAACATATTTGAACTTATCAAACTAATAAAATTATTAAAATCTTTCATAATTAATTTCATGTTGGAAGTCTATAAAAGCCATTAGTTATTTTAATAGTAAGTATTACTTTGCTGAGTATACTTTTCTTTTAAAAAAGCAAAGTACTATCAATTTTATTTTTTTTGACAGTTGATAAAAGTTTTTTTTTATTAGAAATAAAATCAATCTTTAACTGATTATTGTTAATTAATTATAATGCTTTTAGAATCATCTATTCTTTACTTTTTGATTTTAATTTAAACAAAAGCATTACTTGCTTTTTAAGTTATAGATATATATTTAATGTAATGTTAAAGGAATTACTAAAACAATTTCTTCAAAAATTTATATATCCAAATTGTCTATTGATTGCTCCTTTCTTTTAGACATTTGACTGAACCAAATTATTTACTTGTTTTATTTTAAGTTATATTTTTTAAATGTCATTTTTAATTCAAGCAAAAGTTACATGTTATCTTTTAAAATATATAGATTTTTAAATGATTTAAAAATAATATTGTTCTATATATGTCTATTTTTAAATAAATTATTTTAAACAACTCACTTTATATAAATATGCCCATCTGAGATTTTTTGCATATATAGATAAACAGCCAGACATGTAACAATTCTTAAGCAGGCTGATGGGTGTCATCATTAGGACAGGCACAGTACAGGCAACTGTCAGAATCAGGGAAGGCATAATCAGTTAAACATTGGCATTGAATCAATTTCCTTCTGTTCAGGCTTTTTCCAGGCAAACCAGCTGTTTTTTCACAACACATTTGTAGCTATGAATTACAAAGAAGTTGACCATTTCTCTCCATGTGAATTGTACCTCCACCATTGAACTGTAGAGCAGCTGCTTCCTTGCATTTTTTGTACTCATGGTAGTTTACTGTGTAATTCTGCTAGCCATCTCTTCTAACCTGCAACTAACTCCAATACAACTAAAAGCCAAACTTTGCAGCTAGCTATTAGCCAACTAACTACAATAAACTAGCCACACTAAAATAATCTTTTTATCCAACACTTTTATAGTCTTGGATTGGGGTGACAAAACACAACATTAAAACTATTTCTATCTTTTCAAATCTTTGCCTTTTAATTAAAGGCTACTTTTGAAAGCAACTTTGAAATTTTACTAAAAATGTGATCTACATGTGTTTACTTAGATAGAGAATTGTATACAAGCATTAATTAAAAGATTTCAAAAATAAATCATGCTTGTTTTTAAATTCAAAATCAGAATTCAATAAAAATATTATTTAGACCTTTTTAAATGTTTAATTTATAATAAAATTCTATTTTAAATTCAGAATTATTTAAACTTTTAGTTATTTGTTATTATATATATATATATATAAACACACCTGCCTATCTTTTGTTTTTGTATTTTTCAATGCTATGAATATGAGGCCATATGTAGCTCTCAAAAGTGCTAAGCTTCAACAAATATGCAATTATAAATAACTTTTCTTGACAATGCTCCTAAATGCACATATTTTTAATTTACAGTGTATAAGAGAACAAGCTGGTTACATTTAAAAATTATATTTTAATGTATTTTATTACTTTATATCACCAAAGTTTGTTTTTAATTAAATAATGAATAACAGTTATATCTTATAAAGATAACATTGCTCTCATATTAGCAGCCTATGATATCAATAGCATTATAAAATTGTCATCACTTTAGACTTCTTGTATGTAGATGACAGAGTGTATTTATTTATGTATGCATATTAAATAGTAGCCTACATAGCTATAATTTCTAAGTAACCTTAATAATAACTTATTATCAATTACAATAATAGTAGTTGCTAATAATTATATGTGTATTTCTTATATTTTTATGTAAAATAGTAATTTAAACAAAAGTAATATTTTTTCAAAAAATAATATTCTCCAGTTTATTCTAAATCATCTTAGTATTGATATGGTTATTAAGCGAATAAAAATTTCAATAATTTAATATAATGATATTTGCCCACCTATTTATTTCTAAACAGAATTAATTCAAACTTTCTGTTGTGAGTTTGTGTCCCATGCATCAAATAGATATGTGTTTTATTTTATTTTTTCTTCCACTCTATTGATTTTTCTTATTTATAATCAGTTATTTTTATTTCACTATAATCAATTTCTTTTAATTTTCACATTACTTATATATATATATATATTGAAATGGAATCTTACTTATATATATATATATATTGAAATGGAATCTGAGATTCAGATTCCGTTTCATGCATTTCACAGTCCTATTCGATCCCTCACCACCAAACTGGATTTAAATCCCAGTCTATGTATATATATGCACCTATTTAGTTCTATTTTTTTTAAATTTTGTATTCAAAATAAATGTTAACAAGAGATTTAATAATCTTGGATTAAATAAATCAATAATAATATTTCACATAATTTTAATAGGTCGTATATGTGCATAAATCACATGACTATATTAAAAGTGATGGGGGATTAGGTATAAATTAATATTTATGTTTGTATGTGTTATATGAAAATGTATATTTAAAATTTTATATACTAAAAATATATACACCCGGGTCTCGGTTTTTTGTGAATTTATTTAATGCGATTTTGAAGTTATGCGATTCATGATTCTTCTTAATATCTTTGTATGCAGTTTTCTTCTATGTGATAAAAATTATTAGATCATAAGTCGAGCTCTGATAATGCGCTATTACTTTAAATATTATAAATTTCACACACTCACATCATATTTAAAGTAATAGCGCATTATCAGAGTTCGACTTCCATCTAATAATTTCAATATTTTCAGCACTTTATAATAGTACTGTAATAGATTTTATGTAATAAAGAAGTTCATAATTCACTTAAAATCAGAATTTCTCCATTTTATATACACACATTAGATTTTACAAGACTATAATGTAAATCTGTTCAAACGTTATAGATGAAAAATACTATGTTTGTTGTTGTTTTTGCATTTTAAATCACGTTCTATTTTTGCTTTTTATAAAAAGAGTACGTAATTAATTAATCATTTAGTATCCACAAGTAATAAATTTTACAAGATTATAATGTAAATCTGTTCAAACGTTATAGATGCCTATACAATGTATGTTGTTGTTTTTGCATTTTAAATCGTGTTCAGTTTTTGCTTTTTATAAAATGAGTACGTAATCAATTAATCATTTAGTATCCGCAAGTTTATTTTTAAAAGGTGAGTAACAGTGGTGGGCATAATTAAATTTGACAATTAAAATCTGATTTTTAATTGTAATTAACAATTTAAAAATTATGTAACGTGATGTGAAACAATGAAATTTGATTTTTAAATGGAATTGAAAATTAAAAAATTAAAGACAAAAATAAAAATTTAATTTTTAATTGTTAGTTTTAATTAAAATTTGTCCAACAGTGGTGAGTCAGTGTTTTTTTATTATCATAAGTCTAAGTTCTTATTTTTATTTTAAACTTTTAGTTTATTCTAATGCAGAGAAAAAAAACGCCAAGAAAATTAATTTCTTTGGAAACAAAAATTTCAGTTTTCGATCGCTTAGCGAAATGGGAAGAATCAATAGCAATTGGAAATTTTTTTACTTATATTTCCTCTTGACTTCATTTAGGAGAAGCTACAGTACCTCACATCATATCACATCATGATGAATCTGATGTCTCAAATAGCGATAATAATTAAAATACCGTACATGTATAAAAAAAATGTAAATTACACATAAAAATATATTGTTTTGAATAAAATTAAATACTGTAGTTAATAAAAAAAGTAAAAAAAAGTTTGTCTTGTATCAATTTTTTTCAAATTTGAAATTTTTTATTAGTCATATTTTATTTTTTAAATTTATGTGAATTTTAAAGTAATTTTACGTTGTTGCTTTGCTTTTATGCAATTTTTGAAAAATTACAGTATGTATCCCCCATTTTTCAAGGTAAGTTAAGTCTATTTTTGTGCCATTTCTTTTGTGCGCATTTTCTGAGGAATCTATCTACCGCATAAAACGAGACCCAGGTGTATATATGTAATGGCGATTGGGATGATGCAATCGGCTTGGTAGCTTGTAAAAGCATTCTAAACCAAAATCAATTAGCATGTTTAAATTATTATCTCTATTAGAAAATTAAATAAATTTCATTAACAAATCTTATCATTTGGTGAAATCTATTTCTGAGCCAGAAATAGATTTAGAACAATTGTTTCAAAAATATGAATCCATTTGCATTGTTTTACACTACCTGATTAACAAAGAAGAAATTCCTTGCTAAAAGCTGTTCTGCCGTATTATTTTATAGCTGCAGGTATTACAACTTAATAGCATTCCTTAGATAAACTGGAGTCATATAAATAGGGCCCAATTCAGTCATCAGGCTGAGTACTTAGATTTGTAAGGCATCTGCTGAACAAATCTATGTCACCCAAATTTTCAAGAAACACCTTCTCTCCAGACCAAGCCAACTCAACTCCAGCCAACCCGCCACTACTGATGAACATCTGTGAACCTGCTGCTATATCGTGAAAACCAACCGGGTGATCTGCTACCTACTTTCCAAAGGTAATGCTGTAAAGTGCCGCCTTTATGAACTCAGAACTTTCTCCTGATTAATTCTTAAAATATGAAGGAATTTAATATTAATTATTTGTAACTTTTATAGTCTATTTTATTCTATAACCATTTCGATTAGCCTCATATTTTTTTTCATTTTTAATTTAATGCAGCAATTACTTTATTAATATTTTGTCTAATATATATATTTTAAATGCTAAATGATATTTCAATGAACTCCCACCCTCTGCCAGCATAGTTATTTTTACCTTAGCTCCTCACATTAGATAGGAGTAACACTTAATTAATTAGTTTATTTTTATTTTTAAAACTATAATGCTTGCTAGGTTGGGAGAAGATTTTTTTTTTAAAAATGTTTTGCTAATTATTATACTTTTTGTGTAAACAACAGAGAGAGAAATAAAGTTTCACCTTTGATTAGTTTGTGATTTATGCAATGTTAATAATCTCTGTAAGAGCGCAATATTACTGCAAACAAATATGTTAAATATATATATTACTTTTTTATGTCTTTATTCTCGCCCATATATATATATATGAATATTTTTCTTAAAGCACACCTTAGACTTAATTGTATACTATGTTATATGTATGTGGAGTTTTATTAAATAAGTGTAATGAAAGAGGGGGGGGGGGATTTAGAACTTTCATTGGTATTAAAAATACTTTTCTAATAATGTCTTTAAACTACATTTAATAAATATGATCATACCATTATCTTTGATGTTATCATTATAGATTATAAGCTTAATTATAGATATTTGATTAGTTATTAGCCTGTCCCAAAGCGTTGTTAGCATAGACCACTCTTCATGTTATTAAGCTTTATCTAGAGACTGTGTCGGAATGCCTGAGTCATCTCATCTTTATTTCAGGCCGTAAACAGGGCTCTGAATGTAACTGGACCATATATATATACTCATGTAACAAGAGCAATGCGTGGGATAATTCTGGCAAAGTTCAGCCCATTGCAACTCTGTTTAAGGACCCTTTGTCAACCAATTCCACAAAATGTGGGGTGGCAAGTCGGCTAGACTGTTTTCTTCTGTAATATGATAAAGCACCTCAAAAAATTGGATCCGTAAATATTCAGCCATTATGCTAACACCACAGCACTTTATATTAGATCCCTCTTTTCAAAAAGCTCAAGCCTATAAATATCTGTATCTAATGTTATAGTCTAACTAAACATATCTCATAAATTAAATAACTTTTGATTCTATATATATAATTTAGAGAAATAATCCCACATATGTTTGTCATGCAAATAAAGTAAATAAATCTTTATTAAAAATTATATTTTCTTATATATTAAACTTATGATAGCTTGATCAGTTAGTTAACCGACAATTATGTAACCCATCCTGGGATCAGTCAAGGTTGCGTTTTCATTTATAATTCGGGCAAATCATTATAATTGTACACTTTATAAATGTGCTAGATTAATTAAAATGTCATTGTGCCACATCAAAATTTTTTAGAACTTATTTGTAAATACTTATGCTCAAGTGTGAGTAAGCACAATATAACTTATTTGTAATATGAGGCTAATCACCATTTAATATAATTCAAATGTTTTTTTTTTCTATTTGTTCGTTATTAAATATAATTTTTAAAACTAAACATCTGATCATTGCTCATTCTTTATTTAATTGATTTAGTTAAATTTTAAATGTCATGATTTGTGGAATGATGTAAGATTTCACTAAAGTTAAACATAAGTGCTTGTCTGTTTTAAAATGTATATACACATTTGTCATGATTTTCCCCTGAGTCTCTTTGTTTCTCAGCTGTGCATGTTGGACGGTGGTAAAGTAAATATTCTAGTATCATCGGATTTGCTGCTCATAAGTAATTGAACCTGGAATCTGGGAATACAGGGCAGATTTCATGATTGTTCCTGACATATGTATCTCACACATGATTGGACTCTAGGTACTTTTGCCTAGATGCTAGATCTTGTTATGTATACAGACAATGTCGACTGGTACAATATATATATATATATATAACATTTAAATACAAGTATATTGTCAATACTGATCTTAATGTAATTAGAAGGAATTTGAATTAAAACCTTCAAACTCCTACATCTATCCATTCCATATTATACAACCTATGCACATGATGACATATATGTGAAAAGGATAAATCATCTCCAATACATATATTTCATGCTGAACCAGCACTCATCATTTGGTCCAGATCATCATCTCCCACACACATATATATAATCAGTGTTCAGCTTATATTAAGATGGTAAATATTCAAACTTGAATGAACAATCTTTAATCCTCTCCACTCTCCAACTCATCAGCCAAGTCCCTTCTGATTATGTATATATCATAGCTGTAAACAAATCTGATGTAGCCCAGATTGGTTATATTATTCACAATGCAGAGAAAAAAAAATGTGTTTAATAATAACTCATGTGAACTGACTAAGAAATATGCAAATTGCCATTTGTGTGTGTGCACATAGGTGCCTATGCAGGTCACTTGAGAAAATTAATTTATACATATCATTAATATTATTAAATATTTACTTTGTGATATGTAAAAGAACAATAAATTACAATGTATGAAAAATATGAAAAACTATTGCATAATAATAAAAAAATCTAAATTTTAACCTCTTATAGTTTGCCTTACCTGATCTGAGTTTTAAATAAAATTTCTCACATTTCATAGTAAAACTGGATGGCAAAGCTAAAAATGAGATTAACATTTTGGAATTGATAATATTTTAGAAGTTATAATTAAAAATTTTAATGTTTGCAGTGAATTTTTCTTCTTCCCATGTTACAAAATGTAAATAAAGACAGAGGAGAAAAAAACTGTTTTGTTTTCTTCTTTTATTTATAAAAAAAATATAATCTATTAAAATTTGTATCCACAACATGATTTGGGGAGAGTAAAGAAGAGGTTTTTTTCAATAAATATATTGTTATAATTATGCAAAGATCATATATCTCCTAACTGACAATGTATATATTGTTTAAAAACCATGTTGTTTGAACAATATCAATTTGATATAAATAGGTCAGAAACAAACAACTAGGCATTTCTTATTACTATCATTCTAATTCCAGGAGCTCAGCAGTTTATTCCAGATTCCTTTGCATTAGAGTACAATCTACTATTGAAACCATGTTGCTGTGAAGAGAAACTACTGTTGATTGAAACTCTTTTCCATTGTAAACTTTATTTTAGTGATTGTTTTTAAAAGTATTTTTCAATATTAGAGTTCCAACAGTCAATATGATGAATTTATTTAGAAGAACTCCAGATATCATGTGTAGCTAGATAACAAAAAACTATACCAATCAAACATGCCTGGAAATGCAGTCGGATCCAGAAATTAGTACTTAAGTTTGAAAAACCAGCTTATGCAATGCTTTTATAATGCCTTGAAAGAAGAAGTAGACAGTACTATATAAATTAAGACCTTTATCATCAATGCTGCTGTATTTACTCTCTTTAACATCATCCGTGTTCAAGAAGATTAACCTCAGAAAAAACTAAGAAAGACAACAGTATAATATTAAAAGAATGGTACCTGAAAGACCATGGATATGGACTGATTCAATAAACTGTAAGGCCCTAAACTTGAGAAATATCTTAAACTTAAAATATCTTTTGCTTCTGAAATATTTTTGTGTATGTGTGGATAGTTGTGAGTATATATATGCAACAGTTTTATTTATATTTATTATTAATAAATTGTTAACTATTTTTTTTATTAATACGTTTAGTTTGTGTTTGCAACTCACTCCAAATATAGGCTTTTTTTACACACTTATGCTAGTTAATATTAACAATCCTGAGAAATCATGCAATCCACTAGGGGGAATATTGTGATGGCAGTAATAATTGATGATGATTATTACTTTAAAAAACTTTTTCAAAAATAAACTTTCTTTTTAGGAGATTTAGCACCTTTGAGTTTCTTTTTATTGAAAGTCACTATTTTTGGGAGTATTTGCATTTTTAAATTATAAGTCATCATTATCACTGTTTGTTAATATTATATATTTGAATTAAAATTTTATTTGAATTTTATTGCCATTCAATCTGTTCTTTATTTGAACCAAAGTTTACAGTACACATCTTAAAGATCTTATTGTACATGTGTGTATATTTTTGATTATATAATCTTGGTATGCAGCTTTAAACCCATCTTTCATTTAATATAAATATTCATTTGTTAAAATTAAATCATTACAATATGACAAAGATAAATAGATAGATAGATAAATATTTAGGCAGATAGATAAATAGATAGACAGATAAATGAGTGAATGAATGCATTGAAAAAAATAGAAATAGACAGACAAATTGATAAAAAAGGTAGATAAATATATAGGTGAATAAATAAATGTATAATCAAATAAATATAAGTAGATAGATGGATAGTCATAGATATGTACTTCAACAGGCAGATGATTATCTAGTTAAATATATGGCTAAATAGATTGGCAGATGAATGATGGATAAACAAATAAATATAAGTAGATAGATGGATAGTCATAGATATGTACTGCAACAGGCAGATGATTATCTAGTTAAATATATGGAAAATAGATTGGCAGATGAATGTCTGGCTGTTATGTAGAAATAGAGAGAAGAATAAAAAATAAATAATTAAAAATAGATAGATAGATAGATAGATAGATAGATAGATAGATAGATAGATAGATAGATAGATAGATAGATAGATAGATAGATAGATAGATAGATAGATAGATAGATAGATAGATAGATGAATGGATGGACAGAAGGATGGACAGACAGACAGACAGATAGATAGATAGATAGATAGATAGATAGATAGATAGATAGATAGATAGATAGATAGATAGATAGATAGATAGATAGATAGATAGATAGATAGATAGATAGATAGATAGATAGATAGATAGATAGATAGATAGATAGATAGATAGGTAGGTAAGTAGGCAGGCAGGCAGGTAGGTAGATAAATAGATAATACAAAAAATAGAATAGTATGAAAAGTAAGTAGATAAATGTTTAAGTAAATAGATAGAAATATCGATTGAATATAGATAGAATTTTTGGATAAATAGAGTGGGTATATAGAAAAAAGGAGAAAAAGACAAATTGACAAATAGAAATAGATAAATATATATAAATAGAAAGATAAATAAATAGATATGTAAATAGATCAATGGATAGATAAATAAGATACATAAATAGATAGACAATGACATATTCCTAGTATAGACTTATTAATGAAAATACAGTTGTAATTAAGGAATCAGTCTTCATCATATTGGATAATGAATCTGTAGTTTAATATTAAATATATTGTAGCACTTAATGAAAACTAACATTGATGATGGTAAGAGTATTGTGTAGTCATAGTATCCTAGCGTCTAATTTCTCAGATATAAAGTCTGCTTTATTTCTTAATTTTTACATACAATAAAAAATGCATCAAACGTTAATTATTAAGACTAAGAATCTAAAATATACTTTATTCAGGTAAAAGATAAAATATAATTTAAATAAATTACTCTCCAACAGCATTCTCTTTTTTGGAATAGAAATCATTATTCGCCAATCCTGCCAATGGATAGGCAGTAAGCTTCTAAATGGTTTTCTGTATTTTATCTTCTAGCTAAAAATATCTAAAACCCATTTATTTGAATATAAAAATATTTTTTTTAAGTTTAACCCAGATCGATTCGAAACCTGGTCACAAGCGTGGCAGACAGAGAGCTACCGCTCCACCAAGAGACATTTAGCATTCAGTATATATATACGTTCATATTAAGAATCTAAACTCTAAAAATTTTAGCACATATTAAATCTTCAATAATCTTGGGTCTATTAACAGTGTTTTTAAATATATGTAATTTTGATGGGAAAGGAGGGAGGGGCTTATATGACAATGTATTCAAATCGATACAATATATATGGATGTATTTTCTTATTAAATTATTATTTTTTTTCCCACTTTATGCTTAAAGAAAGATATCTATTATTTTTATCAAATCGTACTCTTTAAGATAAAAAAGAAAAACCTTCAGCAAATGAAAATTTCCGTAATTACGAATTATCTACGAGATTTTTTGAAATCTAAAATAAAAATAATAATATCACATTCTGTGCAGGATAAACCTAAATAGAAAGGAGAAAGTCTTTTTTTTTTTTAATTATTCCAATCTTTTTAAAGGTTTGAGATAACTATTATAAACTTTATAAGCACAAAGAAGTTTATTAATTTAATTAATTAGTGGAAACTGCAGGTGGCCTAGTAATAAACCATTTGTCTACAAATATAATCTAAATTTATCTTCGCTTCTTTATCTCTTTGTCACCGGAGACGAAAAGCATTTATATAAATGCAATATCGGATGATCGAACAATAGTTGAAAATTTCTAAGATATTACTTACCATACAAAAATACTGCGGTTTACCATTGCAAATTTTAAATTATAAGTAAAAATAATAGATTACTTTTCGTGCAGTACTCATTATAGATATTTTTAAAGGTTTAAAATATGAAATATTAAATAATATACACCGTAAAATTTAAATATAGAAAATTGTGTGTGCATATATGTAGTTTGTTTTGCATTCATTTCAATTAATACATGGTATGCATATATTTGTAGAAGTTTCATATTTGTGTTGGATGGAACTCATGATGTAGCAATAATTCATATGACTGCCATTTCTAAGATCTAAATTTGAATCCAGACCAAATAAGAAAATGATTTTTTGGGGGGAATAGCTGATCCAGAGGCAATTCAATTAGCTAGCGGATGATGGGTAATAAATGATCGTCTTGCTATTTTTAGCTTTATTTTAATAAACATGAAAAGCACAAACTATTACCTCTGATAACTGGAACCTGCTGAATAGGACTTTTAGTTAGATTTTCTCCAAAAAGTTTAACTTTCAAGTTACTTAAAAAATTTTTGGTCTGCTTTAAGTTAAATACATTCATCAAACATTTCTCAGCACCTAAGCCATTAAAAACATGAATTTTACTCTAGGATTCAAAATCTATGATTGGCAATTCAATTCTATCACAATTTTGCAATTTTTATGAAGCAAACCATTTCTTATTATTATTACTAATGAAAATATGGGGGAAATGATTTTGAAATTAATGAAGTTCTAATGCATGTACATAATCTTGATTTCTAAAGTTCTTGTGTTGATCAAAATATTTGAAAAATAACTCTACCTGTTCACTAATTATAAATAAAAAATGCCTCTAATTCTAGTCTATTATGCCTATATTCTGATAGTAATTCTTTTGCTAAGATTATGATATGCATACCTGTTTCAAATGCAGAAAATCCTGGTGCTTAACTAGGATGGTGTCTAAAAGTTATTTATAAATATTAATGAATTTTGTACAAACTCACAGAAATATTTTTCATACACAAATATTTAGTAATAGAAGGTAATAAAATTATACCAAGAGCTAATTATGATGACTGGAAGTTAGTCATAAAGTAAGAAAACAAATACTGCAATAAATCCTATTGTAAAAAAATTTTAAATAATAAAAATCTCATTTGAAAAAAGTTATATAATAAAAAATAGCATAATTGCATATATGAAAGATTTTAATAAAGGAAAGTAAAAAAAAAGAAAGCATAAAATTATCAAATAAAAATAATTTAGCAGAAAACAGTTTGACTTTAGCAGTTGAAATTAGGAGATATAAAAAGTTCTGAAGAAGATTGCTGGGGCAATTGAAACTGTAAACTGTAAAAGAGGGTGGTAAATAAATCATTATGTAACAGTAGTAAAGTGCATGGATGATTTAGTATTATATGATATAATAAACAATCTACTGGTAAAAAATGATTGCTATTGTCCTAAAATTGATGTTCCCTTTTTTTTATCTCTTGCACTTGCTATGAACCAAAAAAGTTAATACTGATTAAAATGCAATTCTAATTCTAGTCTTCTACTTCAAAATACAATAGCTATCAATAAACAATGTCTTATTATCAATAACAAGTCTTCAATCTTAACATCTTAAGTAATTTTTTTTTTAAGTTCATAGAACAATCATTACTTTAAATTAAACCACATCTTAATCTTATTGTCTACAGAAAATAATGTATCAGAACCCATCAATGAATTATCAACTTCATGTATTTTACAATGACTGCATTTTTATAATCTTTTTGTATCAAAAGTGTTGATCTAAGAACCTATATAAATTGAAACAAAATTTTGAAAAATTCTCTTTTCAATTCTAATACAAAATATCAACAAACAAGATAATTAATCTCATATGTTTGATGAGAATTAAATCTACTTGATGATTTAACATTTATAAATATTAAAACATATGTTTAATTATTACATCATTGAATTCAGTATTTCTATAAACTCTTAAAAAATATGCTTGAAATAATAAGTAATATAGTACTTCTCCAATATTTATAGATTCAACAATAGCACTTTGAGTAATTCACAATTTGAAAAGTTAAATCAAACTTAAAAGTTCATAAATTTGAACTCATAAATTTTATATGTATAGGCTCATTTATATAAGTTGATTATTTATGTTTAATTTTTTAATTTTATTCATTATTTTCATTCTTCATAAATGCAACAATTAACTTTTCTTAAATGATCCTAACATCCTCAACCTATCTACCAACATAATTTATTTTTTTAGAAAGGAATCAAATGCAGTATACTTCTCTGTAAATAATTTACATCTTATTAGACTTGAAGATACTGATCCAAAAGATCTTTACAAAAATAATTCTAAAAAACTGAATGAACTTAATCTGCCCAAACTATCTATTTCACATAATGCAGTCATGGATGAATGGCTACCAAAAATTCAGTGCAATTTTAGAAAATCAAAAAGCACTAGAGACATATTTTTTGTTGCCAAGCAAATGCAAAAAAAGTGTCAGAAACAAGATTGATTTATATATTGATTTTATTGCTTTGATCAAAGCATTTGACTTAGTTAATTGAACAGTTTTATGGCATTGTTTAAAATTAATTGGTTATCCACCAAAACTAATTTGCATGATACAGCTTCCCATGATGAAATGAAGAGTATTATAGTATAAGTAGCAAATATGAGACATTTGAAATGGAACTCAGTGTTAAACAAGGATGTTCACATGTTCCAACATTGTTTTTAATTTTTTACGATAATGATCTTTGGAACTGTTTATATATGATTTAATGGAATAGGGATCAAGATGAGATACAGGTTTGATGATGGAAATTTTAATTAGAATCAATTAAAAACAAAATCAAGAACTTAATCTTATTTGATTCAGAATTTACAATATGTTGATCATTATAGTATTTTATCAGTTCAAATGATAATTTATTAAATGTATTTAATGTTTTGAATGTAACATATAAAACCTTTGGCTTAATAATTAATATTTTTTTAAAAAGTGAATTTTTTATCAGCCAGTAATGAAAAAAAAAATTCTTAGCAATCTTTAGCTTGGGTGGTTATCAACTTGAGAATATAAACCAATTTAAATACATTGGTAGTTTTAAAACTATAAAGATGAACTTAGATATATTGAGATACAACACAGACTTTAATCTCTAATATTACTTTAAACAAGTTAAAAAATAAGGTATTTCAGCACAGGGAAATAATTACTGCAAAAAAGTTAGCTAATTATAGAGATGTTATTTTACTTAATTTATTGTATGGAAATAAGACTTGGACTCCTTATTGATGCAGTATTAAGACATTAGAAATGTTTTATTTAATGCTTTATAAAAATATAATGGAAAAATCATGAAACCAATCTATAGGTTCTTCAAATTGTTGGATATTTTACTATAGGATACACTATTATAATATCATACCTCTTTTGGATTGGATATATAAAACAAATAAAAATATAAGACTTTTATGATAAAATTGAACATGATTTTTATGTGAGTTATATTGAAGAATTATCTCAGAGAAATTTTAAATAAACATTGTGTAGATTATTTTCATTTGGAAAATATGGTAGAGAATAAATCCCTTTTGCATTTAATGGGTTATATATGTCCCATAAGATACTGAATATTAAATTTGTAAAATAGTCAGATAAATAAGTGTTTTTATTGGCAGAATATGAACAGGTAAGCTTATAAAATATAACTAATAATATCAGTGTAATAATTTTGTTTTTTCTCTAAAAATTGCTGTTTTTGTGCAGATGGGTTACATGCATCCCACCAGTATCAAAGGATATGTCACAATTGTCATAAGAAGAAAATGGAGAAAAAAAATTCCAATGACATTCTTCTTGTGATATTGCTTTGTGTTTAGATTGTTTTCAAAGCTTTCATACATAATTTGAATTTTCAATAAAAAAAAATCCATATAATTCTGTTTTGCTTCATATGTATAGGTGAATTATATGCCCAATTTGACATTATCCCATGTATTTTTTTTTCAAAATCTGAAGTCCAAACAATTCAAAATTTGTAGATGTAACTATTACATATATTTGAACTGAAAAATATAAAATTAATAATAAAAAAAGGCACAAAAGGGATAAAATACATTGGAGAGTTACAATTAGACATAATGTTGTAGTATTTTAGAAAGATATGGTTTCTGTTGAAGATATTAACAGACAGCATCACAAAATATCAAATAAACAGACAAATGGACCAACATGTTTTGTATGTGGATGTTATATACAACTGATTGGTTTGTCTAGTCATTGCAAAATTCATTTTTAAAGTATTTTTCCCCTTGGAGTTTGAATGACCATACTCATTTATGAGTGGCTGCATATCTATGCATGTTATATATTTGTATAATGATATTATTGTATGTATATAATTAAAGTGGTTAATGACACTACTAAATATATGCAATCAATTGAGTGTATACTATTACCAAACAGAGCAGTAGTTAAATTATTGATTTGATTACAGCATAATGCAAACAATCAAACAATCACCCTTCAAAATGTATGAATTAAAAATAATCCTTTTATTCAATAGTTTAGTTTAATTATGATATTAATATAAACCTAAATCATTGTACTGATGCGAAAAATTGGCAGAGATCCCAAACAACTGACAATGTCATTCTTGAACTATGCCCTGCAGAGTGATGGGTTGATTTTTTTTTTACATTATATTGTGAATGAGCAAATAATTTAACTAGTGTTATTATTAATAATTATATCTAATCAACTGATTACTTATATAATATAGATATAAGAACAAAAATAAATATTTACTTAGATAACCATTACGATTATATATCATGAGGGACTTGAGTTATTTTGAAATGTGTGAATACTAAACATAACCATTAAAGCTTTATGAATCATTCTGATACTTAGCATAATAACACTAGGATTTGATATCTAAGTTATTAATAATTGGATGAAAAGTGTTGTTTGTGTGGATATGCTTAAGGTAATTGCTTGAGATGTTCATGTGACATTTAAGCACTCTAGTGACAGATTGAGTGTAACATTTTCATTCAATTAATGTAAGATTTTTAAAATTTCATTAACATTATTCAGATGAGAAAGAATACTGATTCTTTTACTTCTAAGACTAATATTATTTCACCATGGTAATTGTACAGGACATGCATAATAAAGGTAGTATGTAGTTTGCCTTCATACTCTACTATGGAATGAAAAGATTTGTTGAAAATGTAATTATATTCTTTAGTAAAAGCTTTCATTGTTAAAACATATAGAAATCATTGTAATAACTAGCTCTTAAGAACAGCCTAACTCTGAGTAGAATGAAGAAGATTCATTGAAATATTAGCTGTTTATTTCTAGGAACTTTTTTCCCTATATTTGTAAATCACAATCTTTTTAAATACTTGCAACTACTTGAATTGTTTTTTTTTTTAAACATCAAAAAATTTCCTCATTGTTATGGACTTTTGCATGGTCTTCCTCAAAATATGTTTAATTTTATAATTGTATTATTATAATTAAATAAAATATTAATAGCTTAGAGCTAAAAAAGTTTGCTTAATAATCATTTTTGGATGACATTTTCAGTTTCATAATAGTTACAAATTTTATATAATAATTGTTAATTATTAAGTATATTATTAAGATATACTCCATTAATTTATGAAATTTATATTAACATCAACATTGTTCACATTTGGGCTAGCAGAGAACTAGATTAATATTACATATCTAAATTTAAATAATATATTTATTTACATTTGAGATAAATTTTTAATAATTTGTAATTTTAAAAGCGATTGAAATTAAATTAATTAGTGCTTTGTATAGAAACCAATATCTATCTATCTATCTATCTATCTATCTATCTATCTATCTATCTATCTATCTATCTATCTATCTATCTATCTATCTATCTATCTATCTATCTATCTATCTATCTATCTGTCTGTCGTCTGTCTGTCTGTCTGTCTGTCTGTCGGTCTGTTTATCTATCTGTCTGCCTATATGTTTATTTATCTATATATTTATTTACTATATATCAACCTATTTACAAATGTATCTATATATTTATCTATTTCACTTTCTCTCATATTATTCATCTATATATCTATTTAATTACCTATCTAACTACCTATTGTGTAAGGATCTCATAGTACAGAATTAACACTTCCATTTGCCATGTCTACAATGTTGCATTCTAATTCTAAAATAGATTGTTCTCTCATATAGGTGACCTGCAGTCAACTCAGGTAAGAGAATCCAGCATTAAATGACAAATGGGTATTCTAACTATGCATAATAGATTATATATATATAATATGCTGTATCATTGTAAAACAAAATGAGGATTTAAAAACTTCAAATTCTCACTACTCTGTAATTGGCAAGGAGATGTTGGAGAGTGCTTTACCCTGAAATTAGCTATATTATTAAAATGGCTGCTTTATTTATTTATTTTTACCTAATTTTCTACCTAATTAGTTGTAGATATCTATAAACATTTTTGATTATTTTAATCTTATATATAAATTATTGAAGCATTATTTTCCAAAACAAATTTTGGGTTTGATATTTTCAAGTTGTTTTATGGTTCAGTTAAATTTGAATCAAATTTGATTTATACATTTATTGTTGTAAAAAGCTCATTAATAATTACAAATTGCCTGAAATAGTAAATTGCCAGGAAAAACTCTTAACAAAAAGATAAGCAATAGCAAATTACCAATAACAATAAGCTGAGTGTTATTGGTTAGTTTCCTCAACAGAAAAAGTAATATTCTTTCATCAGTTACATAAATAGAGAAAGATGCATCTTAAAAATCATTATAAAATTTAAAACTAGTGCAAGAAATGCTGTAACAGTGATTACCATCAATGATAGTATATTGTTGCCAACCATCAACTTTTACCAAAAATTATATCCTTATCAAAAGATTGTTTGATGTAATATTAATCATTTTAGATATACAAATAATAAAATAGTATCACATGATTTTACATTAACATCAATAATCAAAAATATAAATTTGAGACTTGAACTTTTAGCATCTTAATTCACTGACCAAATAATAGGTTCAAAAAATGAAATATTCTTACCAAATGTTTACATTAAATCTAGATAAATAATCTAAATTAAAATCATTACATTAAAATGAGGTAATATATTCCATCAAATTATATTATCTTCAGTCTTTTTTATATAATTTTAATCAAAATATATGATGAATAATTTTTCTTTAATATTTATTATTTTATTAATGTATCTTATAACTCCTATATAATCTAGATTTTATATGTATACAATAATACATTTCATTTCTTAATTCATCTGTCTTTAAGTATCAATTATTGATTAATAAAATAAACTAGATCCAATTTTATATTTTTGATTTCTATTATTAGTATATATTCACTAAATACCCTTTATACCAGTTTTAAGTTTATTAAAAAATGCATTTAAACTTGGACTTTTCCAGATTTATTTTTGTGTGTATTTTATGATGTATAATAATAATTACTTATTATACAAGGATCAAATATTATAATAAATTATTCAATAACATTCGAAAAACTAGTTAAAAATGTAATTATTTTGCCAGATATCTAGATTTTAATTATTGTGTCCAATTTAAATTGGGTTAATATCGTTTTGGTGTGATTGAAAAATACAGTATGTTTCACACTAAACATTTACCCTGAATGCATCAATTATAACAATAATTTAATGTTGGAAATTTAACATGATACTTGGCAAATTAAAAAAGTTAATTATTAGTTTCAAATTGATAAAAAAAATTTAACCTGAATTTTCAACTTTTTGATATTTGATTATTTCCAATAATAGCAATTTAAGATCTATTTTAATAATAAAACTACATTGTTGTTTTGTTGAATCATGATAAGTTTTGTTATTTTTTATAGATGTCAAATTTTAATAATCTTTTATATTTGTGATCAACCATTGACATTAGCATATTATATGCGTTCAATATTCTGGATATTGTAATGAACTCTAATATAAAGAAAAACTCAAGGTCATATAACATTGGATTTTTATATTCCTTATTCAAAAGAGTGGGAGGATAGTTACGAAAATAAGCAGTACTAATATTAATGATTTTATTATTGTTGTTGTTTGTTTATTCTCTTTCTTTTTTTTTTCTGTTCTCATCTAAATTTTAATTTTTTATTTTTTTTATTTTACTAAATTATTTATTACTATTATAGCTATTGTTTTATGTTAACTTGATTAATTTATCCTAGTCAATTAAAACATTACTGATAAAATAATGAATATTATTTTGTATGGAGGGTATTTTAGATTTTTGTCCCTAAATTTTTTAATTCAACAAATTGGTTAAATATTTAAGTTCTTAAAAGTGATCTGCCAACTAGCACTATTTATAATATATGAATAAACTACTTGATTAGCAAAAATACTGTACAATTTATAATTTAAATTACAAAAAAATTTATTCTTCTTTGTTTGTTTTCAGAATTATTAATCTCAAATACACTGTAGTTGATTTAATTCTTCTCACGGAGTGAAATTATATATCTGCGGGAGGGAAGCAATAATTCTCTTCGCTCCTTAGTCTTTTTTAAAACGGCAACATTAAAATATATTCAAATTAAAAAATCAAATTAATATAATTTATTTACTTTTTTCTTACTATTATTATAACTACACTATTTCTTCGTTTTTAATCTACTGCATTTAAATTTTTATATTTTTCACCAGTATTACTTGCTTCTAGCGATAGGTTTTACAAAAATCATTAAATTTTTAAAAAATAATCGCTTAACTAACATTATAACACCCCCCCCTATCCTTCTAATTACTGTAATTTTAAATCTAAATTAAATAATTACCCTATTTTTAAATGTATATATAACAATTAAAAATATAAAATTTTCAACTAAATATATATATAATGATCTAATGTTGAAATAAATAAGTGCGTCAATGCGGAAATTGAAAAGTTGGCTAAATTCTCCTATATGTTAAAATTAATTTCGAAAGTAAAATCCTTAGCTATTTTAATGTCTCCCTTATTCCTTGTGTTAATGCACATTTCTTGGGCTTCAGGCTTTTATCTTTTATATAATCTCAGAAAATTATGAGCCTCGACTACGCTTTCAATAAAGCCATACGAATTAAGAACATTATTTTATTAAAATAGAAATTTTAAATATTGTCTTTTGAAACATTATACTGTTTCAGATAAAATATTGATGTAAAATTAATTATACAGTATTCAATCTTGTACTAAAATATAAAGAATAATATAAATTTATTTATGTGTGTTCGGTGACGATAAGGTTAAGGTAAAGTTTTTAAAATATTAATCAAATCCTGAACTGAAGATATTTGGAAACTAGAATTTATCTTTTTATCTTTCCATACAAAAATTTAACATGAATTTAAAACAATTACTTATCAAAGTAGTACGTTTAACATTACGTTTATAAAAAGCAATTTAATTGCTAGAATATATTTATATGTACATAGATACGCAAAAATGTTTCGACAGCAAAGGGAACTATGCTGTTTTATTTAATATTTAAATAGTTTTTGGATTCTTTAATGTGTGTATTGCTTATTATTATAATTATAGCATTGCTGTTTTAACTAATTCTAACATGTTACTGGGTGGGTAGTATGATAAGCCCTTTAGTTGTTTTTTTTTTTTTCATATATCAAAACACAGACCAGCTGCTTGGAAGGCAGCTATGCTAACCACAAGGCCACCAAAAGCCCTTTAATGTCTAACAACACTAATAACTTCATTGTTAGGATTCAATTTACAGATGCCACATTTTTCATCCCAATCATTTTATATTATCATCTATAGATAAATACATTGATTAAGTAGGCTAAAGATATTAATTTTAATTCAGAAATGATTTTAAATTTAATTAAAGAACAATATATTTTATTATTAATAAAAGTACAATTTTAATTTGATTCTTATCTCGTATGTTTCTTTTTGTCAGCAGTTTTTTTTTTCATAAATTATCATAATGATAAAAATTTGGCCCCTTCCTGTTAAAGAATGTGATGCAGTGGACTATTTCCAAAAGTACAGGATTCTGCTCTCCCAAAAAGTGTGCGTTAGTGGTCACAATATGATTGCACACTGTTGACATGAATAAAGTGTAATATTGTATTTATATATTTTTTTTTCATTTTTCTGTTAATAAGTTAAACCAAAAAATAAAAAAAATAAACTATAACTATTGTAATTAATTTTTCCATAATGATTTCTATTTTTAAATAATATTTATTAAAAATAAAATGTATATATATATGAAATATGATATTTCATAGCAGGCATTTTTTTGAAAACATTTTTTGGGGCATCCCGAAACTAGAGATTTATCAAAAATATGGGCTGCCATCTTGGTCACTTGAAAATTCACAAGTATTATAATCTTTTGTTTCTACTTATGCTTGATATTTCAGATATAGTACAAACTTCTAATTTTATTTGAAGTTAATTGGTTCAATCAAACTTATATTTTGGAAATAATTTGCTATTTTCAATTGATATCATATATGACTAATAAAAAATGGATTTAATTCATAATATGCTTGTATTAAATTTGATTAAGTTTAAATTTTATATCTGGGCTAAAAGTAAAATAATATTTTTTAATAATAATGTCAAAACAAGTATATAATAATCTTCTACAAATAAATAATGAATTATGATGATGAAGACATTTAAAAAGTGTGGTGGCATAAGTCAGCTAAAGATGTCATGGTTTAATCAGAAATGCATTTTGGAAATTATTTATTCCAATCAAAGGTATTTATCTATTTAAGGGTGTGTAGAAATTTAATTTTTTGTAATTTATGTCTAACAATTACATATGCATATATGACTAATTAAAGTTGATGATGTAATACTCTGAATAATGATATGCTATATTATATATTGTGTTAAAGAATGTTGAACATGACAAACTATAAACAATTGTTATCAAATATTATTTCTTGGTCATAGTATTATTTTGCCAATTTATTCAATTTCCTTCAGATAGAAAATTAAGTATATGTACACATAAATGATTTTATCGAACTTGTCTGGATTTTTCTATTACAAAAAAAAGAGAATATAGTAGTTTGTTTTAATAGTTGAATTTATACAATACCATACCTGTTAATAATATTAAAGTATTTATTTAATATTTATATTGTAGGTAGTAGTATACCTGTTAATAATATTAAAGTATTTATTTAATATTTATATTGTAGGTAGTAGTATATTTACTTCTGTTATATATTATTATTAATCTATTAAATTTAATTATTATAAACATTTTGAAAAAAGTGTTGCATTACCCGTTCAAAAGGTAAGTCTTTTGAGCTCTTGTAATATTATAAGTTATATTCTCTAAACTATAATATTTAAATGTAATGGGGGGAAGTAAATCATGATGTAGCACTCATTAAGGATGTGGTATCTTCCCAACTAACGGCGAAAGACATATAATTATAGTTTTGACTTTTTCAATCAGAAAGTATAAATACTTATCTTATAATCATATATTAATCTCTATTTTATCTTCTAGTTAATAATAGTTAAATATTTATTTAAGCAACCAATATTAAATATTAGTTGGGATGACAATGAGACAACTACCTGGAAAAAAAACCATTTTAAGTCGGATTTAATCTGAAAAATAGAAAGGTTTTATTTGAACTAAACACAATGTTAATCCAAAATTGTGGATATGCTAATCATTACGTATGTGAGCATTTATATTGTTTTTTTTTATTATTTATATAAAACTCTTATACTAATATAACTCAGTAAAATAGGCTTTAATGTGGCTGATAGATTGTATATTTTACTTTTAAAAAAAGAATGTCCTGAAAATATCTGAATTGTTTCTTTACTGATATCATAAATATTTGTAAGTATGTTTTCCAAAACAGTTTTTTTTTCATCATCTTTCAATGCCATTTGATGGACATCAGATAGTAATCTTTATAGCCCAGATCAGTTTCTGATTTTTGCTTTCATTAGAGAGATCTGAATCTAATGCATTTGTGCATCCAAGGGCTACTTTTAATGACTCATTTATGCTATCAAACATGAGATTTAAAAACCCTAAGGATTAAATCTAATCTAAATTGCTTATACAGTTATATAAAGCTGATACTAGGTTAACAAACTATATTAAATTTTAATGATGTCAGTTTTTAATTTTTTGATTAGAATGATTATTACAAACAAACATTATATGACTTTTCATCTTATTTATAATACATTTTTTCAAAAGCAGTTTTGGTCATCGTATGCTAGAATCATCTATATAACTATACACATCCATAGGAAAATAAATTAGTTTGTTTATTTATGGTTTTGCAGTCCATTTGCATTAAATTTTAAGGAGTTATGTCATCTTTCTTACTCTCTTTTTTTACTATTTTCATCAATTTCTCTGCATTTCCAGAGAACAAAGCAATCTCATCACTAAATCTCAAATAACTTGTTACAAACCAATTAGTATAAAGAAAATCAATACACAAAATAAAATAAATGCTTAACTTATAAGTTGAACGTTATATTTTAATACATTATTTTTGAAAACTTTAATTAAATTTAATTTTATTGCAGTAAATTATGAACTAAAATAAATCCAAGTCGTCAAATAAATTTTAAAAAATAAGATAATAAAGAAATTCTAGGTAAAAAAAAATGTTTGAGTAAAGCTGGTAACACATTAATGTAGTTTAAAATATCCATCAGTACTTACAGCAAGAAATAAGAATAAATTAATATTTAATAACTATTAAAGAGTAACTAAACATTGTATATTTGTAGAGATGAGAACATTTCTGGATTATAAAGCAAAGTCTTTTATAAAAAAATATTTTCTATTTATTAATTTAAGATATTAAATAAGGATTTTAAAAACAAAAGACTCAAGACAACAAATTTCAGAAACAAATATTACAAAAAAACATTTTTCATATTACTTTGCTTAAACTAGATCAATTTGGGGATGGAATTATTCTCTTCTTTAGAAATACAGACGAATTGATGAAAATAGTAAAAAATGAGAGTAAAAAAGGAATTCTAATTTTTAAAAAATTAATGTAAATGATCTGCAAACAAGATATAAACTGACTGAATTTTTTTTCTTCTGATAATTGTGCATCACTTGAAGAAATGTATATAAACACACCGGTTTATATATCTTGGTAAGATTTTACTGCTAATAACAAGCAAAAATTTAAAAAAAAAAAGAATAATATTAAATGGTTTTAAACCAAACTGATATTTACTTTCTGAAATTATGTTTTCACCTCTAAGCATTAAAAAAAAAAAGATAATATAGTAATTCATGCAAGTAAATTTCTGTACAACTAATGTAATTTAGTTAAAGAATAGTAAATCTGTAATCATATTAAAATTATAAAGAAAACCCTAATGTTATAGGTAATCAGTTTGTAGAGTTGGATTTGAACATTCAATCGAAGTAACTAGAGAAATTAAATGGAAAAATACTAAAGTGGAGAGATAAATTCTGAGAATTGAATACTCACTCTGAATCTAATTCTAATTAAATAAAATTATGTAATTCTATAA
The DNA here is from genome assembly GCA_028023455.1 of Epiperipatus broadwayi. Lineage (NCBI taxonomy): Eukaryota > Metazoa > Onychophora > Udeonychophora > Euonychophora > Peripatidae > Epiperipatus > Epiperipatus broadwayi. The sequence continues at coordinate 6,744,082 of JAQFVV010006220.1, read as the reverse complement.
AATTTATACTGTTCAAGTTAATATGAAAAGGTAACAGTAACGCTAAAATAAGTCTTAAAACCACTGAGACATCTTGGCAATAATATGTCAAAAGTTGGCTCAGTGCTTTTAAAACTTATTTTAGTGTTATTGTTATCTTTTCATATTACTTGAACAATACAAGTTTTATAGAATTAATTAAAAGTTAGTGTAAAATGTTACTATTATAAAAAAATACAAAGTCGATAGTAAATTTATTGTTAGAAATGAAAAAATAAAAAATACCAAGGATTTTATGAATCTGTCAAAGAAAATAGATGATTCAAGAAAAAGTTATGAAGGAAGTATTCTGGAGGTAGAATCAGATATAATATGACATAGGCATTATTTTGGAGGTTTTTGTTGTTGTTGTTTTTAAATTTAAAAAAAAGCAGTTTTATGTCTAAGAAAATCCTGGATATCAGGGGTTGGCTCTTCTCTGGAGACTTTATGGTTATCAGGTTATCTACCTTCCTGATATACACTCTTTGGTACATGAGCTGCAGGACAAAGTTTACACAACCAGCACTGGACCCCAATGCTATATTTTTTGATAAGCTCAAAGTTCTTCAGAACAAGGACAAGATATTATCCTCTAGATTCTTATTTATAAATACATGGAACCTGCTAGTATGGCCCACAGACTCTACATGAATATTGGACCTGATATATTAACATTATAGTGTATCGTAAATGAAGTAGTCTATGATGCAACATGCCAGATCCTGCTAGAGAGGCAATGATTCCACACCACATGGATACCAGTTCTGATACATCAGCATTATAGGGTCAACCTCAAAAGGGGTGGTCAATATCAACAAAAATGGAATGTTACTTATTCATACATCAACCTGTTAGTGCAGTTAATGGCTCTGCTATACATCTACCAGACCTAGGATACCCATATTACCAAGCCAGCCTTGATGGAGAAGCCAATACCAGCAATGGATTTGAGCCAATATTAGCAAAGTGTATTTAGTATTCATCTGTACAAATTTTGTTATGTCAATAAATATAATTTTAAAATAAATGTCAAGTTGTTAAAAGCTTGACTTAAAACAATTCAAAAAATATGTATGAAGAAATTAAAAAGAATTTAAAGATAAAATATATTCATAGAAGGTTGGAATGTTTAATGGGGTACAGAAAAGATGCCAATGTAATAAAAAATTATAGATCAGAATTAAGAATTTAAAAAGGTCAAAGACTGACTAAGTTTGTAAAAAAAGATGATTTAATGATGAATATATGTTTTAAACATTATAAGAAAAGGATTTACACATTAAAAACTTCAAGAGATCAAAATAAATTTCAATTACATTGTAGTTTGATACATAGCAGTTTTAGGAAAGTTTTACAAATTCAAATATAGTCTAGCTAATATAGATTGAAGCTATACTTTACTGGTATAATTGAAACTATCTTTTAAAAGAATTAAAAAAGTTGAAATAAAAAAATAAATTATTTCTAAATTTAAAATTATATTTGCAGGAAATGATTTGATTTGTTGATAAGAAAATACGATTAAAAAATAATAAGCTGATTGTTAAATTAAAATCAAATAAAAGATACAAATAATTTTTAATTTTTTTTAAACGATGTTGCAGCAATGATAATAGATTATAAAAGCAACAGGAGAGCACGAAAGTCAAAGATTAGCAAAGATATGATGAATAAAGAAATAAAGAAGATGCAAAAATATGACTTCTATAGAAGGTAAAACTATATATACAAGATTCAACAGTGAATTGAGACATTATAAATCAAAAAAATGTAGAATGATGAAACTATTACAAAAAAGTAGATTAGATTTAATTTACTGTATAATAAGATAAATCTGTTTGGTTGAGAAAGACAGTATTCACAGGAATGAACTAATAATTAAAGATGGAAATTTTCAAGTTATTATTAAAAATTCTGGAGGTAGAAAATTATGGAAAGATATATAAGAGATTAATATGTTAAAAGTTCTATCTTTTATCTATATTTAATTTTAAATAATTCAGGTAGTTAAAATTGAAATAAGTTATGCAATAATAAAGAAGTTGTATAATTCTTTAATTAAAATAAACAATAGAAAAGCACAAAAAATGTTGAGACTCCTGTTGAATTATTAAATAATTTGAAAAAAAAAAAAGGTTTCATAAAGTATGATATAGTAAGAATGAATATTTGTAATGTGATCTCTATCTAACTTAGATGAGCAGCTATTAGATTTTCTTTTAATAGTTATACTTCTAATAGCCGAAAAGATTTAATGCAACAAAATTTGATAATTAACAATTAATTTAATTTGTCATGCAACAATTCTATGCTGAAAAACTCAGATGAGTGGCTATTAGATTTTTTTTTATACTTATAATAGAGAAAACACTTAATACAACAAAATTTGCTGAAAATCTTAAAAAGGAAAATTTCAATCGATTAAAATATTTTTGAGAATAGTTTGCATATTTAGAAATAAAAAAATACAAATGAAGTTATATTGTTGATTTATACATAAAACTATTTCAGTATACATATATATAAATAGAAACAGATTATTTTCCCATAAATTATTTAAAATAAATCACATGACTCCAGCTTACTTATTGCTGTTATAGCAGCATATATTTTTCTTTCACCATTCCTATGCCACTTATTAGAGGGAATGTACATTAGATGCTAAAGAACTATGTGCAATGATCTAAGATTTAAGGATCTCACTTATGAAAACCATAAGCTTGAAAGTAGTCTGGAGATAATGGATAGGATAGTACTGAATAGTAGTTTATTAAGCTCTATCATCTGGCATCTATTAGTTATAAAGCTTACAGAAAATGCCATAGATGTGGTGAAAAAAGTATGCTGAAAATAGTAAAGATTAAGAATAAATTATGTAGAACTGATAGAACTATAAAATACAAATAAAAAAAAAACCAAAAAAAACAAACAAAATAATTAAAAGGGGTGTTTAATAAACCCTTAGTAATAAAATAGCTTAATTCTTTAAAATAGTTGAAAAATGAAATATTTTTATGATAAAAAACAAAGATAAAGAGATTGAAAAAAATAATGGCTAATCAAACGTTTAATAGAGATAATTATTATATGGTCCATTGATATAAGATTTAAGAAAAAAGCTTGTTAAAGATTTATTTGTAATGACGTTTTCTGTGGAGGATAGAAACAGACAATTAAGAAAAAAGGAAGAAAAGTTTGGAGGTTTTAGAAAAGTGGATAGGGAACAAAATGAAAAAGATTAGAAAAATAAAATTAGCAATGCTGAAATGTTGGGGGGAAGTAATTGAAATGAGATTATATATTGAACTGCTTACAATGAAAACTGAATTGGCCATCAGAGGCATAGCTAGAATTTTTAGGCTTCTGGGTCAAATTTCAAAAAAGGTGCTTTTTAATATTTATAAAATATACTTTAAAACTAATGTATGAATAAAACAAAAGAACTCTCAAGATGCGGAGCCGATCTTGGTTTTTTTTGTCATACTGTTATTCATATTTTTCAAAGTAAGGGAATTATAAAAAATCTATTGGAAGAGACAGTGAATATTAAAACAAATAGAACAAGTTGAATGGTGGAGATAATACTTATGAATACTTAAAAAGTGAAACAAAATTAGCTTGAAGTTTTGGCTTTATGTAAAACCTGCATTTTGGAAGATAATTATTGATAATGATGAATGCAAAAAAAATTAATGATTACAATCAGAACATTAAGCACAAATAATAAAAAAATAGATAAATGTATTTATCTATGATTGGCTTTCTGGAAATCAAGTGATAGCTAAGAACCAAAATAGAATACTAAGCACACCATTTCAATCAGTTGGGCAATCTAAAACTTTTTTTTTCTATTTTCCTACTTTCAGTTAAACATTATTCTGAAAATATTCACTGTAAAAGTAGTCAGACAGATAGGGCAACAATTAAATTGAAACAATAATTTGATTGAATAAGTATACAGATATGTCCAAGGAAAGATGAAAACAACAAAAAAAAATTATTTGATTCTTTTGGAAAAGAAATTTTTAAAAATATATTGATGAGGCATATTTTTTATTATTGCATTAAAATACTCAGGTTATGTATGGTATATCGAATATAAATTTTTTTTAAAAATCTTGAAATAAATGTTAAGCATTTAGCATATAAAAACGACTCTGTATTTGATTTATATATATATTTGACAACTCCAAAACAATTTAATTTAATAAGATATCTGATTATGATTATAATAATATTAATAAAACAATTAGTAAGAGGTTTTAGATATCTGTTTCATCGTTAATCAGTTAGTCTGTAGTTAAAAAAAAAAAAAAAAAGTTTATGGAGTGATTCTCACTCGAGAAAAGTGAAGAAAGAATAAAAAATCTCACACTGACTAGTTAAATAGATCTTTTTATTTGTTTATCATTTGAGTGCCTTCAAAAAACTGAGTATATAATAAACAAGTGTTAGTTAATGATTTCTAAATCAAAGGTCTCGTGATTAGTGCATTTATTTGTCATGCACAGAATTTGAAGTTCAAACTTAGAATAGAATTTGTCGGTGTTTTTAGCGGCTAAAGATTTTCAAAACAAACTCAAAATTTTCATGCGGTCCTTTCATTAGTCCAGCTGACCATTTAATATTGGAAAGAGAATTAATATATCTAATTATTCTTAACTAACAGAAGTTGAGTACCGATGCATTAATAATAAAAGAAAACAGGATTATAATGCGATATAGTTTTTTATTACTTGTGAGAGAGTGTTAAACTTCTTGAGCGCACGATTTACCTTTACATTTTATAAGTAATTCTATATATGTATTTAAATATATATATATACATGTAATAAATATGTATATTATATGTATAAGTGATTCGAATTGAAAAACTTTTACTATAACATTTTTTATCTTGAATACCAATGTAACTCAAGCTTTTTATTCACTTTTTTTTCTAAAATCTGGAAACCAGAGGGTTTCCTTTTTGTCAATGGATAATAAAAGGTCGTGAACTTCATTGAAAAGGCACATGCTTCTCTATCAAGTATGCATACTTGTCCTTTAATAAAGTGCTTAGTGCCTACAGCCAATCTCCATTTATTAAAACGTCTTTCAGTGGACCTTCTTAGTATTATAAGAAATAAACAATTTGTATAACTTTATAAAAACTGATCACATTTTAATGAATTGATATAATCAATAAAAAAAAAAATCTGGGGCTATCTATTCACCGACTTCAATTTTTCCCAGGCATGGACATTGATATGTAAAGAACTAGAACAGCAAGGCAAAAACAGGCACACGTAGGCTAACGGCTCTCTCTCTCCACGTGCATCAACACAGAAGGAAATCACCGGTGCAAAACGAGGGAGGGTAGGGGTGGGGTAAACCCCCACGTGCATTTGTCATCTATTGTTGCACAAGCTAGAAAAATATGCTAAGCAAATTTTTAGTAAGAAAATTCTAGGGAACACAATATATCTTATCTGAGTGATAGATTAACCAGACTGAAATAATTACTATTAGGATTAATCTTAGCTGCATTTAGAATTCCATATCAAATGGCTCGATACATTTTACATTTTTATTTTCATTTAAATTTAAGCTCAATATTAATCACATGATAAATTAAAACAATAAAAAATAAATATTAAATGAATAAAATTCCAATTAAAGCAAACTTTTTTAAAACAGTCATTACAAATGAATTTGTGTGTATGTGTATATACACTAACAAAAAGTCTAAAATTATTAATTATATGTTAACAGTTAAAATAACCCATTTAAAAGCGAGATGTTTCAAACTATCTTCTTAAAGTAACTGATGAAAATACACTTGGTCTTAAAATAAATCTATCTTTGGTAGAATGTTTTTGTTATTGAAGTTTAATAATTTAAATATAACCAAAGCTTATTATATAGGTTTTAAATTGCTCTTGCAAGTTTAATTCTACCACTAAACTCTCGACATCAAATGAAAACTAGATTTATTTACTGACTCCTAAACTTATTTTATTACACAGTAATATAAAATATATATATGAAGATAAAACAGTATTTGGATACTTCACCACAAGGTAAACAATTCTCCAACATATCCTTCATACAGTAATAGTAAAGATGAAACCACTACTGCCAAGCATGATATTTGTTGGATATTCAGAATATGATGTTTTTAACTCTGGTTTTACACTAACTAAAGCTAGAAAAATATCCATTTACTAATTAATATTGGGTAGTCCTTACACTAATTAAAATCTGAAATTTTTTTATCTCACCTGGATCCAAACATTGGTCATAAGCATGACAAAAAACTTTTTTGTAAGACTTAAACTATTTGATTTTTTTTTTTTAAATAAAAACTAAATGCAAAATTGAATAACAACTCAAATTTTAAAAACCCCTCTATCCCTTTATCAAAAACTATAACTAAACTGATTATGATAAAGTATGTGTAATATTTGATAATTTTCATTTATTATCTCTATCTGTAATGTTGTTTTTAGTATCTATTATATATCCATGTCTTGTATCTCACTGACTCTCTCTTTATTTCTTATTTATGGTCATCTGTGTTTATTATTTCTTTCAAATCTTTTTCAAGAATTGTGAGCTCTCATCCACATAATTTCTGACTCAGAACTTAGATTTTATTGAATATTGAGATGAGAATTTTAACAGTTTATTTGTTAATCTTTTTGTTATCCAGATAATTTAAAATAAACTTCTCCAGCACCAGAATTTTTATCTAAAGTTTAACTTTTGGAACCTTAAATCATCATCTCTAAGAAGATAATAATTAAAAACAAATTTTGACTTTGGTCTTTATTAAAACATCTTTCTTTATAATAAAAATAATTTACAGTTTGTAAACATATTTATAATATTAAGATATCGCTTTATAAACAATCTATAATGTGAAATGTTAGAATACAATATTTTTTGTTAGATATATTCTCATTAATGTTTAAAATGTAGACTAAATATTTTAAAATGTCATGGGAGAACTTAATGCTAAAATTAATAAATGATTGAAAGATGAAAATGCTGTGTATAAATTTGGTTATAATGATAGAAGTGAGAAAAGATACAAATTTTTAAAGTTCACAGAAAAGAAAAACTATTTATTATTAAATTTTTTAGAAAAATGCTAAACAGAAATAGACATGGAAGCGTACAAATGAAAGTATAGCAAAATTGGATTATATTTTTATTGAAAGAAAATATGTATTTCAAAATAGTAATGTTCTTAATATATTCAACACAGGGAGTAATCATTGATTAGTGAAATATAAGTTTCATGTTAACCCAAAACTAGTGAGTCAAAAATTAATAGGAAACATAACCTTCAGTAACATTCCAATGAATTTAAATTAGAACTTGCAATTCATTTAAAAATATGAACAGGTTTTGAAGATGGTTTAGATTTGAACAAAATCAATAGAAAAATAACTGATACACTACTAAGAACTGAAGCAAAGATAGTTGGAACAAAAAAGCAGCAATTGAGCAGTAAAATTTCTACTGAGACAAGACAGTATATGAAAAAATGAAGAAATATGGAAATATATAAAAATAAACCATTAAGAATAATTGGATATCTAGTGCTTTGTAAAATGATATAAAAAAGTCAATAATGATATAAAAATATATTTGCGATTATCAAGGAAGGCTCTAGAAGAAAGTAAAAGATTCAATAAGATATAACATTTTAATACTAAGAGAAAAGTAGTTTCAGCAATCGGGAACTATTTTTAAAAAGAGGGATGACTTCAAGATATGTGTTGAAGAACTCTATAAACAATTATACAGTAATAAAGAATCAGAAAACAATCCCTTATAGTTGTTACATCTTCTGAATTGTTCAGCATTTTATATAAAGAAGTTGGGCAGCTCCAGGAAATGATGGCATTATTATTGATATCTTAAAAAGCATCTAAATGATAAAGATGTACTAGCTGATTGGATGAATGCAATAGTAATTTTGATATTTAAGAAAGATAATAAGAAAATATTAGAAATTACCAATCTATCAATCTTCTATCAGTATTATATAAAAGTTTTTATCAAGATAATTACTATTTGTTTACTGAGAATTTTGAATTTTAGTCAAGTAAAAAACAAGCTGGATTTAAAAGTGGTTTAGCACAATGAATCACATCCAAATATTGAGAGAATTTATAAAAAGGACTAATGAATCTAAATTACTATTATGCTTTGAAGTTGTAGATTATTAACAGTCATCTGATTCTATAAGCATTAGATCATCAACATATATATCTGGGATACTGTCATATTTTGATTTATCAAGATTCACCAGCAATGATTACATTACATGATAAAACAAAAATTAACATTGAGGAGAGTGTGATTCCATAACTCCAAAACTTTTTAGAGCAATTTTATAATAAATATTTTGTGGATTAAAATGAAAAGCTAAGAGAATAAAAATGATTATTTAAATCAACTAGATTTTGCAGATCATTTGATTATTTTTGCAAATAATTCTTCAGAGTTTTAGGAAATGTGAATTAAGAGATGGAAATAAAAAGATAGAACTAAATATAAATGCTAAAAAGACTGAAGTAAAGTTCAAAGATTTTTTCAGAAAAAATAAAAGATTGATAATCATGAATTAAAAGAATTTAACAACAACAAATACCTTGGTGAGATTATTAATATGGATGAAAATATAATGAATGGAATTGAACTTAGAATTAAACTTGAATGGAGTGCTTTTGATAGAAATAATGTAATATTAAACAAATATATATATATATGAATTTAAAAAGTGTTTTACCAGTTTTTATTTATGAATCTGAGATTTGGATACTTAACAGAAGAGTAATACAGAGTTTCAAACCATTCAATGAAGTATGAAGAGATATATTTGAGAAATAAGAAAAAGAGATCAAAAGAGAAATGCTTGGGTAAGAGAACAAACATGTATAATACACATCATTGAAATAATTAAAATATTAAAAAATAGTTGAATTTGACATATTTCTGAAAGAGATGCAAGTAGATGTGCAATCTAAGTTTTAAATTGGATCCCAAGAAATTGTAAAAGACCTAGAAAAAGACTGTAACATAGATGAATGAAATAAGAAAATTTTCTGGTGTGTTGTGAAGAAAAGTTAAGAATAGGAGAAATTGGATTAAATTTGTAAGAGGGCATCATTCTGCAATGGACTGATAATGGTTAAAATGATATTTCAAAAGTAAAGTCTTTTATGATAGTATAGGGATGAACTCAAGAACTAAAGATTTTTGAAATTATTCTCAGCTAAAAAAATAAATAAAAAACCTTAACAATAGTTGTATTTAATTTGTCAGATAGCTGTTTGCATATCACTTCATTTACTAAGCTTTAGTAAAAAAAAAAAAACAAAAAAAAAACACAACAACAAAAGGATCAAAATATTTATCACATGATCATAATGCAGTTTTTGTAATGGAATTTTGGAAAAATAATACCTGTTTCTTATGGCAGTTCAAGATTAATATATTAAACCATAAATGCTAATAGTTAAGTGTTTATTATATGTAAATTACTACATCACTGCTGTCATGCTTCAACAAATCAATAGAATAACAGCAATATATTGTCAAGAAAACACTATATCAAATTGCTGATATTCCATTGATTTGTTTAAACACAATAAATATAGTATATATATATATATATTGTAATTGTCAGACTAAGCATGTTTCAATAATTTATATACATATATATATATATATGATGAGTGCTGGTTTAGCATGAAATATATATATATATATATATATATATTGGATATTATTTACCTTTTTCATATATATGCGGTAATGTGTATCAGTTGTATAAGATGGAGTGGATGGTTACATTAAGTTCAGTATAGCAAATATACTTGTATTTAAGCATTATATATAATCAAAATTACTCCAAATTCACAACTCAACAAGACTAGCCAAGAAAATAAACTCTATAACACTACCAATGGTTTCACTGTTACAAGCAGACTTCTCAAGTATAAAGAACTACAAAATAACAACATGTTTTCTCAGCTAGTCTGGTTGAGTTGTGAATTTGGAGTAATTTTGTTATTTATTGACTAGTTTAAATTTATGCTTTTAATGAAGTTATTCCTGATGAATGAATGTAGACCATGCAATATTACATTTAAAAAAGAGTAACACATCATATAAAAATATTTAGTTACTAATCATAATTATCAGTTGACATATAATGTACTTTTCTTTTATCAAAGCCTTTTCTTCAATCTCTTACATATTATTGCCTTATTTCATACTTTGTAAGAAAACAAAAATTACTAGTAAAATGTCCAAGATTTATTTGCTAATCCTCAATTACATTATAATATTAATATAGTTATAAATAATCAAGTACATTTGTTGTACAGTGAATCCAGACTTCAAAAAACTTAAAATATAACTCTACATATGTATAAACCTATAAATATAAAATATTTATCTGAGTCATAAGTTTGTTAGTATAATCATATGCATATATTGAATATGGGATATGTAATCGCTATTTCTGCAATAGTAGCCATATGGAGTGGCCATTTTTAGATCCTAACCCCAATTTAATAAAACTAAAAATTCTACAGGGATGGATCATTATGTGTCATATCTCTAATTTACTAAAACAAAATAGGTTTGAATCCTCCCATACAGATTTATTTAAACTATTTGACAGTGAACAAACAAATGCATATATGTACTAGCAGTTCAGTGACATAAAATCTAGTTCCCGGTAATCAAATGCAACATTGGCTATGGACAAATGCATCTGATGGTTACAATTAAATTATTAACTTAAGTTATTAATAATTATTTAATATAATTGTTTAACACTTGGATGATTTATGCATAGCTATATGGCATTTATAATGATGATGATGATTATTATTATTATTATTATTTATTTATTTATTTTTTAAACTGATAATTTCTACAAAATACCTTTTGGTTAACATGAATTAAAAGAAAACTTTTTTACAAAATTAAAATAACATACATATGTAATACAAAGTGAATCTTTTATATATTTTTTTTTCTTGTTACTTCAGCTGTATTAAAATGCAACTAACTTGAAGCAAACATTTCTTTCTCTCTTTTAAACTTTTGCTTTCTACTTTAAACAATTCATAAAATTAAATATAGCACATCAGTATTAAATATTGTCAACTTAAAACAGGATAAAGTATAAATAGTCTCATTTAAATGTAAGACTTACAAAGCAAAATAACCATAGTTTTTTTTTTAATGACAAATGTTAAACAAATCATACATGTCCATAATATACTTTAGCAATTTCCAGCTCTGCAATTTGAAATAAGCATTGTTTATTTTTACCCAGATTTATTAGAATTAGCATGTCAAGTTTTTCTGATGTCTCTCCTACATTAGCAGATGGTAATTTTTATCTTCTTTTGTATACTAAGCATACTGGAAGTCTGATGTCATTCTAATAAAGTGAGAATCCAGAATGAATCATAAGAAAAATTGGATTTTTTTTATAAGTTTTATTTCTTTCTGTTGTTAATAACCTGTTCCAGGTTTTTTGCCTTGATTGATTAATTTGCATAACTTTAATTGCCTGAATTTGATTTTTTTTTAAAAAACCAATTTTTTTAAAAAATCTCTCCCCCATGTTTGAAGCCCCATGGCTGATACTGGAATGAATTATACATTGTTCATTTATATATATGTAATATGTATTGGGAATTAAAAATGATAATTTATATATTAGTATCAGCAATAATCAGTCACAAATGAGTACAGACATTTGAATCCAAAAAGAATAAAATAGTGTAATAATAATAATACACAAGAGGTAAGTTTTGTAATGACTATATAAAACAATTTGTGAAACATAAATAAGTTCTTAGATAGTACAGAATGGCCATTTGTTTTGTTTATTTGATATTTTGCAATGCTATCTTTTATTTCTTCTGCAACAAAATGTTTTTTTTGCAAGTCTCAACTTCTTATCTAATTGTAACTCTCATTTGTGTCCTATTCTTGTACATATCTTTTCAATAAATATCAATACTGCATATTTAAGAATATCCCTGAAACAATTTTTATGATGTAAACAAAATCTGTGTACATTTTAGGTAGTTTTTTAATCAGTCATATGTTTTATAGGTTCAATCCTGTGAAAATATGATTTGAAAATATAGTATACTGTCTAGTTTCTCATGTAGAATATTGAAGAACCTAATGATGTGAGGTAAGATTTTGCATCATATTTCTTAGAATTTTATGTATTAAATGAATTTTTAAAAAATATCTATATGTTATGTTAATAACAGGGAATCAAATGTCACTTCATTATTATAAATTACATAAAATGACAGTTTTACATACAACAAATTTAGTTCAATCATTATATCACGGATGAATACCATATCTTTTAATTTGTTAAGTGCAGTAGCAGCACTTTGCAGTTTCTGCTGCATCTTAACATTTGAATCTACATAACTACAATTTTCAGATCATCTTTTGAATTGACAAAGATAGCAGAATCATCAGTATATTGTAAATACAGAAGCAAAAAAAGATATTCTTTTTTTAGCTTTTAATCAATTGAAATTAAAAAATCCTCTGTCAAATCCAGATTGTAGCTTTATGAGGTCAACTATAACTATTCCAAAATTGGTCATCATAAAAATCAAAAACAATTAGAAGCTAGTACATATCATTCTTGAAAGCCAATTTTCAATTATATTACCTTAGACCTTCCATTTCCAGTAATAATATATCCACTTATTATATCATGTAAGAGCTTTATAATATGAATATTTTTGTGGAGAATTAAATACTTGGAAATATTTCCACAAACTTCTTTGTTGGAATAAAATCTGTGACCAAAGCAGTAAACCCAATATATAAATTACTTCTTTGTTTTTGACAGTTTTTCTGCATTTATCAGATAGTAAAAACTAAGCTTCTTGATTTTTTAAATTCTAATTGAGTCTCTGATAACCTTTAAACTATGAATGGAAGCAATTTATTCAACATCCTTAAAATCATTTTTAGTGTAGTGAATAATAATGAAATTGTACAATAGTTATTATAATTTTATCTATTCTCTTTATTTTTAAAAATAGAAAAAGCATTCTTAAAGTGAATATATTATCATATATGTTAATATGTTCTAGGTATCTCATGAGAACTTAGAGTCTTTCCATAAAAAAATATAGAAAATTGTTTGATTTCATTAAGCTGGATAACTTTGTTCAAACTAAATGTTTATATAAAATGACTATGTCACTGAAAAATATCAAATCAATTTTTGTATCATTATTGGAATACAATCAAAATATTTTCACTTGACTGAAATATGATTATATGAGAGAGTTCTGTTAATGAATTTAATAAAATATTACAATTCTGTTTTTCAGGCCCATGTATAACATGTAAAATATCAATAAAATATTTAAAATGACCTCTTTCAATGAATATCTGTATTTTCTTTTAAATGTTTATCTACAAAACATTTTTGAACTTTATTATTAGTTGATAATTTTCTGCTTTTAAATCTCTCTATTATTATAAAACTCCATATTTAACTTATTATTTTGCCAAGTAGAAAATGTTATAGCTATCCTACCACCGGGGCCACGGCCCAGCACCGAGCCGCAGAAGTTTTCTGCCGGGCCACGCTAGACTGGCAAAAAAGTTAGTAATAACAAAATAATAAGATTTTAAACTTTTAATTAATATAAACAGTTTTTATTTATTTTTTCATCGCATTTTTACTTGGTATAAAAAAAAGAAACAGAACAATAAAGAAATCTAATCAATCATACATAAATTAATTTGTTTTTCTATTTCACCTTTTTTTTAAAAAGAAAAACAACCAAAAAATACAAAGTATTTCTCAATCCAGCCCCCACCCCACCCCAAATTAAAATAAGATCAATGTGACTTTTTCAACTTTCATTGTCTTTTTTTTAAAAAGACAGTGATTATACGGCGATTTTTTTTTTTTTGGGGGGGGGGCTTTATTTCTATTACAGGATAGCTATTTTACCATTTTTTAAAAAAAACTTTTCTTATTAATTACATTTTTTGATCCTTTCAACACACCAGTACAAAAAAAAAAATTACAATAACATCAAAATTTCAGACTTTTACACGTTTCGTTTTATTTTTTCAGATTTAAATACGATGAATTTTTTTTTTTTGGGGGGGGGGGAGGGCTGTACGAGTTGATTTTAATTACACGATTTCTATTTTGCCCTTACTACTATCAAAAGACAATCTCCATATATATATATATAACCATCTTGCATATTTAATATTAAATACAGATATTACATTTATCATAATCATTGCCATGTAATTACACTAGCTATGATATTTCCTAACATTCAAGTGAATAACATTTTATTCTTGCATGTTTTAACAATGAAATAATAAACATAGAAATGCAAGCACATTAATGAGAACGATTGTTATTGTACTGTTTTCTGTGTTCAGCATGAGAAGGTAAGCAACACCATTACAATACACAATAACTAGTGTGTTGTTTTGGTCAGTTATAACAATTATGCTTATCTAAGGCTAAGCAGGTTACATCTTTAAGAAAATTTATCTGTAAACTTCTATCGGTCCATGAAATATTATTCTTATTTTTGGTGGTCTGCAAGTGTGAAAAGGTTGAAGACCACTGTTTTAATACACTAATAATATGATTAATATTTGAAATACAAGCATAATTCATATATTTGGAGTTTAAATTTAATTAAAAAAATTGAACACAGACTTTCAAGTTCCTTTTAGCTAGCCACTGTATCTCATACAATCAATACACATGACCACATACAAATCAAAAAGATAAATGATCTCTAATATATGTATTTCATGCTGAACCAGCACTCATCAATTGGCCCAAATCATATATCACACATATATAATCAGTGTTCAGTTTATATTAAGAGAGCAATAGTATGGATGGCTGAAGAATTGGAGGGTAGAGTAGATTGAAGCCTATCTATTAAAGTTTGAAAATTTACTATTTTAATATAAACCAAGCACTGGTTATATAAATATGTGAGAGATAATGATCCAAACCAAAAGATGAGTGCTGATTCAGCATGAAATACATGTAGTGGAGATCATTTGTCTTTTTCACATGTGTTGTTATATGAGATAGAGTGAATATCTGAAGGGAGCTTGAAAGTCTGTGTTTAAATCTCCTATAATTACATAATAATAGGATTATTGTCAGAGAACCAGTCTTGATTCTTTTTAATGAATCCAAAAATCGATTTATTTATATTCATAATGCACTCTTTAAAAAAAATCTATGTCTCAATTACATGTCAATCCTAAAAATCCAAATTAGCAAATTCTGTGTGAATAGTAGATGCTTCTAAAGAATAAATATCAAGCTTTTTATGAACATGATTGGAATAAATTCTATTTTTTAAAGCAACTATCATTTTAATCTTAAATTATCTCAATTTATAATCAATATAAACTTTTTTGTATTCTGATTTCTAACTATAATTATTCTATTAGAACCATCTTATTTTCTTTGTATTTATATGTTGGACTATTTCTATCATCTAATATGAGTTTTGAATATCTTTAGAAAAATTTAACTTTATTTAAATATTCAAAATGCATCCAACTGTTAGTAATAGCATACAGGTTAGTATATGTACAATGTTTCAAGAGGGTATTATTTTCCCTCTCTTCTTCTGATGTTGCTGGCCTGATTTTAAGGTAATGCTCTAACTAACTGAGCCATCCTTGACTTTGGCAGGATGGTTCAGTTGGTTAGAGAATTATCTTAAAATTCAATACTCAAAGAATCTAAGTTTCCAGGTTTGATCTCATGCTAGTACTGTCACTGGTCAGGACAGCAACATCTGAAGAAGAGAGGAGAATAATATCTCTCAAAACATTGTGCACATACTAATGTGTGTGCTATTACTAACAGCTGAATGTGTTTGGAATATTTAAATGAAGTTAAATTTTTCTAAAGACATTTAATACTCATATTGGATGATGGAAATAATCCAACATATAAATACAACTAAAACACCATCATCACAAACCCTTCAGGAAAACGTCCTTTTTTTCTGCTTAAACAAAATATTTGCATGTAGAAATTAATCTACATTATATGAATATCAAATATATGAATATCAAATAAATTTATACATTATTTATTTATTTATTAAATTTTCATTATATCAACAAATGACAACTGTTATGAGGGATACTGATTTTAAGAATCTTTTGAGACAAAAATCTGTTCCAAGCAATGTAAAGATAAAACGAAAAAACAGCTTTAAACATTCCATTTCAGGACAAAGATCTCTTCAATAATTACTTCTCATGGAATGTTTTTAATTATAATATTTGAAATGTGAATAGAGCTAATGATGTTGTAGAAATGGGACAGAACAGAATAGAAAAGAATATGGGGAAAACAGGGTAGGAAATGAAAAAGGAAAGTAAGGTGGCTAACAGGTTTCTCTGGGCATAGTAGCTGAGAGATTCCTGACTTCGATAAAGGAGTAGTCATATCATATCACATCACATATTGTATTAATTATAATACAACCACATTTTTTGCATGCTTGTGAATGATGTTTGATACTTTAAGTTCCCCTCCCCTCTTTGCACTTTATTTATTTTTATTAAAATTTATATTATGATTAAAATTTATTTTTTACATTTTTGTTGTTTAATTAATATATTTACAAGGAGTTAATTTGTTTTGACACTATCTCGAGTGTACACATCAATTTATCTTAAGCTATATATAAGGGAATTAAACTCAGACTTTCACACGACCCTCAACTCTCCATGCCATCTCATATTGCTGACCCACTTGATCACACATATGTTGAAAAGATAAATAATTGCCAATTCAAGTATTTCGTGCTAAAACAGCAATCATCAGTTGGTCCAGATTACTATCTCCACACACATATATAATGCTCAGCTTTATATTAAGATAGCCAATCTTCATACTTTAATGAACAGATTTCAAACTACTTCAACCCACAACTCTTCAGCTGTTTATTTCATTAAAAATCTGATGATTGAACATTCAAAGGCCACCTTAGTCTCACGGTTGTCCTCCTACCCATGTTGACATTAGTCATTCTGACCCCTCATGTACCAGATAATAATCCATTTACATGCATATGTGAAAGATGGGCAGACCTTTAATGCACTATGTTTCAATATGTAGTTTAATACCCTGTACAGGCTTACACACCCCTGCGCATATAATGTTATATATAAAGGATTCGAACTCAGACTTTCACACGACTCATTAACTTTTTCACACCATTCTAAAATGATTTGTTTTTTTTAGGAGATACTATAATACTTTAACTTTTTCCAATTCAGTCTAAGCATTTGCAGAAATGGTATTTATAAATGATGAAAATATACTAGGTTTTAAGAACTGGATTATAGATTATTACATTTTACTCTTTTTACGATCGTTTTTTTTTTTTTTATTGCGAGTTTTGATTCACAATATTCAATGAATGTAACTCCTGCTTGGGTTAGTGTTGTGATAGAATCTGAAGTTCATAAGTCTATGGATCGCGGTGACTACTCTACAGCTTTCAGTGCTCAAATTTCTAATGAACTTCCGAGCAATAAATCAACCGATTTATTATTTATTAGTGAGTGTAAAGTAACAATATTATAGGGTTAGTATTATTTTCAAATGTATTATTTATAGTATTCT
This sequence comes from Epiperipatus broadwayi, assembly GCA_028023455.1. Lineage (NCBI taxonomy): Eukaryota > Metazoa > Onychophora > Udeonychophora > Euonychophora > Peripatidae > Epiperipatus > Epiperipatus broadwayi. The sequence continues at coordinate 6,726,336 of JAQFVV010006220.1, read as the reverse complement.
TTTTTAAAAATAAAAAAAAATTCCACATCAATTAAATAATTTCTTTAAGAAAAACTTTATTAAGATTTTTGGTTCCTTAAAAGCTTAAGAGCTTGTTAATTTTATGGCATCAAAATACTGCAGCATATTTTTCTTTTGCGGCATTTTTTTCCAGATTTTACTAATTTATGTTTACAAGATAAAGTTGAGCAATAAAATGGTTTCTGGATTTCAATTATTATTTTTTTCTTTTTTCCTGACAACTCAAGGTTTATTTTTTATTTTTTGAAAATCTGAAAAAAATTAACTATATATATATTCTTAGAATTCCTTATACTGTATATAGGACGGGTAAGATTAATAAACTTTTTAACCTAAAAAAGCATATTTCAGACACGAGTTCGTTATATATATATTAAATAGGGTCATTCCAATCATTCATCGTACATGATTAATATCATTTCACTGAAAATTATTTTATTTTAGCAAAAAAACCACTTTCTTTTCTTACTGACATAAAGCGTTAGTTAGACACTAATTGTTTAAACCTATTGAAAAACTTAGATTGATAATTATGAAAAAACACGGACTACTGGGAATCTACTGTGAATTACCATTTTGCAGTAGGATTGAATAGAAACGTAAACTAATATGTGTATCAGCCTTAATACGATCATTACTTTTACAGCAGTCTTAATTTTATAATTTCGAAATTGGAGATTGTGGGTAGGGAAGATAAAAAATATAACCGGCTATTGATATGTAATGCAATTAATTTTAAAAGCAATCGAATGATTGCAAAGTGCTAAATTATGATATATATCATAATTATCTACCTATTATAAGTTTTTTTTTTCTTTTTAAGTAGAATAGATTGATAGTGAATTGAAACTATCGTTAAACTAAAAAAAAAAAAAAAGAAAAGAAAAGAAAAAAGAGTAAAATAGTTGTAAATAAAAATAGAGTCCACTTTACGATATTAATGGGTTGGATTTCAGGGCATAGGTTCCATGACAATCAGAGCATTCCCAGATTGCAGATAGGGGAATGACTTTCAAATATGAAGGTTAGCTGCAAATAAGCAAAGTAATATAAGAAAGCAGTTGCTGACAATGGAATAACATTCACTCTCAGGCAGTGGTGAAGGAAACACTGGCATGTTTACTTCTATAAAATACCACATTTCATATGATGGTGGGTGTATAATGGAGAGTATTGACTATCATTAAATAAGTCAATGCTCTACCGGATGCTTGGTCAACAACATTATTTGAGTCAGCAGAAGATCACTATAGGTGGCATCACTGAGGAAAAAATGGTAGATGGGTGTTCATTTCATTAGATGTAAGTCTATTGTGAAGGTTATTGCTGGGAAAAGAAGACAATAGGAAACCACTTTACCTTATCATTCTTTTGTTTTATTATAAATATGTCTACAAGTGTTATTAATTGTGGTGTTGAGACCTTAGCTAAGGATAGCTTTGATGCCTTATCTGTCAGAAATAGACATGAGGCTACTCAGATCATAAATGTGAAAAATCCTCATAAAGTTCTCATATCAAAAGAAGACATGTTGACAGTTGGTATGTGGAATGTTAGATTATTGAGAAAAGAAGGGAAATTGGAACATTTGTAAAAAAAAAAAAAAAAGAAAGAAAAGAGTATAAATAATAATTTTAAACTTTATTTAAATTTTCCAAATACAAACAACTTGTTAGTGATAACACACAAATAGACAATACAGGTTAGTAATTACACAACATTTTAAGTAGTATTATTCTCCATTCTTCTTCAGGTGTTGCTGGCCTATATGTACAATTGGTAGAGCATTTGCCTTAAATTCAATCATTGGTGTTTATTAACAATTTATTAAATTTATAAAAATAAAAAAAAGAAAGCAGTTCCAGAGAAAATTTATAAGCTGTGTGAAAGCAAGAAATTAATTCTCTAGGATTAAGTATTAATATTATTAGGGGACAAGGGTATGATAATAGTTCAAATAAGCAGAGAAAAATTTTTGGAGTTCAGGCTAGACTTTTAAAGGAAATCCAATAATATTTTTTTACTTTTTGTGCTTGTCATAATTATAATCTTGCTTTAAATGTCAGAAGATCCTCAATTTAAAATTAATGCAGAATCATTTAATCAGTAAAAGATTACCAGTTCATAATATCTCTCAATGTTTGGTATGATTTATCTTTTCAGATAAATTAGGTTAGTAAGGAATTTTAAAATAATTCTATAAATATTTCTGTAGCGCTTTCTTCATTTGAAAAACTATTATGTTGGTTGACCAAATATAGGGATACTGAATTTAAGAAAGTATTAACTGAGGTAAAAACAATCACAGCTGGAGATAACTCTAGAATTTCAAAATAAAATGTTGAGAAAAAGAAATATTTTAGTTATGAAATTGATGATGAGTAGAACTGTTCAAAGTAAATTTTTTTAATGTAGTTGTGAATAAAACAAATTAATCATTACAAAATCAATTTAAACAATTGAAAAATCATATGAATTTATTTGGATTTTTGAGAAAATTTCAAAAAATTGAAAAAGATGAACCAGAAAGGTATGCAGCCCAGTTAGATATTGTTTTGATGGATACTAAAACTATACAAGAAGACTCAACTAATGATTTTGTAAAAAGATGGATTTAGATGGCAGTATATTAGTCAATGAAATGGAAGTTCTAAAAATTATTCTTTCATTGTAAAATGTTTTAATATTTAGCAGAAAATGACAGAGCTATTGTACTTCCCAATCTCTTCATTACTCTTCAGATATATTTAATCATACCCATGTTTGTTGCTTCAGGACAAAAGACATTTTCTAAGTTAAAGCCAATAAAAAATATTTATGATCAATTATGGCCCAAGATAGACTAAACATTTTACCAATCCTATCCATTGAAAACAAGAAGCACAACAGCTAGATTTTAATTCAATTTTAGAAGTCATCTCTGAAAAAAAAGCTAGAAAATGTTTTTAAAAAGTGTTTTGGTTTGCTTCAATATAGATTATATATACTATGCTTAAATTATACTATTCAATTAATATTTTTTTAATATTAAAAATGTGAAGTTAGATATATTTTGAAGGTCCATGTACAAAAAATATCCATTTGGGTCCACACTAGCTGCATCTGGCCCTGCTTAGTAGTACCAAATTTCCTACACTCACATTTTTATTCTGACAAGGAGTTAATGTGTAAGAATTGGCAATGAGTAAATATTGACTAATAATAAAAAAAATCCACTTAATTCTTTTGTTAATATAATATATGATAAAACAAGAGCAGCTACATATACTAATATTAAATATAATCATTCTTAGGGAGTTTCCATTTGATATTTATATAACTGTATTATTTTCAGTTTTGAATTCCAAGCCTTATTGATAAAGGCAAAAAAAAGCAAGAACCAATATGGAGATAATAATTTAAATGGACTACATCTGATAATTACCAATTACTTAAGTTTACTATAAAATAGGTACATTGGGTGAATTTTTAATGTATTAAAACTGTTAATAAATCATTCTATAATATAAAAATATGGAACAATCACTTAATTCTATGAAAAAAAATAGCAAAGCTTTCTGAATTGATCCTGATAGAGGATTGTGGGGGAAAATTTTTAATCTGCCCAAATGAACTCTGTTATCTTGACTATTTTGATACTTTACTGGATTTGTCTCAAAACCAAATGAAATCCCGCTTAAATGATATTGCTAAAACCTTGCATTCTTTAACTACTCTATCTAATAATCGCTCATTGATCAACTCCCTGCAGGAAGAATATAATGACATCTATGAGAAAATGCAGGAAGAAATATATGCTATAAGATTGCGAAAGATACTCCCTAATATTGCCTGCATCATAAAACCAACATTGAACTATGCCAAGGTGTACGTGCCTCAGTCTAGAGGTATCACATGTGTCAAAACTGAGAATGGAGAGGTTTTGTCAGGGCTGCATGTGGATCAGCACATATATAAAAATCTGCAAAACTCTATGGGAAATGATGAAAGGAATTCAGACCATTGGCCAAGGATGATGGTGGCCAAGGATCAGCAGTATATCTCACACCTGGATATTAGTGAGGAAATAACTAGACTATCAAATCACACAGTTACTGCTCATGATTCTATACCTGCCAGAATTTATAAATCAATATCTTACTTGATAATTGAAGTGCTTGCAAAATATTACAATCAGTTGTGTGCACAACCAATAGATTGGCCAATGATTAATAACAGAATAATTTTTTGTATAAAAAAGAATAGGAATATACACATCCCATATGTAAATGACCTGAGAAATATTACTATCGAGGACATTGACTCAAAAATATTTGCTAGAATTATATTGAAGAAATTGTATAATAGAATAAAAAATAGAATTTCAGTGGCTCATTATGCTATTAAAGGTAAGAGAGCAACTGATGCAATTATGAAGATCCAGGATGCAATCAGATATGCCAGGTGTAATAAGTTAACTTAATTCTTTGCAATGCAGATAGACTTTAAATCTGCATTTGATGTGGTTGATTGGTCATTTCTGTCTAGTTCATTGGCACCACTTGTGGAGGGTGAGGAGAATCTAATTACAGCAATCAACAATTATGTGACCAATGGGAGAATAGCGCTTAAAAACTTTGCAAGGTGTTCTAATTTCTTTGTTCCATCAAGGGGGATCCCACAGGGGTCTCCTCTGGCAGCCCTCCTCTTTGCCATTTATCTGGATCCGATGATTAGGGAAATAGAAGCCTCAACCAATGGGATTTTCTTACCTCAGCTTGGTGCCTTTGTTCATGTCACTGCCTTTGTCGATGATGTTATTATTATATTCAAGAATGTGGCCAGTGTGCATAGAATCTTTAACATCTTAAATAAATTTCAGATCTCTACAGGCTCATGTATTCAATCTTCCAAGTCGGCTGCATGGCAATTGGCCACTGCCAAGAGAATCCCATGTGACTTCTTGGGCACACCTTCCTCCTTTCTAGGGTTGCCTCTCTATCTGTCTAAAACTAAAATGAGTGCCCATTTGAACAAACTGGTTGTAAAAATCATCGAAACTAAAATAAATGCCTTTTCCCCCATTTAAATTGTATGAAACAACCAGAGCAAAGGTTTTTAATGCTATTGCTGTTGGTGTGCTCTCTTACTATGGACCATGGATGAAAATCTTTAATGCCACTAGTCTTAAGATCATTCAATTGGCAAAAAGATATATTTGGGGTAAGAAGTATAGCCTGATACCTACTAAAATAATGCAGCTACCGATTGGAGAAGGGGGTCTCAATTTAATTGACCCTAAGACATTGGTGAGCTTCGTTAAGGCAAGAGCTTATTTAAGGATCATTGACGATAATTCGCTCAGGCCGCTAACACAGAATATTAATATAGATTCTAACCTGGGGTCGGACAGAGTATCTTATTTTGATGATATGATGATTGCATACAGGGATATCCAGGATGATCTAAACTTAGAGACCTTAGATAATTTAAAATATAAAGAGCTAAAAAATAGAGAGCTTTCTAATGAAAACTCCTGGCTCAATGCCTCATTAAAAAAAATTCTAAAAAATTTCCAATCTATTTGTACATCACAGTCTGTTATGAAATTTATTTTCAGATTGATAAATGGAATTTTGCCAACCACCACTTTTTTAAACCAAAGGCTGAAAATGGGCCTGGATGATCTATGCAAATGCTGTAACAGATCCGATGAGACCTTTCTTCACCTGATGGAGGAATGTACAGCCTTTAGTGATTTGAGATCTATGGTCTTTCATAAGCCTATTGTGAATCTAAGACTCTTATTTAAAGAAAACATTGTTTTATTCAAGCCTCATAATGCCATAGTTATTGTGCATGTAATGAGAGCAATATGGATATCTAGGTGTGCTCTGATCTTTGATAACAAGAAGATATATTGGAAAAAAAAAATGGAAAAAGAATGGGATGACATGTTTTATAAAGGTTTGAAATTTTGGCCAAGAAAAACGTTTTTATTGGTATGGGGTGGTTATGTTCCTACAAGGTGTGAAATGTGGAGCTGAATGCTCTTACAGAACACCGAAATGAAAGGTGGAGATAATGTAATTTACTGGATACATTTGAACTTAATTTATTTTTTAAAGTAATGATTGTTACTATGTATGTACTGAATCAAATGTAAATATAGTTTTTTAAATAAAAAAAAAAAAAATGGAAGAAATACACATAAAAAAATAATTGTTACTGCTTTTTTGTTTATGGAAGACACTGAAGCACCAAAATATAGATATGGCATAACAATTACATTCAATTGAATAGAAGTTTTTGTTCTTCATCTCCATCTATTTCTCTTGTGATATATCAATGCAGAAGACATTTTCAAGAGCCAGACAGGCATTCTTAAAACGCTGAATTTTACTACAATCTTATACTTTACTACAATTTATTTATAATTTAAATAGTTTGTTGAAATCAAATTTTGTAAATAATTTTATTTTATTTAAAACACAAGGATTATTTTGATATATATATATGGTAATTCTTAATTTTTATTATAATACAAATAAATCACTTATTTTGCATTCATAAAGAGCATTAAATTATTAGCCGTTTCATTCTCGATTTATGACACTCTCTACCTTCTAAACCAGGCCATCAAATGTATATGTACACGTATATCAAAAACAGCACTGAATGTAGAGAGCGCAATACTTCTGACAATACATTTTTAGTGAGCACAGAGTCTAAATGGTTTGAGAGTAAAATTAGAATGCAATCCATAATAAGTGGTCAGTCACTAAATATAAACATATAACTAACTCAAAGTATTTATGAATATAAATACATAAACGTGTGATTCGATTGGTAGGCTCACTTGTAAACCATACATACTTGTAATTTGAGAATTGTATTGCCTACCTTAGACATGTGATATTTACACATAAGTTTCTGTGAGATGTATGTGTGCCTATGTTTTTGATAATATTTGTATAGCATTAATATATATATATTATTAGTATTGTTTTGCAACTACTTTTAGTTTTTACGTTAATCTTAATTTCTTGATCGTGCTTCTCAAGAATTTCTACCCGTTTCTTACAGTAATCTGCAATAATATCGGTTTTTAATACTAAGTATCTTTTGCTCCATTGTTCTTCGTTTAAGCCACAAGGTAAACAAAGCAGGTGCACGAGGATAACATTTCATCTTGGCTTTTCCTCAATCAATCTTTTCAAATATGGGTCGGCACCCGGTTTGGCCTTATGCTCTAATAGTCGAACAGAATGCATTCAAAGCTCGCATTAAGCAAACAAATATAGACTGACAATGAAGATGTGTTTAGTTAATCGATTCTCAACCGGCTGATGAGCGTAATCCTCAGGTAAAAAACAAGAACGCTCGATAACAACTTTTTTAAAATAAAAAAATTTCCAATAAATTCTAGTAAATGTAACCAAAGAGTGTTTTTTTCTTCACGCACATAAACAACTTACTTAATTTACAATTATTGCCCGGTTAAATTCATCCAGACAAAGGATTAACAAAATAACAAAGTAAAATTTGATGCGAAATGATTGCTCAGACAATTATTGTAATGTTAATACGGATTGGACTACTGAAATCTATTGCGATGACTGCAACATTAAGTTTCAGTTTACTGATAAAAATAGCGTAAAAAAATTCGATTAATTGTTTATATATGTATCCTTGTAATTCAACAGAACTTCAAAGACAATAAACAAAAGTTTTTCTGTTTTGTTTTTTTTTGTTTTATCAACTGGTTTTATTTTACTCATTTTAAAATGAATAAAACAATTTATTTATTTGCTGATAATAAATAATAATTTCTTTTCTTTTTTTTTTTTGAAGCTATAAATATTAAAATCTATCCACAGCTGAGATTTAAATCAATGGCCTTTAGAGCTTTGGTAAGCTACTATTTTAATATAAAAAAATATTTTAAGTAACCAATAATCGAGTGGTTTATTGTTCGGGAGTTCGTAAAAAGTTCGAGTATCGGAAATGGTAGCGATGGAGCCGTAATCTCTAGACAACTCCAGATTGGCCATTCTACCATTGCTGTAAAACAACACGGCAATTAATTTAATTAATAAATGTTTATTATTATTTTGTTAATGATTCTTCAAATTTTTATTTCTATGAATAATTTAACATTTTTAAGAATTTGCCTGAATCTGGGAATTGTATTGTTTATGGCATTTCCGTATTGAAGTCATCAAATGTATCCGTAGTTGTTTTTTTTTCTTCTTTATAAGATCCCCTCCTTCCAATCCATAAAAATCATTCGTGGGAATAATGCCTTTTTTAAAAAAAAAAAAAATTAAATTTTAATGAGTCTCACTTGCCTTTTTGAAAAGTAAATTCAACCCAGGTTAAAAATCGTTCTTTTGCATAAAAATACAGTTTAGTTAAGTAAATATCTGTATAATAGTTGCCAGAGAACTGGATTAATGTTAATTAATAATGAAAAAAAGAAAATTGTATGAAGCAATTTGATAAAGATAATTTATGCACATTACACATTTAAATGCTTGCTTGGTCTAAGCAATAATGTTTTTAAATAATAGACATTTAGAACAAATTGCATTTATTAAGCAAAAAGCCTATGGATCAATTGTTTTCTATATGTATCTTCTTGAAGATTGTAAAGTTTGATAGCTGTGTTATGAAATTGTTAATTTAAACTTATCATAGCAAAAGGGAATTGGAAAGATTCTATTAATATTCATCTCAGATTGGAATAAAATTAACATTGTTCTTTATAGATAATATTTGTTTGTTAAAGATTCAGAAATTGCTGATAAACTTATTAAATCACTGGATAGAATTTGTAAAACAAAGTTTTATAAGATCTAATCAAAAGATCTGGACAATTTTATATAAACTTGACAGGTGCAGACACAGATAATTACTGCTTTCACTACTAAAGAGATAGCCAAATGAATATATCAGACTTTTAAACTCAAAATTGATAAAATAAGGATAAATGTCATCAGAGTAGAATTGCAAACTTCTCTTTCACAATGTTCCCCTAATATCAATCTAATAAAATCACTAAATATTTGTGAGCATAAACTTACCATTGATTGTTTTAAATCTGGAAAAGCTCCATATATTTTTAGAATTTCTATAAAGTTTGGAACCTAAAGTCAAAGTGTGATTGGAAAAACAATTCATCAACATTATTCCACTCCAACAATTTAGGCATAAAAGCAAAACTATAGCAGTCTTAAAATCTAACAAACCCAACAACAATGATCTTTAAAAAAAATCCATTATCATTATTGTGTATTCATTACAAAGATTTTAAAAGAATATTAGCAAAAATTTGCTAATAATTGAGAGCCATCTATCTAGAGCAAGCCAAGTTTAGATCAGGAAGAAGCTGCTATGAACAAGTTTTATCCATAAGAACTCATAGTAAAAAAGATTTTAAAAATAAATTAAAAATTAATATTAACTTCATTGATATAACTTTAACTTAGAATTGTTTAAGAAAATAGTTTTCTAAAAATTTTCTAGAATACTTAAATGCAGGAAAAACTTGACAAAATGCTTTCAATAAAGAAATTCAAATTATACTAAATGATAGTCAGAATAGATACAAAATTTTGCAGAATGGATTACCACAGAACTCAGTTTTTTCATCTATTTTATTTAATATTTCATCAATGATTTTCCAAATAGAAAATACAGAAAATTCATCAAGGTTGATGGAATTGTTATGCATTCACAAAAGATATTATTTCCAGAAACAGAAAAGTTTCTCAATATGAATATGAAAAGTTTGGAAATATTTTTCAAAAATTAGAGTCTTATTTTTAACTAAACAAATAAAGACACCATGGTCAACTTCTTATCTAAATAACTGTAAAATATGATGTGAATATAGTCCTTTGTGACAGCAGACTGAAATACAATCCTAGCATTTGCCTTAAATCATTCATTTTAAATTATATCTAAAATAATTTAGGAATAGTCATTCCTGGGATTCAAATGCAAGCACTTTATGAATAGCTTTCTTAGTATTAGCATATTCTCCTAATGAATGTTATGCCTCTGTTTGTGGGAAAAATACCCTACTAAATTTTTAGATATTCAAATGAATATTATCTTGAAAAGAATTACTGGTTTATTTTATTGCAATGACTTCTTGTGTTCTGCATACTCTTTCCACCAGGTATCAGAAGAGCAGAACCAAATTAGACTTGCCAATAACTCTATGTAGTTTTGTCATTTAAAGACTCATCTCAAATAAAGATCTCCTTTCCAAATATTCAGCCAAGAATGTATAACAAAAGAATTATGCCATAAAAAAGAACTTCTTATGTAATTCCAAACAAATTCCCCCCCCAGATATTTCTAGATATTACTGGGATCCCATCAATAAATTCAAGAAAACTCATGACCATTGGGCTTATCTGCTTTATAAATGAAATTTATCCTCACTGACCTAGTTAGATGTAGGAAAATTCAAACAATAAACTACATAATGATTGTTAAATTTGTGGCTACAAAAAAAGGGTTTAATATCCTGGTTGTTATCTGTATAAGATCCTTTATCATATTTTGCTAATAGTTAAGCTGTTTTACAAAAACTAAACACTAAACACTAGATATTATTTGAATCTATAATGTTTTCATCATAACATTCTGCAAAGTATTTCATCCAAATTCAAGTTATTGTATTCCAAAAAACAACTACTAGAGACTATGTTATTTCATCAGTGACATAGACTTAGAACTGATTAACATTTGAATGTATTTTTAATAAAAATGTTAACTTAACAGTTGATGATAAGGATATAAAAATAAAGAAACCAACTCTAGGAAGAAGAAACTAGTGAAAAAGATGTGTGTGTATCTTCCCAGAGTTTTTGTTCTTCTTAAATAATAACAGAAGTCTAAAGCATATTATAATTTATTCAGATTTTATTGTAATTTTTCTAAGTCAAGTTAATCATAATACTAGATACAATAATATACAAATAGCCAAAAAAATATTTTTACATATGATTTTACATTTGATTATTAAAGGTTATAAAACTAATTAATTTCTGTTCATTGGTTTTAATGTGTAGCAATGTTTTTATACTTTTCTTCTGTTTTCTTTTTTGTCAATCTCCCTTCATCCTCTACAGAAATTATTAATGGGAATAAGACTTAATTTTTAGAAGATTGTATCATTATAATATTTAATTTATACTTTTAAAACATAAGTTTAACCTAAGTTAAAATCAGTTTATTTTGTGTAAATGTAAGTTTTGTGTGATTGGCTAAATGCATGATTTTTTTTTAGAATGAAACATTATTTATAACTTTTTCCAACAGTTTTCACAAAAAAATATAGTTGCTTTTTTATTTAGCTTAATGTTCAGAATTTTCTACTGAATTTGTGATATGCTTTATTAGATAACAGCACTAAACAACTACTTTACAATGTCACAAAACAAATAAATATTGAGTGGTCATACATACACATACAGGAATTAAACAAAAAGTAAAAATACATAATTTTATTATAAGATGTAGAGTATAATTTTCATTAAGAATTACTTGTATCTATATGAAATAGAATTATATAATATTTGAACTTCCTAAAATAATAGCAGAATCAAAAAATTAGTATGAAAGATGTAACTAAAAAAATGAATAAATATCAAATGTTGTTCCCATAAAATTGTAGCACAAAAGTACAAAAATGTACATATCATATATTATATTGAATGTAATTGGTTTATAACATTAGAGCCTATTATATAAATGATGTCACTAATCAAATCACAGCAGAAATACAGTAATCTAATCTAATATTCATTATCACCATTTTCAATCATTATCAATTCATTGTTGGATAAAAGGCTTGCTAAGTTTAGATCAGTTTCTACTACCCATAGTTTTCTGTCTTTGTTTTTTATCTTTATAATTTCTAAAATTTTCTTACAAATTCAATTCATATTTAATCTTTTTCTAGGTTTTGTACAATCTCTTAGAATTCAATTTAAGATTTCAGTTGTATATCTGTTATCTTCTGTGTGACATGTCAATCCAACTGTATATCAGCTTCTCTTTTTTCTCAATAATGTCAATAAGTCCTGTTTGTTTTTTTACCCATATGTTTTACTTTTGAATCATAATTGTTATGTTACTTCATAATTCACTCTCTACTCTGAAGTCTCCATTTTGCTCTTTTATTGGGAATTCAAGTCTCAGATTCATAGGCAAGCATTGGAAAACCTTTCTTTTCAAGCCCATAGGCATATTTTCTTTCAATCAAAAGCATTCTAACCAAGTTTAACTCTTAAGATTAATTTTTCCATTCTGTTTTTACCTGTATTAATAATTTAATCAAAATATTTATAATTATTAATTTCTTTTAATTTATTATCAATTTTTCTTCTTTTTTGAAAAGCCACTGAAAATTACTTTAGCCTTTTTAGCATTTACCTTCAGTCTACTTTTTGTTTTCATTTTATAATTCTTTTAACATTTCTTGAAGATCTGAAGTATTATTTTCAAACTCTATATAACTTAAGTAATTTCTATTTATTTTTATTCTATTAATTTTTCCATTTTAATTCATGAAATATTTTCCCAAAAATTAAAAAATTGGAGCAATGGAATCATCTGCCATACATCCTTATTAAAACTAATCTTCTTAATGCTTATATTAAATATTTTTCAGAATTTGACAGTATTTTAGATTTGGGTTTTGATGCTAATCTCAACTGATGTACTTATAGTATTAAATGTTGTTTCATACTTTATAAATTCAAAGCATAATAATTTATGGATTGTTGTTCAGGAAGTCTCAGGAAGTTTATACACTGAAACAAACAGAATTGAACCATGACTTCATAGCATTACCATTACATCTAGCTTTCAATACAGTACCTGAACATTTTCAAAAACATATATAAAATATCCCCATATAAAACTTCTATTTAAATTCATGAATAGTTCAAATATTGAATTAAGAGTCAAGTAAAATAAATATTTACATGTAATCTTTATAATAGTTCTTTCTATCAGAGGTGCAATATTCCAACAAATCATCTATATTGTATTTTTATATTGGACTATTCTCACCATCTAATATGTGTATTGAATGTCCTTAGAAAAATTTAACTTTATTTAAATATTCCAAATACATTCAACTGTTAATAATAGCATATCAAACAGGTTAGTATATGCACAATGTTTTGAGAGTTATTATTCTCCTCTCTTCTTCAGGTATTGCTGGCCTGACCAGTGACAGTACTAGCATGGGATTTGAACCTGGAGCCTTAGATTCTTGTGTATTGAATTTTAAGATAAGGGTCCAGGTTCGAATCCCACGCTAGTACTATCACTGGTCAGGCTAGCAACACCTGAAGAAGAGGGGAGAATAATACCTCTCAAAATATTGTGCATATACTAACCTGTTTGATGTGCTATTACTAACAATTGAATGTACTTGGTATATTTAAATAAAGTTAAATTTTTCTAAAGACATTCAATACTCATATTAGATGATGGAAACAGTCCAATATAAAAATACAACTAGAACACCATCATCACAAATCTTCAGAAATTACCTCTATTGGATGGTCTATCTGACTACAGATTTAATCTACACAGCTGAGGGCATTTTGTTTGTTTTTATAGTGATTTTTGCATACTAGTTGTATATTTGCAAAAATAAAATTAGAATTTTACTTTGTATTATTATTATTATGCATTTTTTTTTTTTTATTACAATGGCTACACTAAGTAAGATAATAATAAAATTGACACAGAAAATTGTGTATTTTAATAGAAGTGGATTGATGCATATTTTTTATATAGAAAGAAAGAGTAAATTCATATGCGGATATGTCTGAAAAGTATTTCACTTAATAAAATCACTATTTATTAAAATTCTGTATATAATAAAATTGTTGAAAAAAAAAGAAATATTAAAATAGAAAACTTGAAAAGGAGCTTCATCAAGTGGCTGATATGTCTCAGAAAAGCTAAAAAAAAAAAAAACAGAAAATTCTGTGGAGAAAAATTACATTTTGTTAAAAAAAGGAGAAACTTTAAAACCATTTTATGAAAGGGAGTTCATAAATGCCAGCATTCTAGCTGCTGAAGAATTAATCTGTCTATAAGGGAAAAAGAAATTCTAGAATATAAATATATCATTAAGAATGATTACAAAGCAAATTGGATAAATTATCATTAAATGTGCAACAATCATTGATAATAATGATGTTATTACCAAATTCACTTCTTTTATTTTGTGTAATATTTATATAAATGCAATTTATCTTTCTATTTTGAATAAAAAAAAACTTATTTTACAAATAGGTACCCACAATCTTACATGTTTATATTATTATTTTTATAGTTATGAACTTTATTTTGTTTCATTATATTACAGTTCTGAAGAACACTGCAGGATAGTCAAAACATAAGACTGTCTGTACATATATGTATAATAAAAAATTTTTTTTGGCTAAAAAGTGTTCAAAGTACAATGGATAAATTGCATTTAAATAATGATGTTACTTTATATTTAATTCTAAAAAAAAAAAAATATGGCTCTCATTTAAAAAGGGCAAATTAAAATTGGCCTGCCAGCTAAAAATATTACCCAACCCTAATGATTAAGGGTAAATTAATTGTTTGATCAAATATAGCAGGCTAATTTTTAAGTCAGTAATTTTGTATGGTATGTAAATATTATTATAACCATCCAAATGATCCTTGGTAGAAAACAGATGTCCCATCCCTACTCTATTGTATTAAAACTACTGCTTGTTCTTTTAATTAATTGGTTTGCATCCAAAATTCTGTTAATAAATTGAATGATATTAGTAAAGATCTAACATAAAACTTATCAGATGATAGGTATTATTTGTAATATCCTTTTTATCTTTTTAAAATATCTCTATTGCATTCTTTTAATCATCTTATATCTGTCTTACTTAGACATTAGGATATATAGTTTGACAACAATTTTTCTATTTCAAAATTTTAGTTCTTTTAAAATATCTGTAATAATTTCATTATTATCTGAAGCCTTTCCCAATCTTAATATATTTTATCACATATCTCATCTTTTTATTTAAAAATACTTGGAATATAATAATTGTAGCAACTATTTAATATTTTGTTCTTTATTATTATATGTTTTTCTTAGAATTATTTCTCATGCTTCATGATGTCATCATTTTTAATAATGCTATCAAGTTGTTGTTTTTTTTATTGTTGAAGCAATTTTTCTTCTAGAATTAATATGCCCTATATTTTTAAAACTTTTATTCTCCTTCTAGCTTTCCATGCTATTTCATAGTTACATTTCTTTATATTATAAATAAGTATTTTTATAATAGAATTTCAAACATTAAATTTATCTAAATTAGTCATTAAAAATATTTGTATATGTCTTCTTTTCTTCATACATAATCTAATCTCAGTTGAAAATTTATTACTGTTTTTTATACCTGCTTTCTATACAGCAGTTCTTAGTAAAATAGTAGTTATCTTTTTGTTGATCTCATTCAAATTTGAGATATCTTCAAATTCTGTTAATATTTCAAAACAGTTTGAGTTTAAATTCAGTAAAGTTTTTCTGAATCCACTGAGATATTTATTTACATTAATTGTTCTGTGAATTTAATGGACACCAGTTATTTGATCTTTAGAAAACATTTATGGCATTGGTTATATTATACTAAACAGTTTTTATTTATTATTTATATTGTTTATTATGTTGTAGTTATTTACTACTGTGATTGAATTTCCAAATGCAATATCTGTAAGATGTTTAATATTTTATGTTATATTCATGCTTTATGTATTTTATTAGAATTTTTTGTTTGTTTGTTTTTATATTTAAATTCCTCATTCAAGATTTTTCTTGTATGGAATTTATATCACTGTATTATACATTTATTGTTTGTTTCATAATATAATAAATATATTCTTCTTCTTCTTCTTCTTCTTCTTCTTCTTCTTCTTCTTCTTCTTCTTCTTCTTCTTCTTCTTCTTCTTCTTCTTCTTCTTCTTCTTCTTCTTCTTCTTCTTCTTCTTCTTCTTCTTCTTCTTCTTCTTCTTCTTCTTCTTCTTCTTCTTCTTCTTCTTCTTCTTCTTCTTCTTCTTCTTCTTCTTCTTCTTCTTCTTCTTCTTCTTCTTCTTCTTCTTCTTCTTCTTCTTCTTCTTCTTCTTCTTCTTCTTCTTCTTCTTCTTCTTCTTCTTCTTCTTCTTCTTCTTCTTCTTCTTCTTCTTCTTCTTCTTCTTCTTCTTCTTCTTCTTCTTCTTCTTCTTCTTCTTCTTCTTCTTCTTCTTCTTCTTCTTCTTCTTCTTCTTCTTCTTCTTCTTCTTCTTCTTCTTCTTCTTCTTCTTCTTCTTCTTCTTCTTCTTCTTCTTCTTCTTCTTCTTCTTCTTCTTCTTCTTCTTCTTCTTCTTCTTCTTCTTCTTCTTCTTCTTCTTCTTCTTCTTCTTCTTCTTCTTCTTCTTCTTCTTCTTCTTCTTCTTCTTCTTCTTCTTCTTCTTCTTCTTCTTCTTCTTCTTCTTCTTCTTCTTCTTCTTCTTCTTCTTCTTCTTCTTCTTCTTCTTCTTCTTCTTCTTCTTCTTCTTCTTCTTCTTCTTCTTCTTCTTCTTCTTCTTCTTCTTCTTCTTCTTCTTCTTCTTCTTCTTCTTCTTCTTCTTCTTCTTCTTCTTCTTCTTCTTCTTCTTCTTCTTCTTCTTCTTCTTCTTCTTCTTCTTCTTCTTTTTCTTCTTCTTCTTCTTCTTCTTCTTCTTCTTCTTCTTCTTCTTCTTCTTCTTCTTCTTCTTCTTCTTCTTCTTCTTCTTCTTCTTCTTCTTCTTCTTCTTCTTCTTCTTCTTCTTCTTCTTCTTCTTCTTCTTCTTTATTTTTGGATCTACTGACTATTATATCGATTTATACAAAAATCTACTATAAAGTTTTAATTTAACTTTTTTTTTTTTTTTAGTTTTAATTAATTTCTTCAATTTGGATGAGATTGATTGATAACTTATTGCTTTTAATTACTTAGTGATTTCTTATCTTCATTTAACTAGAGTGTTCCAAGTTACTTCACCTTAGGATATTTATCTTTTCTTTAAACTTGTTTGAAATGTGTTTATATGTAAATTTCCTTATGGATTTGAAGAACTTTACAGATATATTGTATACAATTGGATATTTTATTTACATATATATTACTTCACTTTTATAATATATAACAAGATTTGGCAACATTTTCTATAGCTTGTCCTTTGACTTTATGCAATGTTTGGGGAAGACTGAACATTTATAAGGGATTCTTTGTTAATAGAAATAATAAATTTTATTTATTATATCGTGTTTTTTTGGAGAAAGACTGTTTAATTTATTTTCAATTGATATAAAATGTTATTTCATAAATAATTAAGACATAGTGATTTTGATATTTTAAATAATTTTATTTTGGACATTATTTGTTTTTATATATATAGTACAATTGAATATGTTTATATAATTTACCTAATATATAATTATGATATATTTAATAATCTTGTCTTGGGTATTGTTACAATTGAATATATATTTATATAATTTACCTAAGATATAATTTTTGTATTTACTTTAGATCTGTTTTTTTCCAATTTTGTTAATTTTTTTCTGTTTAGTAACAGATATTGCCATTGTTTGTTTTATAATTAAATTATTTTACTATAATGCATTTATTCACTTTATAATTTTTAGTTGTAGGGATTTAATTGTGTACTTAGAAGGGATTTATTAACCTGTATCTTTTTTTTTTTTTGTTTTTGTTGGTTTTATTTTAGATGGCACCTTTTAAATTTCCTTGTGGTTTGTGTTTGTCTGATATTTTTGGTAGACAAAAATTTTTAAAATGCTTGGGTTTTTGTGGCCTTAGATACCATATAATATGTTATAATTTATTTAATCAAGATACTTCCATTGATTCTATTAATAATACCTCTGAATTTTTATGTGAATACTGTAGCTCTTATTATAAGAAGGCTTCTGTTATTTTGAATCCTTATGTCTCCCAGATTTCTACGATGAATTCATCTCTTTCTGTTTTATCTGATACTGATATAATCTCTGTTTCATCTGTTTGTAAAGTCTGTTCTATTGTTATATTGGATCCTATTAACTGTATCATTTGTTCTGGACAATGTCAGGGGAAGTTTCATACCTCTTGTCTTAGATTAAGCAAAGTTGATGCTGATATTTTTCATACGATTGGTTCTGGCTTCTATAAATGTATAGAGTGTAATAATATGTCTAAGGTATTTTTGGCAGATAATATTGCTGATAATCCTGTTTTAGATGATGAGTTTGAGATAATTGGGTCAACTGATTATATGGATAGTAAAATTGGTGGAGATAATTGTGTTAGAAATTCTATTGTAAATGAATTTGATAAAAATAAAGATTTTTTGTCCTTACAGTATCTTTCTAATGTAGATGTTGACTTATCTTTTAATAATGGGAATAATTATGTTGCAAACTCTACTGAAAATGAATTTGACAAAAATAAAATTGATAATGGAATTAATAATGTTGAAAGCTCTCCTGTAAATGAATGTGATGAATATAAAACTGTTTTATTCTTAGATGATATTTCTAATGTTGATGCTGATTTATCCCCTAATAATATTGATTTATTTCCTAATAATATTGACTTGTTTCCTAAGTTTGGAAATAATAGTATTGGAAAGTTTGCTATAAATGAGTTTGACTGTAATAAAGCTGTTTCTAATATAGATATTGATATGGATTTATCCACTAATAATATTGACTTATTTCCTAAGATTGGAAATTATAATATTGGAAACTTTGCTGGTAATGAATTTGACTCTGCTAATAATGTTGAGAATATAGATAGTTTAATTGCCAATATTATTCATGATTCTAGTAATTTTTCTTTTGAAATGATTTTATCTCTTCCAATTTCTTTTATATATAATTTAATAATTGAAATGTCTCATCGTTGTAGAAATTCTTCAGTGATCAAAGATAAACCTATTAATACTAATGATATTGGTATTCAATGCATGTTATCATCTTCTGAATATCCTGATCAAATTTTTAGTTCTTTTCCCGGAGATTATTCCTCTGCTATTGAAGGTGGTAACATTGTACGTTCATCTTCATCCAATTGCCTTAAAGATCTTGATAAAAATGTTAATACTAATGATATTGGCACTCAATGCATGTTGTCATCTTCTGAATATCCTGATCAAATTTTTAGTTCTTTTCCCAGAGATTATTCCTCTGCTATTGAAGGTGGTAACATTGTATGTTCATCTTCATCCAATTGCCTTAAAGATCTTGATAAAAATGTTAATACTAATGATATTGGCACTCAATGCATGTTGTCATCTTCTGAATATTCTGATCAAATTTTTAATTCTTCCATTGCTAGAGATCATTTCTCTGCTATTGAAGATGGTAACATTGTATGTTCATCTTCATCCTATTGCCTTGAAGATCTTGGTGAAAATATCAAATTGGATGATTGTGTTCCTGAAGTTAATTTAGTTAATGATGAAATTAATTATAATAATAATAATAATGTATGTAGGAATTTGCCTCATTCCAAATTAAAAAGTAGATGTTTTTATAACTCATCCTGGCTTGAGGTAAATTCTATTAATGATTACTTTTCTGATTCTGGTTTTTTTTCTCATGGTAAATTTAAATCCCCAAATTTTTTTTTTAAGGGGAAAAGAGATAATGGAGGTTTTCCTGTTACTTTATCTTCTTTAAAGTCTGTGAAATCTAAAATATTAAATTATCCAGCTGTAGTTCCTAAATTCATTCCAGCTCATAATTTACAGAGTGCTTCTTTTATGGACAAAAGATATAATGGAGGTCTTCCTGTTAATTTATCTTCTCTAAAGTCTATTAATCATAAAATTCTTAATTGTCAAGATATTGCTCCCAAATTTATTCCAGCTTATAGATCACATTCACTTGACTTTCATTCAAATAATAACTATCGGATAAATCATTCTGGATACTCTTCTTTATCTTCTAGTAAAAATGATTTTTCAAGAACTAAAAAAATTAATATATCTGATCGATTTAATAAATCTAATTTTTCTAATGTTTATTCTAAGTCTATTAGACATAAAATTCTTAATTATCCAGATATTGCTCCTAAATACATTCCAGCTTATAGATCATATTCACTTAACTTTCATTCAAATAGTAACTATCGGATAAATCATTCTGGACACTCCTTTTTATCTTCTAGTAAAAATGATTTTTCAAGGTCAAAAAAAATTAATATATCTGATGGATTTAATAAATCTAATTTTGCTGATGTTTATTCTAATACTAATATAACTTATAATAGATATTTTCTTTCTAATATGCCAGTAAATCTCAATTCAAAGGATATTACAGTATTTCTTGAAAATAATTTACAAACTAGTGTTGTTTGTCATAAAATTAATATGAATAATTCTAAGTCTTCTTGTTTTTATATTTCTGTTTCTGCACATAAGCATAATGAAATAACATCCTCTAATTTATGGCCTTGCGGTGCTTCCATTTCTTTTTTTTATGGATCTCTGGCCAGGTCTCTAAGGTTTTAAGAAAATTTATTTAATTTATTTTGTTTTACTATCTATTTTATTTTTATTTATTTATTTTTTCTTTATTTTTATCTTTTTCTCTTTTTGGGTTTATTTGTGTTGTTTCCATTATCTTTGCGGGTAACATGGTAGGCCTTTCTTGTTTTTACATGAATGTCAGAGGTATGAGGACTAAATGTGTTCAAATTAAACAGTTTTTTGAAACTGAACATTTTGATCTTATTTTACTTACAGAAACTTGGTTAAATCAACAATTTCCTGATTGTTCTTTTCTTGATGATAGATTTAGTATTTTGCGAACTGACAGATCTATGGATAATATTTCTCGAGGTGGTGGTACTCTGATTGCTCTTCATAAAGATGTTTTTTATAAAGAACTTTATTTTTCTTCTTCTTTTTGTGAATCTACATGGTGTGAAATTACTTTAAATCACAATTTTAAATTTATTTTGGGTAATGTTTACCTCAAACCCACTTTGTTGTTGTTGGAGTTTGATTATTTTTTGACATCACTTGAAGATTTTCTGATTGGCTATGATAATTTTATTATTACTGGAGATTTAAATATTCTGGATTTATATTCGGGTACTACTATCATAGATTCTGTCTCTTTTTCACCTAAAGCATTGAGAATGATTCGGTTTTGCAATTTGTTGAATTTAAAACAATTTAATCCATACACCAATTTTAATGATCACACATTGGATTATATTCTCAGTAATTTTCCTACAATTGAATGTTTAACTACTTCTTCTCTTCCTTTTTCCATTGACTTGCATCATCCTCCCTTAGAATTTTATATTAATATTAAATTTAATAGACTCTGTCCCTTTAAAACTATGAAAAGAAACTACAGAAAAGGAAATTATTTGGGTCTTTGTTTACAATTATCCAATTTTAACTGGGAAAATTTGTATTCTTCATCTGATGTAGATTTCTGTATGAAATTTTTTGAACAATCATTTTGTGAACTAATTGACAAATACATTCCTAAGAAAATTTTTTTAACTAAACGTTTTCCTCGCTGGTTTTCAGTTTCTCTTAAAGAAATTATTAAAAGGAAATCATTTCATCATCGTAAATATTGGAAAACTAAGAACTTAATTTATTATAACAATTTTATTAATTATAGAAGATTGTCAAAGGTTATATATCGTAGAGATTTTCAAAAATTTATACAAAATACTGAAAGTCATATTTCTGATAATCCCTTGCAATTTTGGTCTCTAGTTAAGGATTTAGGTATTACAAAAAAAAAATTACAGAATAATAATTCTAATCTAGTTGCTGATGATTTTTCTCATTATTTCTCAGAGCTTTTTAAACAATCTAATTCTTTTACTGATTTGACTGAAAATAATGATCTAGTTGAAGAAAGGATAACATTTGATTCATTTATTGAATCTGATGTTATTTTTGCTATTGGGCAGCTTAAATTACATTCTAGTGTGGGCCTTGACAATATTCCAGCTTTCATTTATAAAGGATGTGCTGAATACATTGCTTCTCCTCTTTTGCATATTTTTAATTGCTCTTTAGCAAATGGTACTTTTCCTACATCCCTTAAAATTGCTAAAGTTGTTCCTATTTTTAAGAAAGGATCTAGAGATTTGGTAAGTGACTATAGGCCTATTTCAATTCTACACACTGTTGCTCGAATTTTTGAAAGATGTTTGTATAATAAAATTATCTTGGATGTCTCTAAGGTTTTGGCACCAGAGCAGCATGGATTTTTGCCTAATAGGTCCATTGAAACAAATTTGCTAACTATTTTTGATCACATTTCAAATTCAATTGAGAATCAATCTAGGTTAGATGTTGTTTATTTTGATATGTCCAAGGCTTTTGATAGAGTTAATCATAAAATTCTTCTTCAGAAGCTTTGTAGGTTAGGTTTTTCTAAATTATTAATTAATTGGTTTGACTCTTTTCTTAGGGATAGAATGTCTTGTGTGAGGTTTAATGGTAAATTGTCATTACCTTATTATTGCTTCACTGGGGTGCCTCAAGGTAGTGTTCTTGCACCTTTATTATTTAATGTATACATTGATGACCTAAAAACATGCATTAAATTTTCACATCTTCTATGTTATGCAGATGATTGCAAAATTTTTAGGCATATTTATTCTATTAATGACTGTTTTTTACTTCAAAGTGATATAGATAATTTCTTGAATTGGTGTGAATATAATTATATAGATATAAATATGGATAAGTGCTCCATTGTCTCTTACTCTAGAAAATCTGAAGTCTTAAGGTTTTCCTATTAGATTGGGGACTCTAAAATTATAACAAATGATCATCAAAGAGATCTCAGAATAATATTTTCCAATAATGGATCTTTTCATAATCACATTAATTTTATGGTGAATAAATCTCTTAAAATTGTAGGAGCTATTTACAGATATGGAAAAGCATTTAATAAATTTACAAAGATTAAACTTTTTATATCCTTAGTTCTTCCCATCTTGGAGTATGGTTCAATTATATGGAATCCTCATAACAGGACAGATATCATAAGAATTCAGTCTGTTTTTGACAAATTTGCAAAATTAAATAGTTTAAGTAATGAACACTATATTGATTTACTACTGAGACGAAAAACAAGAGATCTCAAACTTCTTCATAAATTCATCTCCCAGAATATTTCTGTATCTAATTTGCTTTCTAACTTAGGTATTAAAAAAAAAATTATAATACTCGTACTCATAATGTTTTTGAACTGAAAAATTGTAAATCTGATGTATTAAGATTTTCCCCTTTATTTCGTTTACCTAGAACTTATAACAAAGATTTTGGTAATGATGATGTTTTTAATTTGGATTTTAAACAATTCACTAAAGTCCTCATAAAAAAATATTATCCTTAATTTCATTTGATATATTGCCTTTTTATTTATTTGTGCATTTTATTGATTTTCTATTTTATTGGTATTATTTATTTTATTATTATTATTATTATTTTTTTAATGCTTATTTAGATTTGTATTACTGTGCAATCTATAATTGGCTAAATGCTGTTGATATGTACATTAAATAAATAAAGAATTGAATTGAATTGAATTGAATTATTATTATTATTATTATTATTATTATTATTATTATTATTATTATTATTATTATTATTATTATTATTATTATTATTATTATTATTATTATTATTATTATTATTATTATTATTATTATTATTATTATTATTATTATTGAATTGAATTAATTATTATTATTATTATTATTATTATTATTATTATTATTATTATTATTATTATTATTATTATTATTATTATTATTATTATTATTATTATTATTATTATTATTATTATTATTATTATGTTTCAAAAGGCCTTTATTGTCTCAAAAGAATTACAAATTTTGCATTTACATAGTTTGTCTACATATAATATCCTGGATTGTCCATTATCATTTGAACACCATTAGCAAATCAATTACTTATAATAGAAAGGAAAAAAATTGTTGCTAAATTGTCCTTGTTGCTAATTTGACATGCATATCCTTCTAAGTTTTTTTATAATGTTTAATTTCCTCAATTCACTATAACATAGATCTAATCTTAAGTTATTATTATTATTATTATTATTATTATTATTATTATTATTATTATTATTATTATTATTATTATTATTATTATTATTATTATTATTATTATTATTATTATTATTATTATTATTATTATTATTATTATTATTATTATTATTATTATTATTTTAAATTTAAAATAATTCTTCTAATCCATATTATTTAATATAATACTCAGATATCCTTCACATTATTTTTAAATTTATATTGATGATTTGGGAGAGAGTTTAGAATTTTTATATTTTATGTTATCAGATGATTGTAAAATTTTTAGGAATATAAACTCAATTAATGATTGCATATTATTACAAAAAGATATCAATAGTTTTGTGAAATGGTGTAGAGATAATAAAATGGATATTAATATGGATAAGTGTTCAACAGTTTCTTATTCCAAAAAATCTGAAATGATAATTTGTCCTTATTATATTGAAGATCATAATATAAAGTTTGTTGATACTCAGAAAGACCTTGGAATTATTTTTGCAAGCAATGGATCATTTCATCATCATATTGAAAATGTAGTAAATAAGGCTTTTAAAATTGCACCCATAATTTTAAGGCATGGTAGACAATTTAGTAGTTTTACAAAATATAAATTGTTTCTCTCTTTGGTTTTGCCAATTTTAGAATATGGATCTGTCGTTTGGAATCCCAGTTCCAAACGAGATATTATCAAAATTCAATTGGTTTATGACAAATTTTCTAAGTACATTAAATTAAAAGACCATTATCTATCCCTATCCATTAGAAGAAAAATGAGAGATCTTAAAATTTTATATAATCTTGTGAATCAAAAAATTATATTAACTAACAAAATTTCAAATATTGCGTTTAATAATTGTTTACATAAAACACGTACATTTACTTTATTTTATATTAAGGTTTGTCGCTCTAACATATTAAAATTTTCACCTTTGCTTCGTTTGCCTAATACCTATAATCATGATTTTATTAATGAAAATATTTTTTCTTTAGACTTTAAAAAATTTGTTACTTATCTTGTAAAAAAGTATGGCATATAATTATATTATTTTCATCATTTTTACTCATTTATGTATATTATTTATGTATATTATTGTATAGTTATTATAGTGCAATTCTGTAATTGGCTTAATGCTGTAGTTTTGTACGGTAAATAAATTGAATTGAATTGAATTGAATTATTATTATTATTATTATTATTATTATTATTATTATTATTATTATTATTATTATTATTATTATTATTATTATTATTATTATTATTATTATTATTATTATTATTATTATTATTATTATTATTATTATTATTATTATTATTATTATTATTATTATTATTATTATTATTATTGTAAAAAGAAATTATTAAACTCAGGTGCTTATTATACATGTATATAATTTTAATGCGCAAATACGCGCACAACAACCGAGCATTATTCTTTAGATATTACAATTATTTTGAGTTTATAAATTTTTATTTAATCCTGATGAAGCTCGGTTGTTGTGCGTGTATTTGCGCATTAAAATTATTATTATTATTATTATTATTATTATTAAGTTTCAACAATAGTAAACTTTATTGATCCTTTTAGTTACATAGTATTACAATGCCATAGCAAGATACATATTGAATCTTATTATTGTCAGTTCAATTTCAAGTGCTACTATATTCATTTTTAAAAAAGTACATATCTATATGGGTAATTTTACACGAGTGTATCTACTTTAGGAATGTTAATTAATCACATTATTGTCCAATAGGAGTAATTTCAGTATAAGTTCTTCATAAGATGAGTTGCAGTTCCCAACCAGAACAGTGGGGCTTGCATTCATGGCAAGAATTGAATTTATATTATAAATTATAGATTCTATATTTTGCTTTTCTACTGGCATATATACAAGCACTATATTCATTGTAATTATTTTTGAGTCAGTGTTATTATTAGAAGGTTTGAATCAATGTAAAGTATTTTGAAATTTTCAAAAGGGCAATCTTGAGCAATTACTATTCCAGTTCCTGTAGAAGGGGAGGATGAATCTCTGGAACATGCAGAGAAGCCCTGGCCCCTCAGGCAGGTATCTGGATTTATTGCTGAGCCTGCATATATCTTTGTTTCTAATAATCCTGTTATATGAGCTCGGATTTGATTTATCCAATTTGTGACTTTGAAATTTTTATTGATTGCATTAAGTCCTCTGACATTTAAAACAGCAATTTTAAGTTTTATTAATAATTTTTTATTTCCCTTTGAGTTTAGGAATTCATGTCTTCCTACTTTTCTTCCCCGATTTCCACTGCATCTTGAAACACCAGGCCACTCTCTTCATCCACTGCTACAGCCCAATTATATATTTCCTGCTCACTGTGAGGATTGTCTTGTTCAATTCTCAGCTTTTTATATCTTCTATCTTGTTTTGGTGGATGCCTTGGTTTGCGCCTATCTTCAGTGTGGATTTCTATTTCAGGAGGCAGATCTGGAGTAATAGCCTCCATCATTTCAGCAGATGTTTTCTTAATAATTGTTGGCCATGGTATGACTTTGGTTGAAATTTTGCATCTTCTATCTACATGAGTTACATCTTCAGTTTCAGTCTTGAGTGCCATAATTTGCATGTAGTCCTTATTCGCACTCTTTGACTGATTTTGTTGGTCACATTTCATATGGCTTACCTTTGCTGTGATTCTCTTATCCTCTTTTTCATTGTTTAATCTCTCTTGCTCATAGAGCTGAGCTGGTCTTTCCTGGAGTGCCATTTTAAGCTTACTTTGATTATTATTATCTTGTATGTTGTCCAGTGGCTTATTTTCCACTTTTAAACCAACTAGTTCATGGTCAGCCTCAATGTGTTTGATGCATTTTATGTTCTTGTTTTCCATCACTTCCATTGTATCTTCTTTATCTGTTTTTTATTTACTTTGTTTATTATGTTGTATGCCATCCAGTTTCTTATTTTTCCCTTTTACATCATCTAGTTCTGGGTTGCCCTCAATGCGTTTGGTGTGTTTTAGTTTCTTGTCTGTGCTTGTTTTATTTTCTGTGGCTTCGATTATATCTTCTTTATCCGGTTGGTTTATTGCTCCACATTTTTTATTATTTTTTTGCTTACTGTTTTTATCTATTTTTGATCTTTGGTGTTCATCAGGTGTATCTTCTATTCCAGTCTCAGATTCCGGTCTTTGATTGTTATCTTGATTTCCTTTTATTATTATTATTATTATTGTTGTTGTTGTTGTTGTTATAATAATAATAATAATCATCATCATCATCATCTCACAGCAACTCTTAGCTTGACTGCATGATAGCAATAATTATTCCAACATTAAACCTTCAGATATTACATATGGGACAGAGAAAGGTGAATAACTCCATATGGCTAAGAGAAAGGTGAATAACTCCATGTTTATATAATAAAAATCAAATACATTAATCTTTAACTGAAGTTTAAAGTTTGTATCTGTGCTGGAGATAATTTCTAGTTTCGAGAATGATTAGTAATAATCATTAGTGTATTTATCTGAAATGGATGGCGTCAAAGTTGTGAGTGGAGGGAGTTTGACAATGGTAAATGAAAATGTAACAATTTACTCTAGATAAATACTTTGCATATAATAGAGATATATATGAGAGATAGGGACCTGGGCCAACTGATAAGTGCTGGTTCGGCACGAAATGCATCTTGGGGGTCATTTGTCTTTTATTGTATCTTTATTTATATGAATTTGAAAAGAATGGGGGAAGTGTGGAGGTGTTTGTTGTATCTAAACCTTCAAACTTTAATCCAAACCAACATTGTTAAAAGAATTTTTGCAACTCTCAAAAGAAAAAGAAAAAATCTAATCATAGGTCATAATTTTTAGTTTATCTTTTATTATCTCTACAAAACGGATTAATAACTGATTTGAATAATCATTAAAAAGCTAATTTAATATGGTTGCCAAATGTCTCACATGCACAACAGATGGGCTATGTCACCATCTCAAAACTAACCTGAAAGTCTTAACTATGAAATATAATTCAAGATTCAGAAAATTTAATGATTTAAAAAAATCTAGACTTAACAAACCAAGATCATATCTGCTACTGATACCTATTGTTCTTTGTATCATTTCTTATAGGTGTTACTGTATAAAGTCCTTTGCTCCACAATCTATGAGATTTCATGCACCATCTGGCCAATCACACCAACTATAAATACTTGGCTATCAAACTGATTTAAGAAAAAGAAGACAGATGGTTTCACATTGACTATTGTCAAAGAACATTACCAAAGCCATTTAACTGGAAATATTAAAACACCTATTTAGGTTAAAATACACAAGACTCCAAAAAATTGATGGAACCATTTGGAAGGGTGGTTTAATTCAAGCCATTCTACTTTCAGATCATTCCAATTGCCATATATAATAACTATTTTGATTCTAAAGTAAAGCTGAATAAGAAACATAGACCTCATCCATAATCCCCACCCAGGTCACTGACCAAAAGACCACACTACATCTACATAAGATAAAGAGAATCTCAATGCTTCTCTTGCAGCAATCAAGGACATTTAGCCATCAATTTTCACATGGGATTATGTTTGCAGTGTGACCAAATAGAAAAACATCTGCTGAGATTCATTTGCAATAATAATAATCAAATTTTCACTGAAAACAACACATACACCTACATATGCAAAATAATACCCCCTTCCACAGATGATATGAAAACCAAAGACCTCATGATAAATCCAAATAGATATACCCCAGAAGCAAGCCTACTAATCACCATTACCAAACCACCAATCACAATACTAATTATTCACCTAAATATTAACCAAATCCCCAGTCCAGAAGTGAACAACACACAAAAATCAATTGGACTAATACAATTAAAAAACAAAAGTCAAGCACTTCTGATACTAATATCATACACAATCTTCAAATTTATAATATCAACAAAACATCCCCAGAAATCATGGACATCTTAGCATTGAGTTCTTTGACCATTAAAAATCTCATCTCAGACATCCCTGATAAGAGAAAACTCAAGACCAAAAAAAGACTAATCCAAAAAGGTAAGAACAGTCAATCTAGAGCTCATACTAGCCTGTATCTCATCTGATAAATCAAACTCCATTGACAACAGCTCTGAATGCAACTCCACACAATTACCAACCAGCAATATAAACCTTGGACTCAGATCAATTAATACCTCATCCAAAGTGAATACATCTTTGTCTCTTTTTATGCGGCAGATATGTTTTGCAAAAAACCTACATAAAAGAAATCACACAAAAGTAGACTTAACTTACATTGAAAAATGTAGGATAGGTTCCATAATTTTCAAAAAACACATAAAAGAAAAGCAACCAGATAAAATTATTTTAAAAGTAGACTTAACTTACATTGAAAAATGTAGGATAGGTTCCATAATTTTCAAAAAAATGCATAAAAGCAAAGCAACCAGATAAAATTATTTTAAAATTCACATAAAAAAAATAAGGAAATAAAGTATGACTAATAAAAAATTTCAAATATTTAAAAAAAAATTGATACTTTTTTATTAACTATTTAATTTTATTCAAAATAAGGTTTTTATGTGTAATTTATTTTACATTTTTTCATACATATTTTAATTGTTATCACTATTTGACAATATGTGGTTCATTTGTGAACTGGTAAGACATAAGATTCATCACAAAAGGAAATACGATTAGCTCCAACTTCAGTCTCAAGCTGTGTTAATGGTTTTCTGTCAACAATGTAATCGGTAATTAAACTTTGAAATGATGATTTTATAAATTATTTATGAAGCTCTTGATACCCAGACTGCTATGTCTAGCTATTAGAGAATGCACTTCCATGCATGCAACTATATATATAACATGCTTTCATGAATGTGTTAATGATAACTAATGATTATATTTTCTTTTATACACATATATACATGGAGAAACTTTTAGACAAAAAAAATTACAAGTAAAAATATTTAAAATTGTTATTTGTAACTTTTTTCTGTCTAAAAGTTTCTCCATGTATATATAAGAAAATATAAACATACACATATATAACACAGACATTCAACTATTTAGCTCTTCTTGGAATTTAGTTTTTAATTCATGTCATTCACAAGAAAATTATTTTCCAATTGATTAGAAAGTTGAAGACTTTCTTGAATCATTTTTGCTGTGAAACGAATAGATTCCACTTCTGTTTTGTATCTTTTTCTAAAACTTCTATGCTATCTAAATTTACTGCCAAACCTTTTTCCAACAGGCATTTAAAGTATAATATTTGAAATACAGGTGTTTTTCATATACCTGGAACCTAATTGTAAATATAGGGGATTTAAACTCAGACTTTCAAGCACCAGCATGCACCAGCATGAAATACGTATATTGGTGATTATTGATCTTCTCTATATGTGTGATCATGTGTATCAATGATATGAGATAGTGCGGGTAGTTGAAAGATGCTTGAAAGTCTGAGTTCAAATACCTTATATTTGCATTTAAAGTATGCAAAATTTAATGCATGTATATAAAATGGGGAAATCCCAATTTTAATTAAAATATTAACTTCTTTATTGCATAAAAGAAAACTACACAAAAAGATATTAAGAAGATACATGAATCCAATAACTTCAAAATCACATTTAAAAATCCACACAAAAAGAGACCCAGGTGTATTCACTAATTACAGCCCAGAAAGTGATCACATTCAACTACCAAACAGCAAATAATGCAGCAAATATCCAAATATCAAGATACAAATAATGCCAAAGAGCAACATTAGACAAAGCAATACCTCATAAATTGTATGCAGAAATTAACATCCAAAAGTGCATACATCAACTAAACATTACTGATAATATCTCCAAAACCTGCAATTGAATCTTGAACTAAAATGCATCTTCAATTTCTGAGACATAAGGTCACAATGAATGCCTTTATCCACAGTCCACTCCCTCAAATCTCATCAAACATAAAAATTAAAAAGTATTGTTCAACATCAGTGACTTAAATTCAGTCTATAAATATTACCAAATAAATAAATGGCTACAATTCCCATGAACAGATATCCTTGGTTTTTTGGAAATGCATATCTACAGTGGATCTTAAATTAACCAACCACAACAAGAGTTTTGTGCCTTTAGCAACAGCCCTTCATCACTTTCAGCTGTTACTGGCCTGCATATAAAGTGAGATTGCTATTGACACTCACTCAAGATTATTTATATATATGCCAATCTGCTCACAGTCATACTAAATCACTTCATTATTACCCTCATTTCCATATTCATCTACATACCAGTTGGTATTACCATGCACACAAAGATAATTTTTGCTATCAACTCTGGTTGCACCATCCCTCACCCAGTTATATTATTAGGCAATTTAAATATGTCCTATAACACATTCACCTCCATATTTATACAAACTTGCCTTTTCATTAATGAGTACAAAAGGGTTCCTCCTATCTGACTCCAGTTAATGAGTGCAAAAGGGTTCATCCTATCTGACTCCAGTTCCTTTCATGACCATTAATGTTTTGCTCATTGAATTGTATTTCTACTCACTAATGCTTGATCTGATTTTTTGCTCATTGAATTGTATTTCTACTCACTAATGCTTCATCATCAGATCATTCTCAATCCCTGCCTCTTCTCTGATCACTCTGACTAAATGCTTACACTCAAAAACAACACAAAGAGTAATTAGTGGCTAATGAAAGACAGGGAGAAATACTATTCACACAAATATTCCTGAATTTCTACTCTCAGAAACATTCATAATGTTATATAAACTCAGACATGTCTTTTGATCCCATCCAGCATTACATATTCACATATACCCTATTCTTTCAACATTGACCATTATTATATAAGCCATCATCTTCAAAACTTCTAGCCTTGGCTTATGAACAGCACAAATGCATTATCATGTGTCATTCCACTCTTGATACACCTGCTCCCATTTAAAACCTCATTAATGCCTACAACAATGCATGAATCAAATTAAAAGAATACTTAGCCATAAAAAAGATCTGCCTAATGCAACAACAGGCTTGGATCTGAAGAGACATCTGATGTTCTCTAGAATACCCCTCTACACCAAAAGTCCTACTAGCCCTCAAGGGTGGAAGTGTGATAATAATTCTGGATACAAAATGATTAAACAAATATATGAACACTTTCATCTCAAAAATTACAAGCATCCAGTGCATTTAAACCCAAAGCTGACATTTTTGACCAACCAGAATCAGACCCACCTTCTGTACTGCCAACTTTGTTCTCAAGCTTACTATAACACTGCATAACTGTCACTCAGGACTTTATGGACTCCCTAAATTCCTCTTTTCATACTTCAGCCACTTTACCATTGTCTACCTATGTGATTTAGCAAACTTTCTATCACAATAACTTTATGGTATTTAAAATACCCCCATTTAACTAGTACCATTCAATAAAAAACATCCCCAGATATTCAATCTATTAAATCTACATTCTATTTCCATGGAGCCCTTGGATAAAAAAATTCTGAAAAAAGTCTTTAACAAAAAATTAGAATCACATCTACTCTCACTAATATCATTCACAATTTGCTAAAAATGAATCATCTGTAGATAAATAAGAACTCTTGTTCAAAACAACTAAAATCTCACTTTGAGATAGGAAAAAAATATGTTCCAATAGTATTCCAAATTTACATCAAAACTGCCTTTGGCTCAGTTCTTGCAGATACCCTATTTCACATGCCTGCAGCCACACCTATACCTCTCACTTTTCTATGCACCCTGACTAACCTATTACTTAACTGATTCATGTTACATGTAATGGCTGATTATCACTGCCATTCATCCCTTACCAATATGTTATCTAAGTCTCAGCCATCATTATCCTATTACTAATCTCAATGAAAAAATTCCAAGCATTTAAAATCTCACACCTACATTTAAGTACCATGCCTAACCTACATAGATAATATCACTATTTTTCTAACTTCCAAAAGGTAATGGCCCACTCTTCAGAAAATATTTGATGAATCTACCATCAAATATAGAAATTCAATATAGATAAAACAACTGCATGTTTTTTCTATACCAAGAAACCATACATGCTATACTTCAAAGTTTGCCATAACAATTAACTGATAAACACAAAAATCATACTATTCACTATCATATAATTTTCAAAATCCTTTAACTCTCATATTTTTTATCACTTTGTAATAAGTTACTATCAGTGAGAAAAATTTGGCCATCCCTACCATGCACCTCAGCTTTCCACTGATCCATAATAGAATAGGACTACATCGGATCAGGATTTTCGATCTTAAAAAAGTACCACAAAACATTTTCAAGCACAGAATGTGTCATATACATAGCCTCGACAGACAAACTTTCTCCCCATGTAGATATCTGTTCTTGCTAATATTTTAATTTCAAGGTATTCAACATCAAATATACCTCCAATGTCTGGGAAAATACCCCTACTAGAACATACACAATTTACTACATACAAATCCTGCCCACTTATCCTATCCCCAATTTTAGGCATCACCAACAGAAAACTACTCCAAAAATTTTGTAAAAATAGTTCCTACAACCCAAGTTTTAGATTTTCTCCTAAGACTAAATCTTTTTGATGTACCCACCTCCCATTCTATTACACTACAGATTATACCCTGCAATTGATAACTTTTACAATCTATGCCACTGTGAAGAAAAAATCCAGAACTGCATATTTCACACTTGCTCAGTCCAGGCATGCACTCATAAAATCTTACTAACCACATACAGGTGGAGCACCTCACACTCAATAGCATATTTTAAACTTACATTGGACATGTCATTTCTGCTATATATGTGACCAGATTTATTCTATGTATTTTCTGGTATAAGCAAGGCACCTTTTACATTGATAACAATACCAGGTAATATCCCTATATCTTCTCAAATAAACTGAAACAGTTCAAATGGGATTCCAAACTCACTCACCCAGACATATATCCTCCACATGATTGCTATTGAAGTGGTGATCCAATCTCTAAACTCCAAAGACCTAATCAATCCAACCTCCATATACAATCACACAACTAACCACTTCTCACCTTCATTCCTTAGTCTGCTACACTCTCCACAAGATATAGTAATCACTGCACACCACCATAGCTGATAAACTTCTCACTTCACAAATGAGTGGGCAACAATGATATTTTTCTCACCAGATCCATTATTATCAGCTCCATATCACCAAGGCACCAGCTAACTAAATAAAGAACTAATCCTTTTTCAGCTTTTCTATTTTCTATCATAAATTGACAGACATTGCATTGCTCTTATATTTTTGTATTAATATAAATTCAATAAACATTAATATCAATGTAATAAATACATCTACAACAATTTGCATTATAAATGCAATTTATCCAAACCATTTTGAACACTTTTTAGCAAAACTCTGTATTTGTACATATATATATATTGTAACGATCGGAAAGCAAGTGGAGATCGAATCTACCGCAATCTGCATTACAGGGGTGCCATCTAGGCATTTGAGCCTAGAAAAATTTATAAAGTAGGCAGATACGTGCTGTTAAGATTCCACTTTATTTAAATATTCAGATCATTAGCCCAAGTCACTAGCTCAGTGGAGCAGCAGAGATTATAAAATATAACTTTATATCTTAAATATGAAAAATAAAAGCTACTGCTAGATGTTTATATTAATCTTTAATTTTACATTTAAATAGATTTCAATAATGAGTTTAATATTTATTTAGTGAGTCGAGTATGAATAGACTATATAGATTGTATTTGAAAAGAAAATATTCTATCCCTTATTTAATCTTAGGCCAAAAAGTTCGCAGTCAAACTGACATCAATCCATCTGATACATTAATGTATTCAATGTAGCATGAAAATATGACAACACAAAATACTATACTGTCAGGAATGTACATCTGATTAGTAAGTAGAGTTAGAGAAGACATTGTCTCTTCACCAACAGGAATGCTACATCTGTTGGCGAGTAGAACAATAAACAAAAAACTCCATAGAATGGACTGCAGTCCTTTGCTGACTTACAAACCCATCCATAGACAAACAGAAGGTGTGTGGCATATATGTGCAATCCTGCCCGTAGCAGATCTCATACTACATCTACTAATTACACAAATATATCCAATCCATTGAGCTAATTCAACTACAAAACAAATAACCTAAGATTACCCTCCCTTAAACTATATATAACTTTACAAATCTATACAGCCATTCACGCCCGACTTAAATTAACATTTATTATGTTCGCACAGATAAATTTTATAAAATTTGTTTTAAAATGTTGAGTATAGATCAGTTGCACAGATTCCACGGTCAAATACATTCCAAAATAAACATAACCGATCAAAATATAAAGTCATCGATAATGTCAATTGCATAGGGAATTCAAAAAAACCCAATGGTGTTCATCATAAGACACTGCAGTGACATGATGACTTATATATTCCAATCGACTATGAAACAGCAACATAATTAACTGCTAACGAATCTATGCAATGTCTATACCCAACTTTAAATTTCATGCATTTAAATAATTTATACGATAAATATTAATACAAATAAAAAAATAATAAAACGGAAATGATTTTTTTTCAAAGCAAAACATATAAAATTTTAAACATTATCAATTGATTTTAAACTTAAAAGTCAGATAGAAGTTCATAAGCTTGAACAAAAGTTCTTAATTAGTTTTAAATTTTAGATTTCATGTCAATAGCTTACAGTAGAAGAATCACTGCTCTTGATGTAAATTCCCATGGAGTCTTTATTTGAAAACCTGGTCAGATGTTCTGGAGGTAGAATTAGCTGGTTCATTTCGGTATCACAGTCAGTTCATTTTTAAAATAGAGAGAGAGAGTGTGTGATATGTGCGTCCTATCATGACCCTCAAAAAAAAGCCAGAAAACTGACGAACTCAATATTTTTCTTTTTATAGTCCTCCTATGGATTCCATGAACAAAAACGTCACTGTTCCATTTTTTTCATTATGGCCCGGGCCTTTATTTGCTTCCATTGGTCAAGCTAAAATCTCTTTCTTCTCTTATCTATTTTTCATTTGACTTTTTAATTACACAGCTTCTGGATAATTAATAAACAATCATTTCCATTTACAGATTACAGGAATTAATTAATACCTGTTTTTATTTTTACTTCCGTTATTTCTTTTTTAAACTATTTTTATATTTAAATCTTTTTTTTATATAAAAAAGTACGTTCAAATCCCTTTTTTTATTTATAAAAAAAAATATTTTTATAAGTTTAGTATCTGTGCGAATATATACGTTTAACGAACATTTTAATTTTAGTGTTTAGTTTTTTTTTTTAATACATTTATTTTTATTTGCGAACTTTAAGATTTTATTTTAAATTAATGTAACTGCATATTTATATATCGTTACAATATATATCGTTACAATATATATATATATATGCATTGATAGGAAATATAAAATTAGTTGTATATATTCAAGAATATAAGGGCTGCAATGTATTATTCAAGGAAAGAAGACTATATTAAACAAAAAGATTTAATAATTAACGAGTTAAAAATGAATGGTTTTCCTGTATATATAATTAAAAGAAGTATTGAAAAAATAGAGTATAAGATAAATAAAAATGAAAAGAGTAAAAAAGAAATGTGAAAATAGATATATAGGAATAAAAACAAATAATAATATTATAGTGAATAACTATAAAAGGATGTATAGGGACATAGATCCATTTTGTGGACTATGCCATAGAGCTGAAGAAACAATTGAACACCTAATTTACAACTGTGAAGGTTTGGCAAAAATAAGACAAATGGCATGCAACATATATAGAAGGAGAAACACCACGATGAAACATATTATTAATGCATATCAGAGTCTAGTGATACCAAACATCAGTGCAGCTACATTTGTCCTATATTCTTTTAGGTGCACAAGATGCAGCTTTATAATGAGGAAAAATACTCAACATCATCCAGCCACATTCATTAATAAACTAATACAAATAAAAGATAGAGATAAAACTATTGTTAGACCAGATTTATATGCTGCAACTTGGTCACTGTTAAATGAAAAATCAAGACTATGAGAAATTTAAAACAAATACAACTGAAAACACTGAGGTTGAAGCATTATTTATAGACTATAGAACAAGGAACAAGTTAGCCACAAGGAAAAAAAAACTTATGTTTAAAGAAAAGTAAACCAAAACTGTAAATTTTACTGAATCAAATTGTAAATACAATGTAATTAGAAACTATGTAAACCAAAGAAAGTAATAAAGTACCTTTTGAAACATAAGTTTAAAAAATTATAAAGAAGATTAATAAAAAATGCAAAAGAATAATTACTACAAAAATAGTTAATAAAAAAAGAGATCTATTAAATTTAATAGATAAAAAATACATAGGATATAATAAAGATAATAAAGAAATAATTAATGGAGTATATGTGATAAAATGCAAACAATATTTAGATAGTAGGATTGATAATAAGTATGTGGGAGAAACAATTTTTTTTATAAAATTAAGATTAAAACCACATATGTCAGATAATAAATCACTAATATATATATATATATATGAAAGAAACAGGGCACAAATTTACACAAAGTTCAATAAAAATGAGGTTACATACAGAAAATATTAAAGAAAAAAAAATAAAAGAAGCTATATTATTAAGAAAGATAAATCAAAATTTAATAGGGATTCTGGGATTAGGATGAGATTGGTATAGATATAGTTATTAAATAAGATATGTAGAGGTAAATATATAAAGAGAAAATTGTTTATAAATGAATTGTGGGTTGTAAAAATGGTTAAGTTAAATAGGAGTATAAACATGGGTATGTTTAGAGATATTACATATTAAAAATTAAAAAAAAACTTAGCATAATATTTACATATAAAACAGTATAATATAAATTTATGAGAATTATATAATAATAATAAAAGTTAAAGTGTATAAAATATATAAATAAAGAGTTGTAGGGAATATATATATATTCGGTTTAAATAATATGTAATAGAGGGAGCTAGGGTATAAGATAATTTTTTGAAAAAAGATTTTTTAAGAGATTAAAGTGAACTGGGTAAGTTCAAAGATTATAATGTTTATAAATTTTAGATATTAAAAAATAATAATAAATATAAAATGTTATTTTTAACAGATAAATGAGTAAGAAAATAATAAATATTATATGATTTAAAATTATAAGAATATTAGTTAATAACCATAATGTTTAAGTTTGTAATGAATAGAAATAATTAGGAGATTGTTAATAATAATAAAAATAGATCATATATTTAAATTGATAATTGTCCTTGAATATATATACAGTTAGGAATACACATGGGTAATTTATATTTATTTTCTATTTTTATTGTATAATTTATTTTATATTAACTGGTTTATTTTATTTGGGTTTGTTTATTTCAGTTTTATTAGTTTTTTTACTATATTTCATGTTGGTTTTTTTTGTTGTTGTCGTTTACATTTTTTATGCTATTATTATATAGTTGTGTATTTTATTTTATTCTGTTCATTATATCATAGCTCTGAAGAAGACTGCAGGACAGTCGAAACATGGGTGTATGTATATATGTACAAATAAAGATTTTTGTTAAAAAGCGTTTGAAGTGATTTGGATAAATTGCATTTATATGATATTACAGCAAAATAAAGTGTGATTTTATAATTTGCATTATATATATATTGTGCAATTAAGATGTGTGTCATCTATTGTAGTAGAAGTATTTATTATAAAAAAATTTTTTTTATCATTTACATACGATTCCTGATTCAATAAATGGCTGATCATTATCTTCACAACTTTTAAGTAACTCAACCCCACATCGTTTAACCTATACTTTATTATATGGTAAGAGTAAATTTGATAATCATAAAACAGAGATCGGTAATGATCTGATATAAAGATAAAAGCTATAATTTGAATTATACAATTCAATAATAAATCCAGTTGTTATATAAAATGTATATACAATAAATGTTTAAACCTATTCACACCATTAAGATTAGTTACTTCACAAGTGTATCAATAATTTAGAAAATTATTTTTAACTTCTCTAAGATTTATAGAAGACATAATATTTATTTACTAATGTTATTAATATGGGGTATATGAGCACAGACTTTCAGATGACCCATCACTCTCCACTCTATCTAATAACACTGATACACTCAAGCACGTATATGCTGAAAAGATAAATAATCACCAATATACGTATTTCATGCTAAACCAGCAATCATCAGTTGGTCCAGATTATCATCTCCCACACATATATACTATAAGTGCGCAGATATATATTAAGATAGACAATCTTCATACTTTAATGGACAGGCTCCAATCTACTACACACTCCAACTCTTCAACCATCCAATCAATTGAAAATCTGATGACGGAATGCTCGAAGGACACCCTGAGGCCGAGATTCTTGTCACACCCATGTTGACCTAAGATCAACCTGAAACGCACATGTACAGAACATAATCCATTTAATACATATGCAAGAATGGGCAGACACCTCTACAATGTAATAACTGAAACACAGGCTTATTACATACCTGTGTCTATATATGTAATATAGGGTATATGAGCACAGACTTTCAGATGACCCATCACTCTCCACTTTATCTAATAACACTGATACACTCAAGCACATATGTGCTGAAAAGATAGATTGAAGCCTGTCCATTAAAGTATGAAGATTGTCTATTTTTAATATATATCTGAGCACTTATATTATATATGTGTGGGAGATGATAATCTGGACCAACTGATGATTGCTGGTTTAGCATGAAATACGTATATTGGTGATTATTTATCTTTTCAGCATATATGTGCTTGAGTGTATCAGTGTTATTAGATAGAGTGGATAGTAATGAGTCATCTGAAAGTCTGTGCTCATATATCCTATATTACATATATAGACACAGGTATATAATAAGCCTGTGTTTCAGTTATTACTAATGTTATTTTTAAATACTATTTAAATCTTTAGTAGAAGTCAATATGACATTTTAAACTTTAAAAAGTGGTAATTCGAATTTATCATATAACATTCATAATTTTATACTTATGCACTCTATGAAATCTCAATAAACAGACGTACATGTGTGTGTATAAATGCGATTGTATA
The DNA here is from genome assembly GCA_028023455.1 of Epiperipatus broadwayi. Lineage (NCBI taxonomy): Eukaryota > Metazoa > Onychophora > Udeonychophora > Euonychophora > Peripatidae > Epiperipatus > Epiperipatus broadwayi. The sequence goes on along the minus strand of JAQFVV010006220.1, from coordinate 6,685,973 downwards.
TATGTTTGTGGTTAATATTTTAAAAGAGTTTTAGTATAATACTGATCACTTATTAAATTTCCTTTTGTAACAAAGAGCCCACGAAAAAATAAAACAAAAAACAGTGAACTTAAAGATATCACTTAGCAACGAAACCGCTTAATAAACAACAAAAGATCGTTGAAAGCTAAGTTTTTTTCTTCATCATTCTTTTACATAAAATATATTATTATATATATAACATTTCTATCTTCAAGAGAATTTTCACAAAAGTAAAACTTATATTGTAACGAACGGTCAAAGATGTATTTATTTAAAATGTAAAAATGTAAGAAAAGTTTAAAGATAGACTAACTCATATCTTCCTCCAAGAGTGGAGTCTAAATGTAAATTAGGATCTAATAACATCTAAAATCATTAATCCGATATTCAAAAGGAAATTATTTTGCTTGTAATGAAGCTTTCAGGTAGACAAAATCAAATTGCGCAGCCTTTATATATATGTTTGCTAAAATCGAATATCAATATATGTAATGATGACGAAATCACTTTGGAAATGACAATTATAGTGGCCATAAACAGATTGGAGATAATTTATGCCAAAAGAAAATTTAAACATCAAATAATAATTGTTCAAATATTTAATATGAAACTCAAAAGATGTACGCAATGTATGTAGTAATAAATTTTAAATAATTTACTTGTTGCTTATGCAGATCTTGATGCTTATCTTAGGAATATACATGACTATGAAAGAAAATAAATCTTTCTGAAGAAGACATTAAATAATTAAATAGTTCATGCATTGATAGCTATTACCAAGACCTAAAGTTATTGGATTAAGAAAAGCCAATCAATAAGGATTAATGCTACAGATAACAAAATTATGTAACAATTTACTAAGGAATAACTGTCGATAACCATTAGACCTTAAATCTTTCAATAAAGAACAAATTAAAAGTAATGGATCCTTTAAAATACTTAAGCAAGCATGAATGATGTATTTTATCACTTCATCATCCTGAAATTCTTTCCAATACTTTATTAGACAAGTTAATGGTTAATATATATATATATAATAAAATAAACTTGTTTAGAAATATTTGCTTTTTATTGTTAATGGTTAATATATATATAAAATAAAATAAACTTGTTTAGAAATATTTGCTTTTTATTATATATATTACAATTAAGAATAAATGTTTTTTTTTTTTTAGATGTATATATGTATTGAAAGAAAAGATGTAATGCTTAGCTGAGTTATTATTAAATAGTAACTTCACATTCTAACCAACTTATTTAGATTTCTTATACTGCAAACATGAATAAGTCAGAAATTATCTGAACTTCTCATATTGGATAAATACGATTAATTGTAAGTTTTCCTTCAATTTCAAATTTGTCACTTGTTCAATACTATAAGTGGTTTGATGCATTGTATAGAGACAACACTTTATATTTATCACTTAATGTCTAACCAAAATTATTTATGAAGTATATTATAACTGAATGTAAATAAATTATTTTGTTAATACTAATTAAAGTAATTACCTTTACTTTTTTTGTTAAATAAGGTAACTGGATCAACAATGAGTTGTAAGTGTACAGTTTAAGTAATTTTATACTCTATTTATTTAGGGTAAATTAGGATTAGAATATTAATTTATAAAGTTTTGTTCCATATAAACATCAAAACTAGTATTGATGTAAGTTTCTGTAGCTCTCAGACTTGTAACTGGTGTGAATTGTGTGAGGTGAGAAATCAATTTAATGGAAAACTAATAAAACTGGAGGCACATAACACAAATGTAATCTCAATTTTGTATTCAGTAGACTGTCCATTTTCAGGGTACCTATATACTTATTGATATTACAGTCTTTGGACCCCAATGTGTGGCTTGAATATGAACCATTACACACCCCAAAGATTAACTTAATCCATACAAATCACATGCAGAAAAAATGTTTTGACTACCCAAAATTTTTTTGTTTCTTTGAGTATCATAGTTTAGGCTAGTCTGAAGAGTTGGCACTATCAACTAGTAGACTGATATTGACCTCATTAGTAAATTAGTCTATTGTACTATAGATTTTGGCATACAACTGTGATTTGGTTTTAAACCTCTACTACCAGATCAGTAGTCACTTGAATATTTTTTTATCTCACTAACAATTTAACAATCCTGTCTGAGTGAATATGAAGCATTTCAAGCACTTGATTAATGTATTTTGAAGGTCATGATCAATACAACTCACCTAGAGATAGATGTTAATAATAAAATATTGTTATTTATTGAAAATATTTATACTATTTAAAGTGAGGTAATCAGTTAACTTTATATATATATATATATATATATATATATATATATATAATATATATATATAAAATATATATATATATATATATATATATATATATATATATATATATTCATCACTATGGAAAACAATGAACAAGAAGTAGAGCCTGGAACTATAAATCCAGATCTCATGAAGTTAATTCTCAGTCAGCTTCAAGAAGATTTGATAATGCTGATAAAAGATATGAGGAATCTAATAAAAAGTTTGACAGATTTAGCAGAGGTATTGATAAAAGGCTAGATGAGTACAAAACAGAATCAAAGGATAAAATAAGAAAATTTATATATAATTGTGATAAAAGATTTGAAGATTCAAATAAAAATTTTGAAATATAAATAAAAGATTTGAAGGTATTGATAAGAAACTAGATGATCAGAAGACAGAATTAAGGCAATGATGAAATCAATGTGAAATTTGATACATCAGATGATTTGAATAATTCAAGCATGATCTTGAGTCTAAATTCAGAGAGTCAGAAGATAAACATGTTGTAGCAGGAATAATACTTATAAATATATGCAAGTACTTAAAGCTATTTTAATTTACTTATTTATCAATATAAATTTGCATATTAAAAGAAGCATTATCATTTTTTATAATATATCTAAATACTTTCTATTTTTGTATTATTACATATTACAATTTCAACTATGGGATTAAGTGAATAATCATAATTACCATTAAACTTAAACATACTATCTCTGTTTCATATACAATTAAAATATAATGGAACAACTAGAGAATACTGAGAAACAATAAAGATAAAAGATACTTGGTTTCCACAGTCACACTATCAATATAATTAAGTTCATCAAAAGATATTATATATATATAAGATGAAAATATTTGTTATTTAAAATTACTAAAAAAGATTATAATAATAATATTCAGTGATTAAGCTAATGCATGTGCACTTTGAAGATTTTAAATTATAAATGAATACTCTCACTTCCCAAATACAAGATAGTCTTTTTGAAAAGATAGAATGAATATGTTTCTTTTTGACCCAAACGTTTATGTATGGGAAAATCTTAAGCATTTGGAAATGAGAGCATGAAGATATTAAGCAACCACTTTAAATTACATTTACTATGCCTGAATGAATAACACTTGAAAAATTTTTACAATTTATGATATGTCATTCTTAGTTGAAATTAAACATATGTAATGAGATATTATTTTATATAGCACTAATGTTTTTATAAACTGTAATAGTAATATTCTCAAGCATCATTTATTCAGGCATAGTAAATATAATTTAAAGTGATTGCTTAATATTTTCATGCTCTCATTTCCAAATGCTTAAGATTTGCCCATACATAAACGTTTGGGCTGAAAAGATAATATTCATTTATAATTTAAAATCTTCAAAGCGCATGTGCATTAGCTTAATCACTAAATATTACTATTACAGTTTATAAAAACACAGCGCTATATAAAATAATATCTCATTAAAAAAGATTATGTAATATATAGGGTATATGAGCACAGACTTTTACATGACCCACCACTCCCACTCTATCTCATATCACTGATACACTTGAACACATATATGTCAAAAAGATAAATAATCACCAATATATGTATTTCATGCTAAACCAGCAATCATCAGTTGGTACAGATTATCTAAAATATTAATTTTAATAAATTATGTTTATTAAAAAAAAAGCAAAACATATAATAAACCAATAAAGACATTAATAGGATAAAATAGGTATTAGGATTTACTATTTTGAAAAAATAAATAAATAAATGAAATAATCCCAAATATTTAATACATTGCCACCACTTGATCAAACAAACATATCAAATTTAATTCATACTTAACATAATTATAAAATAATTAAGTTAATAAGTTAGTTATTACAATTTAATAATAAAGGTTAGTTAAATTAACTGACTTCCATTCATCTTTTATTTTATCATTTTTATTATACAGATAATAATAACAAGAATAAAAAGAGAATATAAAATTTATGTTTATAGTGGACAATGAATAGACTAAAAAAGTCCTGAGTTCAACTCCTACTTAAAATAATGGTTATGTACAGAATTGCATTGCATAGAGATGTCCATGATAAAACTAAATGACAAAATTTTAAAAAAAAAATTTAAACTAATGCAAAGTATTTTTCATTTCTATTTTATTTATAAACTTATCCAATATTTAGTAACAAATATTCACTCACCTATTTTATTATATATTCATATTAAATTTGATAATAAGTATTAATAGACCCATTCTATTTTATTTTACCTATATATCATCTATTTGTAAGAATATTAATCAATTTTAATTATCTACAACATTTTTAATAATTTATTTATAAATGTATACACATTATTTCTATTGGAATTCGTATATTGCAATGCTCAGGTTCAAGTCCTTCTCATTGCAAGTTTTAGTTTAACTACCAAACCTATCTGTGCGGGTTCAAACCCTATTAAAATATTTATTTTAATAAATAAACATATAAACCTTTCTATCACAACTGGGTGTGCAGCATTATATATGCACATATGAATAAACACTATACATACATAGGCTAAGTAAATGTTACAGCGAATATAACGGTTTAAATTTTATATTTTATAAAGAAATGATTTATTATAATTTTAAATAGTAAAAATGTCAATTTATTAAATTTAGTAAATATAAATTCGTATGTGGATGTATGATTCACATTATATAATAAAATATATAGAGTGGCATGATTTTATTTTGTAAAAAAGCAAAACGTTTTTAGTTAAATTAGTTAAAAATAAAAGTTAGCCATAAACAGATTTGCATTTAAGTCCACCGCACCTGTGGTTAAATCAAAATTAAAAAGTTGATAATTGCTATACTCAAATTTGTTTATGTTGAAAGTGTATTCGTTAAAATTGCTGTAGCAAAACTATTCGATACCTGGAGGAAGATTTGCAGCATCATGGAAGCCTAAACAAAAGTATTTTTGATCAAATTGGGAAATCTTACAATTTAGTGTGATATTTTAAGAGTTAATGGGTTTTCAGGCAAAACAAGTTCTTTTCTAGTCAAGTACTTTGACTTAAAAGTATAAATATAGTACATTTTAAGCTTGAGTTATGGAGTCATTCATTTTTCAAGAGCATCACCATATCTAATCGACATCAGATTTATCTTTGAAAGATTTGATTGGAGAATAGGTGATGGCTGCTTCAAAGTCCATGGAGGAATAATTTGCCCACTTTTAACCAATGCTTTGACCACCGGAGCTGCACATGAAAACATCCAGCAGTAGCCTACTTCCCTAATGTTGATGCTACACCTGCTCAAGAAGACCACCACAATATCTGAAAGCCAACACGTTATCCAGCCAGCAAGTAATCAGTACACCAATCTATAATGGCAGAGCTCTGTGTTAAAGAACTATTTCTAAATCCAAATTTTCTCCATAAAAGTTTAAAGCTAGCAAACTATAAAACAATGTAATTTTTTAAATCCTATAAATATTTCATTATAAATTCTCATTAAAGTAAATATTATATTATTTGTATAACTTGCCTATATCTTTATAAATATCTTAATTAAACTAATGTAACCTCCGCTAATTTTTTTGTTTATCACTGCAGTTGTGCCTATAATATTTCTTTACTGTTATTTTATTTATATGCCAATGCCTTGAAGCAGTGAGCATTTAAATATTCGGAGATAAAATTGCAAATATCTTCCCATAACTATTTTATTAATGACATTCTCGATGCTCGCTAATTTGAATTTCTATAATTCTTATTTAATTCTAAGTGTATTGTGGCTTACTAATAGATTTCCATCTCATTGAGACTTATGAATAGAGTAATGGACTAGTCTTAGTAGTACGAAAGTATATTCAGTAATTCTTTGGCCAGTCAATCATATATACTTCCCCCCCTCATAATAGTTTCTATTTATAGATTGAAACCTATAAACCAGAGTTTTATTATATTTTATTTATGCCCCTAATGTCACTTGATTATATAGCATTGCTAGAATTGGCTCATATTAGTAATACTGACCCGGCTATTGCCTCATATTTTTGTAATAATTAATGTCATACTTTTGCTTGGCAAATTAGATAATATTAAATTCACATTCAATGTTTAACATTTTGCTGCATCTTCTCCTTAAGATGGGACCTTGGGAAAAACCACCCCATTTTACCTTCTTTCAGAGTGCACACTAGTAAGACTGGATGTATAATTCCCAGTAGTCATGTTAGCCACCCCAACTTTTTAGCAGCATGATGCTCAGTCCCAGGGTACCAGTGTTGGTCATGAAAACCTTTGACTCTAATCTGTCTACATGGCACTCTGTTATTGTAATTTGCTGGTGCTGTAGCAGGTCGGTGATCTCATATAGCCAATTCTGAGTCCCATAATTTTAATTATTCAGTATTAAACTGAAATTTATATTTTTGGTTTCTGGGTTCAATGTCAACTCTGAGCTGATTTATATGCTCATGATTTACTAATTTATTAATGTTACTATAAATATATTGCCTAAGACTAGTACAGCATTTTTATAATAGTAGCTACCACTTTCAATAGGAATTGACATAACCTAATGTAGGCACCACCAAGTGATTTATTTAAATATGTCAATATTAATAATTAAAGATTTAATGAGGAGACATGCTAAATCCTCATGTTATAAAGCCTGTATGCTTTTCCCACATTAATTTGTTTAATAAATATATGCTAAATTTATTTTGTTTTCATGTTATTTCTCATTCCTATTTCAATCCAATTCAATCTTAATTTATATATATATAATATCACCATCTATGCATTATATTCTTAATTTATATATATATAATATCACCATCTATGCATTGATTATAATTTTTGAATGTTATCTTTAATTTCGTGCTGGTAGCAATTAAATTAGTTAATATATATATTTAAATCCCCTAGTCTCTTGTTTCTCCCTGTCCTATGCTGGCCGCAAAAGATGGGTATACTACATGTAACTTCGGGTGTGGTCATTTGTAGGGTCTTGAGTCATGGAGTACTGGGAAACAAGGTGAGTGTGGTTAGATTCAGGATGTCACAATCCTAGTCTGATCAGCTTTGGTCTCTTTCTCTGGGTTCTAGATTCTGTTACGCGAACGTACAAAACTTGACCGTTACAATATATATGTAATCTTGTAATTGAATATTAATAAATACAGTAACCACAATATATGTAAAGTATAACTTTAATGACATTTTATCCATTTAGGAGTGCTTTTGACTATCTTTGTAGTCTTTGTCAACTAATACTTTCAAAGGCTAACCTTCCCACAATTCTATGATCTTTACATTTGCTATCTGCCTGTTTATTAAGTCTTTCTTATATTTATATATTAACATGGCTTTCTTTATTTTTCTTTTATGTTAATATATAAATATAAGAAAGATTTAATAAACAGCCAAGCAGCAAACGTGTATATATATATACGTATATATATATATATATATGAATTCATAGTATTATTTCAGAAGCTTCCAAGTAATAAAATTATAATATCTAAATAGCTACTGTTTCAGTACAATAACAAGTACTTTTCTAGAAGCTTCTTCTTTCTCAAATTATAAGATTTGAATCATAAAAAAAAATATTTTGACACTTCAAAAATTAAGACTGTTCTGCCATATATAAAAGGAGTAATTGAAAAAATTAGTAATGTTTTAAAAAAAAAATATTCACATGATTTATACTACATTTAAAAAATTAATAAAATATTTACATTCCCTAAAGATAAAATTTCTTTGGAGTGGCATTATTTATATGAAATTCCATGTGGAGTTTATTTACATTCATACATTGGACAGACATAAGCATAAGATAAGAAGAATACATTTTGGCAGTTAGAAAAAAATCTAATTCATAGCCATTTATACATTTGCACATAACTAATAATCTGAAAAGACTATGAATATGGAGCAACAAGGGCTCTGAAAGCGCTAAGTCTGTAAATAAGAATATATATACAAAAGCCTACAAATTATTACATAAAAAGTTTCACTGCAATGCATCAGCATATTATTAAATTAATTAACTATGATAGCAATTTTAATAAAACACATTGTGGCAAAAATTGAATAATATGATTAGAGACTGCTAAGGGAAGCTATAAATATTTTTAAAAGGCCTAAGAGCATAAATGAAAAGGGTGAATTAAAGAAAATTAACAGTATTTGGAAAAAGCTATTGGAGAATACAAAATTTTTAAAACTTCTCAACCAATAGAATTTGAGAATGAGGAGAAAATAACAAAAGAAAAACTGATTTTAATTCTCATCACATATTCTTATGACTTGAGAAAAAAAAAGTTCTGAGGAAAGTACTTGTTATTACACTAAAATGACAGCTATTTAGCTATTATAATTTTATTACGCAGAAGCTCTCAGAAATAATACTATGAATTCATCATTTATTCATGAGAATATTAGAATTAATATATATTGTGAGATATGGCCTTACATCCCATCAATAACCATTAAAACACCTTTAACTAATTCAAACCTGATATCCACAATAATGAAAATGCAACTCAAATAAAACATTACTGAAAGATGAAATTGTTCACAAGCACTGTAACTGAGAACCAATTAATTGTTTCAAAAATTAAACATTTAATTTTTTTTATATAATTAAGCATATAATAACTATATGTTAAATACATAATTAAACTAAACTATAAAATTTAGACACTAATACTTACCTGTGTTAAAAACCTCTCATCAGTTGTTATTTAACTGACACACATTACAACAATACAAGGAAAAGATATCAAGTTGAGATAGATGCAAGCAAAAAAATAAAATAAAAACTTAAAGGAAATTATAAATAAAATCTTTATTGTTATTAATCCAACATATATATTAATCATAACAAATGACACATAATTAATTCAATGCAGGAACACAAAACGGTCATTTGAAAACATCAAATTCACATTAAAAATATCAATCTCATTTTGGTGATTAGCAAAAGATATAAACAAACGACCTTCTTCTCAAAAATAATATTAAAAACTTTTATTGGCTTTGTGGGACATTATTGGACTTTTGTGAAGTTAGAAAAAAAGGTGAAGAGACAATTAATTTAAAAAGTGGACATGTACAGTACTACCTAGGCACAAATATTGGAAGTACAAGTGGAATAGGATTCACTATAAATAAATAGTGGAAAAATAATATTATGGAGATAGCTGGTGTATTAGACAGAATGGCAAGACTCATTATTCATTTTAATAGTAGATACCACATGCAGATAATTCAGGTTATGTTCTCATAGTGATGAAGTAGTAGAGAATTTTTATATGGATATACAAAAGGCTTTTGATCAGGGAAAACAACATTTTAAAATTATTATGGGAGAATTTAATGCAGGAATTGGTAAACAATAGAAAGATGAAAGTTCTGTTCGTAAATTTGTTTATGGTGAAATGATAGAGGATAAAGACTTGTGGAGTTTGCAGAAAAATAAAAACTCTATATTATGAATTCTTTTTTTTTTGAAAAAGTGTTAAACAGAAAAGAACATGGAAGTATCCTAATGAAGGTACAGCAGAATTGTTATTATATTTTGATTAACAGAAAATACATATTTCAAGATTATAATTTCTCTAATAAATTCAACACAGAAAGTGATAATTGATTAGTAAGATGTAAGATATGTATTAATGCAAAACTAGAGAGACAAAAAATAAAATAAAAAAAACATATTCATAGTTGATATTTCTAATCTTCAGAAATGAACATGGAAGTATCCTAATGAAGGTACAGCAGAGTTGTTATTATATTTTGACTAACAGAAAATACATATTTCAAGATTATAATGTCCTTAATAAATTCAACACAAAAAGTGATCATTGATTAGTAAGATGTAAGATATGTATTAATGCAAAACTAGAGAGACAAAAATTATAATAAAAAAAAACATATTCATAGTTGATATTTCTAATCTTCAGAAATATTCTGATGAACTTAAATTAGAACTTACAAATCTTTTTCAAATATTAACAGATTTTGAACATAACTCACATTTGGAAAAAATTAATAGCAAAATAACTGAAACATTTTTAATACTGAAACCAAAATACCTGGAAGCAAAAATCAGGTATTAATCAGTAAAATTTCTATTGAAACTAGAGAATTTATGAAGAAATGAAAGAATATGAAAAAATACAAAAATGATGTATTAAAAAGGATTGAATATCTTAAATTTTTAAAATGGTGCAAAAAAAAGTTGATAATGATATAAAAAAGTATAATTGTAAACTATTAAAAAAGGTATAGAAGAGAATAAAAGCCTCAAGAGTGTAAAACAATATTTGGGTATTGGTAGGAAATTTATTTCTGCAATAAAAATAAGATGAAATCATTACTAAAAAGAGAAATGACATCATGAAATGTGTAGAAGAGCTCTATCATGAATTATATAGTAATAAAGAATAAGGAAAAAAACTTCCTATAAATATTATATTTTTTGAATTGCCCAGGATTTTAAATGAAGAAGTGAGACATGCAATTAAATTTATGAAGAAGGGAAAAACCCAGATAATGATGGAATTATAATTGATATCATAACAGGAGCAGGTGAAGAAATAGAAAACATGTTGGCAAAGTTATACACCAAATGCTTAAATGATAAAAAATGTACCAGATGATTGAAAGAATGTAGTATTAATGTTAAAAAAAGTGATAAAGAAGCTATTAGAAATTACAGACCTCTCAGTCTATTATCAGTTTTATACAAAAATTTTATCAAGATAATTATAACTTATCTACAGAAGACTTTGGATTTCAACTAACCAAAAGAACAAGCTGGATTTAAAAGTGGTTTTAGTACAATAGACCATATTCGTGTATTAAGAGAAATTATAGAAAGGGCCAATGAATATGAGTTGCCATTAGGTTTTGGATTTGTAGATTATGAAAAGGCATTTGATTCTATAAAGATTTCTTCGGTGATTAAAGTATTGAATCATCAATGTATAGATCCAGAATATTGTCATATTCGGAAGAATACTTATAAAAATACAACAGCACTAATTAGACAACATAATGATATAATAAATAAAAAAAAGATGTACAACAGGATGATTTCATATCTCCAAAACTTTTTACAGTAGTGCTGCAAAAAGTATTTTGTGCATTAAAATGGGAAGGTAAGGAAATAAAAGTAAATGAAGATTATTTAAGTCATTTAGATTTTGCAGATAATGTAGTTGCTTTTGCAAATAATGCTTCAGAGCTTCAGGAAATGTTGCAAGAGTTAAATGTTACAAAGATTAAAGGCAATGGATTTTCTCAAAAGATGAAAATAAAAATTGATAATGATGAGTTAGAAGAAGTTAACAACTACAAATACTTTGATCAGATTATTACTACAAATAGAAGTATAATGAATGAATTTAATCATAAAATTAAATTTGGAGTGCTTTTGGTAGAAATAACTTAATATTAAAAGGGAATATGCCTATGTGTTTGAAAAGGAATGTTTTTAATAAATGTGATTTACCTGTTCTTACTTATGGATCTGAGACTTAAATACTTAACAAAAGAACAATACAGAGACCTCAGACCTCTCAATTAAATATGGAGAGATGTATGTTAGGAATAACAAGAAAATTCAAAAATGAAATACATGGGTGAAAGAAGAATTAAGAGACTGAAGTGGACTTGGGCTGGGTATACTGCTAGAAGATATGATAATAAATGGACAGTTGAAATCTTAAACGGGATTCCAAAATATTGTAAAAGACCTAGAAAGAGACCACATATGAGATGGATGGATAAACTAAAAAAGTGTGTGAGAGTGATGTGGAGAAGAGAGACTAGAGATTAGAGGTGTGTTGAACTTGAAGAGACCTTTATTTTCCAGTGGACTGATAATGGTTGAAAATGATAATAAAATCAAAAGAATAAAATGTGTGTGTGTGACAAACGCCTTTATAACTATATATTCCTGAGAGTGTTTAAAAAAATATGACTACCAAAAAATTTAGATGTGTAAATAATATATGTTGCATTGCAGCAGAAATAGAAAATGGCATTATTTTTATTTTAGCAAGATTCAATTTCGATACTTGCACACACATGTGTGTGCGTGCGTATTAAACTTTCTGACAGAAGGGACATCGCGTAACTAGATCACGAAGTACTATAAAAAACGACAATACTTAATAATTAACTGTCGTAGTTTGCAACCTTTTTACACAACTTATTCTAGCAATTCAATTTTAAAGTTATATAAACATAAATGATCCCTTCATTCATTAAGATGCATTTGAGGGTACTGTACATGGACATTATATGTATTGTACACTAATACATATATATTATAAAGTTGTTTAAAATGTATACGGTATATTCCTTTGTTTCAATTTTCAATAATCAAATTTATTTTTCTAATAAATATATTAGAAAAATATATATACATTAAAAATATCTAAAAAAAAAAAAAACGCACACCGTTTACCTTCTATGCATGCACAAAGAAAAGTAAAAAATAATCAAATAAAGAAAAAAGAATTTTAAAAAGTTGCCTATTATTTAAAAAAAGAAAAAACGGCATCTGGTTTTAAATATTGCATAAATTAAACACAAGAAAAATAGTCACGGAATATAACCTGACTTTAGTTCAAAATGTCTGGATACGCCAGAATTAATTTGTTCAATCGGTCATGGCTCAAAAAAAAAAAAAAAAAAAGGTTACTTAACAGAGATAAATACGATAGACCTAATAAAGTTTTAGCAAAGTCAATCAGCATATTTTAATAGATTTACGCATTTTTTTTTTTTTTAAAAAACGACGGCGAATAGATTTCTACTCCGCACTAAATATATACATATTTCAGCTATGCGAATGATAATCTAAGCATATATATATATATTTATAAAAAATAAATTTAAATTTTTACTTATATTTAATAAATATGCTGCTTTATTGATACAAATTACATGTGTCATTTTAGTTGAGAATGCAGCATCTGCGGAATATTTCAGACGAGAATAAGCGCATATGGTTCCCGCAGCTGGCGAAACTCAAATGAATAAAATATCTGTTAATCGGAGCAAGATGTTCGCGCTGAGCAAACGAATTATATAAATGTCATGTGAAAAAATTGAAGACTAAGTGATACAATCAAGAAGGTTACTGAGTGTTTTACTGCGAACTATGAAATATATGAATTAAACAATGTATTTATAATTGAAGTTATTGTCCATCAAACAACAAAGCTGCAAATTTGAAAATGTGTCAACTCTGAAATATGGGATTCTCACAGCAGCCAGCATTGTATAGTACATGAATCTTTTTTGTATGTATCTGTATATAGAAATACACATGCATATATTTGTATATGGAAACACACACGCATATTTATATGAATAAATCCAAACTGAAATTAGAGAATACATACACAAACAGTATTTATATACATATAATGCAAGCGGCTAGCTAAATAATAATATTTGCAATATATCAAAGTTTAGCATTTGTATGTATATACTCACGTATGTATTTTTGTTATTAAAACGCTTTGTATGACGTCTAGGTGATAGATAGTCAGGGCTGTCTTCTAGTTAACTTTGTAGATAGCAAAACCTTAAATTTATAAAAATAAATAACTAACCACTGGTTTTTAAAATTTTTAAATACGATATTTAAAAATAATTGATTTATTTATTCATTGACGACAATATATTCAAAGAGGAAATTATAAATCCATTTTCACGATGGAATTGTAACGCCTAATCGTTATTGCAAGTGGTGATAGAGTACTAGAACTAGCGGTAACACTGATTTTTGTTTGCGTAGTTTTACCATTGCTTGCTATCTCTTCAATATGTGTTATTTATTATACCATATCATATTTACAGCTTTTACTAGCAATCAACTGTTAAATATATAAAAAAAAATACCGAAAATATGAATTATATACATTTGCCTACGTATGTTTTTTTTTAATATAGATTTTTATTATATATTGAATTTCAAATTTCTTTTTATTGAAATTCAAATTTAATGGAAATAAAAATATAAAATTTTAATTTTGCTAAAAATAAAACAGTGAGTGTTTTTTGATTATTTTTTATGAAATAAAAACTTATTTTTACTGTAACAATTTTGTATCGTTTTTTAAACTTTAAAATATATTGTACCTTAATCAGAAAAATACTCTTATTATTTAGTTATTCTGCCTGCGTTTAGTAGGAGAAATTAATACACACACACACACGCATAATTAATGACATCATCAAAAATTTTTAAAAAATACATCAATTATCTCTGCCAGCAAGCCACAAATAATGGTTTTAATAAAAAATATCTACAGAAAACAAATAAAAAAATAATTCATTTTTTTACAAATTATCTTAAACAAATATAAACATTGTCTCTATTTGTGCATAATAAAGGAAGATGCAAAAGAGAAACAAATTCATTAAGCAATCAAGAAAAAAAGTGATCTCATTTTTGGTAGAAATCTAAAAGGAATTTTACTGTTTCTCAACAACTAATCTCTCTATATAATAAATTTTATGAATTTCAGTATAATATAGAAGACATAAACCATATAACATTATGCTTATGGATATACATTTCTGTTTTGCTGCATTTTCTTCCACATTCAAAATATAGAGAAATTATATCAGATTGATGGAAATTTATTCATTTATAACAGAGAATATTTTAGTTGATTTTCAAGTTGACTTAATAATTATGTCATTTTGCAAACAAATTCTCTTACTTTTGAAATTATAAACTGAAAACGAATAATAAATCTATCTCAACAATCACTATTGTTCATTTCAATAAAAATTTTATTAACAATAAATAGTGATTACATACTAATAAAGGATAAATAAATGAATAAATTGTACAATAATATGATTATATAATGTTCTATTTGTCATCTGGCTAAATTATGTTATGAGAGCACAATGTTATATTCTTATGTGGTTAGGTATAGTGAAGAGATTCTAAGAACTTGTTTAATGGTATTAGCATTTTTAATATAAACATGAATATTTTCTTTTATAATTGACTATTCTATAATGCTGGGTAGGTGGGAATTGGTAATCATGAAAAGGAAAGAGCAATTAAAGACCAGGTGTCAGCAAAGACTTTACTGGAGGCAAGGAGCTGGTCATGTTTCTTGATTTTTTTGAGCATTTGATAAAACAATGGTATGATTTGTGGCGGGGGAAATTCCATGAGACTTTTGCATCTCACTATCCATATGGAATAAAGGACAAAGGTAGAAAGCCTTATTATTGAAAAAAAGCCATTATGAATGGCATTTTCAAGTGAGAAAATCATATCAGGTCTTATGTTGGAATTGATTATAATTATATCTTTCAGAGTTTTAAGTCTTGGGCACCGGTGTATAATATGGTCTATGGTTTCATCTTCACGAGCACACAGGCCACATATAGGGTCAATGCTGGTAAAACCTCTTCGGTGATAAAGAAACCAATTCGTGGGTAGCGCATTAAGATTTATTTTAATGATGAAGTCGAGGAATTTGGGTTCCAGACTCCATCTTTTGAAGTGTGTAATGAGTCTTTGGTTGGTTACTTTTAGGCTGGTTTTAATGGGTTGTTGATTATAGTTGATTATATTGTATGCTTCCCATAAGGTGATTTTTTGGTTAAGGTTAAAGAGTATTATCGGGTTATAAAGTTGTAGGTGTTGTATTAGGGATGCTATCCATGAACTGGAAGAGGGTGGAGGACGATCTGTCGGTGTAATTTTTTTAATAATGTAAGAGTATCCGCAGGAGAGGATCAGATTATGTAGAGTGTTGTGGGTTTTCTGTAAAATGATTGCTTGTATTGAGTGGAATGACAGTCCATTGAACCTGCGTGGGCATTGAATACCTCGCAAGCTAATAGCAACTGTCCTTCCTCTCCAGAGAAGTTTGGTGCATAATCGGTTAATTTTATTTTGAAACTGTTTGTTGGAGAGAAAAAATATAATAAAATTCAATCCTATGACTGTGTTGGTTTTTTAATGACAGTAAAGCTGTAAAATGCATGAAATCTATACTATAATCTGGATTCGTATTTATTAGAGCTTTTAATAGCCTCTATGAATAGTTTTTCTTTATCCCTCATTTCAACAAGTTTCAGGGTGGTTAGCACTGTAATATAATAGCACATTTGGAAGACCAAGGTCCATGGGTCATGACTTTGGATCTGCCACTTCCAATATTCACACTTTTTATGATTTTCTAATTAATTAAGTATTTGTTTAATTTTTACATCAGCAAAACAATTGTCAAAAAAAAAAAAAAAAAAAAAATCTGGAATCTCTACAATGACTTTCTATCTTGAAGACATTCCTAACAAAAACCCTAGAAAATTATTATTAGATAAGATTTTATCTAATATTAGTCTCAAAATTGCATGCAGTTCAGTTTTTACCGTTCACTCAAAAAATGTAACACGTGGTCAAAGTAGTAAAATTGCATGAAACAATTAGATGTGAAAATAAACCTTTTGTCAAATACTATTCAGGTAGTTATCAAAAGAATGCGATTTTATAAATATTAAAGTGTTTTTTTTTTAGCTGAGATAATCTTGTTTTAAAAAAACTTAAAGGCTAATCTGTTGACTTATTAATTATATTAAAAATAGTCCAGCATCAACAAACACCAATTTTTAATTTATCTAGGGAGGATTACATAAGTCTTCTCTCTCTATCCTGCTCTGATATTTAATAAAATTTAATTCTTTATGTACAGATTTAAGAGAAGTTTGGTGCTAGATATCTTTATTCATTAGCTAAGCAAAAATATTAATTAATTATATGGATAGTTTTTATCTTTAAAAAAAAAACAAGATTTTTGCACCTTGATGAATAAATAAATCAATAATTGCATTCTCAATTTCTTATCAGGAATATCATGAACAAAACTTGGCCAGTTTATAATCTTTTTCAATTGAGCAACTATCACAGGTTGAACTTTTATTGTTATTAACATTCCACAAAAGCATTCATTCTTGAAATAATAATAGATTAATTAAGTATTTACCCAAATAAACTTCATGTCTGACAAATCTAACATACCCTTTACATATATGTTAATATTTGTAAATAATATTTTCTCAATTTTTTAAATGTTTGAAAAAAATTCTGTAGGAAAGAAAAAGAAACATTAAGTAATTTTTAAATGTTTAGTCTACATAAATATCAGATTGTAATCAAGATCAAGACTATTAATTCTACATTGAAAAGTACTGTAGTCTTCTATAAACTTAATTATAACATATTTAATCACAGAGTTTTAGAAATTAACAAACAATTTTAGTTAGTTGTGGATAACATTTTTCAAGTCTCTTGCTCTTCAAAATCATAAATATTAACACATATGCAAAATGAATTCCGCCTTTTACATGTTTATAAATGCAAAGTTTTTTATAAGATTGTATTTACATACAGCATTTTTCACAGTTATATATTTGAAAATTTTGAAATATTGGACTATTAATGCATCCTGCAAGTTGTGTAATTTCACTGAAGAACTTTCACCTATATGACAAATAGGTGCCTTTTAAAGAAATCTAGATATTATCTGATCCTCTCCAATTAAAATTTTAATGGTATATCAGACTTTGTGGCTAAAAAAATATTTTTAAATTGTACTAAAACTCCACATTAGGAGAAGTAATTCATTCTATTTACTTTATTTCAGAGTTCTCAAATAATGAGTAATAGATATCAATGCTATATCAATATTCCCAGACTAGTTTTTGATTGTTGGCCATATTTCAATAAGACCAGAATTTATACTAAAGTATCTCTTTTTATAACTTGCCATGCTAATAGCCTGAGTTTCAGAAATTCTTTAAGGTTTGGAACTTAAGCCAATATTTTTATATAATTATACAGATATGATATTAGAATATGGAAAATAAAATTTAATAATTTCAGTTTTATGCTCACTGTAGACATCTTTAACCCTTTTGCATATACTGACAATTTCAATATACATATGTTTAAAAACAATAATCAATTTTATTAATTCAGATGTTAAAATTATGCAGTGAAAATCATTTGGTATTGTCTGTACTATATACTATCCTTGACAAATTGATAAATATACTAAAAATTATTTGGTGTCCAAATATCATTTTATATTATTACTGATTTTTTTTTACAAAATATACATTTTTTGATGAAAGTGATAATACAAAAATCTTAAGACATTATTTCAATTTTTAAAAATAAAATTTTACAGAAACTTTTTTATCTGTATGATTGTATAATTATGTATGGAAGACTTTCTAGTGATCTAATATATTCCTCTATTTTAAAAAATAGTTTGGCATTGAGATCTTTGAGAATTTTATTAAGGACTACTATTCTTAGTTGTTCTTTTGAAGAATGTTTTTCTCTAGTTTTATAAATTAGATGGTATCAAATATATAGATGAGTCTTGCTATTTATTATTATTGTAATTTGTTTATTTGTAATAAAAATTATCCAAAGAACCATTTTGATAATTTTTAAACATGTATAAATATATGCTTCAAAGATTTTATAAACCTTGTAATAGTTAAATTTATAAGACTATATATATATATTATCTCTCTCTATATATATATATATTGAAACAGCAGGTTGTTTTGCATGTATAATTTGGGGTTCCTCCCCCCCCCCCCAGGGGGGAAAAAAGCTGACATAGTTTCAAAAAAATAAAAGTTATGATGAAGAAGTGAAAAGATGACAACGGTTTAAAAATTAATTTCTATGGTGCTACATCCTCTGATGAGCAGGAAATATTATTGTAGAGGGGATAGCATCTGCATTGGGGAATGCCAATCGATAGTTCCTTCCTGCAACATGCTCATCAGGAAATAGTTACAACCGATGTAAAGAGGTTGGATGACCTTGTCCGGTTTCAATATATATATATAAGGGATTTGAAATCAGATTTTCAAGTTCCTTATAGCCATCCACACTATATTATACAACTGAAACATGTGACCACATGCATGTAAAAAAGATAAATGATCAATATATATATATATATATATAGTTTGTGGTGAACTAGAACTCATTAGGTATAAAAAATATACTTGTATTTAAATATTACATATAGTCTGTCCATTCCTCTTCTGTGTATTTAAATGAGCATATTAAGGTCTTATATGTAAAGGACCAGAGCGATTTAAAGTCAACAAGGGTATGGTAACAATATTGGCATCAACAAGGACTTTGAATATTCTATCACCAGGTTTTCGATATGAATGGCTGAAGAGTTGGAGAGTGGAGAAGATTGAATTTTGTCCATTAAAGTATGAAGACTTGCTATCTTAATATAAACTGAGCATTGATTATATATATATATGGGGGAGGGGATGATGATCTGGATCAACTGATGAGTGCTAGTTCAGCACAAAATACATATATTGAAGATCATTTATCTTTTCACATTATGTGCTCATGTGTATTGGTTATATAAGATGGAATGAATGTTTATACTTGAAAGTCTGAGTTCAAATCCCTTTTAAATTGCATTAAGTTTAGTATAGAAAATATACTTGTATTTAAATATTATATACATAACTATATTTAATCTTTAAATCTATATATAATAGAATATAAATTTCCAATAGTTTATAATAAATAATATATATATTTTTTCAAATTTTATTCATATTTCAGTGCATCTTTCATCTTAACTGCAATCATATCACAACCAACCATTAGCCCAAATGTCAGCCCATGTCTCTCACTCTGAATCCACTTTTAAAACACCAGTTCACTTTTTTTCAAGTGAATAAGATGTGCATAACACATATTGTAAATTTAACTTCAAAACATTTTTATGGATATACTTTTAACTTCATATATATATTTCAAACTTCTACTTTATCACAATTTTCTGAAGCATATAACCAAAGACACATAAAAAAGATAAATTATCCCCAAAATTTATACTTGGTATTGAATCAGAACTCATCAGTTGGCTCATATCACAATCTCTTACACATGTTTACATTATCTGTTTAGGATTTTATAGATAGCAATTTATATTAGTTTGATTTCAAGTGTCAAACATTCTGAACTTATAACTTTGCCACAAAGTACTTAATAAAATTATATTAATTATTATTTATTAAACTGGATATTATTTCTAATTCAAATATATTCTTTAATTTTTACAATAAGTGAGAATTAAAAAGTACATCTTTTTCACATGTTTTTGATCATATGTTTTAGAAAATTGTGATGAAATACAAACTTGAAATATATTGAGTTAGATACTCTTCTGTCTTAATTTACAATTTATATTTAAAAATAAACATAATTAGCAGTCATAAATTCAAAATTCAGGTTACACAAATTAAAATAGATTTTTTTATTTGAATTTCTATTAAGCACACCCACACATTGATAAAAGTCTGTGCTTAGAATCAAATTAAGTCAACTTTAAATTTGGTTTTAAAAAGATAAAAACTAAATTTGTTTTCAAATAAATTTTGTTTTAAAAATTATATTACAAGAACAAAGCTTAATTAAATACTAATTATGGAAATTTTGCTCAAATAGCTTACCTTATTATTAACTAAATTCTTGGAAAACTAATTTCTTTTAATCTTTATTTCATGTTTTGAAAATATTCTAAAATGTCAATTAAACACATTTTAGGGGATCAAAATGGCTAACTTTGATCTATAAACATGTTGGTTACAGATTTAATAAATTTTGTAAACATTGACAATTAAAATAATTATTGGCTTGTTTAATTAGTAAAGAAAAAATACCTTTTGCAGAGTTTGTAATAATATAAAAAGGCTGATTTAGAAAATAATTTTATCTTTTGATCTTTGCTGGCATTAATCAGAATTATCATTTGCTGTCTGCATTAAATACAAAAAACCTCTACCAACAACTGAACTAATAAGCACGTGCGGCTAGAAGTCACAACAAATTTTACTCCAGCATGAATAACCATTAAGATATCCAATATGTCAACTATCTTCACATATATTAGCAAAAGATGTTCTTCTCAACTGTGAAAGGAAACAAATTTTCAAGACAAACTCTATCTGAAAACATAAAACCCAATTGTGACTAAGATTTATGAAAAGATTTTACTAGTAAACCACCAAAGAGCTCTCTTTTCGAAAACATATGTACACAAATGTAATTCCACCTTTATAAAGTAGCAACATCTTCTTGGCATATCTTGGATTTAAGATAACCAATTTATTTACTCTATGACTGATTTAATAAAAATTTAAAGTGCTAGTTACCAAGCTAGTATTGGGCAATTTATAATTTAATTTCTATAATTTTATGTATTTATTATATTTACTTTTCATGTTAACTTTTAATGATTATACTTTATAAGACTTGATTTAGTTTTATAGTTTGAATTTTATATATCTCGATTTTAAATATTTTATTTTAAAGATGTAGACACTAT
Source organism: Epiperipatus broadwayi (assembly GCA_028023455.1). Lineage (NCBI taxonomy): Eukaryota > Metazoa > Onychophora > Udeonychophora > Euonychophora > Peripatidae > Epiperipatus > Epiperipatus broadwayi. The sequence goes on along the minus strand of JAQFVV010006220.1, from coordinate 6,664,194 downwards.
TTCTTTTAAAAATTAGTTGAGTATAATAGTTCATATATTTAAATATTTGAGAGATAAAAGAAAATCAGTTTTTTTTCTGTTCCATGTGAAGAGTTTTAAATAATGGAAGTGATTTTAATAATCAAAATTTAATTAAAATAATCAACATTTAGTTTAAATAAATGGCAGCTCAATCTTTCTTCAAGAGTTTAACTGTTTTAAAAGAATATAAGAAAGATTTAGTTTTTAAATAGTTAAAATTTAGTTTAACAAAAGTTATCTTTCTGAAGCTTTTTAAAAACCATTCAAACAATATATTTTAAAGTAACGTAAATCAGAGTATGAGTGTCTAACATGATGTGTGCATTGATATATAAATAGTTTAATAAATTTATTTTAGCACATTTAAAACATTGAGGCAGTTTTCTATTTATTTTGTTTTATAAACATCTGAAATTAAAAATTAGGATGTATATATGTGTATGTTTATTATAATAATCTTATTGTTATTTTATCGACAACAATTGAAATTTGTATATTTTACTTGTCTCCCCATGATATATATTATTCCTGCTTGAGATATCCATAGATGCTTTCAATTTTGCTTCAGATTTAGAGATGTTTTTCTCCATGAATTTTATTTTACTTTTTCAGGTGATTAAAGGCTATTTATTATGTTGTTTTACTTTCAATACAGTGTAGGAATCAAATTCATAGTATATAGGTCTGCTTTTGTAATGGTCTACATATTGTGAACATTTATAGTTGTTAACCTGCTTTGTTATTGTTCTTCTTTAATGCAAAAGTGAAATGTAAATGTGCACACATTTTAACTTACAACACATATCTAACAGAATCAGATAAATAATACAGTTACTTAGTAATGATCTTCAGAGATGATTCAGCATTGTAATGTAAGTTTATGTGAGTATTTATATTTAAAAGCTGCCAAACATCAAATGCAATATATACCAATATAGAAAAGACAATTTTAATTGATATACATTGATGTATTATATTGAAGTACTAATAAAATTTATTTTATTTGTTGTTAAAACAATATTAACATCTATTTACTGTTGTATGCTCTGCCAATTGATATTTCTAAAGAATCTCTGTTCTCCATGACTCATAGACAAATGTAAGTATCTATTATCAATGATGTAGGTGTATAGGCTTTTATTATTAAAATCTTCACCAGTTAATTATCATATTTCTAGGCTATAAGTCTAGTGGCATTGTCTGGGATATTGATTTGCTTACTGTCCATTGTAATATATATATATATATATATATATATATATTACAATGGATATATATATATATATATATATATATATGATATGAAGTTAAAAGAATATCCAAAAAAAGTGTATATGAAGTTAAAATTACAATATGAGCTATGTATATCTTACTCACTTGAAAAAATAAGTGAACTGGATGTTTCAAAAATGCATCCAGGGAGAGAGGGAGACTAGTCTGACTTCTGGGCTGATGGATGATTGAACTAAAATAAAAGATGCACTGACATAAGAATAAATAAATAAATAAATATATATATATTATTTATTGTTCACTATTGGAAATTTATATTTTATATATATATATAGATTTAGCAATTAAATACAGTTATGTATGTATGTATATATATATATATATAGAGAGAGAGAGAGAGAAAGAGAGAGAGAGGGGGGGGAGAGTGAGAGAAAGAGAAAAATGATAATAATAATTGGATAAGACATCATTTACATTTTTTCTATATTTGTAATCATGTATTTAAAAGAATGATGTGCTTATGTTAATGTACAAGATCTAGATCATACAAAAAAAAATTATTAAAGTGGTTATACTAATAAAAAATTTAAATATAGTAATTAAAAATTTTTTTTAATGTGTATTAATTGCTAATAGGGATAAAAACCCAATGTCAATAAATATCGAAATACTGCTAACTTAGCCGAATAATGAGATATGATTAATATCAAAATGTATTTTATTTTATTTTAAAAATATATTTATTGACCTAACAAAATTTGTATAGATGAATATTATAATACACTTTGATAATGTTGGCTCAAATCCATTGCTGGTATTGGCTTCTTCCATTAAGGCTGGCTTGGTAATGTGGGTGTCCTAGGTCTGGTAGATGAATGGCAGAGCCATTAACTGCACTAACAGGTTGATGTATGAGTAAGTAGTATTCCATTTTGTTGGTATTGTTCACTCCTTTTGAGATTGGCTCTATAATGCTGACATTAGGAGTCATTTACATGGGTTTTTATATTGACTGATATATATAATCAAAATTACCCCAAATTCACAACTCAACCAGACTAGCCAAAACATATAAACTCTAAAATACGACCAATGGTTTCATGCTACAAGTAAACTTCTCAAACGTAAAGAACTACAAAATAACAACATATTTAAACTAAACATTAACCACAATTCCATTTACATACCATACACTCTTAATCTTAAAAGAACTTTTAAATAAGTTAATTGCTTCAGAATCATAAATATTTAATAATAAAAAATTTTTAATTCTTTTTATTTCTCTCAAAGAAAACAACCTTAGCCTCAACAAAATTAATAGTGTGGCTTGTATCTTTTTCATGGATATATAAAGCAAAATGAAGATTTTTATTTCTTTAGATTTGAGAAGTCTGCTTGTAGCAGTGAAACCATTTTTTTTTTTTTTTATGTTTTAGAGTTATATTTTTTGGCCAGTCTGGTTGAGTTGTGAAGTTGGGGTAATTTTGATTATATTATTGACTAGTTTAGTTTTAAGCTTTTAATGTGTGTATATATATATATATATATTGTAACACTATCTTCTAATATCTAAATTAATAATCATAACTATAAACTAAATTTTTTTATTGGTCTATCAAGTAAATCAAATATTGATGTTTATTACTGTTATTTTGGTAAATAATAAGATTGGAAGTGATATTAATATTTTCTCAAATATTTCTATTTATTAGAATAGATTATTAACGTTATTCAAGATGTTTCCCATACAGATTTTTATCAATTACAACGTCCCCATAATAGCCATCTCATATCTTTTTTTTTTTAAAGCATGATTAATATTGAACGAAAAGTAAACACACACACACACACACAATCTATGTTAGAGGGAAAAATACACAGGATAAGAAAATACTATATTAGCTACAATAAAAGAAAACATTATCCTTCACGTATAAACTGTGATAAACAGAGTAGCAAAAATTCAAAAAACATTAACCACAAAAACTATTTGTCAAACGCTTTCGCTACTGTGGACCAGAATCATGGCGATATATTGGACATAATTTTTGTATTATTTATTTATTGTTAACACAATCGTAATTTGATTGCAATAATTAGATTACCAATAATGCTCTCAATAATAAAAGCAAATTTTAACAATATGTTTAAACACATGAGTGTGTGTACACAAAAGTTTGTTTTAAAATATAATAAATTTGAAAAAAGGTATAATCATAAAATACTTAAATGAATTTATTCTTAGTGTTAAATAAAATGGGTTTATTATAATTTAAAAAATGAGAAAAATTTAAAATAAATAAAACAAATCAATTAGTTTAATATTTTAATATTGCAAATCATTTATTTGTTAAACAAACAATTACGTATTTTATTTTTATTATTAATTAAAGTAATATTTAACTCTCATTTTAAATATTTCGGTCTCAAATTTGGCGCTTTAAACTTTTGAAACAATCATTTCCATCGTAATGAGAGCAGAATATTCTCTACAAATCCCAAAAAATGAAGTATTGTGGATAAAAAAAAATATGAAATCACTTATCACAAGGCAGAAACTTATAAATACAACTACTTGTCAAGATTTGTTTGGTCTTCTTTAATTACAGTGTGTTGAAGGACCTATCAGATTTAAACCTGGAATTAGCCATTTTATTATCCTTCCGAAATAACACATCTGAATTGTCTGAGGAGAAATCATTTGGACATTTTCTAGGCAAATGTTTTTCTCTAGTCAACCTAAATGGAGAAATTAAATTGTTAACAATATTTATCATTCAGTAATGCATTTAAAAGAATGAAATGTTAATATTTTGATTTAACTGTGAATTTTTTAAATTATCGTGGAATACTGCAGCTTGTTATAACATTGCAATAGTCATTTATCATCTTTTCTAAAGATTAAAATCATTTGTTTTAGAATTATATAGGCTATATCAACCTAAAGTTTTTTAAAAAGCAGTATACCATTCTTGGGAATTTATGGATTAATGTATTGTTTCTTTTATGCTTGTAAAAACTACATAAAACAGTAAATGATTATTATAAAATGAATTCAAGTCGATGGATTAATAAATAGCTTGGTCTCATAATTGTAAAAATAACCTGAATTCTAGTTGATCGATCTAAAATTGATTTGAGTCAATGGATTAATGAATCTCTGCATAGTATATGGATAGAAACTACTTAAAATCTTTGATATTCTTATGAAATTAATTTAGCTAATGGATTAATATTTGTATAATATTACAGTAACCACAGTAATCCAAAAGATAATGAATTTATATTTATTAGTATTATACCTTTGTAAATATATCTAGAAACATTATAATGTACAAGAGCTATTTCTTTAAAGGGATTAATTGCTAATCAATACATGCAAGCATAGGAATAAATAATTGTTGATTTTTTAAATGCCTTGGTGACTCAATATTAATGAATTTCTGCTATAAAATCTTGGCCTCCACAATTAATTATACTCTTATCTGGATTAAGCATATTGAATGCATCTTTGTGAAATTTATCACTTTATAGAAACACTAAATAATATGTTGATATGATTGGAATAATTACAAGTGTGTCTGGATATATTTCCTTTGAACATTTGTTTAATGACTGTAGATTAAATTGTATACATCTATAGTTAGTTAATTTGTTTAATGATTTTAATATTTTAAATTTCTTATTATTATGATGATTTAATAAAAATTCTCCAGAAAGAAAATATCAGGGAGATACAGGTAATAAATTATATTTATTAGGGAAATCTGATAAATATGTGTGTTTATAATTCTATTATATATTAGAAATAAGTTGTTTTAAACTTTAAGCTAAGGTAAAATATGCTTACACCCAGTTCATGGTTAATCTTTTATATATTTATCTTTTAAATCAACTTCATATTTTTTATAATAAAAGATATTTAGAATCAACAGTTAAATAGTTATAAATTTATCCTTTTTTTTGCCCCCCAAAAAATATTCATGTTAATAAATTGCTAATCACAAATGTTATTGTTTGAGTTCAACTCCTAATAATATTGTGTTAAAGTTTTAGCTCTAATATAAGCTTAAAAATATATTATGTCATCCCACCAGCACCTGTGATAACTGAGTCTTATTAAAGTTACATATTTTAAGAATAATTTCTCATTCATGAAAGAGTTAAGTGCTAATTCTGATATCTATAAGAAGAGGCTGATATTATTATGATTGTTATTGTTAGTGCAGTTAGGGATGCAATAAAACATTCTTGTATCCTATGTACAATTAGCGCTTAGGTTTTAAATAAACACCATACAATCTTCTGCAGTGGAGTATTTTGTTGTTGCATCACATTTATGGTAATACACAAGTATTTATAACTCTAGTAGAAAGTATTTGTTAACTATAACAAACAATATGATCTATAATCTACTTATTGTTATTATGATTATGCTTGTCTAAATATATTTTTATATAATTTAGAGTACATTTTTTTTTATTATATGACTGTTTGTCATTAATTGAAAAATCATCATCATCTATACATCTTATAAATAAATATGGTCACAATTACACTTTCTTTTTAAAAAGTAATTTTTTAAATTCAATTTACTTGCAACATTTTTATTTTAATATTGAAATTCGTTGATATGAGTGGATACAATAAAATCCCTTTGCTACCTTAATCATATCAAAAATAGATCAGTTTAAAATTGTTGAGATTAATAATTATTCAGATTAGTAATTGTTATATTTATTAAAAAACCTGAGATAAATGTTTTATTCAAACAAATGTAACCTGGGAATGAAAAATAACTTGCTAACCTTATTAAATATAAAACACATGAAGTTTTATTAGAAGAGTTATTTATAGAAGAGTTATTCATCCATTATATGCACAGTTATGCATATGGTGCAAGTTATAAGAATACCTTAACACATTACTGACATTAGTATAAATAGAATCATATAGAGCTGTGCAAATCAAATAGTATTTGTTTATTATTTATTAATAATGTTGATAGAGCAAAAATGATTCTCATTCATGCCAATTAAATAATAAAAATCAATGTAAAAATAGCTTTAAAAATTGTATGATTGTTTCAGAATTCATGCTTTCTGGCCAAAGTGTTTTAAATAAACTTTTTTATTAAAAAATGAGGTAAAGAGAGAAGACCATCTAATATTTTCTCTAAAAAATTGTCTTATGCTTTGGCTTAGTGATATTTCATTTCCCTAATAATCCAGTAATATGGTATTAATCTTGAAGTGTTACATAATATTAAATACTGGAAATATCTTTCACATATATATAAATAATTCAATCAAATTACTAATATTAAACTTATTAAGCTTTGATATTACATTAAAATTATCATCATAAACTCTTCAATACAGCTGCTTCATGGCTTATAACACCAATCTTGAACTGCTGAGAACACAAAATCCAATCAAATTAAATACCAAATCCAAGATCAGTTTCAAAGTATAAAACAACAATAATGCAGTCTAATGTTATTACATATTTAAACATTGCATTGAATTATTTTAAGGCAGAGTAATGTCAATGCTGATTAAATTTAATATTATTAATTTTATTGACTGTAATGTTAAACTTTTCTTTGGGTGATTAATTTATGTATTATTTTCAGAGAATATTTGGATTATATAATAATCAATTAATAATTAATTGTTATTACTTAAGATGCCATAATTTGTGATTAATTATAATTCTATCTTAAAATAATTTACCAATATGATTGAACATATAATAATAATGGATGTTATACATTGCATTACAGCCAACAGATTAGTGTTGTAAACTGTGAAATGATCATTCTGGGAAATTTATGCTTGATTATTTTGATATAATGTCAAATCTTAGTAAGTTGAATATTGATTTAATTTGTGTAGTGTTAAATTTTGAATAATTAATTTATGCATTATTTTTAGGTTGGTTCATAGCACATTTGGATATAGATATATCATTAGTAGCTAGCTGCTCATAAATGAGCATGATCACTTGAGTTTCAGAAGAAAAAAATTAAGGCAAAACATAAATAAACAAAAAATAAAGATAATTTTAGACAAAAAAACAAAATTGGAATTAGAGTTGCTCAGTGCAGGAAGGTGATGATTGATATTAAAGGCTTATGATAATCACTTTTTTTTCACTAACTTAAGTGACTGAAGACAGAAAGTTAAAAAAATAGGGGGGAAAGAACAAAGAAAAAAGTAAAAAAAGACTGATTGTAAAAAACTAAACTTATTTTATTTTACAATTTAAGGCTTGATATTAGTCAATTTCTATGTGACAATCTTCAGATAATCAAATATTATTTCTATATAAAAATATGCAAATTATAGTTCAATATCATTCAATAAATATTTGAATTATTAAAATATTTATTTGAAAATTCTAAAGTCAACTTTAAATATTCTAAATAAAAATCTGGGAAATATCATGTACATATATATACTTAAACCATGCAGTTGAACTGGTTGCGATCTTGGTGGCAATAATGTGAAAAATGCGGTTAAGACAGCTGAGATTGATAATATGGAAAAATAAGTGTGTCTACTATTTGAAATTTAATCTGCAATTCCCTAGTCTTTATATGTTTTCACATAAGTCAAAACTATCTCTACTTTGATAATAGATTCACATTCAATAAAACAATAAACAAATTATTTAGAATTATTTATTAATATGTGTAATCTTAATCTTATTCTATTTTATAATAAAAATCCTTATAAATGTATTGTTTCTTACTATAAGAACTAATTAAGAGTAACTCAATCTGCATTTTAAAACTAGGGCTAGCAATTTTAAATACAAAATTGATTAATGATTTATCTCAGGGTTTTATAAAGTAAGAAAATAAATGCATGGATATAAAATGTGTTTATGCATTTTAGGATATGACAATGTAAAAGGGATTTTATGCACATCACCTTACCAATATTTTTATATTTCAGATAGCGTCAATACACTAATGATGTATTTAATCCAAATATATTTGATGTGCAATTTAATATCTCAAATATGACCTTTTATATCGTGAATATGCTGTGATGATGTTTCATGACAAAAGAGAAATATTAAAAATTAACAATTACTTTATTACACATTATAAAATAAATGATAAAAGTGAATAATAACAATAAAAAAATTATATAAAATGTTTAATAAATATTACCATTTGTTTCCTTAAATCTAATTTGAACTTGGGATATGAAAAGTGTGTTATCATACAGTGTTGCAAAGACACTAACATTAAATAGGAATAGGTTGTTTATTTTTTTTAAAATACTCAATTTAAATACTGTAGGATAATGATTATCATCATAATCATAAAAGAAAAACGTTTTATTGTCATCCTTAATTAGTTTGTTTCACTTAGCAATTAACCTCACTTAATAATACTGGAAAAGTTTTCACCCTTTTAAGAACATCAAGTGCAAATCATTGCTTAGCATACCTAGATGATATTTATCAAGTCTCAAGATCATTTACTGGATTCAATTGCAGGCCTAAACATTAGAAGTTCTACTCTACTAACAAAATACAATTAGATTATTAGGCTGCCTTGTTATATACTATATAACAGTGAAAAATTAATACTAACATGTGAGAGTGATGCATAAAAATTCCTTACAGATTTATTCATCTACCTAATGATTAATACAATTTTAACTTTGAAGTTAAATTAAAAAACCCATAAAATATGCAATAATTACAATATAGCACAATTTTATGTAAGTTTAATAGTTATGTTTATACAAAATCACCTTTAATCCCATTCAATAGTATTAATAATAATATTAAATAAAATATTAACTGTGCATGGCATAGTAATATCTGAGAAATTTTATTACATTAATAATAATAATAATAATAATAATAATAATAATAATAATAATAATAATAATAATAATAATAATAATAATAATAATAATAATAATAATAATAATAATAATAATAATAATAATAATAATAATAATAATAATAATAATAATAATAATAATAATAATAATAATAATAATAATAATAATAATAATAATAATAATAATAATAATAATAATAATAATAATAATAATAATAATTAAGAAAGAAACAATGATGAGAAAGTGCATTAAATAATTCTCAAATGGTTATGACAGTTTAAAATTTATCCCAATGAAATATTAATACTTATAAAATATTTCAGAGTTCTTGGGAATTTACAAGCATTTTTAAAATAACAGCATCACAGATGATATAAAGTACAAATAATTTCACTTAGTAATATAATTCTTTCTAGACCCAGCATAAAGATTAATAAATTTCATTTATTATACTTGTTGATTCAAAGTTTACATTCAACACATTAATACATTTTAAGATTGCTTATCACTTTGAACATTTATCATATTTAATATTTGCTTTGATAATCCACAATTCAGAAATGGCATTTAAATATTTAGTTTTTCTAATCTTTTTATCCATTGAATGTTATTTAAATATTTACCATGGTCAACCTGTAATGCATTTCCTTAAGAACTGGATACAAATTCATAGTTTATTCCAGTTTTTTCCATGCAAGTGATTTAATTCATTTGAATAGAGGCTATATTTTTATCCAAAAGATTAATGTTCTTTACTTTTTTTATTTGAGATATAAAATTAATCTATTCATTTACAGATCTTTAATCCATGATGCTCATAATTCTGATCATATCTCTGATAAAGCAAATAGTTTAATATCCATAACAAAATGATTTTCATTGGTTTTTTAATCACAATTTGTTTCTCTAAGCTATAAGATTATGGAGGGATATTTGAGTTGAAAAAATTATTGTTTGAACTTTTTTCTTACATAATTTATACGACCATTCACAACATTGAGATGAATATGCATCCTTTCTTGTAGTGAAGAAAATAATTATTTTTACAATAATTTAAAAATAAACATCAGCTACTTATTTGAAGTTAATAAATATAATTTTTTAATTATTTGCTATTTACCATTTATTTCAATTGAAGAAATCCAGTAATTTATTGTTGAAGTTGTGACACAGCATTTTATAAGTCAATGTGTCCATTTTCCCACTAATAGTTGATTGTAATAAATGAGATTTCTTGAAATAAAGAATTAATTAATTAATTAATGATGGTTTCTGATTTATTTGTTGTTACTTATCTTTCTCCTAAAATGATGAGAAGTCATTTGCCTAGCAAAGACAACTGCCTTACTGTTTAGTCTAGCCAATTATCATGTAGATGATAAACAAAATGACTTTAAAAAATTGAACCTGTTTAGATCCTGAATGCAATAAAAATTGGTAAAGACTGTCTGGATTTTCCCAAACTTCAGCTTTTATGCCAGTTATCTCATGATGTCTGGAATACAGAATTTTCTCCATCATGCATTGGGTTTTTTTCATTTGTTTGCAAAATATTGGAAGAGATCACCATGGTTACTGCCAGACAAAATGTTAGAATTAAGATTTTTGAATCAAGGTGGAAAAACTTTAGAAATTCTGAATTTGAAATGGGTCTCCTGTAATCCAGGCTAACTATTTAGCCTTTGTCAGCTTGGGCAATTATTTAAATATAATTTGGATGCACAAACTTAAGTGCTAATTCATTAAAATATACAACAATAAAAATCATAATACTGGGATATTAAAACATGCTGATCCTCATCAATGTTCTTGTCACTTAGTACCATTAATGTACTGTCCAACTATAAACTTATTTTCTAATAGAGATTAAGCTAAAATAAGTGTAGTGCATGGGCTTTGAAGAATATACTCCTCATGCCAATTCAGGACAATATCATACTGGAATGCCCCTGTATTAAAATACATCCCCTTTAATATATCAGATCATTATGCTTGAATCTAGCACAGAAAACATAAGCTCAATTACTGTTACTGTGACCAAGAAATGATGCAAAATAAATCTAAAAACCATTTAGAATTAAGTTCATGTGAATAATTTTAACAGTAGCATACAAGTTTATTAATAGCAATAAAAAAGATATTAAGGTCTTTAGAATTTGGTTATACATATCTAAGCCTTCTGAGTACCTCTTAATGGTTTTACATACTGCACATATATATGCACACAGACACTCATTTTATAATATACAATGAATATATTTCAATTGACATCTAATAAAATTTTAAAAATGATTAAATTCTACATATATGTTTACTTGCCAATATATGTATATATATATATATGCACACAGACATGTGATGAAATAAGAAATAATTTCTGAACATGCTTGACTTGCCATATTGTGTAATAGATTTAATCTATCCTGAATGAATAAATGAACAACATATGTACTGATATGTAAAAAAATTTGTTATGATAATCATTAAGTTTTTCATTTTACAATTGCTATTATATACTGTGTGACATGTAGGTTAAGGTTATAATCAGAATTGCTGTGTGTGCAATTAAACTATGATTGTTTTATTCCTTTCAACTTTATATATATATAATTATAATTGAAATAATATTTTTAAACTGTTTATAAACAATTCAAACAATCTTTAAATCCGCAGAAGTACTTTCGGTTACTTTCAAACCTGCCTCAATATATATATATATATATGTGCACATACACACACACTATGTTATTGTGCACTATGTAACAGAAATGTTACAATATATATATATTAGTATTATTATTAACTATGAAATAATTAAGTTTATACCAAAACCAATTATTTTAATTTTTATAGTTTTGATTATATATATATAGGGGTAGAAACGGTTTGTCTTTTAAGAATAATAATTAAAAAACATCCACCAAGAGATTTAGCAGTAATTACTATAGGAAACATTATACAATAAAATTCAAAGATTAAAATAGTTATTATAATCCAACTTGACCAATTGTCAAATGCTGAGACAGTTGACAGATAGATATAAGTTAACTAGATTATCTCTATTATGTATATTTGGTATTTGGATAATTCCTCAAATATTTTAGGTCATAAAATTATTTGCAGATATGACCACAAACCATTTTTTCAATAAATATAAAAATAACTCAATATAACTTGATTCTTTCAGATTTAGTATACAATATATTATAAACAAAAGCACCTATTTACTTTAGTGACTTCCACTGCCAGATGATAATGAATTTAAATCTCATCATTAAACTGATTTCTGGCTTTTGCTTTTATCAATGAGGATTTAAAACTGGAACCAATATAATTATATATCTGGAAAACTCTCTCTAAAAATCTGAAGATTTTAAATACTAGTTAACCTGCTTATAAAATTATAATAGTTCTGTGATTGCTAAAATACAATGTATAGCTACTGATTACTATAGAAGCAGATTGGATTGGATTCAAACCGTTAGTTTTTGTTAACTTTAAGGTTATAGGATTGATGGCTACCATATGCATATTTACAATGGTTCAGTTTTAAATCCCCATTTCTCATTAATAAAAGTGAAAGCCAAAACTTCAACTGGAATAGATTGTAATATCTCTTGGTAACAACTGATTACTTAAATGTCCAATAGATGACACTAAAGTAGAGTTGTTTTTATTTATAAAAAAGGTCAATAGCCAATGTGATATAGTATTATTAAGTTTGATTTTAATTACAAAATTAAATTTATTTAAGGAAATACTTTTTATTGTTTATAGTATTATGAGAATACTTAGATATTTATATGGATATCCAATTGGATGGGAAGTTCATAATTTATAATTTAAAAAATTGGAGCATTTACAATCCTTTAAAAAATCAGTCAAAATGGTCTTCAGCAGTGGTCACATATGCCATTTCTAGAAATATAATCAAAAAATCATATATATATATATACAAATAACTATTTTAATTACAGCAGAAATTAACTAGTAGTAACTTCTATGTTATTAAGGAACTTATAAATATAAATAGTGAGTGTGCTTGATGATATATAATGAGAATGTATAGAGGTTTCGCACGAGTAATTCGTATTTACAATTCTATATAACTTGTGTTATAAGATATTCCACATTAGCATATTGATTTGAATAATTTATTACTCAGGTTATAAAAGTATATTTATATTCCATTTTCTCCTTCGATTAATTATATAATTACTTGCATTAATTCTCACTTTATATACTGCATACTTGTATCCCAGTTCTTAGTAAAACGAATATATTTAAATATTTATATGTTAATGATTATAAATGGACCGGTAAATAATTGACAATAAATTTAATACATAAAATAGTACTAATCATCTATAACAAAATTATTATTATAGGCAACAATAAAAATATTGGAATTTCTTTTATTTGTTAATCTTTTATCTTTTATTTATCTGTATTAATTTATTCTTCTTTACTTTAAATGATTTGAATATTTTCACCTTTTTATTTTAATTGTCATGCAATTCATACATATATAGACTACGGATTATATGTATATCAATAAAAATTGGTATATTTTGAAACTCCTATAAATTTAGTTATATTTGCAATATATATATATTGATTTTGCATATTTACAAATATTTGTTTCTATACTGAATAATAAAAAATATTATTGCACTTTACAAAAATTATTAATTATAAACGATTATGTATACAGTTTATCATAAATAAAAGGCATGTTTATATTTTAAAGTAGATATTGACAGAAATTATATTTGATATAGTTTATTATCGAAGTCCAAATAGTTTTACTTACAATATGTGTGTATCCAACAATGTAAAGTGCGTTTTAATTAAAGTTTTCTTTCGGTTTAAATATATCTGAATAATAAAAATAAGATACAATTTTATGTTAATATCTTTTATATATTCTTTTTTAAATTTTAATTAATGTAGCTACTGTGCATCAATACAAAAAAGAGATGAACATCTATTTTCAGAAGTCATTTGTCTTGGTCCATTAGCTCTTAGTTTTATTATTCCATATTTTCTGAAGATTATTAGGATTTCTACTGAATAAGATAACTTTTACGAGTGATGTAAATGCATGTCTACAGTAATTTTTTTTTATAACCATTCTTTGGTCATAATCACTTTATTACAAAAACAATTAAACAAAGCAAGTTTAAACTGCCAATTAACGATAATATTTTTCAAATAACTATTTCTTTGCATTTTTTTACAATTTTTTTTAGTTAAGAAATAATATTATAATCTAATAAGGTATTTAATTAATTAACTTTTGTTATTTTTATCTTTTTCTAATACCTGATTTTTCTAGTTTTAATTAACTATTTATTTCATTGGAAAATAATCAACCATGTTCACATATTCTTATCATTATTGAAACGGATTTGAATTCAGATTTTCAAGCTCCCTACACTCTATCCAATATAACCCTGCACATAGCCACATAACTGTGAAAAAGATAAATGGTTTCCAATATATGTATTTCATGTTGATCTAGTACTCATCAATTGATTCGGATCATCATCTTCCACACACATAAATATAATCAGTGCTAGGTTTATAATAAAATAGCAAATCTATATACTTTAATGAACAGGTTTCAATCCTCTCCACTTTCCAACTTTTCAGCAATCCATATCCCTGAAAATCTGACAACGGAATGTTCAAACTCCTTGATAATGCCAATGTTACAGTCATTCCAATGTCGTCATCAGATTTTTAGTAATATGGATGGAGAAAGAGTTGGAAAATGGAGAGAATTGAAGCCTGTTGATTAAAGTGTCTAGTTTTGTTATCTTAATATAAACTGATGAGTGCTGGTTTAGCATGAAATACATATATTAGAGATCATTTATCCTTTTCACATGTATTTGATCATGTGTATTGGTTATATTGAATAGATTGAATGACTGTAAAGAGCTTGGAAGTCTGGGTTCAAATCTCTTTGATTATATCTAGGTTAAGTATATACATTATACTCATATTTCAATATAATCATCATCAGCATCATTATTATTATACTATTATTAGTAGTAGTAGTATTACTAGTGGTAGTGGTGGTTGTAATAACAGTAATAATAGCAATAGCAACAGTAGTAGAGTAGTCACTAGATGGCACTTTTCTGAGATAGTCAATAGTCATACCTCATCTCTTCTTTTAAGAAGAATTTATAACAGTTTAACTAAGAGCTGGATAGTGAAATCTGTACCAATAAATAGAGAAAAATTTCCTGCACAAGGTATCAGAGCTAATTTGTTTACTAATTGTTAATATTGGAAATGATTTTCTAAATATGCAAGAAAGTTCTATTCTAAATTGCAATTTAATTAATTCTAAAAAAAAATTTAAATCTAGAAAATTCTATTTTTAATTTTGATCTTGATAAGGGTATAATGAAAGCAATTTCCAAAAATAATTCTAAATCCTTATCAGATTGTGAAAATATAAGTGATTCCTGAGTTAATGAAAAAGAAACAGTGAAAGAAAGAAAGTAAGTTCAAAATTAATTAGATCCATGCTCTCTTTATCTATAATGGAACTGAAATCAAAAATAAAAATACTTATGCAATTGTTCTTAAAATCAATACAGATAAAGAAACATTTAATTCAAATAAATGATGAAAATATAGTTGATTTTTTAAAACTCTGATTTTATTGAAAATAATGAAGCAAATTGAGAATCTGCATTATTTGCTAATAAAACTTTAAATGCTGAAGAATATCAGGAAATTACAAACAAGTTCAACCAAACTATATCAACAATAATTTAAAATATTTTCAAAAATTCATGAATGAAAAGACACTCATTATATCTATGACAAACTTAAATAAAACAATCATAAAATTTCCCACAGATGAGTTTTATGTATCTTTTGCAGAAAAGAAAATGTGGGAAATGTTTTGCAAGATACTAGATCACTCTAATAATAGATACCTAGTGCTGCAGTTTAATAACATAACTCAAAATCTACTCTTTTAAAAGCATGTTCAGTCTATCAAAAATAAAATTAGCTGCTATAAAGATATAAACAGAGAGATAAAACTAGCAAGTCAAATTAGAAACTATCATGTTAACTTTACAAATCAAGATTTACAAAACATACTTGATAGATATGAAAAATTTTCTAATTTTAGATATCTGCTCAAAAAAAGCAACAATGCCAGTGTTAACTAACACAGCATGGTTTGGCATAACATTAAATAAAATATTCAACCAATCAATATACCAACTTTATATTCTTGTGATAGCTCCCCATTGGTAACATTTAAAGGAATACTCTCTCAATGGTTTTTGAAAATCCAGAGAGCACCTCATCAATGATTGCCGAGATAGATATTGCAAAAATTGTGGTCTTAAAATTTCAAAAATCTATCAATGTGCCAAGAAAAAATTTTAATACAGGAAAACACAAACATTGCAAATGTATCTAGTAGAGAAATGGATAAACCAATAAATCAAATATCTCTAACCACTAACATGGTTTTCCATGTGGGCAAATTGATGTCTACATTTAATGAGACTCCACAAGAACAAGATAAAACAAAAAAAGTAACTCTGGATGAAATAGTAACCAATGATACCAATTTACCAGGGCAATTGGGAAAGGAATGCAACTCTGATGATACAAATAGCACTGACCTTCCATCAGAGGATGATGATAATATTAAACTAGTTGTAAATAAAAAAATTCAAAAAAATGAAACAAAGTAAAAATAAATGGCAGTTTAATAAATAAAGATTTTAGTTCCAATGAATAAGCAAAAAAACAGTCTTAAAGTTAAAAAACCCTCATCCCAGCCCATTCACACACAAAAAATAAAATACAGTTAATCACATGCAGAAAACATTATTCTAGAAAATGCAACCTCAGTACATTGAACTAGACAAAACTCTAGTAATTCTTCACTTCCACAAAAACAAGTAAAATACCACACAGGAATAGAAGACACACACAAAAGAAAAACAAAAATAAAAAAGGGCAATAATTCTGCAGAAGATAACACAAAAATAGAAGCAAACATTATGCAAATTTCTGATAACTCCTCTCATGAGTCAACCAACTCATCTATAAATACAAGAAATACTGAACTGAAATATTGAAACAATATAAAAACACTATTTATTCAAAACAAAAATTATTTTACATGGAAATGTGGAACTTCATTCTCCTTAAAACAATGGAACAACTTGAATTGTTTTTATATACTTTTAAAAAAACAAATCTCTTTATCACAAAAGAAAATAATGCAAAATGTACAACTCATTATAATTAAAGACAAAAATAATACAAAACAAGATCAGAAAACATTTAATGAAAATTGTTGATAATCCAAAATTCAGGAGAATACCAAATTGAAATGGAATCAGTTATACTCAAGTAAGTTATAGCATTTTATTATTTTATCCTTTCTATTGGTTTTTATTATTTCCCAATTTTTCTCAATACACATTACATAAGATCAAAATTTTAAATCTACTCAGACTTTATATTATTTTTTTAACCATTATTTCATTACTATTCCATGTACATCTTTAACACACAAAATATTTTACATGATAATTAATGTCACTCAAATTAATGTGAGAGGAATCAAATTTCCACACAGATTATTCACATTAATTGGATAAATCAGTTTTTTCCTCATGTAATATTATTTATAGACTAAATATACATCCACTACCAAAGCAGATCC
The DNA here is from genome assembly GCA_028023455.1 of Epiperipatus broadwayi. Taxonomy (NCBI): domain Eukaryota; kingdom Metazoa; phylum Onychophora; class Udeonychophora; order Euonychophora; family Peripatidae; genus Epiperipatus; species Epiperipatus broadwayi. Next base: position 6,646,347 of record JAQFVV010006220.1, on the reverse strand, counting down.
CCAATGATATTTGGGGAGATATGATTTTCTTAAACTTTTCCAATTATATTTTATGACTTTTTTATTAAAAATAAATAAATTAATAACTATAACTTATAATTGTAATAAAAAGAAGTAAAATGGACTGACATATTGCTCATAAAAAGCAATAAAAACATCAAATTATTAAATAAATTAAAAATTTGTGAAGAAACAATATTTTCCATACATTTTCTTTTCTTTTTTCTGTTTCTTGATTTTAACTGTTTGTCAATAAACATATAGTTAAATGTTAATTGAAATAGATAAGGTAAGTTTTGGAGGTGTAAAGCTGAAAATTTTTGAACTAAATATTTTTTTAATAAATATTTTTTGATAAGCATTAATGGTCATTTATAAGAAAGTGTCATATTAGAAGATAAAACAGATTTGAAATCTGCCTACTATACTATAAGGAGTTAAGTCATCATCGTACAGTAAAAAATTCATTGCAATCTTCTGTATTGAGGTTTGTATATCAATGTATATTTGTGATAAGATTAATATTTTATTATTATAAAAAAGTTTATAAAATGATGACATATATTTGTATTCTATGTTTTGGTACATGTGGATAGGTTTCCTCTAGTAGATGTTCTCCTCTGCCAAGCATCCAATTCTGTAGTTAAGAAAGTTGTGTGAGATCTAGCTCTAGCCTGAAAGGAAAATAATAATCATTGTCATTTGAAGAAAAATATTCATAAATTGACATCATCATTGCTGATGCCCTCCAAAATTATATCTGTTGATAAATTATGAAAGAAGAACTCATACTAGCACTGACCACTCAAAGTGAAAAAAAAAAAAGGATTACTTAATAGACTTTTTATTCATTTTTCTGCCAAAAATAAAAAAAGGATTATTAAATAGACTAAATTATTCATTTGCCAGTCAAAGATAGGAAAATTAATGATTACTTAAACTTTTTCACAAAAGTAAGCTATGATAGTATTTGATATTTGAGCTGGCATAATGGCACTGCAATAACTACTTTTCTATGTTGTTTTAAAACATTATATATATTAAATTGCAGTGTGTGACAGACTGCAGTGATTCTTTCTATGAAGCTTCAATACTTAATGTATTAAATTTGAAAAAACTTCAAAAGATGTTAGGAATATATGGACAGCTCTTTGTGTGTGGTTGACAGCACATTCTTGTTATGACAAAGCTATGAAGGAAGTGGCAATTTGTGATTGGCCGATGCTTTCAATTGTTTTACTCTGTAGCTAAATGCCACAAGAAACTTGATTTTCAGTTATTGTTAATGATTATAATGCAATATTTTTATAAAAGACTTATTAAACCAAAACTGTTGTCATTAAGAGAGATTGCTTTTGAAAACATTTTATTTTTTAAAAGACCACTCTTAGAAAGTATAGAAAGTACATTATGAGAACTGGAAATAGCCACAGAAACAGTCAGTATAGGCTAAAAAAAAAACTTTTGTAAAAACTGTGAAATATTTTAATAACAACTAATAATTTATTAACTTATAGAATTTTTTTTTCTGGTGAGAATTATAAATATATCATTGTTTAATAGAAAAATTCTAATATCTAATATTTTATTCTTTTAACTTTTTGAATAGGTATCATGAAGCCAATAACAATGTGTTTCTTTGTTATTAGTAAGATTTTCAGTTAGATACTTTTCACAATTTTAAAATATTCATTTAAAATATATTTCCATTTTAATTATTAGAAAGCTGAAATTTTTATAATGTAATATATAAAATAGGTAAAAAAAATTTAATTGCACTAAAAAAAAATCAAATATGACTTCATATTGAAATTAATAGTCACTAGAGTTTATTCAAAAATTTGCTGGGCGAGTTTGACATTGATGAATTTAATGGACTTTTTATTCATTTGCCAGTCAATAATAAGGATAACCAAGGATAATTAAATCAAATTTTTATTCATTTTCCAGTTGAAATAATAAAATTAAAAATAAGCAGACCCAACTGTTTACCAACAGCCTAGATGATAAGTAATACCATTTTGTATATATGTCACATGTGACAAAATTTTGCTAATATCATATGCTCAAAAAATAACATTTTACATAATTATTTTTTAACGCTAATCCAGTTCACTCTAAAATGTATTAAATATTTATATATCATGGGTAATATTATTTATGTACTACACAATTTTAATCAATTCTAAAATTATTTTTTATATGTATATTAAAACATTGTGGAAGACAAAAGAAATATTTTGGTTTATAGAAATAAACTTAAATGACTTATTCGATAAAGTCGCACTAACCATTATTTAAAGGAGTGTATTGTGATACATTATATTATTATTACTGCATGGAATAAAATATTGTTAATTTTTAAATTTTGGTCTATATGAAATTGTCATTCAAGCATTTCATTACTTAAGTAAATATTTAAACTAAGTAGTTAAGCCGTGCAACATTGTCATGGAATTTCTTGTATTCCAAGCTACTGCCCAGTGCTGATGTGATGACCATTTAAGGGATTCTGAATTAACTTAGATGATGGCACAATGATAGGTATTGGTCAATGATACCAGCTCAGATGAATAAAAATGTCCAATGATATCAGGTCTCTTAGATCATAATCTTCTTATATATTAATGAAAGAGGCATATCTATATCAATTAATTATGACAATCAGAAAATATTATTGTAGCATGGCAAACATTACAAGGAATAGTTTTATAAACTAGTAATGCCTTTCAATATGCTCATCACCAATCATTGATTGGGGATCAAAGGCAAGATCTTGTTGCAATACTTATATATGCAATGACTGAAATATTAGCTACTTTGGAAAAATATAATTTAAAAACTATAAAAATGTCTGTTGAAATTTTTAAAAGGCCAATCAGTTTTTATAAATGTGATGAAATGCAGCATATTCAAGCCTCATGAAAGTCCATTAATTTATTGCCTTTTTTTTTCTAAAATAAATTTTAATAAATCAGCTAATTGTAAAATGGAAGTAAGATACTTTTTTTTAATCCACCTCCTAGTCTAACTGGATAGCTAACTAATATATATATGATTACAAAAAAATCAAGTCAGATGTCACATGACCTAATTTAAGAAGTGTGTATTACAAATTTTATATATAGAGCTCACAAATTAGCTCTTAACAAGCTTTTCAGAATATCCCCAAACCCCAGGCTGTTTTCTGCTATTTGCTTCCTCAATAAGGTGCTAGGATATTCAAGCATTAGATTAAAAATATCAAGACAAGCCCAGCACTTTATCTAATGTATAACTATTAAGTAGAAAAATCTGAAATTTTCATTCATCCATATGTCTTCTAATCCGGCTATCTAACTTAAATAGCTTATTTGTGAGCTCTCTCTCTCTCTCTAGCTCTCTCTCTCTCTCTCTTTCTCTCTCTCTCTCTCTCTCTATATATATATATATATATATATATATATAATTTACACACACTCACAATCTCATTATTACTTGGGACAAAACTTCTTCATTTCAATCTTAGCTTTGATAAGAATGGATATGATGTCATTGAAACATTACAATTTAAACAAAAAAAAAACTAATATGTGGTATGTCCCAAAAAAGATTTTATTTTCATATAGATATACTTAACATTTTTCCACCATTCATTTAAACTTGCAAATCAAATGTGTATTATTTGGAATAGATAAATTCTGATCAAATGATAAAAAGATGGTGACCTGTAACAACTAAAGGATGCTGGTTTTACATGAAATGCACTTTGGGAATCATTTGTGTTTTTTTCTGGTTTCTTTATTTATACATTTCAAGAATGTGCAGTGGAATGAAAGTGTTAAGTATATCCAAAAAAGATATTACATGTGGAAAAGAGGTTGATGAAGTTGACTTACTCCATATGTTTATGTTTGATTTAACAAGCAGATATATTAATTTTTAACTGAGTTTTAAAGTTTACATCAGAGTTAGAAATAATCTCTTCTTTAATAAGTGATTAGTAATGAATTATTAAGATATTTATTTGAAGTGAATAGTATCAACATTATGATTGCAGAAAGTTTGATACTTGTAAATCAAAGTGTAATATATAAATACATAGTGTATGTAGATATATACGAAAAGAAAGATGTTTTTGGAATTGCAAATCATAAAATTAATTATTTGTAATATATATTTAAGATTATATTTTGAATTATTAAACCTGTTTATAAGGGCAGGTGATAATGTTACAAAATTTCACACCTGCTTAAAATTTCAAATTAAAAGAAAAAATTTAACTAACCATTTGTTTGTCTCACTTTAATTTCTCATATATAGTAATGCAATATTGTCGATTAACTTTCCACAAAAATTGTATGTTCGCTATCTACCAATGATAATTTATTATCATTTTTTGCAGATTACATATATATAATAAACAAAATGAAAACAAATAACAGACATAAAAAGAAAACATATTTCATTTCATAAATTGGTCTATATTATAATTATCAAATTAGAACACAGTAGTAGTAGTAATCCACACACAGATATATATATAGGTGCTGGTATTTACATAGATGTGAGTGAGATTTTTTTGCTGTATATTAATACTACTTTATGCTAGAAATATTAAAAATATAAAATTATTTCATTTAATTTAATCTTTTTTGTTCCATAAATACTTTGCTCAATTAATATATTTATTCAATACGCTCAATTAAAGTAAATAGAAAAAAAAGTTTCATTTAGTATTCAAATATAAATTTTAACTATCTGAAAAATTGTCTTAAAAATAATGTTGTTTTATTAGAAATTTTAAAAAGTGTCACTTATTTACATTATTTAATCAAATACCATTTGAGATGTGTTAAATTATTTACTTATTCTATTTATAGAACCCAGGAATTGGAAAATAAAAGATAAATATCTTTATCAGCAATTTCTCAGTCCCAATAAATGGGTTCTACATGGAAGCAAGAATTTTTTTGTGTTTTTGTTGAATAGTCAAATTTAATTTTGGTTTTATAAACATCAGAAAAGTCAAGCAATTATTACAAAAAAGAAAAGAGAATTCAATATAATTTGCAATATCAAAATAAAATAAAAATGTACACGGAATAAGAAGTATGGATCCATTACATAATGAAGAGGAAAAACAGTTTATTCCTAGATGATGAATAAATTGTTTATTGGAAGTTTTACTTTTTTAAATGTACTGCTTTTTGTTTTATATTTCATCAATTTTTAATATAATTGAAATCCTAAAGAAAAAACTTCTGTTAACTATATATTTTCTTTTTCTTCTATTTTATCTTACAAGTCAAAAAACTATTAAAATATTCAGAAACTATGTTAATTTCAATTAGAATTAGAAAAAAAAAGCATTAGTTCATTTTAAACATTGATTGACTTACATGTTAAATTAGATTCTGCCTAAGTTATATGTGTATATTTTATTGGGATGATTATAAAAAATTATCTGATTTCTGTGATGGTTTGCATTTTGTTAAAAAAAAAAATTTACTGGTAATCTATAAGTTTATTATTGTTTCTTTTTCATAAAAAAATATATTATTTGGACTTAATGAAGCACAGTTGGGCAGAAATATATATTTCAAAGTAATAGGCATCAGATTTTTAAAAAATAAAATAAATATAAAATGAATTGAGTATAAAATCAATATAAAATAAAAAAGGAGAGTTTGAATGTCTGTGTTAAGTAGTAAAAAGAAATTTGTTAATATCTGCTAATTACCTTTTATTATAAACATTCCGTGTTGCACAAATTTGTAGAATTCATTAGCTATATATTATATTATTGTTATTGTTATTATTATTATTATTATTATTATTGTTGTTGTTGTTGTTGTTGTTGTTGTTGTTATTATTATTATTATTATTATTATTATTATTATTATTATTATTATGTTTCAAAGAAAAGAACTTTATTGATAACCATAGAGTTACATTTGCTATAAGACACTTCGTATACATATATTTACATTGCTAGTGAGTAAACCAAGTTTAAGTTGGTATCTGTGATGTACAAAAAAGGAACTTAACTTAGGAGGGAAAGATATTTAAACATTGTTAGGGGGGGGGTGAAAATACATATGTATACGTTACATTTATGAGTGCTGCTATTATTATTATTATTGTTTTCAAAACAAAAATTAAAAAAAAAAATTATATATACATACTGTGCATGTATAATAAAAGATAAATGGAAACATGTCAATTACTTATTTTTTTAATCTAATTAATATTATATGCAAAAAATGTAATCAAATGGTTTATTGCTCAGAATTTATGTTTGACACTGGAAATGACAGCACTGGGCTGCAATTATAAAACTTGAGTATTAGAATACGACATTTTACTACTGCATTACACCACACAAGGCATTATTATTATACAGTATAACAATTGATAACACTTTAAAAAAACTTACCATTGTTACACTATTAATGAACACAAATTAGATTAAAGATATTAATGAACATAAATTAGATTAAAGATACATTATATTTAATCAAGTCATAAAAATCACTTAGGATTAAATTTATAATTTTATACCAAAGAAACAAATGTGCTATATAAAACTAATGCCTATTTTACATCTCATTGTTCTGTACCAAATAATATATATTGAATCTTTATTAATAAACATAGTTCAACACAATTAAAATTTAGGATAGTCATTTTAACTGACTTTAAACAATTTGAATATTGTTGTTGTCTTATATATAAATATAACATTATATTGTTCAAACAACACACACATACACACACACACACATATATATATATATATATTGTACCGGTATAAATTCACCATAATACCCATTCAAACCCATCCACTTTAAGAATAAATTCCAAACATAAATTCAAACCCAAACCCGCATACTAACCGATATACTTTATAACACATTATCCCTACTAGCTCAACTCAGAATACAGACTAAATTACTTAATTTTATATACAGATCTATTATACTTTATCTACTCTTAATGTAATGTATATATTTAAGTTTCAATACAGACATAGATGACTAAATAGACTTAGAGTAATGAGGTGGAAGACACAAAATTAGATAAATAAATTTTTAATAACAAATAAAACATAAAAATATAATATTCAAAAGTACGGTAAATTTCCATAAATATTCTATTATAATTAGCTATAGTCTTTAGTAATCATTTTACCTTAAACAAACTCATACCAATATTTTGAAATGATTACGTGCTAAGGGAATCAGAATTTAGTATCGAAATATTTATCTAATTTTTATTAAGTTATTTTATCAATAGATTCAACCTTTACAATAGTTAGGGTGGTTTTATAACTATGATATCTAAGATCATGTATTAGTGGTTGCCTAAATTGATGGCCCTACAGTAATCACTTGCGGGACACGGGGTATGGGGCTTGTACTTTGACAAGCTTAATGCCCCCAAGTACTCCAGGACACTACAACCAGCCGGGATCATTTCGAAACCCGTGATCCAAGAATAACCTGGGAAGAATGCTTTCTTCCCCATATGGTAGTATGGGAGACCTAACCGGCGAAGGAACAGCACAGTCAGCGAGGCGAGTGTGAAGGGATTTGAAAAGGAATTATACCAAACCTGGGGAACAATTCGTCTATTTCGCGCAACAGGCTGATATAACTATTCCAATAAAACATGGGAACAAACACGGAAACAATAATAATAGTTACCAAACCCTAACTCCCCTCTTCGAAACAAATACACGAATATTTCCATTTCATGTAAGAAACCAAGATAATAAACTAAACCCTTACATTTTAAAATGAAGTAGTTCAATAGTAGACACAAAAAAAAAAAAAAAATTTAAAGCAACCAATATAGAAAAACTTTACTTTAACAACACCCTTTTAAAATAACTATAATCAATATTATAAACTAGTTTTAAACAGAGTTGGGAAAATTTCTAATTTTTTTATAGAAGTAAATAGGAAAAAAAAAAAAGTCATTTGAATTATATTAGTAGAACAATATTTACAAACTATTTTCTAAAGACTAGAGCAGAGGAAAAGGAGAAAAGAAAATTAAAGTTGAAGGTATAAACGAAACAAAAAAAACTTAAGGATTCATTTATTGAAATTAACTATAACATAACTTGGGAGAATTAAAACTTATGTAAATACCCTCCTCTCACCTGGCTTCTCCGAGTATTTCACGGCCTTTGAAATACTTGGAAGGATGCAATTGTGGAAGTGGAAATGTGATAAAAGATGTGGGCACAAATCAAATTGGGGACAGAGAGCCACGCCCTCGACATTATTGGGACTCAACAAAAGGAGAATTCCAGCAACGCTTTGTTTTGAGCACTACTCGCACCAAAGTTAGAAGTTAGTTTCCCGGGGGACTTTTTTGTTTTAGGCCCACTTCGCCTAGAATCCCCCAATCAATTACCATTTGTTTTCGCATCTTTACTTTAATACCAATTTTAAATTGACAAATAATTCAAATAAAATCCTTATCAATCGAAACAACCATACTCTATACATTTGCAAACAGATTTTAATTAAAACCCTGATCAAAGGAAGGACTTGAATTTTTAAAACTTTGTATAATTCTAAAGGCAAAATTTAAGCAAAACCCCAAGAAACTTTAAATAGCGAAAAACACAAACCCGCCCAAATATTCAGATTGGAATTTAGCACGAACCATATTTACAAAACAAAAAAAAGAAGCCATTTGGACTGAAAGGAAACGAAGGTCAAAAAACACAAACAGCCAACAAAATTACTTAAAATTCACAACTCAAACAGACTTGCCAAAAAATAAAATCTACAGCACAATTAATGATTTCATTGCTACAAACAGACTTCTCAAGTGTAAAGAATTAAAAAATAACTACATATTTAAACAAAACATTACTGACAATTCCACTTATCTCCTATACATCTTAATATTAAAAGAACTTTTAAATAAATTAATTGCTTCAGAATCATAAATTTTTAATAATAAAGATTCTTTCATTCTTCTTATTTCATTTCTCTCAAAGAAGATGACCTGTATCTTTTTCATGGATATGTAAAGCAGAAACTAGGATATTTATTTTTAACTCTACTTTTATGTACCTTTATTTTTTCATTTAAGTTCAAACTACTCTGACCCATATATACTTTCTTATAAAAACAAGGGATAATATACACTACTCCAGAAATAGTCTTTCTATCAGAAATTTCCTTGGGATTATTTAAATAAATTATTCAAAGTAATACTCATTTCCAAATAATTTTCTTATTTCCAAACAAATTTCTTGGAACAGGCTTGTTACTCTGAATAATTTATTAAATAATACAAAGAAATTTTTTATTAGAAAGACTATTCCTGAAGTAGTGCATAGTGTACTATTCCTTGTTTTTGTAAGAAGGTATATATATATATGTCAACAGATGGCGTTCTACCAAAAACACCGTCAAGCGTATTTTGTTTATATAAACGTCAGAGAATGCATTCACTATCTCTAACTTTAATTCCACTTTCAGATCATGATTTCAAGCTATTTGCTATCGTCAGTGAAAGACAGGAATAAGAACTAGATCTAAACACAAACTCTGAGCATTTATGAAACAGTTTCTATTCAGCTTGCAAGCGTGAATTTTTTAGACACGTTAATGTTTTCGAACTCAGCACAGCAAGCCAGATAACATCAGTTCAGCATCACCATATAGTAGAAGCCTCTGCAATATATATCATTGCAAGAAAGACCTCAAAGGTACATTTATGAAAAACAAAATCAAGTTAAAAACTTGTTAACGCTTGTATTTATGTCAACAGATGGTGTTCTACCAAAAACACCGTCAAGCGTATTTTGTTTACATAACCGTCAGAGAATGCATTCACTATCTCTAACTTTAATTCCACGTTCAGATCATGATTTCAAGCTATTTGCTATCGTCAGTGAAAGACAGGAATAAGAACTTCTACTATGTGGTGATGCTGAACTGATATCAGACCCATGTAGCTATCTGGCTTGCTGTGCTGAGTTTGAAGACATTAATGTGTCTAAAAAATTTACGCTTGCAAGCTGAATAGAAACTGTTTCATAAACGCTCAGAGTTTATGTTTAGATCTAGTTCTTATTCCTGTCTTTCACTGACGATAGCAAATAGCTTGAAATCATGATCTGAAAGTGGAATTAAAGTTAGAGATAGTGAATGCATTCTCTGACGTTTATGTAAACAAAATACGCTTGACGGTGTTTTTGGTAGAACGCCATCTGTTGACATAAATACAAGCGTTAACAAGTTTTTAACTTGATTTTGTTTTTCATAAATGTACCTTTGAGGTCTTTCTTGCAATGATATATATTGCAGAGGTTTCTACTATGTGGTGATGCTGAACTGATATCAGACCCATGTAGCTATCTGGCTTACTGTGCTGAGTTCGAAGACATTAACGTGTCTAAAAAATACACGCTTGCAAGCTGAATAGAAACTGTTTCATAAACGCTCAGAGTTTGTGTTTAGATCTAGTTCTTATTCCTGTCTTTCACTGACGATAGCAAATAACTTGAAATCATGATGTGAAAGTGGAATTAAAGTTAGAGATAGTGAATGCATTCTCTGACATTTATGTAAACAAAATACGCTTGACGGTGTTTTTGGTAGAACGCCATCTGTTGACATAAATACAAGCGTTAACAAGTTTTTAACTTGATTTTGTTTTTCATAAATGTACCTTTGAGGTCTTTCTTGCAATGATATATATTGCAGAGGCTTCTACTATGTGGTGATGCTGAACTGATATCAGACCCATGTAGCTATCTGGCTTGCTGTGCTGAGTTCGAAGACATTAACGTGCCTAAAAAATTCACGCTTGCAAGCTGAATAGAAACTGTTTCATAAACGCTCAGAGTTTGTGTTTAGATCTAGTTCTTATTCCTGTCTTTCACTGACGATAGCAAATAGCTTGAAATCATGATCTGAAAGTGGAATTAAAGTTAGAGATAGTGAATGCATTCTCTGACATTTATGTAAACAAAATACGCTTGATGGTGTTTTTGGTAGAACGCCATCTGTTGACATAAATACAAGCGTTAACAAGTTTTTAACTTGATTTTGTTTTTCATAAATGTACCTTTGAGATCTTTCTTGCAATGATATATATTGCAGAGGCTTCTACTATGTGGTGATGCTGAACTGATATCAGACCCATGTAGCTATCTGGCTTGCTGTGCTGAGTTCGAAGACATTAGCGTGTCTAAAAAATTCACGCTTGCAAGCTGAATAGAAACTGTTTCATAAACGCTCAGAGTTTGTGTTTAGATCTAGTTCTTATTCCTGTCTTTCACTGACGATAGCAAATAGCTTGAAATCATGATCTGAAAGTGGAATTAAAGTTAGAGATAGTGAATGCATTCTCTGACATTTATGTAAACAAAATACACTTGACGGTGTTTTTGGTAGAATGCCATCTGTTGACATAAATATAAGCATTAACAAGTTTTTAACTTGATTTTGTTTTTCATAAATGTACCTTTGAGGTCTTTCTTGCAATGATATATATTGCAGAGGCTTTTACTATGTGGTGATGCTGAACTGATATCAGACCCATGTAGCTATCTGGCTTGTGTGCTGAGTTCGAAGACATTAACGTGTCTAAAAAATTCACGCTTGCAAGCTGAATAGAAACTGTTTCTTGCAAGCTGAATAGAAACTGTTTCATAAACGCTCAGAGTTTGTGTTTAGATCTAGTTCTTATTCCTGTCTTTCACTGACGATAGCAAATAGCTTGAAATCATGACCTGAAAGTGGAATTAAAGTTAGAGATAGTGAATGCATTCTCTGACGTTTATGTAAACAAAATACGCTTGACGGTGTTTTTGGTAGAACGCCATCTGTTGGCATAAATACAAGCGTTAACAAGTTTTTAACTTGATTTTGTTTTTCATAAATGTACCTTTGAGGTCTTTCTTGCAATGATATATATTGCAGAGGCTTCTACTATGTGGTGATGCTGAACTGATATCAGACCCATGTAGCTATCTGGCTTGCTGTGCTGAGTTCGAAGACATTAACGTGTCTAAAAAATTCACGCTTGCAAGCTGAATAGAAACTGTTTCATAAACGCTCAGAGTTTGTGTTTAGATCTAGTTCTTATTCCTGTCTTTCACTGACGATAGCAAATAGCTTGAAATCATGATCTGAAAGTGGAATTAAAGTTAGAGATAGTGAATGCATTCTCTGACGTTTATGTAAACAAAATACGCTTGACGGTGTTTTTGGTAGAACGCCATCTGTTGACATAAATACAAGCGTTAACAAGTTTTTAACTTGATTTTGTTTTTTATATATATATATATCAGAGTAGTTTGAGCTTAAATGAAAGAATAAAGGTACATAAAATTAGGTTAGAAATACATATCCTAATTTTCTGCCTTATATATCCATGAAAAAGATACACTATTAATCTTGATGAAGCTAAGGTTGTCTTCTTTGAGAGAAATGAAATAAAAAGAATTAAAGAATCTTTATTATTAAAAATTTATGATTTTGAAGCAATAAACTTATTTAAAAGTTCTTTTAATACTGAGGGGGTATGAGAGGTAAGCGGAATTGTGGGTAAAATATTTAATTTAAATATGTTGTTATCTTATAGTTCTTTACATTTCAGAAGTTGACTTATAGCAGTAATACTATTGGTTGTGTTTTAGAGTTTATTTTTTGGCTAGTCTGGTTGGGTTGTGAATTTGGGGTAATTTTGATTATTTATTGACTAGTTTAACTTTAAGCTTTTAATGTTTATATATATGTTCTCTTGTTTATTCTGAATATTTTTATATAGTAGGAAACTCTTTATTCTGGAGCCCAAGAGTCATATTGTGATAGTTTTATTTCTGTCAGTTTTAGTGTTCAAACTTATGAATTTTTGAATAATAAACCATTCCATTATTTTTTTAAATATATCAAGGTAGATTGAAATTACTAGCAACAAGTATGATTAGTAAGCAAAACATTTGACCATAATTAGTGGCAATATTTTTAAGTTCATGACTCCTTAACTCAATTTATTTTAGTATTTTTAATTTGAAATATTTAAATTTAAATATTAAGAACTACTTTTTATAGGTAAGATAGTGCTGAATTCTTTTAATTTTTTGGCACTTTTTTTTTTCTGAATAATAAATTTAATTTTTTATATGTCTTTAATAAACAATGGCAATAATATTAATGGTATTATTTTAAAACAATACTAGCAATGGAATAGCCTAACAATTTTGAGTATATCAATCAAATAATGACCAACTATCTGAGGCCATTAGTAATAAAAAATGTAAAAATATATACATAAAATGTTAAGATGATTAATAAGATAGAGAAAATAGTACATTTCTTGTCAAGGATGAAAAAAAAAAATTGGATATTGTAAAAATATGTGAGACAATATGAATCAGTTGTTAAGTGATGGGTAAAGAAGGTGTAAGTATATTGCATTATGGATTGAAAATAAACATAATGATGTAAGTATTATTTTAGTTTATGAATGAAAAAGAATTTGAAAGTAGCATTCTAGTAAATAATAGATTGATGATGGTAAAACTAGAAGTATTACCAAGATCTTTAGTTACTTTTCAAATATGCATGCCAAATATGATGTTAAAACTAAAAATATATATGAAAAAATCAAAAACACTATTAAAATATGTATTCAAGAGCAGATGTCTTTATCCTACTCTAAAGTCATCTTACTGAAGTTCTAATAATTAATGGAAACCAAGTAATATATTTCCATAAAATCTACAACATAGAGTTTTTAAATTTTGTCTTTATCAGTGGGGATTCATCTATGAGCTACTTGCAATATTTAGACTATTAGACTGATATTCAATAAAACTTTAAGGTTTGTGTGGTAAGAGGAAAATATTTAAAATCTTTATCTAGAACATTCCCATTCCCAGACCAATTGGTTTCAAGCTTTTGTTTTACCTCAGTGATGAGCTAGGATATTCAGACACTAGATCTAAAATATCAACTCAAAACCCAGCACTTAACATTTATGTAGAAACTCTGAAATTTATGGACATGAAAATGTCTTTAACTCCAGCTATCTAAATATTATATATTTGTAAATGCAACTCATAAAAGTAATGTCACACTATATATGACTTGCTTTATTGATTACATATATAGTTATAATGATCTGATACCAGGATAGCAGTTTGAGCTTTGTCACTGATGAAGGAAAATCAGAAACTGATCTGGAGTTGGTGATATTATATTACTATACAATATGGTGTCCATTGATTACTTAAGATTACAATAGATGATCCTAGAGAAAACTGACTTTGGAAGCATATGAGCAAGCATATTAGAAAGTGATGTGATATTGTTGTTTATAGTATATTGATAATGAAAAATTGGATTGGAGAAATGGGATAAACAAAAAATGATAAAACTGTTAGAAATTTTGTTTCAATATTAAAAAATGAAAAAATAAAAGACTGATAAAAATTTTGTAGAGAAAACAATATAGTAGTAATGAACATGATTTAAAAATCATGGCAGAAAGATTTAAGCTTCAGACAATCATAATAGAATTCAATTAAACTGTGTTGTCATATAAAATAACTTTAGAAACAGTATTAAAAAATATCTCCTTGAGCTAAGATAGATTTAGATCAAAATGCAATAACTGTTAAATTAAGATTAACTTTGAAAAGACTAAAATTGAGGCAAGAAAAATGGGCAGTTGATAAAAGAAATATTGAAAAACAATTTTGAGTTATTGAATAATAAGATAATAGTGAATAATAGGAGTCCGATTGATAAATAATTTCAGATATAAAACTATTTAAGGAAAATTGAAACATGCAGTAGTAGGTTATAAAAACAATAAGAGAGTAGAAAAGAAAACAATTTTGCATTAGTAATTACATGATGATTAAAAAAGCGGCTGAAAGAAAACAAGAAAATGTGAATTCTTTTAAAGGAAAATTATATTTAGAAAGCTTAGTAGTAAATTGATATATGGTATCACAAAGCTAGAAGAGGGAATTTATATTGGAGAATGTAGGAAAATAGAGGAACTACTCAAAATATGAATTGATTAAAAGGATAATAGAATAAACTAGTTTGGATAGAGGGGAAGCAGAGACTTAGAAATAAAATAGTGATTGAAAATAAAAATAGATAGTTATGAAAATAAATTGTTTGAAAAAAGGAAATAATATATCAATGATTTATGTAATGTAACTAATAATATTTTATTTATTTTAATTGAGTGAAAATGCAGTCATGTATATAAAGATTAAATACATGAAGCAGGGATGAAAGAATAAAATTGTAAACACATTAACTTAGATGAACACCAATATTTTATGAAATTACAATGGAATTAGGGATAGCTATAAAAATGTTGAGAGAACTGGTTGATATTTGTAATATAATTTGTAACTCAGGAGGATGGCTAATAGATTTTTTTTTAATTGTTATAGTGAAAGTGAGCATTTTAAAACAATGAGTGTAATTTCTGAAGAAGGTGAGGCACTATTTGAATAGTCAAATATATTAGACATATTTAACTAAAAAAAAAAAAAAGGTTGATATTTAAAAAAGGCAGATGAGCAAAAATTACAATGAGAACAACGAGAACATTGTTGAGGGATATATATATATATATTTTTTTTTTTTTTTTTTTTTTTTTTTTTTTTTTTTTGGGGAGAGAGAGAGAGAGAGAGAGAGAGAGATAGGTAGATATATGTATAGATAAATAGACTGATAAATAAAAAAAAGATTAATGATTATATAATTGACTTTTGAAAAGATACTTCATATAATTAATGGAGTTATCTAATTAGTCTTCTATAGATTATAGATGAAGAAAGTCATTAGTCTGTAGTGATATCTAATTTTTATTTTATTTAATAAATGTTTAAATGAGTGATTAAATTAATTAAATGAATATTATTTTGATAAGAATGGAATTAGTAATGTAGGATTGGCAAAACTTGGAGAACATTTGATATTAAATAAACATTAATAAAATTAAAGAACTGATAATGGGGAGACAAAAAATTAAGCATGCATATTGGACAGGAAAAAACTAGACTATTTGGAATGTTAACTGGTGATAGAAGTTAAAATAAAAAGCTTGTAAAACATTTGCAATAATTAAACATGCTTATAATAAGAATATAAAATTATTCTATGGAATATTGAAATTAGATATATACAAAGGCTAGGTAAATGTTTTAGTTAGACTATTGCTTTTGCTATGACAGAAACATGGACAATTAAGAAAAACGGAAAAAATAAAAAGAACTGTTTAGAATTATGGATTTTCAGAAAAGAGAATTGAAAAAGATTATTATTATTATTATTATTATTATTTTTTCAGAAAATTGTGAAGAAAAAAAAATTTGATTAATCATTTAATTAGAGGAAGAGCAAATATGAAAGATGTGCTGAGAAAGATTGAAAAAGCTATAAAAAGAAAGCAAAAGAAAAAAATTGATTGATGATCTAAACTGAAATCAGTACTGTGTTTAGGCTTTCATTTTCTAATAGGTTGCACAAAAAAAAGTATGCGCTCGTTTTTGTTATTTTTATTATCTTACTTTTATTTATTTTTTAAATTTATTTTGTTTATATTTCTAAATTTATTTTTATTAATTTTTATATCACACAATAGCCATGACAAATTTCAAAACACTCTTTTTAATATTTATAGCATAGTTTTTGACTATATAATAATAAATGAACCCCTAAGATTTAGGATCAATATACATTGCTTTTATTAATTATACAAGGCAATGTTGGTGATAGAAGATTAGTCATGCTAACAACAAAACCTTTCAAACTGAAGAGAAGAAAGTAATTATAAATTACTTCATGAGATTACAACTAATGAATAGTAAAATAAAATAAAATTCTAGAAAATGTATTATTCAGATTTAATAACATTCAACTTGCTTTTGATAATATTTGTCATGTGATAGAGCAAAATTTGAAGCTTCAAATAACTAAAATGTGGTGAAAATAAATCTCTTGACATGAGAAAAAATGGAAGTAAACTATTTACAAATTGTTCTAGTCTAGATTGTAGAAGATAATATCTATTAATCAAGTCATGGAGAAAGACTTATTAGAAAGGTCAATGTGATTTTATGAATATCCTTTTATTATTATTATAATTAGATTTGGGCCAATCAATTTTGGTACCTGAATCAAGCCTTTTAACATGTATTGATAAACTGTAATCCTGATCAAATAAAAATCTTTTCAAGATATTTAGGATTTTTCTCTCAGGGAACTAGACCATAGCCAACCTAAATAACCATTCAACATTACTTGGGAAATGGATATTTAGCTATCCTTAGTTAAAGATAAAAACAAATTTAGAAAAATTCTAAAACCTCACCATTTGAAAATTAGTAAGTTTGACAACTATGATTGTTGTCCAAAAAAATCCTTACTCTCCCAAATGGCTATTTGTATAAAAAAAGACAGATTACCTATTAGTATAAGTTGATTTATTGAGCAAAGCAATCGCTGCAAAATGAAGTAAAGTAAATTAAAAGTATGATCATAAAAATTTTACAAAACAAAAAATATATTAAATCATTCTTTGGCTTTTGTTGGCTCTGTCAATGCACCAGCAACAATATTTTTTATTTTTATTTTTTAACAACATTCTAGGAACCTTAACTCGTTTTGATATTTGTGAAATTCAATATATTCAATCTATTTAAGAAATACTTTGTGTCATAACTAAAATGAAATAATTCCCCTAACTATTTTATTTATATTTTTATTCAAGTATACATATTTATATTCCTATTCACTACAAAAAAGATGGAATTTTATCTCAGTGGTCTATAAAAATTATATAACTTGTAATACTTTTACAAATATTAAATAAAAAAATGTTTAAATTCCAGCCAATAATAATTACGAGAATCACAAAATCCTCATTTTGATTTTACTTACAGAATCATAGTGCTTTAATAAAATAATTACTAATAACAATTACTCAATTATTTGTCCATAGCATACATATATACATTTATATAAGGGACATAAACTCAGAATTTTAAGCTCCCTACAGCTATGCAATACATCTTATACAACTGATACACATGACCACATACATGTAAAAAAGATAAAAGATCACCAATATACATACTTCATGCAGAACCAGCACTCATCAGTTGGCATCCAGATCCATCTCCCACACATATATACAATCAATGCTCAGTTTATATTAAGATAGTAAATCTTCAAATTTTAATTAACAAACTTCAATATTCTCCATCCTCCAACTTATCAGCCATCCATATCATTAAAAATATGATGCTGGAACATTCAAAGACCTTATTGATGCCAAGATTAATATCATACCCATGTTGACTTGAAGTCACTCTGATCCCTTACATATAGGACCTTATTATGTCCATTTAATTATGCAGAAAGGGAATGTATAGGCTGAATATGTAATATTCAAATGTAAGTATATTGTCTATACTAAATTTAATGTAATTATAAGGAATTTGAACTCAGACTTTTAAGCTTGCTACTTTTATGCACTCCATCTTATACAACCAATATCTATGACTACATGCATGTGAAAAGATAAATGATCTCCAATATAATTTTGTGCTGACCCAGAAATAATCAGTTGGTTCATACTCGGATTATACTAAGATAGCAAATTTTCAACATTCTCCCCCTCCAATTCTTCAGTCGTTCACATCAAGGAAAATCTGATGATGGAACATTCACAGCTCTTGTTTGATGCCTATATTATTGTCATACCCAAGTTGACTTTAAGTCACTCTGACTTTGAATGATTTTCAATCATGCAGATGGCTGGAGAATTAGAGGATGGGTGAGATTGAAGTTTGTCAATTGGAGAGTGGATGAAGTTTGAAGATTTGCTATCTTAATGTAAACTGAGCACCGACTGAATATATGTGTGGGAGATGATAATCTAGGCCAATTAATGAATGCTGGTTCAGCATGAAGTATATTGGAGATCATTTATCTTTTCCACATGTATGTGGTCATGTGTATCAGTTGCATAAAATGGAATCATAGCTGTAGCTGTAGGGATCTTGAAATTTTGAGTTCAAATCCCTTATAATTACATTAAATTTAGTAGCGAGTATTCTGCCTGTTCCTCTTGTATATAATTAAATAGACATATTAAAGTCCTATATGAGTCAGAATGACTTAACACAGGTATGACAATAATATTGACATTAACAAGGACTTTAAGTGTTCCATTGTCAGATTTTCATTGATATAGTGGCTAAAGAGTTAGAAGGTGAAGATGATTAAAGCTTGTCCATTAGAGTTAGAAGATTTGCTATCTTAATATAAATTGAGCAATGACTGAATATATGGGAGATGGGGATCTGGACCAACTGATGAGTGTTGGTTCAGCATGAAATACATATATTGGAGCACATTTATCTTTTCACATTAGGTGGGTTATGTGTGTCAGTTGTATAAGATAGAGTGCATAACTGTAGGAAGCTTGAAAGCCTCAGTTGAAATCCCTTATAATTATTATATTACATTTAGTATAGACAATATACTTATATATATATATTAATTCTAATATTTTCACAGATAAAAGATTATCATATTATTATTACTATTTTCGGGATATTCCGTGTAGTGAAAAAGCTAAATGCTGACATTTCAGTGCAATATCAAATACCTTCCTCAGAGTGTCCTCTTTCTCAAATCAGAAAGAGGATGCTCTGAGGAAGGTACTTGATATTGTACTGAAACATCAGCATTTAGCTTTTTCACTACACGGAATATCCTGAAAATAGTAATAATAATATGACATATATATATATATATTAAAGCAAAGATATAAATGAAATTTCTGGGTTTGTCCTTGTAGAATTTATTGTAGTAAAACTATATTCTAACATTATGGCTGGGTCATATTGAGCTCAACTGTGTAATAAATCTTATAAAAAGAATTATAGAGGCACTATAACCACTGATGTAATATAAAACTGAATGTTTTATCCAAATAGGTTAAATAATAAACATCAGAAATTATTTAGAATAATAATTTTTAAAAAACTCTTCCATATAGAAGATATTTTGCATGTATCATCATATTCATTGATATAATCTGGTCTTTTGATCTAATACAGTTGGAAACTGTCACATCTGGATAGTGCTCTGGTGTAAAAAAATCAATACTATGACCTGCATCCATAATATGGATAAATAATCCTGATGATGAGTGCTGCTTAAATGCAACTAAGAAGCACTCATCAGCAGCAGCACTATCTATCTATGCCATAGATACAGATCATAGTATAGATTTCTCTGCCATCAGTATACTATCCAAATATGACACTCTCCAATAATGTCAGATTAGAAAAGGCATTGAGATCCTTAAAAGGACAGATTATGTCAACAAATATGATGATATATGCAAATTTATTTTTAATAAAATCATTAATCCAAATAATTTTGGAGGATTTCTATCAGTTGTCTATTGATAGAACATTCAGTTTTTATTATACATCAATGTTTATAGCACTTCTATAACTTTTTTCATAATATTTATTACCCAGTTGATGACCAGTATATTGTTAATATACATTTTTCCTACAATAAATTATACATGCAGATGAATCCAGAAAATATATATATTTAGGGATATATATATATATTTACATATCATAAATGAATATTTTTCATTTTATCTACATTTTATTTATTCAATGATTTATTACTATAATGTCAAAGCCTTGAAAACATTATTTTTAAATCCTAATTTCTGTATAATTTTGAGTCTTTTAATTTTAAATCTATATTGGCATTGTCACCAGATTCATACTCATCGTAATATGTAAATAATAATTAAATATTTCATAAATATGTAATGATAACTAATCTTTCTTATTGCATTGTTAAATATATGTCATAAAATACTAAATCATCCATGCACTTTACTACTGTTACACAATGTTTTACTTACCACCCTCTTTTACGGTTTACAGTTTCTATTGCCCCAGCAATCTTCTTCAGAACTTTTATATCTCCTAACTTCAACTGCTAAATTCAAATTTTAAAAAAATTTAATTTTCTTTAAAAAAATTGAATTTAGCAGTTGAAGTTAAGAGATATAAAAGCAGAAGATTGCTGGGACAATCAAAACTGTAAACTGTAAAAGAGGGTGGTAAATAAAGCATTGTGTAACAGTAGTGAAGTGCATGGATAATTTAGTATTATAAATCTGTAATGATTTTTAAATATTAATTTAACTTACTCTTTCTATAGAAATTTTTTATGTAACTTTAAAATGGTAATGTTTAATGGAATTTATCTGCTGGACATATGTTTCTATCATAATTAATGTCATCAGCAGCCTAAGATCCCTAACAAAGATAATGATGCAATTTCTATTTAAATACAATCACAGTATATAATTTGATATTAAAGTTTAAATATAATTTTACTAAAGTTTACTTTATATCAGCTTAATATTAATAAAACAAGGTAGAGCTTTTAATCAATTAATTTTTAAAGAATTTTATTTTCAAATAAACATTTAAATATATAAATAATTAATTAAATGCCATATAAATCTGCAACAATTTTGCATATTGTTAATTTAACTTATAACATCTTTCTATACTGCTTGAAAAATTATAAAAAACTATTTTTCAATTTAGATTCACTCTTGCTTGTTTACTGTATTAATTTTTCAGATTTTCAAGTTTTTATTTTCAGCTTTTTCACACTTCTTTTTTAATAATATCTCATTCAGAAAAACTCTACTGATAAACAAACTTTCTATTGAGCTCTTTAAAATACATTATTAATAAACATATAATGTTATTATGTAAAATAAATAATATAAACACGAACTAATTATAAAAGTATAAAATTGTAAAATAAAGCAAATGTTTTTAATATATATATAATTATTTTAATAGATTAAAAATATAAAAATGAATATATATAAAGTCATGCATTTAAACACCTGTATACATTAAGCACATATAATCATCTATAACAAAAATTGTAATTAAATGCACAAAAAGATTCATGCATATAATTGCCCATATCTAGGAACATATAATTATACACACAGATATATCATAAATAAATATGCTTATTCTAATTCAAAATTTTAAAAAGAACTAAGTATAAAAAAATAAAAACTAGATGATTTTTGACATGATTTTATAAAAAAATTTATGAAACACAAATATATCCATGGATATCATCTGCTGATCTGTTAATCAAATTCTTTGACATTCTATGGTGCTAACTTTAAACTTTTTCTTCTGAAAAACTTCAAAGATTTGCATAATTATATCTCCTAACTGTATTGCATCTTCAGCCATGCCTTTCCAATACAAACAATCAAAACTGTATCTTTTTTTAATTCATTAAGATAATTAATACTCAAGTTTACTATAAAGTATTTTTTTAAAGAAATTCTGTAAGTCTACATTTATTTCATATGGCCAATCCTATGAATATGTGCTCTTACAATAATAGAAGTGAAATGATGCTGGAAAAATTTCAATTAAATTTATTTTTAAAGTTCCAATACTGACTAATAAAATACTTGAGGATTTTGAATATTAATTATTAAAACAAAAGTTTTTTTAGGTTGCATTCAAAACTATAAATATATTTTGTAGATTATTTTTTAAAATGGTAAATGTAGCACGAGAATCTAGAAGAAGAGGGAAAAAAGTTTTTGTTTTGCTTTATTTTTGATTCATATGAAAAACTTCTGTCATTGAACTTACATTAAATGTATCTAGATACCTACTTTAAAAAGCCATCTTAAACCTGTTCCAAAGACCACAGTCATAAATATTGAATACAAAGTTATACAAAATACACATTTTAATTTAATATCATACTTTATTTTAAATGTCTTCAATTTTCTGGTATTAGATAACTATATAGACATTATAAAGCTAATTTTAAAATTATTATTGTAATTAAATTTATTAAATAGTAATGTAATGATATTAATACATATTTAAAAATAATTATAATAAAAAATAGTAGTAAACATTTCCACTATCTGTGATGTGAATCTTAGCTCTATCAGTACTGTGTGTTCTATAAACTCTTTGCTTATTTCTTCTATGATATGAAAGCTATGAAGTAGTTATATCTGTATTATAAAATATTTTATCTTTTATTATGTTAAATATAGTAGTACATTTGAGTTTGTATGATATATCAATATCCAAGTCAGTTGCTGTGTAAAGTGATTCAATATTTTTATCATATTCTTAATGAAGATTGTTTAAAAACATTCAGTAAATCCTTCTTTAATTGAAACAAAAGAGAATAGAATCACCAGCATCTAGTAAATCTAGAATCCTAAAAAAATAAATTCTTTTTTTCTTTTAATCATTTAAAATTATACCACCATCATCAAATCTATATTGCATCTTTATACTTGCTTTATGAAACTATAAAATCTTCCAAAAACCAATGAATTAAAAATGAAAAATAAAATTGGAGCTTGTGTACAATTTTGTGTAATAAGAATTTTCATTTTATATGAGATTTGTGAACATCAATATAAATACTTTCTCTCATACGATTTCCATGAGAAACCAAGTATTTTCAAATATCTTGGTAAATCTTCTTGATTAACCAACTAAAGCTTTCCTCAAACATTTTTTGCATTCACACACACACAAACAGCAACTCATCTGTAGTGCTTCTTGATTTTTAAACTGACACAGAATCTCTAGTAGCCAATAATCTATGACTGGAAGCATTTTGTTTAGTGATCATGAGAATATTCTTGTTACTGTGGATAACAATGATATTTTACAATAATTTTAACAATTTCTTCTATCCTCTTTATTTTTATAAATTGGAACAATAGAAGCAATGTTCATTGACATATTTAAAAAAAAAAAATCAAAAATTTTAAAATTAACATATTACTACTTACATGAAACTTTTCTAGGAATATTTTTTAAAGCTGAGAGTTTTTCTGGTTTTAGACTATAAAAAGTTTTACAAAATAAATGAGGATTATCATAAAATTCATTATCTGAATTCTTGTATCATTATTTAAAAAATGATCAATTTATAATTTTTTCTATTTGCTTAAAATATAATCATTATTATATAAAAGATTATATTCTTCAATTCCATATATTATTTTCAATGCGTGAGAAAAAAGATCAAAAGTAGACATGATTATAAAATTACCATAATTTTTTTTATTGTTTTAAGTCTAAAACCATTGATAATGATTGTTGTTAGTTATTGAATTTGTGGCTTTTTAAAACTCTACGTTCATTTTGTTACTTAGTTATGCACAGAATGCCACATGTTTATTTTTAATTCAGTAACTAATAATACAATCAATATCAGAAAAACAATTAGAATATTGTTTTTTTTGTTTTTTTTTCATATGTCATAGCATCTGCCGGGACGCAACCAACTACTTGCTTGCATGGCGGTTGCGATACCTCTCGGCTAACAACGCAAGACAACAATTAGAATATTGTTTAGTGAGCTTAAGAATAATTTTACTAGTCTCCATAGCATTCTTAGAAGATTTTTGTGCCCCAATGACACAACAATCCTGGACTTAAAAATTAATCATTTTAGTATTTATCAGGTATAGATGGCATTGTTTATAAAAAAGGAAGGACTTATTTTTATAGCCATTATCATTTTAATTTTGAAATTTGTCAATATATGAGATTTCTACGATACCAATATTCAGAAATAGACACATTCAAGTTTTTTATATCTATCTATCTATCTATCTATCTATCTATCTATCTATCTATCTATCTATCTATCTATCTATCTATCTATCTATCTATCTATCTATCTATCTATCTATCTATCTATCTATCTATCTATCTATCTATCTATCTATCTATCTATCTATCTATCTATCTATCTATCTATCTATCTATCTATCTATCTATCTATCTATCTATCTATCTATCTGTCTGTCTGTCTGTCTGTCTGTCTGTCTGTCTGTCTGTCTGTCTGTCTGTCTGTCTATCTGACTATCTTTCTATCTATCTATCTTATAATAATCAATGTATATGTTGTGCAAAAATTCAAAAACATTTCATGACTTAAGTTTCCAAAACCAAAAACCCTTTTTCCAAAAATTTTAGGTCATAATTTATTGTTGCTATCATCAAATATATTACAATGTCCACAAAAAAAAATAATTTTTTTTTCTCTTTATTTTCAAAGTAAACTTTATTGATCGAGAATACAAGGTTACATCAGTGAGTTACAAAAGCTACAGTCAGAATAAATTTCAAGTATTATTTTATTTTTTTTAAATTTTTTTTTATTTTATTTATAATATTATATACTAACTTTTTCCCATATTATTTATAGATAGCTATTTTTACATTTAAATTCTAATTTCAATTTTCTTCTCAATAGTTACATTATAAAATCTACTATTTATATTTTTATTCCTACACCTCACTAAAAAAAACCTCTAGGTTATATTTTTAACTTCATAAGATTTTTTAACACTCTATATATAACATTTTAAATAACTTTATTAAAATTAGTCATCTATTATTTTTTATCAATATATATATATCCACAGATGGGTCCTACCAAAAACACCTATCAAGCGTATTTTCGTTTACAAAACGCAGAGTAGTTAGTATTCACTATCTCAACTATAATTCCACTTTCGATCTGATTTCAAGCTTTGATCGCAGGAAAGACAGGAAAAAACGAAGTGTTTTTGAGGCATGGGCAGGAGTTAAGTTTTTTACATATATATATATACTTAGATATAGACCACTTACAGATTGATGTCATAAGTATAAAACGAAGGCTATAGAAGGTTACAGATGAGTGATAGGAGATCCTGAAGTATTTTTATTAGATAGATGAACTATGTATTATTAAGGCATGATGCAAACAAAGGTTAAGCTTTATTAGTGATGTGTAAGAGTTTAAGCTATCTGGAATAGTTTGAGTCTTTAATCAGTTCCTCTGCTGGGTTATGTCATTTCTCTTTGTCATATGTATTTTTACATATACGGGTTTATTGGGTCTGTTGTTTTTTAATTTTTTTGACCTTTCCGATCAATCTATTTTGGATTCCTGCATTTTGAGAAGGCTCCATGTGTCTTTATATTTGTTTGTTGAAGCTAGAGGTTCATCTCTTTTTTTAATCATTGATATCTTGCTTAAGAAGTATTGTTTTTTACTTGTAGGTGGATGGTTAAATATTTTGTGACATCTAGTCGACCAAAGGGTGTATATTAAAAAGATTGAGAGTCTTATGATCACGAATTATTTTGTTTTGATACTTTCTTTTAAGGCTGTGATGGTGTAGTAATCTATTTTTGTGCTTTGATATATGAGTTTTTTTGCTATCCAGAGCCCCGTGCATGTTTTAAAGAGATAATCAAATGTTTTTTTCTTTTTTTCCACATAAGGGACATATGGGGTCTATTTTGGTGATCAATATAGCTTAAAAAAATTATTTATTAGGAAATGAAGGCCATTTTAAACTTATTAAGGCATTCAAAGAATAAAAAAATACTATTTAAAATCTACCATGTAGTCTCCTTTTATTCAATGAATTTCACCCCCACCCCCCCATTTAAACTCTTTTCCTTCAAGAAGAATTTTAATAAGTATAGTTATATAAATCTTAAACTTTGATAATTATTAATTACAGAAATAGTTATGTTTAAATCTTGAAAAATCATATAAAAATAACCTTTAAAGGGTTCACTTTAGGAACAAAATTTGTTCCATATCCCTTCACAAATAAATATGTAACAGGGAAGAAAAGTTTTTAGTCTGGATTTTAGCATTTTTGCCACACTTGTTTTACTTTCTAACTAAGAATATCAACATACCTTTTCCCCAACTAACGATTGGATGAATAACTGGGTTGGTTGAGAGTTCCCTGAAAAAAAAAAATTCTGAGATGAAACTTTATTTTTTCCCTAAGTTTATCCAGTTTAGGTTCAAATATCGTATTACAAGCATGGTAAATGTGCACTACCACACCCATAAGGTTCTTCCAAATATACAGAGTATTGCTCTTTTTGTTAACATTGCATATTATCTAATATTTAATACATCAACTTTTTTCTGTTTACTTTTAACTAATCTTTTATTAATTAACTAATTTTATTATTTTTTCAATTGTCTATCAATCGTTTTCAAAGGTCTAAACAAAATATAAAATAAAATAACACAATGTATAATATTTTGTTTAAGCCTTTGAAAAAGATTGTTGAACAATCAAAATATCAGATTAATCAATAAAATTTGAACATTGCAAAAATTAGTGTAGAAAAGTTGATTACATGCTTTACTACTCAGTGTCTTCTACACATCTTAATAACAACTTCGTAATTATATATATTTATTGTTTCATTTTTTTCAAAAATTTAATGAAATAATGCAAGACTTTTTTTTTTAATTAGAAAGAAATGGAAGCTTTCATCTTAGAAACGATTTTAAAAAATTTAAACTCTGTATAATATTGCATTTTTTGTGCTATTAAAAACATTTTCTTTATTTACCCCCCCCCCCCAACATTTATGCCAAGGGAAAAAACGATTTAAGCAATGAATTAGATTGGCCACATTTATTGTTTTGGCGATCATCAACTTCTGAGTTTTTAATTTGTGGCAAAGTGAATTATAAAATTTCTATTTTATTAGTGGAATGTAATTTTGAAAAAAAATATAAATAATTTTTTATTAATATATGCAGGATGGCCTTTTTTTCTATTTTCTATGGATTTTTAACTAACAATAGATGAACTTACAGAAATTGTATTCATATATGCTAGATAGGGGTTTCACGTAAATTATGAATATGTCTCTCAAATGGTGGCTCTATTCAATTTGTTATTAATATAAGATTTAATTTACGTGAACTGTAAGAAATATATACCAAATTACCCACTCATTGATGTAGATTTTTGAGATACCATATATAAAAATCATGAATGAATTGAATACAGTACGGTTTTGATAAATTAAACTCAAGGTTGAAAAATATTTTTATCAATTAACCGATCAGTTAATATCAAACCAAATAAAAATGAAATGTCATTTTTTTATTTGTATTGGTTGTCTATTATGCACTTGTTAATTAGAACGGCATTTTATAAAGTTCGATTCTTATTAAACCAACGAGAGCAGCAACTGGGGGGAGGGGGTATTATTTCAAGTCGTGTATTAAATTTATTGAATTGAAATAAAATGTCTTTTCTGAATCTTACCTAGAGGACGTAACTAAGAAAAAGATATAGAAACTAGTTGACTGAAAAGTAATTAAATAGAAGAGAATCGACAAATGGGAATAAAATTTCCTCTGTTGAGGAATAAAAACGAATGTAAAACTGAAGTACCTCAGAGAGATGGTATTGTCATAATCGACTTGGATGTTTCTTGCATTCAAATCCCTCAAGATTATCAAAGAATTTTTTTTTTTTAATGTTGGCATGAAGTTGGATTTTTTTTTTTTTTTAATGTTTCAATGCGGATCTCTAAAGTAATATTAATCTGTTGTTTTCATCTTTCCCTTTTACTATATATAACATAACATTGTATTTATTTATATATATAAAAACATTCAACTAACGAATATGAGAAAATAGTTGGCCTAAACAATTTAATGTTTTGGTTACTAAATTCTCATTGTTTCAGAGTATAATCATTATTTTGTGAGATTTAAACTTGTGGTAGAATGGTGGACTCTAAAGCTCAAAATCATGTCACCTCTAATGATCAAAAGTCAAGAGGATCTTAATATGGACTCTTGAATAGCAATACATTCAATTATTATTATTGTATTCAATATTTATAAACTGTTTTTAGTTGGGAATTAAGTCTCAGGATAATATAGATTGTTTAAATAAGTATTATAGACTGATCTCCACCTATCAGAACATAAATGTAACAGAATGCAACTTTCATTACTCATGAAAACTAACATATATTTACAGCATCATACATTTATAAGCACTGAGCTCAAAGTTTATGCATCTGATAAGTTCAGTGGAAGATAAAATGAATTGAATGTTTATTGATTGCTGTTACAAAGAACTCTTGATCCATTATTTTCAAAGGACCAGAAAAAAAAAAGATACATAAAATAATAAAGGTAGCTTAACTGATAGTTTTAAATACAATTCAACATTTATTATTATTTCACAAAATATATGTAAATATGCATGTGTATAGCATTAATAAAATAATTACATATCCTTAAAATTGGAGTTGTGAATAGTCATTAGATTTTTTTACAAAGTAATCTTATCATTAATTTATTATAAAAAGTGTTTTGCCAAAAGCTGCCTCAGTGCATTTAATTAGCTTATGTTTTTTATACCTTGTCATAATAACTCTAAGTCAACGAGTGTGTAAAAATTACATAGTTTCATGAACAGAGTTAATTTTTGGATAAAATTCATATAAAAAGGTTAAAAAAATCATTTATTTGCTTATGACAAATGTTAAGACTTTAAAAAAAAAATTGCAAATAAGCAAAATCAAAACCTTTAAATAAATAAAAAACTTGTAACAAAATGAGATACAAGTTGTGGGTTGAAGCTTACACTTTGTTAAAATAAAATAGAAAAAAGTAGAAAACAGATAACATTTACTGCATCTCTGAATTACATAAATTAAAAAAAGAAACAGAGAGAAGATATGTCTTATTGTTATTATTTTTGCCCTGCTGTTGTTTGGTGAGTGGCAGACTCTAAAGTTTAAGATCCACATATTTTATCTAGATCAATTTCTTCTGGAACTTGAATGTCTTATGAATTCCTGAGCACTCTTTATTTACTTATTATTTTGTAATAAAATAAAAATAACAATTTAGTTGTGGAGGGGGGACTACCCCATGTGAAAAAATATTGCTTTGGGGCCAGCAAAAAGAAATGACATTTTGAAAAATAATGGATACATAATTCTCTAACTTGCATTTTTGTGGCTTTAAATTGAGAACCAAGAAATGAGATGATAGATGTGAAGAAATAAATATGAACACTTTATAGATTGACACACACACACAATCATTTATTATATTAAAAAAAACCTTGTGGTTTCTTCAAAATGAATTGTTGCCATGAATAGTAATCTAAGATCAACAATTATTAAAAATGAAAGTACTGACTTTGGGGATTTATATAACATGTTCTTATTGGATTTTAAGAGAACACATGGTTTGACTACCATAAATATTTTAGATAAGTAGAAAAATTGCTATAAAATAATTTGAGGCATTAAATTATATTTTACTTATACACCAGAATGTTTGAAATCAATATTACATGAACACTTACAGGTGCAGTTTTTTGATCAGATTATAGATTAATATGCTCCAGGATTAAAATGAAAGTAATATTTAAAACATAAATCCTTTTCCAAAGATGATGTTAGAAAATTTGCTGATTGTTCTTTAGAAGCAAATTTCAAAAGATGCTAGATACTAAAGTTGCCAAATATTGGTTTTATGCTTGTCATGTTACTGTCACATGAAAGTTCTCTTAAGCATGTTGTATATATATTTGAAAATGACGGTTCTTCATATCACTAAAAAAAAATCGTGACTATTTATCTAGCTAAAATTGTATTATTAGCGGCTTGACTAAAAAAAAAAAAACCATAACATTTTCTCCTTATAAAAACAAACAAAAAAATCAATGTGAAATTTCAAAAACAATATAAAAATTTAAAAGCACAAGTTCATTGAAATGGAAAAATGCTTAAGAATGCTGGTGGATTACAATTGCAAAGAAGACAATTATTTATTAATCGTGATCATTTTATAACTTTTTTGATAGATTGAAAATAAAATATTTACATTAAGATATCGTGACTCTGTTAAATAAATTGGTGATACTCTTTTGCATAATAATTATGATATTTTGACATTTTTTGTTCATCTTTAAATACAAGATTTTAGATGGCTACTTTCAATGATATGTCCACCCTTCTGTCATATTTAGATATGGGTAAAAATAGCATATTCTTATGATTTTAAAAATAAAAAAGCTGTTGGTCCTGATAAAATATCTAGAGAAATTAAAATATTTATATATATAAAATTACTGGATGTTTTTGGAAATATATGGATTCAAAAAGTTATGATGCTTCTATGTTTCATTTTGAAATAAAAAAGATTGCAATAATTATCATGAATGTTTTTATTGTACATTATAGTCTGATTTTGAATCCTTTATATATTACATTATATATGTGCAGGTGTGTGTAAGCCTGTACAGTGTATTAATTTAAAAGTATTTTTATGAATTTTATTGAATAAGTTGCTTCTATTCATAAACATGTTTTTTTGTTTTTTGTTTCTAGACAAATATAAAAAGTAGTCAAGCATTGGTGGTCGAGAGGTCAGCAACAGCTGCTTTACAAGCAGTTGTCATGGGTTAACGGGTTCACTTCCCAGATAATGTTTTGACACATGAGAAAAATATATAAAAAAGTACCATGAACAAAGAACATGATTTATAAATTGTTTTTATTGATTTGATTAAGTCTCATGATTCAAAATTTATGAGAGTATTTTTAGCTAGTTGCCTACTGATATTATTCATATTATCTAATAATATAAATATAAAAGCAAACATTATTATTGATGGCTGACATATTTGAAATGAAAATTGATTAATACACTTCCAACAACAATGAGTACTCCATTTTTACATTTTTATGATAATATTTTTTGGATCAAGCTTCTAAAGTGGCATAAATATGTTTAGTAGTCTTGATAATGGAGTTTTTTTTTATTTTATATAATTAAAAATTTAAACAAAAATTATTTTGGGTTTACTATATTTATATTAAACTAATGATTTTAAGTAACAAAAACTTTACCAGCTTGAGATAAAAAATATTCAACAACTTTTGGCCTATATGGTTGTCAGTTTAAGAATGTGGGTAACTTTAAACATCTTGATACTTTTTAAAGTGAAAAACTGGACTCAGATGTGATATTGCTGAATTTAATTAATTAAAAAAATAGGCTATTTAATCAAAAATACTTTAACTAAATTAGTTGTATATAGAGATCTTATTTTGACAATTTTATTGTATGAAAGAAAGATATTTACTTCTTAAAGACATTATACAGTATTATTAAAATTCTTTATAGCATTATAAATGCATGATAGTAATATAATGAAACAATATGTTCTTTAGGTTTCTGGAAGTTATGATGGTATGTTTACTATTGTAAGTAATTTTTATTGAATGGGCACACAAGTAAATGAAAAATAGCAAACTGTTTAAAAATATTTTAAGATGAACTTGAGTATAAATTCCATGAAAAAGATATCTTCATTTATATTATAAAGATTATTTTTAAAAAAACCTAAAAAGATGTGTTAATGATTAGTTTCATTGGGACAAATATAAATATGATTAAAATAAAATAGAAGATACAACTTACTACTGGACAAAGTGTTGAAATTTTTTTTAGAAAAAAAAGTTAGCTACAGAAATAGTAAGATATCAAATAAGACTCTGGCTTGCACTGAGTGGCAATATATATAGAAAGTTTTGCCTGTTTTAATATGATGTATGTGGTTATATTTGTGTTTTCCCAATTAGTATTATGATCTTTGCAAAACTCTTAAATAACTTTTTGTACCTGTTGCCTTTTTCTTTCTTTTTAGAGTTAAAATGACCTTATTCTTACATTTGAATTTTAACAGTAATGATGATGGTCCATTATTATTTATTTTAATAAAAGTACAAATATAAGACAGAATTTATAAATAAAAAGTAAAAAAGTTTTTTAATTATGAATAAACATCTTTCTTTTTAATGGCAAAATTTGTTTTAAAACTGTATTAATTTTTTTGTTTGTTTGTTTGTTTAAAAAGCATTTATTTATGGACTCAAGTTCTTACTTATAAAAATTTTCATGACATTTTTTGATCTTTTTTTTTTTTTAAAGAGTGTCATATAAAACAAGTTCGCAATAATATAATAAATTCGTAAATATAAACATATGTTGATTATTTATTACAAAATAATGCATTTATGTATATATAATCTAATTATTTATTATTTTCTAATTCTGACATCCGTTGTAATGCGAAAGTAGTCTGGACATATGGATAGCTCAGCACAGGATAGAGAGATTTAATATATTCTACTATCTAGAATCATTTAATTACTCAAACTCACAAAAGGTGGCAAAGCTGAAATATATATATATGCATTGCAAAGTGTTTGAAGATGGATTTTTATATGTTAGGAGTAAATTAGAGTAGTTGATAAATTCTCAACTGAGAAAAATAAGTTTCATCAACCAAATAGTCCAGAGGTTTTAAAATTGTGGTGGAACTACACACTTAGAACTGAAAGTCTATGAATCACCAATTGTAGCAAAGTTTACACAAATTTTCAAGTGAATTCCCAAACAACAAATCACTTTAATATTATTATTGTACTCAATATGCTATCTGAGTTTTTGAATATCAGATGAACTATTGAGCAACGAATCCTATGATTTAGTCAATAATTAATATTGTATGTGCTTTTGATGTATTACATTTATATAAAACGATCTCATCTTCTTCGAGAATTTTGCTAACAAATGATTATTCTTGTCAATGAACTTATGTTTGTGATTCATATGTACATGCATTAACATAAAATGTATAATATATTTTGCTTTTGCAAATAAACTTTAAAAGTTTTGTTTGCATATATGTGTTAAATTTTTATCCTAATATCACGTTCAAAGAGATGAAATAATATAATCAAGCAATCACTTTTGATCATCAACGATAATAGTTAGCCAATTCTCATCAATCTCTTAATACAATTTATTCTAATATACCTCTTTTCAAGATATCATTTAAATTTTTTATAAAGCAATTTAATACAAATGCAGACATTAAATACCATCTATACTTCATTTTTCTAACGAAATTAGGAAATTCATGAAATAAAATATTTAGTCGAGAATTAGAAATAGCGCTTTTTCATCTAATGTGTTTTTACATTCTGGTTAGCCAATAAAATTAGAACCTAATTGCATTACATTTAAAGTTTGTAATCTTAAAACTATCCTAGAAACAAAGAAGGTCTTCAGAGA
This sequence comes from Epiperipatus broadwayi, assembly GCA_028023455.1. Taxonomy (NCBI): domain Eukaryota; kingdom Metazoa; phylum Onychophora; class Udeonychophora; order Euonychophora; family Peripatidae; genus Epiperipatus; species Epiperipatus broadwayi. The sequence goes on along the minus strand of JAQFVV010006220.1, from coordinate 6,612,268 downwards.
CTTCTCAATATACACTAGAGTCCCGAACAACTGATATTTTGATTTGCTCTACTGAATATTAAAATTAAATGAATGTTTAATTATGATTTTGAAAGATAAAACGAAATGGTAAGTAAATTTATCAATTTTTATATCTTTTTTTAATCTAATACTTTTAAACAACTTTAAAGAGAGAAGTTTTATTTTATTATTCAGATATTTTAAATACAGCATATATATGTAATTAGTTGGCCTTTGCAGATAAATATAGAATTTAATCTTTTTGTTTTCATTATTTACTGAAACAATTTTTGCTGACACTTGGATACTTGTTCAATTTCGTCCATGAGATATCTTAGTGAGAAAAAAAAAGCCTCACAATTAAAAAAAAAAATTGCTTGGAAGTTCATATGAAATTCGAATAGTGGAAGTAACAAAGTTGAAGTTGCAATCGTGGACCTTGAACTCTAAAGTTCGCTTTCTAATATTGCATTAAACTATTCCTGCTTAAAATAATTGAATGGTTTATTGCTCATAAATTCGTGAAAAGTTTGAGTAATAGAAATAAAAGATCTGGAGTCATGAATTTACCATTGACTACTGTACTAAGCCTTATAATTTATTACATTCACACACATGCATAATATGTTGTTTTTTTTCATGTCATAGCATCGAAAAAAAAAAACAACTTATGCATGTTTTGGAATTCCTTTCTTTCAAGTGCCTAAAATTTACTTTTGGTTCAGGAAATGAAATTAGGGGTGGAGAAGATAAATTACTTTTCATTTATGATATAAAAAATGTGATAAAAAAAAAAGGGTAAACTATTTTAAAAGCTGACAAACACCTATACAAATTCTTAAGCAATTATATCTAACTATTAGTGACTTCATTGATCTGAATGAAAAAATTCAAAATTTTCAACTTAAAAAAAAAAGAAATTTATAATTAATATTAAAGCTAATAATGTCTTTTGATAAAATATATTTAGTTAAAATATATATGTTAGCTTTAAAATTTAAATATTATTTAACTAAAAATTCAACAGATTCTTTCAAGGTTTGAATTTGCTCAAGCAAATAATCTTCAATTAGTACATGTATATAATGAAGATTATAAGTATGTTTACCTTTTGAGCATTTATTTTGTGCACAGAGTTTGTCAATAAATTTAATAACAATATTATGTAATAAAAAAAAAACTCCAGATCCAATACATGGGAAACTGTTTTTACAATAGTAAACTTTAATGTTAAAATCTTATTATGAAAGCTTAAATAGTAATAAAAGTCAATTAAAGTAAAATGTGTTTCCAAATATTTCTTAAGCCATACTAGCTAATTCATAGAAAAAAATATTCTGAAAATTAAAAAACCTTCATTACTATTGGCCATTTCCTACAATATCATATGATTATGATTTACCACACTTTTATTATTTTTGACTTAAATGTTGATAATTAATTTTTAATCATTAATACAAATGTTGATAAATTATACTAAATGCCTGAACTTTAATGAAATAAATGATATCAACTCTCTCAAGACTTAAGTTATAATGTTTGTTATACCTTTCCCAAACTATTGCCTAGTTTGAAGTGTTCCAGCTTAAAATGATCTTCAGGATGACACTAGATTAAGTTAACAATCAAAATCAACCTCAGCATCTTCTAAATTTTTCAGAATCAATTTTAAAACATTCCTGCTAAAAATGTGTAACCATTGGTTATACAGTAAAATATAAATATGTTACAAAATCTTCAGTATACAATAATTGATAATCCCAAATGTATAATGATTATAATGATATGCATGCCCCTATTCATTAAAACATTTTTTATGTCAAATGGTTGCACAATTCATTCAATATTTATTATTTCTATGTGCAGTAAGAATATTTTATTAAGCAATGCTGGAGAGGAGTATGGTAGCACAAAATATAAATTCAACTTAAATTCTTCTTACTATAATTAACATTTGGATAATTAATGACATAGGTGATGTATACATATTGCCAAAAATGAAAATTTCTGATAATATTGTATCCTATATTAAATAAATAGTTTGAATGATAAAGCATTCTACTTTTTAAACAAAAAAAGTACCCCTTTCAGTGTGTTGCTATTTTGGTAAGCTCTTAATTATCACACAGAAAATCCAGATCATATAAATAAAAATGCTCAACTCAGGCTATTTGGAAAAACAGATATGAGGGTTAACTGCTACTAATAATAAATCTTGGAAAACCCAAATTATCACTGGCTACCTTGTAAATTTGATCTTTTATATATTATCTATGTGATCTTGCTTTTATTATCTCCACTGTTTTCAATCATTTAAGTTAGTATAGGGTGGGAATATTTTGATAATATTCATTTCCCTGCACTAACTTTAACAATGGTTTGTATATTTGCACAATAACATTTATATTTTTTTAAATTATGTGCACAGCAATTTGACAGGCCATACTCACATATAAGTGACTGTTAATAATGATGTTAATGATAAATAAAACTCTATTTAATAATAAGTTAATTTATCTACTTTTGTTGCATATATTGTATCATTGAAATATGGCATTAAATATGCAGATAGAGTAACAGACTTTGGACTTGAAAGATCCATGGATAGAGATATCATTACTATGACTTCCAGTGCTCAAACTTCTCACAAATTCCTGATTACTGCTCTATAGTTTAGATCTCCTTTACCTGATATTATCATTTTTATAAAATATTTTAATTATAGCCATAATGCTTCTTTATGATTTTCTAATTACAATACTTTACAATTTGTTCTGAAATTGCTTAAGACATGGCAACTTCACAACACTGTTATGATTACCAACTTAAGAAATTTTTTATCTCTTAATTTGTTTATGCATAAATCAATAGCATAAACTTTTTTTGAGCATCCATCTTTGATCAAAAATGTGTGCAATCTCTTCCTGACAATATAGACTCCTTAGTACAGCACTACACAATTAGAAAAAAATTGTATCTCATACCTTAACTCCAACATGCCTATTGATTTGTTTAGTGTTTTCCTGAAGGTTTGTGATGATGATGTTTTAATTGATTTATGTACTGGACTATTTCCATCATCTAATGTTAATATTGAATGTCTTTAGAAAAAAATTAGTTTTATTTAAATATTCCAAATACATTCAACTGTTAGTAATAACACACAGGTTAAGATATGCTCAATGTTTTTAGAAGTATTACACTCCCCTCTTTTTCAGGTGTTTCTGGCCTGACCAGTGACAGTATTAGCATGGGAATCAAATCTGGACCCTTAGATTATTGAGTATTGAAATTTTAAGGTAACACTCTAACCAACTGAGCCATCATGACAAAGGCAACAGTCAGTAGAAATTTATATAAATATTTATGAGGTGTCTTCTGATTTCTCCATGTACTCCTAAAAGCAAAGTTGATTAGTGGTTTCCATACATTACATATAGTCACAGTAGGTTGACTTAGGGAATTTTTTGCCATTTTTATGTAAGCAACTTCTTTAAATTTTTTTCTTTGTACATTATGTTTTTGTATTTCCCAACTGAACATATGTTCATTGGTACATACATGGGATGCTACCTTAGACACATCTGCTTTTTCTCTTCTAATAATCAGTTGTGTTCTTTTGAGTGCTTTTCAATAGGATAACTGGTCTCACCACTATACATTCTTCTACATTCACATGATATTTCACAGATGGGTTTTTTTTTTTCAGCATTTCAAATTTAGGTTTTGTATATGTTAGAATTCCTCATAGTGTGGTATGGCTTTGGAAAGCTGTTCTGATGATATACTGATTACAGATTTTTCTTAATTTGTCTTCTATTTTTGGTAAATATGGGTACACTACAGTACAAATAATTTTTTTCTTTTGATGGTTTCTTTTTTGCCTGTTTAAAGTTTTCTTAACTGCTGAAGGATAACTGTTTTTCACAAGAGCTTGTTCTATATAGATCTCTTTTTTTTCAAATTACTGACTTCTGAACAAACTTTTTTTGCTGTGTTCCATAGTGATATTATAATTCTAGTTTTGTGTTTCTGGTGTGATTAAATATATAGACTAAAGTATTAGCCTGTGTGGGTTTTTAGTAAAGTATAGTTTGAGAGTCTTGTCACAAGAACATTTAAGAATCTGAATTTTTATTCTTGTTCTGAATTTTTATTCTTGTTCTAATTTTGTTGTGAATTTAATTGAAGGGGATGTCATTGACGTGTTTCCAGAAAGTTTGTAGTAGTGCTTTACCATGTGGCCATACAACAAATGTATCATCTACACAGTGAAGCCAAATTTTAGGTGGATATGGAATAGTTTTTATAACTGTGGTATTAAAGTTTTTCCATGTAAATATTGCTACAGGGGTGATAATGGTGAGACCATAGTCATTCCTTGATTTTATTGGAAGAATTCTATGTTATATTGAAAGTAGGTTGTTTTTATGCAGAATGTTAATAATTCATTATACTAACAATAGAAAGAGTTGTTCTGGGTTTTATTGGATCAAGAAGAAAAGATACAAAGAACTGCTCAGATGATCCATAAGTAAATGTAGTGTTTCTATACATAATGTATGAAAACTGCTCATAAAACTTTGCTCTTAGGAATAAGTGGAGAAATCAGGAGGAACATCATAGATAAGTGTATGAAATTTCTATTGACTGTTGCCTTCAGCAGGATAGCTCAGTTGTTTAGAGTGTTACTCAAGAATATAAAGGTCTAGGTTCGATTCCCATGCTAGTACTGTCACTGGTCATACCAGCAACACTTGAAGGAGAGAGGAGAATAATACCTCTCAAAATGTGCATATGCTAACTGTGTGCTACTACTAACAGTTGAATGTATTTGGAATATTTAAATAAAGTTAAATTTTTCTAAAGACATTCAATACTCATATTAGATAATGGAAATAGTCCAATATATAAATACAACTTATATGTTTAGCTTGGAATAAATGTAATACAATGAAATCTTTCATATTAACAAACCTTATTGACACCAGTATCTAATGCAATTTTTTTTTATCTACACCTAGACATTGAAGTAGATCCCATCTGAAAGCTATGTAAAAAAATCTATTAAAAAATTACCTCATTATGTCTGTGCTATAATTAGATTTTGAAAGCTAAAATTCATCAAGGCTATCAAAAAACAATAATTAGCTATCATCTGATAATTACTGATTATTCAAGCTTACTATGGATGACACTAGAATAGAGAGCTGCTCTTGTTTTATCATATATTGTATAACTAAGGAATTAAGTAATTTGTTTTTATTAATATTGTATCAAGGAAAAAATATATTTATAAAAAATTGATTATACCAAATAGAATGAAACTAACCTGAAGTCAATTGCAGATTTGTTTGAATTTAAAAACCTATTAGGCTTTTAACCCAAATAACAAAATGGATTTAAAGATAGTTACAAAATACTCAATTGCATTAATTCCAGTTCTGATTTCCAAGCCTCACTGACAAAGGCAAAAGTCTAGAAACTAGTCTGGGATGCAGATTTGAATGCAGCACCAAACAGTAACCACTGATTACTCAAGCTTGTTATAGATGACATTATAATAGAGGGTTGCTTTTATTTATTATAAATGACATTTTATTAGCTAAGGAGTTAAGCAGTTTGATGTTATTATTATTAAAAAAACTATTTGAAAACATTTACTTTTTTCATCAAAAAAAATTATGTACACTCTAAATGATGATAGCAATGATGTTTCAGGCATTTATTGCAAAATTAAAAAAAAAAGTTTAATGGCTAAAAATTATCACAATTAGATATTTAAAAAATCATTGAAGCAAAAGTATGTATTTTTTAAAAAAGAAATAAAAGACAGGTATATGAAAATATTTGAAATATAAGTATTTTTTATATAGCTGGAGCTTAATTGTAAATATAAGGGATTTGAACACAGACTTTCAAGCACCCACCAACTATCCACACTATCTCATACCACTGATGCAAATGACCGCACATAAATAGAAAAGATAAATAAGTACCAATATCCATATTTTGTGCTGAACCAGCACTCATCAGTTGAGGCAGATCATCATCTCCCATATATATAAAGTGCTCATTTTATATTAAGATAGCAAATCTTCACACCTTAATGGGCAGGCTTCAATATACTTTAACCTCCAACTCTTCAGCCATCAATACCATTGAAAATCTGATGATAGAATACCCAAATCCCATGCTGATGCCAATATTATTTTTATGTCCATGTTGACCTCAAGTCATTCTGACTTCTCATGTGTATGACCTTATCCATTTAAATACATAGAAGAGGAATGGGCAGGATGCAGGCTTAGTGTGTAATATTTGAAATACAAGCATTTTACATATACCTGGAGCTTAATTGTAAATATATGGGATTTGAACACAGACTTTCAGGCACCCTTCAACTAACTATTCACACTATCTAATACCACTGATACACATTACCACACACATGTTAATCATTAAGCCTGCATCCTGCCCATCCCTCTTCTATGTATTTAAATAGATAAGGTCCTATAAATGAGGGATCAGAATGACTTCAGTTCAACATGGGCATAACAATAATATTGGCACCAACATGGGATTTGGGTATTTCATTATCAGATTTTCAATGATATGGATGGCTGAAAAGTTGGACGTTAAAGTGGATTGAGGCCTGTCCATTAATATGTGAATATTTGCTTAGTATAAACTGAGCATTGATTATATATGTGTGTGGGAGATGATGATCTCGTTCAGCACAAAATTATATATATTGGTGATTTTTTATCTTTTCTACTTATCTGTGATCATGTGTATCAATGGTATGAGATAGTGTGGATAGTTGAAAGGTGTTTGAAAGTTTGTGTTCAAATCCTCTATCTTTATGTAATATATTAGATTATAAATCTGGAATTTTTTTTCACAGTCATGTTCAGGTGAAATTTTTAGACATAACTTAGAATCTTCTGAGAAAAAAATACTTAAATATAAATAAATCAAGTGAAATCACACCCAATATAACTTATTACTATTTATAATTATAAATATGCAATTTATATAATATAATTTCTTTTGTTTAAATAATAAAGGTTTTCTATTATTATTTTTTTAAAAAGTAAGTAGAGAAATAAAATAAAGAAGGTATTATCAGGCTTGCCAAGAGCTGGATAATTGGGGTTTTGAATATATTTCCATTTTTATTTTATCTTTTAGTTAAATTTTATCATTGATTTACAAGTAACAAATTTTCTGCAGTCACAAGTTTGACATTATACAATCACATATTTATTGATTAGTATTAAATAGTGTTTTCTAAGTTTTATTAAAACCAAAAAATTTTCAGTTTGTCTAACCTGAATTTGAATTCAGATAATAGGATATGTCAGATATATACCCTATTATTGTATCATGATCCATTCATATTTTTTTAACATATATCAGGAACACAATTCATATCAAAATGCTTAGCTATCCCTTGCTAAGCATTACTACTCTGCCTTCATCTAGTTTTTACATTTATTGAAACAATGATTCATATTATGACTTATGTAGAAATGTTTATTTTCTTTGAAGTAATACAATACAAATATACATATTTAACAAAGAGAGTAAATCATCCTCCCTTGGGCTATGAATGAAAAAAACACTCCAAATGTTGAACAAAGAATCAAGAATGAATCCATATATTCTTGGAGCTCTGATATTTATAAGCATACATTTGTCAACAATGTTGATAATCCAGAGAGAAATTAATATATCAGTCAGATGGAATATGACACTTAATATTTATTAAACTAATAATCAATTACACAAGACTGGAGATTCTCTCTTTTAAGACTTTGATCATAATAATTAAATAAAATTTAATATGTAAAAATTAAATTAAGCATAACTAAGTCTTAAAAGATATATTCTGTCTCTAGCCTTATATAATTGATTATTAGTTTAATAAATATTAAGTCTCATACTCCATCTGGCTGATTTATTAATTTCACTCTGAATTACCAACAATGATGATGAAGGTATGCTTATAAAGATTAGAGCTCCAAGAATAGCTAAATTCATTATGTTCTTGATCATTTGTTCAATGTTATAAATATTATCATTTATAGTCTACATAATTTTTCACATATTATTATTCATAGTAACAACAAATCACTTAACTCCTTAGCTAATAGAAAACTATATGTGATAAGCAATAGTTATTTATTCTAATGCCATAAACAAGATTTCTCTACTCTGATGACAACTACAATAAGCTTGAATAATCAGTGATTATATATTTTATCAGAATACCCAATCTAAGTAGACTATGTTTTTTTAATTGGTTACTTTAACAATTTTTATATAATATTTAATGTAAATTAAACAAAAGATTTTAAATATTATATAAATAAATGTGAGAATTGTACACCAGTTTGAAAAGCCATTGTTTTGACTTCAACTAAACGCTAAGCAAAACTAAATGTAAATATGGTACTATTTTTTCCTCCTCACTAAATATCACATTTCAAACATGAATATAATTATGTACTGTATTCACATTTACCTCATAATTTAAATATACCTCTGTAATTAAAAGCACATTTATTGATTCCCCCCCCCCAAACATTTTTTATTAAGTGACTTCCTTCACATAAACTTAATAATACACTAACCAAAACTAAATATAAATACTATACTATAGCATCTATTTTCCCCTCACTAAATATCACATTTCAAACATGAATTTATATACTATAATCATATTTTCTTTGTGATTTAATTACTATAGCTCTGTAGTAACTGAAACACAGGCTTGTTATATACCTGTGGCTATATATATATGTCATATAGGGTATATGAGCACAGACTTTCACGCCACCCACCTCTCTCCACTCTATCTAATAACACTGATACACCTAAGCACATATATGCTGAAAAGATAAATAATCACCAATATACGTATTTCATGCTAAACCAGCAATCATCAGTTGGTCCAGACTATCATCTTTACACACATATATAGTATAAGTGCTCAGATATATATTAAGATAGACTATCCTCATAGTTTAATGGACATGCTTCAATCCACTCCACACTCCAACTCTTCAACCGTCCATCCAATTGAAAATCTGATGATGGAATGCTCAAAGGCCATCCTGAGGCCGAGATTATTGTCACACCCATGTTGACCTAAGGTCAATCTGAAACGCACATGTACAGGACATAATCCATTTAATACATATGCAAGGATGGGCAGACATCTCTATAATGTAGTGGAGAGAGGTGGGTGGTGTGAAAGTCTGTGCTCATATACCCTATATTACATATATATAGCCACAGGTATATAACAAACCTGTGTTTCAGTTATTACATTATAAAGATGTCTGCCCATCCTTGCATATGTATTAAATGGATTATGTCCTGTACATGTGGGGTTCAGATTGACCTTAGGTCAACATGGGTGCGACAATAATCTCAGCCTCAGGGTGGCCTTTGAGCATTCCATCATCAGATTTTCAATTGGATGGATGGTTGAAGAGTTGGAGTGTGGAGTGGATTGAAGCCTGTCCATTAAACTATGAGGATAGTCTATCTTAATATATATCTGAGCACTTAAACTATATATGTGTGTAAAGATGATAGTCTGGACCAACTGATGATTGCTGGTTTAGCATGAAATACGTATATTGGTGATTATTTATCTTTTCAGCATATATGTGTTTAGGTGTATCAGTGTTATTAGATAGAGTGGAGAGAGGTGGGTGGTATGAAAGTCTGTGCTCATATACCCTATATTACATATATAGCTCTGTAGTTAAAAGCACATGTACTAATTTTTTGTGAGCATTTTTTTATTAATGGCAGAATTACTTTTTTTGCATAAACATAATATTTTTTTAATTGGTAGTGAATTTGATGCATGGCAGCTTTACAGACAAACATACCTTCACCAATTGGATAATTGAGAAAATAGGGATTTTATATGTAAGATATAATATTTCATGTATATAAAATTTATGTTTATTATTATTTTTGTTGTTATTGTATAAAAAATACTCTATGATTTCATTATTGTATTTTTTCTACAAGTCTCAATTAATTTTCTATGACCTTCTACATCTTTGCCATGATCCCACAATAATACCTTTATTCAGTTGAAGACAAATGTTATTTTACTGAATTATATATTTTATTATGCTATGCAGTTGTTCCCCAAAACTATTATGAATTAAAATACATCTTTTATCTATACAAACCTTTAATATACATGCATAGTAATTCTTTCATATCTCTGCCTGTTATTTCTAAGTCTTTTCATTGTTACTTGAAAACATGGGTAATAGGGAATGCTATATAATATACATGTGTAACATGCACACACTTTCTATGTTACCATTTCAATTTTTTCATAACTAAACAGCTGCAAAAACAAATAAAAAAATAAAATAATGCAATTATGAAAAAAACTGTATATAAATAAATATAAAAAGAAAGAATGATGAGAAAATGCATGATTGAATACACAAAATGAGAAAATGGCTGACTGACTGACAGGTTATTCATGGTTCTCAATCAGATTTGAATATATAAAAAATTTGTGAACTTTTATTTTTATTTTTTACTTTTCAATTAATATTTTTTAAATTGTGAGAATATGTGATAACATCTAACTAGTCATTACATGTAAATTATGTCATTACAAACTTCATGCTTATACAATACCAATAAATATTTCAACAGTTTGCTGTCAAGATAATACTACAATAAGCAGAAAATGATCATTCATTTCTTTTCTTATAAGGAGTACTTTTAAAGAAGGTCCAATAGTAGCAATGGTGGATGGCAGATTAAGAATATACACCAATCAAAAAGTTTAAATAAACTTTATTCAAATAAATTAAGATACACTATTTGTAGGTAGATTAATGAATAATCATTTTTGAAACTTTCAAAACAAACTACAAAATTTTAAAGTGCTAATAGTTAATTTGTCTTTATAATCATAGCCCTCATAGCTAAATAACAATAAATTTTTTAGCAATTCATTACCAAAGCAATAATATAAATAGACAGAAAATGGACATTCATTTCTCACCCATATCTAAGTATTTAAATAGATTGAAAGCATTACCAATGACAATAAAATAAAATTATAAATCAACTGAGAAATTTAAATAAACTTAATTTAATTACTTTATTTAGACAAAGATAGGAAGTGGATAGGTATTTTCTGTTGATAAGACCCAAATTCGATTAGATTGTGTTTGAATTCAAAATAAATTTTGTAACAATATTAAAGAGCATATATTCATATTCAATCTGTTATAAATTGAAATTATAATTTAATAGAGGTAAATCTATAATTATTTTTAATAAAAAAATTAGACTTGTTAAATTAAAAAGTAGGTATTAATATTATTAAGTTAACTGATAAGATAAATTCAAATAAAAAATGATTTTTTTTCCAAGAAAATTGTAAAAAATGTTGCAGTAAAGACATTATGATAAAAAGTAAGGGAGAAGAAAAAAAACAAACAGATTATGAACAAAATATTGAAAAAAAATTTAAACATGAGATGGAAATATATATATAAAGTTTCACCATTTATTCACAATATATAAGAAATTTCCTAACTGATAAACTAGCAGTAATATGGGGAAATTACATTTTTTTTATCTCTTTCTAATGTCAGTGATTGATTTAAATCATCATATAGTAGTTAGATAGAAATAGCTATTTTTTGTCTAACTTAGGGGTGGGGAACCTTTTTTCTGTCAGTGACCATTTGGATATACAATCTCATTTGTGGGCTACTTAAAATTATCACTTTAAAAATAAGCCTATTATATTTAAAGAAAAATTTAATTAATTTGTTTCTAATCATTAAGGGTGGGCAGTCTTTTCAACTGGCAGGCCAATTTCAACTTTCTCTTTTAAATGAGGACCATAATTCTTTTGTGAATTAAAAATAAAATATCATTATTATTAATGATTGTTACTTAATGACAATTTTTCTGCTCTACCTTAAACCTATTTTTGTTACATATATTATCAAATTTATTTTTATGTTCTGGACAGATTAATTCTACAACAACTAGAATGCAGTCTTTTATAGACTTCTTTTCAGAAAATCAGTTCAAATTTTCAGTTTTTTAAAAATATGTTACTCTCACAGAATGGTTTGGTCTAGTTCCTTTCAAATACATAATTTTCTACATCACTCTTACTTCATGTACCCATTCTAATAAAAAAAATTAAATGCAAAAAACAATAATAAAATAAAATAAAATTCAAATTTTATTTTTGCCAGTTATATACATTTGTCTGTGAAAGGCACTTTAAAAACAAACAAAATGCTCTTAGCATTGTAGATTAAATCCATAGACAGATAGACTCCACAATATAAATAATTTGTTGGAATATTGTACCTCTGATAGAATTAAATAGAACTATTATAAAGGTTGGAGAGAAGAAAAAGATGTAGTTGAGAAAATCAATATTCTATTTTATTTAATTATTAATTAAATATATATATATATATATTTGCACTGTGGCTATGTGCATGTTTAAATAAAAGTTTTATAAGATCCATTATATATATATATATGAAAATGTCTGAGGGCTGCATTGAGAGCTTTCAATGGCCAGAGTTAGCCTACAGATTGGAGGTTCATCATCTTTGATTTAACTGATAAATTAACATTTAATGAAAAAGTGAGCATTATTTACAAGTTTGGCAAAATAACTCTCTAAGTTTGATTTATAAATCATTGTTATGATAGCATCTTCAGATATAGTTTTATCTGCCAAATGTGTTGAATACGTATTAAAAAAAAGTTTGGATTTGGAAAATAGAGTTACAGAAATAAAGAAATGATTGAAACTAAAAAAAGGTAAATTATGAACAAATTAAATAGTGGAAAAGATAAAATAAATATAAATAAATTTTATGATAAAAATAATAAATCTTCATCTATATAAAATGAAAGTCAGATAAGTATGGAATTGATTGTGATAAAGATGAGTTAAGATTCCAGCAAATTATTTAAAGAATTAAAAAAAAAATTGGGAACATTAATTGATATTTGCATACAATACCTTTTCAAGACAGCAATTAATAGATTCCCTTTTAACAATTATAATTCTACTAGAAAAATAGTATAATTCAATAAAATATAAAAATTTTAGGATGATTAGTTTGATTTAGAGATAAATAATATGATGTTAAGAATTTTGAATAAATAAAGTATGAATAGATGAAACATTATTTTTATCTAAACAAAATCATGAAAATATTATTAGGTTTATATGATTGAGGAGATTAAGTGATAAGGATTTCAATAGATTTCCATTTACGGTTTACATTTTATCTAAGTTTAACAAGATACCTATTAAAAACAATATTAAATGGTTAGTTGTATTAATAATAGTCCAGTTACTTGAAATAAAAAACCGTGTCTTATTAAAAACTAATACATTTTCAAGTTTAACTCAGACTAGATTCAAACTCAGATCATAGGCATAGTAGTCAGATGCAGCACTACTTTCAGAATATAAAATATATTAGTTTACTGAAAAAAAAAGCAGAAATTACAAAGCAATGGTATAAAAACAATAAACATATAAGAAAGGTACAAAAACGGAAAAAATAATTTGGAAAAATAAAGTAATTTATGTTATTTGGCAATAAATCATTTGTGAATAAATTTACTAACAAATAAAAAGTATTAAAAGAAAATGCTGAATTATTAAAAATATATATCTAATTTTTTTAAAATAAAAGATCTAAAAGTGTAAAAATTTAATTTCTTCTTGACAGTTTAATAAAATTTAAAAATAAGAAATATATATGTCAAATGTATGTGAAAAGAATGAAAACTTACTTGTTCTTAGTTAAAATTCAATTTATTTCTTGTTTCTGTTATAATTGATACACTGCACTTTACTATCCCATGTTTAATTTTAAAAACTTATAACTGATACCTTTTTGATTAATAATATGATACAATATATACCCTATAACAGCAGAATATAGGATAAAGTTCTAAAATGCAGCAGATTTTCTTATATATGTTTAAAGAAAATGTGAGTTTTTAACAAGATTCAAATGCATGTCATCCTATAAATAGTAAACTCACATAAGTTCAAGTTTTTAATTGTTTACACTAAACTACTTCCTAGAATTAGGATCAGAATAAAATAAAATCTTTGAGAAATAACAACAATCTTTAAAAAGTATAAGTAACATTTAAACAAAAATGTAATTTATTTTGATATAATTAATGAATAATATTTTTTTTAAAGAATTTTCTTCTCATCTGGAATCTTTGTTCTCGTTAATATCTCGACACTTTGTATGTATTGCATACTGGGTCAGCATGTTCCTGATATAAATTTACAGAAAGTTACATGTTAGTATTTCTAATATATAATGGATTTCAGAATATGCAAATTCGCATTGGGTTGGCAAAATATAATTAAGTATATATAACAACAAAGAAATCAAATGTCAGTAAGAGTATGAATATGTGTACAGAAAAACAATGAAAGTATTTTAATTATGTGCATATTCTTAGACAGAATTTTTTTTTTCAAGAACCATTCAATTATAACATGCATATATTTTCATATTACAACCAGACTATAGCTCAGTGGAAATATTTGATTTCTTTTAGCTTATGACCCATGGGTAGAAAATGTTGATCAAATACAACATGCATACATGAAATAAATATTAAATTGAGAACAAAGTGTTAACATTTTATTTAAGTAACAAAAATATTTAACGAACAGTGATATATGATTACAAGACATTTGCAGTATATATGACAATGACACAAATATATATGATTATTTTCAATGTTTCTATTAATACGATAGAATTCAAAAAGGTTTACATTTTTTTTTTTAAAAAATCATACATCTATATATTTTAAGAATATTAAATACATTTTATTTAACATCCAGTATTATAATTGTAATTACCAATTAAACAAAATAGTTTAAAAATAGAAAAAAATTATCAAAGTGCTTATGTTTTCTATTAGTTTTCTTTTTTAGTATGTACTTTAAAAAAAAGTTTTTTACTAAGTTGATTTTAGCTAATTGGTTCAACCTTCACTTTAACTGGATAATTTCCTTGGTTAATTCTTCTATTAAAGATAGCAGTAAGATTGATTTTTAATACAATATATGTCAATTTTATTTTTTTGCTAATAATAGAGATAAATTCTCTGGGTTACAAAATTGATACTTGTTAAGCTGTTTTCTTCATACTTGAAATATAGAATTTTTAAAATTGTTTGTTGAATTGAAAATGAGGTTTTCCTTTGGTAACTTCTTTTAGTTCATTGAACACAATAGTTAACAGATGAGTCAAAATGTTTTAGCCTATCATATTTATGAAGAAGTCTTAATCATAGCTTGAAAGGTTGTAAAATACAAAATATAAATTAATAAAGGTTGTGATAAAAGCTCTTTCAAAACAACCCTCTTAAAACTCTAAGAAATTATCGTCCTAATTCTGGAGGATTATTTGGGTTGTTATTGAATTAATTTTTAATTAGCAAATTTTCTAAATAACTAATTAATTTTTATCAGAAGATTTTATAATCAGCAAAATAATTTCTGTTTAATAAAAATAAAAGCATGTTTGTAGTTAACATTAGTAAAAAAAATAAAATTTACTTATGTATTTTAAATAAATAAAATAATAAATTAAATTTAAAGAATGGGGAAAAAATAATTTCATAAAAAAACATCACTTTTTTATTTTTTAACAATTAAAGTAAAAATAAAAAAGTAAAAGATTATAATTTTAATCATTGTCATAAGAAATATTTTAAAAAAGAATTTACATTCTTTAATTAAAATTTGTTCACCATTATATATATATGTATATCTAACAACCTGTAATAAAATAATTTAAGTTTATAAATATCAACAAATAATATTATGGACTATCAGACTACCGAATCAGAATATATATATACAAATAAAATGACCGTTAATTAAAAATTATCATAATAACAATGAAAATAATAAATATAACAGTAATTAGCTATTATATACAATCTTTCAATCGCAGAAATACTTTTGGCTAATTCCTTAACCCTCCCCAACTGTATTTAATTAAAGAAAGGAAAATATCATGGAATCAAATGTCATCAATTCAAATCCTATGAAACCCACATTTTAATGTTAGCAGTTTATCTATTCATTATATTCATTTTATTTCTATTTATTAATATTGACTCCTTAAATTTTTTATTATAGTTCTCTCTTTATGAAGAATCTTAACACTTTCAATATCAAATTTAAATTTATATTTACATGTCCTTTCATGATCCAAAAAAACTGAAGCAGTCATTAAATCACTATTATTTTTACTTTTTACATGCTTGTACAATAATTCTTACTCCTTTAATCTTTTTTCAATACTGTACCTTGATTCACCTATATATGATAACATACATCCACAAAAAATTTGATAAACAACATTACTTTTCTGCTTGATGTGTATATTTTTAGAATTATTCACTAACTTATTCATGTTATTTGTAACACAGAATAAACATTACACATATCCTTATATATATCCTTAAAATTTTTCACTTGAGCCATTGAAATATATGGAATAGATATCCATTTTTATTATCAATCTTCAACCCCTTTAAATCATTATAACTCTTTTTAAATTGATATAAAGTATTGTTAATCTGTTCAATCTTATAACCAACTTCAAGCAGTTACTTGACAAATCTCTCAATATTTTTTAATTTATCACACTAATAATGACATAATTTTTCATTACAAACAAAAAAATCTAAAACTTGCCATCTTATGCATAATTAGTACTTTTGATTTGCAATTTATATATCTCCTTTTTGCAATAGTTTGATTATTAATTTATAACTTAACATAATATTATCTCTTGTAATAATTAAATCTAAATACTTAATGCTTTTGTTTTGCTCCTTTTTAATAGTCCATTTCAAGCCATTCAAATTATTGAACTCCTCTACAAGAAAATTTATAGTATTGATATTTCTGCAAACAAAAACATCATTGACATACATTTTGTAAATTTTAATATCTTTAAAAGTATACATAACTAAAGTACTATTCTCATATATAAACAACAAAAAAAAAAAAGTTAGCGAAGCAATATTAATAAATATAAATAAAATGAATATCATTAATAGACAAATTGCTAATGTTAAATTCAGGATTCGTGGGATTTGAATTGATGACATTGGTTTTCATTATGTTTTTTTTTAATTTAATGATAGTTAAGGAAAGTTAAGAGATTAACTGAAAGTACTTCTGCAGATTGAAAGACTGTATATAATAGCTAATTACCATTATATTTATTATTTTTATGGTTATATATATATATTGTAATGGTAAGAATAGTCCCTCCACGTAACAAAATCTAGAACATAGGCAAAATACACTAAAGCTGATCGAATCCAGATGCTGTGATCCAGAATCCGACCAACATTCAACCCTTTCACCTCTGCTCAATGATTTACTACCCTATGGATGACATTCCTCAATGTACATAGACAATCAATTCGCTCTCGGTCCAGCAGTCACCCCCGGTAAAACAAGAGACTCATAATTTAACTAATTTATCACTGATTTGATAAGACATATACACATATGGCTAAGTAATTAATTATAGAACTTAACAGGCTGATCTACATATATATGAAATAGTGTATGTGCAATTAAATATAGAGTTGGACAAAATGAATTCACGGACAATAAAATATGCGAACGAGTTATAATTTTAAATATGATTACTTTAATAAAACAATAGCAAATAATAAATTAAAACATACCAAATTATATGGTAGGAACGTGAGGTATAACGCTCGCAGGCGTTAGATAACTGCTGAGATTCATGTTATATATTTTATTATAAGCGTTTAACAGTGCGTAGTGCGGTATTGGAATTTCATGCCTATATTAATTAATATGCCAAATTTCTAGCTCTTTTGTAGTCTACTAGATCAGGCGGAACTTTATAGCCAAAGTTATATAACTAATTATTGTAACACTCCTATAGTGTCTATTTAATACAAAGTTAATTCGAGCATTAATTAGGCTCAGAGATACGCAGGTTAGCGTGTTAACCTAGATTATGATGTATACTAACGCTAGATAAGCGTTTAACATAAAAGGGAGAGAAAACTGATTTATGATAGGTTTACCTATATCCCCTATGGCACATATTAAAATATTAATTAAGCAAAAAGGTGCAAATGAGTCATTATTCATGGGCTTCAGTCTCCAAAGACTCAGTTTGCCCTAAGACCGCTCAACCTGCCACGAATAAGAACATTAGTAGTTCAGGTAGTCGGATAAGCATTATGAATCATCTAGGTCCTTGTGCCCTAGTTCTAAAAGTGTGCTTGAAGCCGAACTAAAGTGGATGAGAGTGACCTCCGCCAGCATGTCATCGAGAACCATGCAGCAAGCTGATAAGTGTACATTGCGTACTTTGTAAAGACACATCCGCAACTTATACATATATAGAACGCAGTCGCGTAACATTATATTATCGTGCCTTAATATTAGATAGCATATATTTGCATATCTATATAATCCAGTTCTCAAATTTAGTATTTTAAATATACTATTAAGGGACTAAATTAATTAGTAACCTAGTTTAATATTATCACCTGCATCTCAACATAAATCACTCTAAGGAGGATAAAGCATATTTGCGGGGTAATTACGAATAAAATATTAAAATATGCTTTGAGAATATTTCTGTGGCTAGTTCCGGTAATATATGAGTTATATATATAAATGGTTATAATTCATAACTAAAATTAAGCAAACTGCATAAAGTAGCTAGATAACTGATTATTATAATATTGATACCCGAAACTTAATCAGTAACATAATATGACCTCGAAACAGCGAGTGAGAATGAAGAATAATGATTCAATTGATTAATATTAAATTATAGTGAAGATTTGAAATTATCTTCGCAAATCGATGTTAAAATGATATTTAGAAATACTTGCGGTTTCGAGTCATTTGGCATATTAAATACACATATTATATTAAAATGATAAAATCATAAAATAAATTGAATAGATTTAGAAATAGACATAAAAGACCGCAGAAAATTGTACATTTAAAATAGATTATTAGGAGTTTTACAATTTAAAAGAGAATTTGAGTTTTAAATTATAAAAGAGAATTTAAATTTTATAATCACACAGGTTTTAGCATTCTATAATCAGGCAAGACTTAGCATTTAACAATCTTCTTTGTAGATTTTAGTAAAGGTGTTTGGTGAAAGCAGATTTAGTGAATAGTTAGCTTTTAAAATAGAGAAACGAAAGTCACAGTTTATAGACAAGAACTCTGAGAAAATTTACCGTTTAGTTGTTTCCATTGCAGCTGGTTTTGAAGCACTTGGGACGATAATAAGTTGACACTTGATGATGATGCACAGTTAACAGAGATTTTTCCATGGGCTACTTTTGCTAGTGATGGCATTAGGTTTCATTGGACCGAAGCTCTCCATTCTCCGTGAGGAGAGGCAGTGAATTACGGCCTCTACTCGAACATTTTAAGGTGAAACCGGCATAGATTCAGCCTACAGTTCACTTAATATATGTAAGATTGATCTCCTTGTTAATAAAACTTCAAGTATTTATACCTTTTGAAATCTGCACACCTGTTATTTTTTTGCATAGCTGAACAATGCATTTTATTTTAGTCAAACAATTAATTATTCCCACTGGCAGAAAAACTCATTTCTTTATTTAGACAAACAAGTTTAGTGATAACAAAGTAATTTAGATTCTGTTTTCTTGCTTATCTGTTGTTAACATTTTATATTTCAAACAATATCCACGCTATTTTAGGACTGTTTTAGGACTAGATGCATGACCTACATTAAATCTGTTTTACAAAATCGAATGTTATTTTTGACAAAATTACCCTGTAATTAGCAGAAAACACTTTATAACCAGAGGTGGTAGAATAAATGCAGAATAACAGGAGATATGTATATGCGATTTCACTAATACAATAATAAAGTTGCTAAATAATTTAACTAAAATATTTCTTAAAATAGAAATGTCTATAAAATGAATTTACCTATCAGTAATATATATACCATTAACATAAATAATTTAGACTAAAATATTTCCTAAATTGGAAATAATTATAAAATTGATACATATCTGTAATCTATCTATATATATTCAATTAAATTACAGACATACTGCTTGCATATATTGTGCCATTACAATTTAGTCACTAGATAAATTTATAGTAATGTGCATGTAGAAAAGGTAAACCAAAAATCATCATCACAATTTTATATAACCATAAAAGAAGCTGTAGGGCATCCAAGTTCAAACCCTACCAGATTAAAATTTTAAACACTTTAGACAGAAAGAGAGTGGGACAGCTATTATATGCTTTACTTGTTTGTGTGTTAATAAATCTCAAAAAGAGCAGCACACACATTTAATATTTAAATTTTCTGTTAAAAAGCAAAGTTATAATGCATACGTATAGGAAATGTATGTGTAAACTATTTAATTGTTTTATATTTCAAATATACAACATTTTAACTTTCTTTAAAACTAACCTATGCTTGATCAATTTTAATGTCTTATTCTATACTTCTATTTTTCTTTCTATAATTGTAATTGGGATTTAAAGTTACAGATTTAATTAAATAATAGGGTTATAATTACTAAGCTAGCAATTATATTATTTAATGTTAGTTTATGAATGATTTGAAAGAATGAAGGATGTGTGTACATTACATACAGAAATTTACATTTACTAAATATTGAAAGAAAAGGAAGGATTAAATCTGTCAAATTATTTTTTTTTTTGTACAATTTTATGTTGAAAGAGGAAATCGGTTTAATCAGATATTTATCTTTGTAGCAATTTTTTTTGTAAATGATTGTTTTTCACTTTGGGAGCTTATAATGGGTGAGAGCTCTAATTTTGAAATTGTCTTATCTTAAGATCTAAAGAAGGAAGCTCAAAGATTGGAAATGTTACCTAAATGTAAAAAAAGAAAGGAAATAAGGATTAAGTCTATTTTTTTAAAACAAAAGTGTCTGGAAAAAGGATTAAACTTTTCAGTTGAAAAATAATTTAGTTGAAAATAAATTAGAGATCTAATTAAAATGAATTTGTCCAAAAATAGCAAGTGACGCTATCTCTGATTGGTTAAGTTAGCTAAAAATTGGATATAAAAAGTGTCTGGAATTATTATTTTTTGTGTGATTATGATTCAGATTATTAAACTATTAAATTAAATGTTGAAAATATAAGAAATGGCTGGCTAGAAAAATTATATGTATGTCCCATCTTTTCCGGACCATCTGGGGGAAGCTGCACATTATATAGGAAAGAAAAGATGTCTTGTCTAAAATAATATTCTACACCTTTCAACTGACCAGAGAAATAAGATGTTTTTAATAGAAGGAAGAAAGCATTCACCTGCATTCAAAGAAGATGAATTAATCTACTGATAAATATTAATCATCAAGTCCAATTAATTGTTCCAGCAACTGATTTTAAACTCAAGAAAATTTATAATGTGAAAACAACTGTTGTATTTCATTCACTAAAAGAATAATGCTTGACAGGAAGAGAAGAAAAATTAATATAATGATTTCCAAATTGTCCACTAAAGCAAATAACCTCAATAGAGTCATCATCATCAAATAGTTATACACCTCAAGAAAGAGATTGTTCCCAGGTAAAACGGAAATGGTAGCTGCAGAAATATAGACATTATACAAGACAAGTTTGAACCCTTGGAAATTCGCCACAAACAAAAGATCGGTAATATGACTTTTTATATCTATTTTCTTTATGATATCAGTCTTAATAAACATTTTAGCAATAAAGTGGTATATTTTATTTAAAGAACTTTTAAAGACTATTCAGATCGATTAAAAACAAGAATGTCTTACTAATAATAACTTTGAGCTTCATAAATGATCTTGAATGTATGAAAATTATTTGTTTATTAATTTTACAGTTATGAAAAATATTAATGTGTAAAACAATTTTTTTTTTTATGGTATTATGATTTTAGTTTTAACTAATATATTATTATTTTGGTTTTAAATAATATTTTGTTATCATGGGATAAAACACGCACATACATAATATTTTATATGTGTATAATTGCGAGTGAATGTGAAATAATGAGTAGTATTAGAATATTAGATTATTTTGTTTCAAGTTAAGTATAGCATTTCAGAGGTAGAAGAGCGGGGGAGAAAATAATTTAAAACTTGTTTCTAAAACTTACTCTTTCAATTCTATTAACATTTTCTTTTTACATTCTACTTACATGTTAGATTTATAAAGTATGTGTGCTAATGAGCAGATAATATTTTTTTTTCTTGAAATACTTTTCTCATGGAGTGAAAATCATGGTCAATGTGACGTCCAACTTAATACAAAATACATTTGAAGGGAAAGGGGGAAGAACTTGAAATTAATCTGAGGATTGTAATATAATCAATTATTATTATTATTCATGTCAATTTTTCATGTTTATCTAGAAATTTTTATGTATATTCTAACCATATATTTTAGTATAAAATTTAATAATTGATGTAACTGGTATAAAAATTTCTCTGTCTTCTTTTGGTGATTTGATTGGCTGGATTTGTACTTTGAACAGATTACTCTCTTATATTCAAAATAATTTATTAGAGAGAATGGGTAATATTTTGCCTTACTTGTTGTCTATATTATTTTAATAAATTTAAATTGCTTCTTTCCATATACTAATTCATATAAAAATGTTTAACTTTTTAAAAATTTTGACAACACATTAAATTTGGTAAAATATTATTAAAAATAATAATAATTTTTATTTGTTTAAAATGGTCTTAAAAATTATTTCCATTGAATTAAAAAAACCATTTGTTCAACTAAATTTAATTATTAAAAATAAA
Source organism: Epiperipatus broadwayi (assembly GCA_028023455.1). Lineage (NCBI taxonomy): Eukaryota > Metazoa > Onychophora > Udeonychophora > Euonychophora > Peripatidae > Epiperipatus > Epiperipatus broadwayi. The sequence goes on along the minus strand of JAQFVV010006220.1, from coordinate 6,589,324 downwards.
TACAGTAATTACGTATGCGTTTCAATGTAAAAAAAAAAAGGAGCGCGAATTTAAAAAAATGATCGTCTGATAGTGTTGCTTTGGAGGGGAGAAAAAGAAAAGAAAATGGTAAAAGGCAAATGGTGTAAATATGATAAGCTTATTTTAAAATAGTTAACAAGTAAACGGATTACCACAAAGTTTTCTATAAACGTAAAAATAACATAGTGGTATTTAATAATAAGATGAATTGCTAAATTTAAAAGTCTGTTCAAGTCGGCTAACCAGGTGGATCAAATCGCTAATAATAATTTTCCAATATTACATTTGAAATATGTCGGAGCTTTCCAGTTTAAAAGCAGAATTAATTGCAAGATTTTGGTATGTTTTAAAATATTTATTATTCTACAATTTGGAAAAATTAAATAAGTGTTTTAATTACAGAAGTTTTATAAATATGAAAATTTGCTTTTTAAAAAAGAAGAAGTTTAAATTAAAGTAAAATGTTAAAGTTATTAACATAGTTTAATATTTCCGTTTATAATTTTAATAAAAAATATAGTATTGATTGATATTTAACTTTGCAATGCCAGTAATATATTTGCTAGTTAATTTGTTTACCATTTGGATAATAAAAACAGTCTTCAAATAATTAATTAAAGCTATTTTCTAATTTTATCGTCAGTTTGGAATGATTAAATTAATTGCTATAATTAGTATTCCTAGATTTAAGCGTGGATAAATAAATATTAGCATGGATGTGATAAACTTGGAACAGTTTTAATAGAGAAATGTAGAAATTAATAACTTATGAAAAAACATTTTCATTTAAACTCTGCGTGTCATATTTTGGAATTGTTTCATGTTTATGGAGCCACGTAAAATCGTTAATCTAATAGTGCTTATAATAACTAATACAAATGGATAAAATTACATGTATGGAATTCAACTATAATTGTAGCTATTACTTCATATATTTATTGTTCGACACATCGTACATGGATTTCACGGATCATATTTGTAGTTATAAAATGCTATACAATTTAATTTGTGATACATACACCTGCTAGAATTCATGTATTGAACTATAAAATGCTATACATTTAATTTATATCACACACACACCAGTTAGATTTTATGTATTTGATGAATAATGCATTACTTTAATTTTATCGTTATATGAACTTGCATGTGAAGTTCATAAGTTATATTTTATTAAGTTTAAATTAATAGGGGTTGAATAAAATACTTATTCAAGAGAATAGCGCTTGCGAAAAAGCTTGAAAAGTACTAAATGAATTTATGAGATGTATCAATTTTTCATGAGGTATTTTGTGAGTCTTTCCAGATTTCTATTCCTATACTAATGTTACTTATATTATATTACATATGTTTTATTTTAAGCAAGATAAGTTAGTACATTAGTTGTCCTGATTAGTGTAACATTTTATTATGCAAGAACCCACATTTGCTAAAATGTTAGTGTTTTCTGAATGGTCAGAATAACTGAGGAGGATGATTTTGCACTTTAATGTGAAGTAAATAGTAATGTTGTTTTATAATGTTAAAAGGCATTAATCTGTGCTGGTGGTTAATCTGCAGATTACTTAATTGCCATTTTTGTATTTTACACTCATTCCTGTGCTGGTGGTTAATCCACGGAATTGTGTAATTATACTTATTACTTTATGATGGTGTATAAATCCACAAAGCGTTTAGTGTTATTTAATTCCTATGTGTAGATGAATGCATCCACAGGAATATGGTTTTACTTCATAGATATAAGTTGGGCAAAATATTTTAGTTATTCTGCTAAATCATCTTCTTCCATTTGTAAGTATAATTTATAAGTTAGATCATTAAATTGTAGCAGGACATTCTATTCAAGTTACCTCATAATAATTAACTGTTGGTTGATTATTATTTACCTGAATGTAAGTTTAAATTTTCACTTTATTTAATGATTGCATTATAGCTAAATCCTACAGATATAATATTATTTATTATATTATTATAAGTTCACGGTATAGATTTATTGAATCTGGAAATGACATTGGATGTTTCATGAGTTGATGTTGAATTTAGTATAATTTCCTCAATACATTCATTATATCAAATTGAAATATAAGGTATGATTAGGTTTTTAAAAACCGTACCTATGATATGTTATTGAAGAAAGTCGATGGAATTATAATTTATTTATTTTATTTGTTTATTTATGTCTTTAATTATAACATTAGAATTAATTACTTATTATTCATAAATTTGTAAATAAACGTTGATTTATAATTAAACTTACTGTGCCGTTGCTATTTGTCATTCGTAAAATCAGAAATCATAAACCTTGGATAGAGCATACATTGAAGTACATACTATCGTCAACATGATATAAGAGTTTAGTAATATTTTGAGAAAACATTTGGATGCTTTTCGTCTTTGGTAGTTTATGATGTGTAAGGTACAATAAAATCCCATTTACTTTTTCCATCATTTTAGCTTTGCGTAGTTGATTCTAGTATACAATATAAATTGATTATTAAACCTGTAAACAGATTTACCAGATAATGACATGATTGAATATATTTACTTAACGTTTTTAAATTGTCATTTGTCAGTATAATAAGAGTCTCAGTGATATAGTAAACTATATAAAAAAAGAACCCAAGTATTTATGTTTATTTATTGCAAAGCTTTACCTGGACCAGATTTTGTATTAAAAATCATATAGATGGTTTAAAATTTCATAATCTTATGTAGTTCCACAAATTATGCCATCTTGTACATGGTCGGCCATCGAGTCTCATACAATGAAAGTTGCAAATTAAGGTTTGAAAGATAATAACATTACATACTTATAATTTGTTTAATGTATTTTATCATACTACTATGATAGGTCTTCGTGGTACACCCTGGCTGCGATCAAATTAATTCATAAAAAGTTTATGTTATATCATTAGTTTGGTCTGTGGTAAGTTGCTCCAGATTTTGGTTGTGGTCTTTGGTGCATAATATAGATGGCATGATATGCTTTTGGTTACAGCTCTTAATAGCTGACAATATGCAGCGGGAATTGATCGGTGATCGAGGTTACAATTCTTAGCGCACTTATGTTTTGGTGATATTATGTAGTTGGGTCAACAAGCGAACGGTTACAATATGTTAGAAATGCAGTAATAAATATTAGTTTGTTTTATTAAACGAGGCGTATATATTTCATTAAGTGTAGTCTTTGTTAAGTGTGATTATTCATCATCATCAATGGTTAAATATTAGTTGTTTAAGATATGATTAAATATGCTAAGATTAACAATAATTATGGATTTCTTTATAAAAATTAGTTTTATGTTTAGGCTTAGTCCTAGAGCTGTAGTTGAAACCCTTGTCATTAATGTTATTATTATCATCATCATAATCGTCATCAACGTTTTAATTAATGAGCTGTTTAAATGTTTAAAGGCCATAAATAAATATTGATTTCATAATATTTAGTGATTTTTTTAGTAATATTATAACCACCATTCCATCATGTATTTCATGCAAGGATGAGTGAATTGCCATCCTAAATTAGTTATATATAATCTGAGCTAGTAAAACTTATAAAAATATTGAAACTCATTTGTTATGCTATGATCTGAGAAATGATTTATGTCTAATATACTCCACTTTAGTTTAAAGATGTTTTACTTTTACCTAAATATTAGTGCGTATAGTGATATGGCTCAAAAGCAAAATCTCCCAGTTTTATTGGAAATAAAGTACCAAAAAGGGGATTCAATCCCGGTACATGTGAAAGGTTATTTGATATAACCGTGTCTAGATTCAGATAATCTAGTGGCGCCCTGCTAGACCATATTCACTTAGTATTTGTTTAAACATGCACTTAATATCAAACCAAGAAATGAAAGTGGATAAAACCTACTGTCTGTATACCTGAGTTATATTTTATTGAATTACTAGTGTACTCACCTCATGTGATTTCATATACCTGAGTTATAATACTTGTTATTAATAATTTGCTTATAATTCTTGATATTGTTATATTTTGAGAATTCTTGATATTTGTACTCCTTTAAATATTTCTTTGAGTAACTTTATTTCTTAAAATAGAAATGTCTATAAAATGAATTTACCTATCTGTAATATATATACCATTAACACAAATAATTTAGACTAAAATATTTCCTAAATTGGAAATAATTATAAAATTGATACATATCTGTAATCTATCTATATATATTCAATTAAATTACAGACATACTGCTTGCATATATATATACGTGATTCTGCATATATAATAAAATTAATGTTATTCAGATGGGTACTCTGGAAGGGTTTAAACCTGGCATATAGATAGACGTGTGGGTAACATAAGTGAAACGGGCAGATGGATGAAACTGACCATTTCAATATATATATATAATACAAATAAAATGTCATAAACAATATAAATAATAAATATAACAGTAATTAACTATGATATACAGTCTTTCAATCTGCAGAAGTACTTTCAGTTAATTTCTTAAACCTCATCAACTATTGAGGAGAGCCACAAATACATCTACATTAAAACATGCTATCTCAATTCTCAAATATTATTCGACACTCTTTCAGCTCTCCAATGTACTCTTTTTTTTGCCATGTCTTCCTAATGAAAACAATCAACATTACACTTCTTTAGAATGTCTTTGAGATAATCCTTATAATGTAAATGGAATCTTCTTTTTCCAAAAACATTATGTTCAAGTTCATGATAAAACATCTTTTAGAAAATCTTAAATTGTCCATTTTACTTGTCCAATCTAATAAAAATTTGATTTTGCAATAGTAGATTATATAATATCCCACTCAGGAAGTTGAAGAACATATTGATGGGTTTTATGATCTTGCCAATATATTTTTAAAATTTTATAGAGCATCTTTAAATAAACATTTCTAATGCTTTTATGTTGCATTCTTAAAGGATCCAAGTCTCATTTTATTGCCATAAATTAGATAAAAGAATAGCTCTATAAGACAGCTAATTTAGTTCCAGTAGTTATTTCCTTATGATAAATATCTATCTTTTAACTTGTTAAAAAATAATAGCAAGTAGAACTTCCAAAATATTTATATTGTTTACATTTTCAATTTAATAATCAACCAATCTATAAAAAAAAGAGGATTGCCCCCCCCCTCCATTACTGACCATTAAGTATATTAAATAGATCATCTTTTGAACTAACAAATATAACACATTTTATTATCATAAAGTAAGTCCAGAATTCAAGAAGTTGAAGTTTTAGTTTTTACCTTTAATTGATTCAAATTAAAAATTCTAGCATCAAACGAGTTTTTAAATCACCTATAAACAGTTCCAAAGATCCCTGTTTTAAAAATTGAAAACAATGTGTTTTAATTTTCACTGAAATAATATTTTCTCTCATTCCATTATATAAAACTGTATAATATAAATAAAGTTTCATGGTCAGTCAAATAACTTCAAACAATGCCATAGATTCTGTTTTATTAATTGAATCAAACATATTGACCAAATCAATAAAAGCAATATATATATATATTTCACTTTTGTTCCCAATATTTTTCTGGCATTTTCCTGTCAACAAAAACACAATCTATATTGTGTTTTGATATTCTAAAATCACATTTAGTCTAAGTAATCATTCATTTATGATTGGAAGTGATATATATATATATGAAAACAAAAATTATTTTGCATCATATCATGTTTTAGTTTTTGGCATAGAGAAATTATTCCATCCAGAATATAAAAAATTCTGTTTAAAGTTTTTAAATCTGAAAAGATCTTCATTCACTGAAACAGAAAATTCCTTTACTGAATTATATTGCAATGTTTCAATGAAAACACTATATAATGAAGAACTACTGTGTCTCAAATAATAAATTTGAAGAACATTCATATATATGTATATTGTTATTTGAAGAACATTCATATATATGTATATTGTTAGATGGTTGTCCAATCATAATAGGAAATAGATTAACAAAAAATTTTGTATTTTGTTGATTTACAGTCAGCCAATTTATCAAAAATAATTTTAGAAGAGATAAAATAGTGGGCTTTTATAAGGCTGGAATATGTTGTATTTTATCATGTTTATTTAAGTTGCCTGGTCTTTTTAAAATGTCAAGACTCTCTCATAATTCTTAAATCATATCTTTTCAAAGTAGTTAGGGTTTTAGTATTATCAAAGTCAGAGGTGTGAACAATTTCTAAAAAAATGCAATTCGCACACCAATATGATTATTGATTGACCCGTATATTTCTTAAGCATAGAATTTCATAGATACATTGTTATTGTAAAAATACTTGATCTTTAGGCTTATGAAAAAATCAAGTTTTTTGTTAATGGAAAAGATACTATTAATGTTGAAATTAGATAGTCATTTACTAATCTTACCAGTGATCCTTTTAATATGTTCAAATTTGATGATTATGGAGTTGTTTTATATTAAAGGGTTTTCTGGTTGACAGAATTATTTATTTTATATTAAAGAGTAAGAAATTTGCAGATAAGGTTACTAGACAATTGTCTAATTTCAACTTTAAGACTAGCTTATCCACTAGCCAAAAACATGTGATTTTTATCCATAAGCGTAAAGACTGAGTACTTTTAAAATACCAAGGGGTCTATGAAATTTCTTATTTACAGTATACAAGAAAATGTGTGAGTCAATTAATAGACATATTGGTATCATAGTTAGGGAGCATAAAAATGGCTTCAATCAAATGTTGATTACATCAACTTTTACATCACATTCTTTAGAAATTAGTCACACCTCTGATTTTGATAAAACTAAAATACTAGGTTGATAATTTTTATTAGTCATACATTAGACTAGAAATTAGGGACTGGTTTCTATCCACTTTTAACACCTTGTGGAGGGATGTAATCATAAACATATGACCAAAGACATGTGAAAAAATTATACTACCTTTTTTGGAAAAATATGATTTAAGAACTATGAGAAAGTTTACTGAAATTAAAAAAAACCCAAATAGTTTAATTGAACATAATGAAATATAGTATATTCTAGCCTTGTAAAAGCCCAATATTTTCTCTTTTTTCTTTTTCTAAAATCATTGTTAATAAGTTATCTGACTGTTCTGAATAGACAACTATCTAATATACATATGAATAAAAATTCTTTAATTCATGCACAATTGCAATGTTGTTATTATTTGAGACACAACAGTTATTCTACATTACATTCTTAACCTTGACAAAGATATATGCAATTTCATAAAAGTGATGGCAATTTAATTCAGTGAAGGATTTCTGTTTTGGTGGATGAAGATGATTTTAGAGATTTTAGGAACTTTAAACAGGATTTTTTGTATGATGGATGGAATGATTTCTCTATGCAGAAAACTAATACAATAGTACGATCCAAAAAAGTTTAATTTTCATCTTATAACTGCGAAAATCTTCTTATAATATATATGTAATAGATAAGTTAATGTTTTATTCAACATAAGAAACCATTTGATAGTGTAAATTGAGTTATTTTATTGGATATATTAGAGATTTTAAGGAAAGACATTTATTAAGAAATTTGTGTTTGAATTTTAAAAAATTTTAAAAATTAAATAATTTCCTCTCTCCTTATTTGTTTAATATCTATTCAGATGAATTATTAAATGATTACTGCTTTAGTAAGTCTAAAATTAGCATTGTGCTTAGAAAGATTTTCTGTAGCAGATTTTCTTGTGGCTGGTTAGGATATATTTAATAAAATGTTAGATAATATTAACCAAGCTTAAAGAAAATGAATGCTAATAAAATAAAATTAATAAAGATAGATGGTGAAGAGAAAAGATTAAAAGTGAGCATTGAATAGAAAGCTTCAGAAGAGTTTAGTAATTTTATATATTAGAAAATTTGATTATCTGATGATAGAAATAGTGATGGGTGAAAGCTTGTTTATATAAAAAAATCTCAATTAGTTTATAAATTTGTAATGATTAAAAAAATATTGCTTTGCATATCTCATTGAGTTGAATATAATTCTGATAACACTACCACGTGGCAGTTATATTTTAAAACAAAAAAAATTAAAAAATGTCTTTGAAAAAAAAAATCAATGAAGTCTGTAATATTTGAATACAAGTATAATTTAGATACTTGTAGTTTAGATGTAATTATAGGCATTTGAAGACAGACTTATAAACTTCCTTCAGCTATCCACTCTATCTCTCACAATTGATATACATGACCACATACATCGGAAAAAGATAAATGATCTCCAATATACATAATTTGTGGTGAACTAGCATTCATCAGTTGGTCCAGATCATCATCCACCATACACAAATATAATCAGTGCTTGGTTTATATTAAGATAACAAATCTTCAAACTTTAACAGACAGGTTTCAATCCACTCCACTCTCCAATTCCTCAGTCATCCATACCATTGAAAATCTGATAATGGATTGTCCAAATCCCTTATTGATGCCAATATTATTGTCATGCTCAGGTTGACTTTAAGTAACTCCAACCATGTCCATTTAATTACCCAAAAGAAGAATGGGCAGGATACAGGCTGAATCTGTAATATCTGAATACAAGTATAATTTTATATACTTGGAGTTTAGATGTAACTATAGGGATTGGAACACAGATTTTCAAGCTTCCTTCAGCTATCCACTCTATCTCATACAACTGATACACATGTCCACACACATGTGAAAAAACAAATGATCTCATTATACATATTTTATGCTGAACCAGCACTCATCAGTTGGTCCAGATCATCATCACCCACACATATATATATAATCAGTGGTTGGTTTATATTAAAATAGCAAATCTTAAATTTTAGTGGTCAAACTTCAATCTGCTCCACCTCCAACTCTTCAGTCATCCATACCATTGAAAATCTGATGATAGACTGTCCCAATTCCTTATTGATTCTTTATATCAAAAGATAAAGATCTGTTGTAGTGATGCCAGCTTTAGTCAATCTCTTATTAAAATTTGTAAATAAATCTTTTTTTTTTTTTTGCTTTCATGAACAGTTTATGTGACTAATTGTGAACAACATTCTAACCAATCAATTCAAAAATAAAGATTTAACATGTTCAATAAGCTGATTGTATAGAATGTCTAGGAATACTATATAATGCATGATGTTTTGGGTCTAAGTACAAAGTTTCATTTTAATTTTTTTTTATACTTTCCATAGACATTGTATAAAATACCTAGATATTATAAAGAATGCCAAATAGTTTTTCAGCAAAGTATGAAAAATACTTTTATTTAAAAGAGATATGCAAAAATTTAACAGATACACAATATAAAATATGGGATATTTCTACATAAAGAGAAAAAGGCCTGTGCAGAATTACTTGTTGCTACAAGGTAGACTGGAATGGCATTAATTGCATTTAACTGACATTTTCAAACAATAGTACTTTAAATTTTGGCATACTTGGTCCTGCAAGTACACTTCAAGTACATCTCCAAATCTTAGTAAGTCCTTGGAACCTAAAGTGAATTGTGATCTGGTATAGAATTGGTTTAAAATTCCTTAAGCAATTCTAAAACAAAAACTACCATTTGTCACAATCATAACAACCACCAACAGATTGTGTGAGTGACACTTATCTTTGTCTACATCTAGGATAGAAACTTGCACAATGGTCCCTGAAGCCACAGGAGGAAATTTTTTATCAGAATCCATTTTCATTTTTTTGGCCTATATTTCGAGATTCAAGTTTGCATTTAATTTTGCTTTCAACAGCATTCTCAATATTAAAGCAAAGTGTACACAAAACATCATCTTTATATTCACAGGCAGCAAGAATGTTTCAGTGATAGTTTATGCATGTTAATGCATCATTGGCTTTTAAACAGAGGAACCACTTTTGTTTTTTTTCACCATTGTAAACTATAGTCATGTTCATATTTTGTGCTATAGAATCTTTTTTTTTGGATAGTGTAGTCTGTTTCTTGTTGTATTGTTGGTATGTTTTCGATTATTATTTCCAGTTGCTCTTCAGTCCGTATGTTTTGTAAAGCATCTTGGGGGAAGGAAGACATTATGATGCCCACTTTAGGTTTGCAGGAAGAGAATTTCATATAATGTTCTTTTAATCCTGGAATAAAATTCTCGCTTTGCGGCATTAAATGTTATTACTTTGCCAGTTTTGCTTTTAGCATTTTATAGAATGCTTAGGAAATGTGTGAAATTCTAAGCATTTTATAATTGAACATTTCATTTTTGGAATTCCGGTTTTTGCAATTTGTCGATATCAAATATGCAGATTTTATTTTTGCGGAAATAATAAATATCAAAAATAATATATAAATTAGTCTTGAATTGTGTCATAAAACTACATTATGAGAACTTATTAATGTAAACCCACATACATCACACATTGAAAAAATATTAATAAATTACAACATACCAATTTTATCCATTCCCCAATGTAAGGAGTATTTATTTGCGATTTATTGCAGTTTATTCCAGCCAGAATATTTCCTATTTTTAAATACGAATTTAAAATTCTCTCATAAATTCAATTTGTAAAAATTTTTGTATAATTTTTTAAAAATATATATACGTTGTTCAAGTTTTTTTTTATAAGTTATCAATTGTAAAGCATATATATATATTTTTAATAAGGCCAAGAAATGAAAAAAAATCAAGGGTTCAAAATGATGAATTGTAAAGCATATATATATATTTAATAAGGCCAAGAAGTGAAAAAAAAATCAAGGGTTCAAAATGATGATGGCGAGGGGTCTTTATTCACACTATAGTTAGTTTAATTAAATAAATAATTTTTTAAATTAATATTAAACCATAATTTTTAACGCAGTAATTACTTGTTTTTTTTTATTCCTTTAAAAAGTATGTTTAAGGATAGAATAAAAATAACCTAGCAAACTACCGGAACTGATTATAGATTATGCGCAGTACTGCAGTGTAAATGCCATTATTAATGGAGGACAAATCTTTTATCGTTAAATTAAAAAGTAATTAAATTTCTGAAAAAATTGCAGTAATATGCATGTAATTAAAAAATATTTTGTATAGATCTTTATTATAACATTTTCAAAAATCAAATATTAGAAACACACATTTCACAAATTTAATATTTTGATAATGATCGTGAAAGTTTTCAAATTATCACTAAAATTTTGGAAAAGTAAAATAGTACCGTAATAATAATTTTAAAAAAAAAAAAAAACTGTAAAAAGGAATATGTTAATCAACTTTACTAGAAGCATTACATTGTTTATAAAAAAACACATAGAAGAAATATTGAATATATTTTATTGATAGGATTATGGGTGAGTATTAAATTCTTTCAAAGCAATATAAACTTGTAAATATATTATCTAAATATATAATTTAATTTCAGAATAGTTATATTTTAAATTGATATAAGAATTCACTGGTGTAAACTTTATTGATTAATTAAAGAAAGAAAATAGTTGTTATGTTGCTAATGTTGCATGCATTATTACGATTTTAATTTAGAGATATTTGTGTTCTGTTTACAAATCCATAGAAACGTAGTAGGCGCATGCGTATTTTATTTTATCGTTTAATACTTGTTTGGGAAAAATATTAAAATAATAATAAATTAAAAATATAAATGTACATTTTGCTATTGTAAATAAATTGAATTATCTAAATGTAAATTACATTTTTCGTCAAGAAGCCTATATTATCTATGTTTAAATAGACGAGGACGAATAAAAGTAGCTTTCATGTTAAAGTTTTTATTATAATTTATTGTTCAAACAATTGTTTTATTAACAGCTGTTTATTTAAACCGGATTATAACATTTTTTAAAGTGCAGTTCTTTCTAATAATATATGAATAAAAATGTAGTCAATATTCCTACACAATAGGAACCAACATAACTAATATTAACAAAAGTTATTTATCCACTATTTTTTACCCATAGTTTCAATGATTTAACGTAATGGTGTGATTAGTGGGCTAACTGGCCAAATGCTCTTGCGTGAAGGGGGAAAAAATCAGTTTGATTTATTGAGGATAATTAAACTCAATGTAACTCATGACTGAAGATCACACGACTAAACTAAGATTAATTTTTAGAAGCAATCAAGATTTGTATTAAATTTTTAATTATTTAACGTTTTATTCATATATTTTTATTACCTTGTTTTCACATATATATCAGTCACAAACTTTAAAGTAATAATCAAAATGTAGCCATTAGGATTTATTATAAATAAAAAAAAAACAAATTTACATAAATGTAACAAATATTTATACGATTTACAAACATTGGTTTATGGTTAAATATTGAAACCCAATAAAATTCATAGATATTTTTCTGTAAAAATGAAATATAGTTAAATATGTACACTGGATATTAATATGCATTATTGATACTAATCAAAAAGATATTAAGCACTAATGCATAAGAATGGCAATCAAATTTCTTTGGTATAAATTTCAGATTTTATTTAGGCAAATTTGAAATGATTTGATAAACTATAAATCATATTATTTCTTTATGTTCATATAAGGCAGAGGGAAAACTTTTAGACAATGTCAGATTTCATTAATCATTAGTAGAGAATAATCTCTAGTAAATTATATATTTTATCAATAATTGTGTAGACTTTGGGAGTGAATAATATTTTTCACTCTTATTTGCAGAAATTTTTTAGATCAAAAAGATCTTGAAGTCATGATCATTATACTATTTAAAAAAGAGAAACCACACATTATTTTGATATTAATCACACTAAAAATTATTAAAAACAGGTATTGAACTGATATTTTATTTTTGAAGGTAACTAGATTAATGAATGTGAGAAATGTATTATAAAACTTAATATGATAAAACAATTTAGTTGCATGTTAGGAATGAGAAAAGCAGATCTTATTACTAAATTATGGACAAATAGATATATGCAAAAATATCTTTTCTTTATTATAAAGTCTGCATATTGTTATCAAAAAACCATCTATATGATAATAGTGAATTTTCTATAGAATATCTTCTTCTATTAAATAGATTATCATTACTGGTTATTTCTTCAAGAAATTTAAGGAACATACAATAATTGTAATCAGGATTTACACAGGTGGAAGATGTTGTGTATCCCACTTAAACTTTGAGTGGCACTCTGATTGACTAAGTCTAAATATGTGAGACTGGAAAATTTGATCAAATAAACTAACTCGGTAGTTAGAAAAGAATCTGGTATATTCTGATTGGATTAAATTATTAATGGATTAAAAAATAATCACTTTTTTCATTAATGATATGCTTTGTTTTATCCTGAAGTACAAATTTCTGTTTTCAAGGGATTCTAAATAGAATAACAGAAAATAATTATGGGAAGTGTTATCAGTCATGACTTGATAAGGGATTGACTTATTGAGATAAGTAAACCATTTAATTATAAGAATTTTAAAAATTATACTTCATTATTAATTACAGATTTGTAAGTTTCTTAATGTATCAATAATAAATCAAACTCTCACCTATTTGAATATTATTTTATCATTGAATCAATATATTTTGGCTAATGCCTCATGTAATACAGATTATAAAATTTTTTGTTTTACCAATCTGTTATTGTTGTAATTAATAATTGTGAAAATTAGATGAGGTTTTGAGTAGAAGATAGATTATCCAATCTGCTAGAATCCAGTGAAAACTTAATTAAACACTTTTTTAAAATGTGCTTGAACTGCCATAATGTGAGTCAGGTAAAAGTAAAAATATAATATTTTGTCTTTTAGTTTCCAAAGTAATATCCTTGTGGATATTTTCACATGAATATCTTATATGAATTCTCATCATAGGTCACAAATAGGTGAATATTTTCATCTTAGTCAAAGTGCTGTGTAAATAAATTATTAATTAATAAAATAGGACACAATAGACCATAATTATTTTTAGGAACTGCTATTTTAGCAATGGCAGTCACATTTTTTGTTAGGTCCTCTTAGATTTTTGATCAACTGTCATAATGAGTTTTGCATATCAATAAATTTATTTGTCAAAATATTTTCCAATTTTCTATACAGCTTGACTATCAGCAACAATGTGGTGTTGTCAATAAACAAGATATGACTGCCTTGAATATGATAGAAAAGTTATTTAGTAAATTTCATGGATTTCCTTTAAATTTGGCTGGATATTGTTATTTTTTTTTTTCATTTTTTGAATAAACAAATCTTGCATAACATCATATAATAAGTTTATTGCTATAATTTTTGTTTTATTTGCAAATATAGGAATATCTATTTTCATGAGATTTCTTAAAACATTCATTATATGAGATCGGAGTATCAATTCATAAGATCTAAAAATTATCTGATTGATATTATTATTAAGATGGAAATGTGGAGATAATCTGATTATAAATCTGGATCTATCATAGCATCTATAGAAATTTAGTGATTATTGAGCTTTTTAGTAATTGTTGAAGGGGTGTGTGTGTTCATTATAATGAAGATAAATAACAATTGGTAAGATCTTTTGAAAATTATCTGATTGATATTATTAGGATGGAGATTTGAAGATAATCTGATTATTAATCTGGATTTATTATAGCATCTATAGAAATTTAGGAATCAGAAGAGCTTTTCTAATTGTTGGAGAGAAATGCTCTGAGTTCATATGCATTATTATGAACATAAATAAAATTGACACTTCCAAAAAGAAGAAAATTTCTCAAATTGTAGTAAAGGATCTGTGTCAAGAAAAACTTTAAATTGATTCACTTTCAAATCAAAATTATTTTATGGCTACTCATTATTAAATTAAAATGAGAAATAGATTATAGTAACAAAATATATCTAAGTAACATTGCAGCCCCCCTCCCCCTCATCAGCAACTTTACTATTCAGAAAATATTCTTGATGGCAAGAACATCAAAGAGGTTTATTTAAAGCAAAATTTTCACACTGAGAATGGCAAATATATTTTTACATAGTTCATTATCAAAATAATACATATTATCTTCTCTTTCATTGTCTATTTCTGACACGAACTCATCATAATTAATAGAGCCTGTTGTAGCTCTTGGAAGGCTAACGTTTACACAAATATTTTTCAATAATTTTATATTAGGTAGATCCCTACTTTGGATGGAAAATAAAAATTTTTTTTTAGATAAGGAGTGAAATATTTAATGACCTTGTTTACTTTTGGTAATTGTGTTTTTCCATGAGAGAAATATTTGTTTTAGCTCTAATTGAAATAAATGTTTGACTCTTGGTTATTATCATCTCTAGATGATAATAGCCAAGAGTCAAACATTTATATGTAGATTAATATTTTCAATGGTGATATGATTACTGAGGCAAAAAGTCATATTAATTTTATTAGTATACTTAATAATAAATTGCTTTAATTACGAAATCATAACTGTGTCTTTGAAGAATTTGAAAACATTTGTTTCACAAAATGCCAATAAGCCTTCAGTTGGCAAGTTGATGTTATTAGTGATATCACCTTACTTCAAGGCATTCACATAGTTTACATAATCAGACCATACAGAAACTTATCAATTTTATTATCTATTAATTGCATAAGTGAGAACATTTTTGACTCTCAGCTTTGAAAAGTTAAAGATCTCTTGTTAATTTTCTGTTTAATTTTGCATATGTAAATATGTGTATATAAATTTAAAAAAAAATAAAAATATTAATCAATAAATTCTTGAACTTCTGTAAAAAGGAAGTACTTTTTATTCCATATTCATAATCATTTCAACTTAATGTAGCTAAATCAAAATCTTTGTGATAGCCCAAGCTTGATGAAGTTTTACATTAGTCTTCTACTGATTTATTAACTTCCGTATTTTTACATACAAATTCTATTATTTTTCATTTTTTATTGTCCTGTTCTTCCATCATAACATCAACACGTCTTTACATGTACACTTCACATTATTTCTATTACTAAAGGAAATTATTACTAAAGGAAATAGAAATCCATTCTTTTACATTTTTACTGCTACCATATTAAAAAGTTTTAATAGTATTTAGTAATAAATCCAATTTTATATTCTACAATCAGCAAATATATATTTATAAATATTTTAACTTTTATTACATATATATCAGTGTAATTTTTCATTATGATATAAACATTTTAAACCAGTCATTTTATGATTTTAAGGAATCTTAGAACTAGGATGAACATATTCATGTTTACATTATATATATGTGCATATAAAAAAAATCATATAATATTAAAATACTAATAAATTAATAACAATTCTAAAATTCTGTCAATACAATGGTATCTTTTCAATTGAAAAAGTCTGTTTATGCAATAGATGAAACATGACTGTGATAGAATTTTAGTCTAAGTTTGTTATTATGTTAGTATTTTAATATGATATATTTTTCTATTTTATTTTTGTATTACTTTAAGTAGTACATTAAGCAGTACATAATATATATATATATGTGTGTGTGTGTGTAAACATTCAGAATAAAAACATTTGCAAATGCTCTATTAAATATTGCACAATGTATCGTTACCTACTATTATGAGGCTTTTGCAAATTATTTAGATATAGCATTTGGAGATGCCTTCATTCCAAATATGTTTACCTAATATTTCACTGTGTAAAAATTTCTTTTTGGGCAAGGTTTGCAGTTGGCTGATCCATATTTTTAATCAATGTGATAGTTCAACTTTTTACACATTAGAGAACTTTTTTACCCTGTATAGTTTAATGACATGGGAGAATGGTGATTGTAGAACTCAAGATCTATGAATCTTAGCTTTAATTATTCTATTTCCAGAGTTTAAATTTTTTATGAACTTTTGAGCAACAAAAATTCAATTATTTTTTTTCAAATCACATTATTTTTTTTGGAAAATCATTCAAATTATCATTAGGTAATTTTAGTATTTTAATTTTAATTTTTCCATTATTAGTCTTTAAAATATAAACATTATTAATTACACCTGCCACAGCAGTTTCAGCTAAGACAATCATGAGTGCTACTGCTATAGTTACTATTAGGTATATTTTAAAGATAAATAATTTATTTGTGATAAAGAAGAAAGAGATAATTTTACTTTTGTTGTCATTCTTAATAAGATTTTGAATATCAGACTTCTGTCAGAAATTATCTTTTATTGGGTTATATATTTTGCAGAATTTTTTATTACAGTAGATTGACTTACTAATTAATCTTTGTTTTTTCGATTTTATGATGATTGGAAGAAATTGGAACAAATTTGATAATTGTAGTTTTATTTATGGATATATTTACTAGTGATTGAATTAAAAAGAGCTTTACTAAAATGAGATATATAAATAACTAAAAAAATTGATTTCAAATTAGTTAGTTTTTCAACTAAAAATAAAATTTAAATATTGAATTATTTTCCAAAATTGATAAATTATTATAAATATAATCAGACAAGAACACTAATAATTTTATTTTATTAAAAAGTAAAGATATAATTTGAAATTTATTTATATTGGAGTTTGGATTTTATATTTTTATAACTGTTGTCAATCTAATGACATTCTTCATTAGATTGCAAGATTTTTTTCATGCTAAATTTATAGTAATTCTCTGCCATGCTAAATTTATAATAATTCTCTGCCATTGTTTGATCTTCTGGAATTTAATTATGCAAAACAGTACACAATTATTTCATGAAGATAAGAAAAAAACTAAAATTTTAATGATAATTTATTTGATCTACATGAGCTAATTTCCAAACATTTTAGAGTTAATTTAGAATATCACATATGTTATAAAAATATGTGCAGTCTTTATATTTTTTATTAATTATAACTTGAGTTTTGATTCAATTAGCAATGCTATAAATTAAGAAAAATTCTTAGGGATATATTAGAACATTTCATTGTATTTATAATGAGTCTCTGTGTGAAACTAGAAGTTACAGTTAAAGCAGGCTAAAGTGAAGTTTCATATTGAGAGTAAAGTTAAACAGTTGTCATATCTATACTGACTGATTAGATTAAGGCAAAAGATTGTCAGTAATGGTGGTAGAAATAACAGCCATAGATATATTGATGAGACCACACTTATAATTAGACAAGATCTCAAGATTTAGTGAACAAAAAAATATAGTTAATTTTTATAAGAAAACAGACAGCACCTAACTTTATGAAGGAAGATTTTGTAGTTATAGTTTTTACTTTATTGGATTATTCATCAACAACAAAAGATTTACAGGTCAAGAGATTTATTCTTGACTAACAATTGGCAGAGTTGTAATGAAAATCCTGGAAAATATTTTTAGATATAGGCTATGATTCTCTATTGAATGGGAAAGTTAGTCACTGAAGAAGAATGATAGGTAAAGTATTTTATGCTTGTAAACCATGATGTTGGTGCAGATTTATAATTGCAGAACAAGAAAAATGAAAGAATAGAAACTTAAGCTCCTACTTTAAGCATAAATGTTAAGTCATATGAATTGATCTAATTCATTAGAAAAGTATATAATTCTCAGAAAAGTTGGTGATGAAAGATGAAGAGAATTACTAATAGTGAAATGGATAGACTAGTTCACTATATTATTGAATGTTTATACATCAATAGATCTTTTTAAATTTCATTGCTATTCAGTGTTCAATAATGTTAGATTGCAGAAAAATTTATAAAATTGGTGAATAAAATAAGCATTAATAATAATAGTATAATTAATAATGTACATTTAAATAAAAGTTGTATTGGAGAAATTATTAATTAAAAGTAAGAAATGATATAGATGGAAGAGTTGAATAAAATGTTGGAGATTATGAATTAGGAGTAAGAAATGGGAAAGGAGAAAGACTGATAAGTTTTTGTACAGAAAATAGTATTATAGGAATGAATCTATTGTTTAAAAATTACAGGAAGCTAGTTTCTATATGAAAAGCTCCAAATGATTCTTAAAAATAGATTTAAATTAGATGCTTTAATTCAAAGTAGATTTAGAAATAATTTTAAGAGTGAATTGCATATCTGGAATTGAAATAGATCGTAATTTATTAATGGTAAAATAGAGATATTTTTAAAGAGTAAGAACTGATATATGAACATAATAAATAAGTATGTATATTAGAAAATGATTTTCAAAATTGTTGGATAAGAGAATAAGTAGAAACAAAATATTCAGTAATTTAGGCAACAGAATTATAGCAGAAATAAGATTTCAAAAAAGTTGTGGCTTAATACTGTAATGATAAATAAAATAGCAAAGATGATGTGAAATATGAAATCTGTATAGGTGTGCAGGTGGATTTAAGAAAAGTATAGATGAGATGACTGGAAAAAGCAAACTAAAAACTTTAAAGAAGTATGGTTCTTGGGATTGACTTCTTGAAGCTATTAAAATTAAAATATTATAGAAACAGGTACATGAAATGTTGGAATGAGGCCTGAAAAAAGTGGGAAATTTGTCGGAAATGAAAAGAAGATTGGATATTGAGAAACTCTATGAAATAAGATGGATTTATTGTGAAGAAAAAAATGTGAAGAAAGTGTAAGAATTTTGCACTTTAGAAGAAAAAGTAGATGCATTGTAATAAAATAAATTTTTATAAGTAGCACTGTATAAAGTGATAGATTAATGGTAATAAGAATAGAATTATTTCCAAGAGATCTTGTTAGTATATAGATATACATGGCAAGTAGTGAATGTGATAATACTAAAGTAGAAAAAATATACAAAAAAGTAAAAAAAAATGTCATTGGAAATTAATTTTAAAATGTTTGAATAATGATAATGGGGGATTGAAATACTTTGGTAGAACAGAGAATAGATGGTAACACTGTTGGAGGTTTTGAGTTGGTGGGGAAGAAGTGAAAGATTACTAATTTTTGTAGGAAAAAAAATGCATTGTAATTGTTTAAAAATCATAAAAGGAAGATTCAAGAAGATAATATTTTGATTCAAAGCAGCTTTAGATAAATTAAGAGAATGATTATCTTAGAGCTGATGCAGATTGAGATCACTGTTTAATAATGATAGAATTGGCAAGAAAGAAATGAACAATTGATAAATTAAAAAAGAGATTTTGCAGAAAAAATAATAAATTAAAAAAATAATTATTAATAATAGTATAATTGATAATGCAAATTTAAATAAAATTTATATTGGAGAAAAATTTTAAAGATGTTTTAATAATCAAAAGGTCATGGAGTAAGATGAATAAATTGTTAAAGAAAAATGTGAATTCTGTAGTGTAACAGGAACTGAGTTCAAGCCCTGTTACAAAAGAAGAGAAAAAGGATAGAAGGGTTTTCATTTTCTTTGTGTATTATTTATTTATTTGTAAAAGTCGCACTTACAAGCACATATATATTTACTGGGGTGAGAAAGAATGACGGTGGTTACTTTTGTTGTTATGATCCCAGAGAGTAATTAGCCAAATGTTTTTCTTATTGTTTTAGAAATAGATGGGAACTAATTTTTGCTATCTTACTCTCTAAATTTATTTGTTTTAAATATTCAGACCTCGCCAAAATAATTTTAATTAAAGAAAGAAGGAGGAGAAAGGAAGCAAGGAATGTGGAATGTACTGTGTAAATTAAATTCTTTTGACTTTTTTTGTTGATTTTCAAATTAAACAAAAAGTGTATCTAAAAGTTAAAAAAAAAAATAAGGTAAGTAAAAATCGATATGGCTAAGTGGTTTGTTTCATTGTTCTTTATTTTCAAAATATATATTTTTGGAACAAAGACGAAGTGCCAGAGATAAGAACAAGGAAATTTTTTTTTTTGAGATTATTAATTAGTCGACCAAGAGGAAAGCAAGATGCTTATAAAAATCTGTCAATGAACATACCAAGAAAAAAATTAATAAATCTACCACAAAGTAGAAGGGGAGATGTGGAATAAACTATCATCACCATCCTCTCATTGCTAGGTAAAGGAGTTTTTGTAAACTGAAAATAAAAAATTCTGTAAGAAAACTTCATGAACCACATGTGATAAAGTTCTAATCATGCCGGAGTTCATGTTCATGATCCAACTCTCTCTGCCATCTTTGCCATGAGAACCTATTGTGATATCCATTGCCTTAAGTATACCACTTTCAATCATGGACCACAACAACTGGATCTAGTCCACTATGTCCATCTCTCTTGGAAATTATGTGAAAGAATTAAAAAGGAATAAATTGTCAGGAGATGGACTCAACTGGAATGCACAAATAGGCAAGATAGACCCTAAGTTCTGCAAATGCTAATTCCGGGATTCTAAGGTAATGAGTGCACTCAGAGACATAAATGTAAGTTCTGTTTCATTAATAAATACTGGTAAATATAAAATTGCATCATTTCTAATTCATAAACCCAATCAAATCAAATAGTGTGACAATTTTCTTTTCTCTTTTTAATTGTGAATCATAAAATAATAATATTGTATCATATACATGATTTCTGCTATCTTATAATAAATGCTAATGGATTTTCTAATTAAACCGTTTAATTCATTTCCACTTATGTATTACACAATTACTTGTGTATTTTATGATTAACATAATATATTTGTGTATGTGTCAGTATGACTCCAACATAGAACAGATTAGAAGGGTGTGTGGGAATTTTTTAAAACTATAGTGGGAATTAAAGAATAGGAATGCAAAAGAAAAAAGTGTTTACTTGGAAAGCTAGTTTACTCACTGTATCTTCTCCAGCATATTGCGCTACCATATCCTGAGCATGAGCTAGTTTAAGACTGGCAGGATTTTATTGCTGTGTCAAACAAATTAGTAGTAGACTATGATTCTTGCTAATGAGCAGGATTGGTGCTTGGTAATGGATAAAAAGCTGTTGACCATAAAGGAAGAAAATCAAAACTGGGAGGGATAGGATTATCCAAAATTACCAATATGTATGAGATATTTTTATGGCTGTTTTTTTCTCCAACCCTTAGAATGACCCACCAACTGAAAATTTTGACCAAAAGGGAAATGACTCAGAACATGGGGAAAATTTCATATGGGAAGGGCTGTTTGATTTGATTAATTATATATATATAAATTCTCCCACTGTAACAAAAAAAGAAATAATTGTTAGGATTGGTTCAGATTGATGTAATTTGCTGACCACAGATAGATCTAAAATAGAAATAAATAGGATAGTAATGGTGGGCATTTCATTAAAATGGTGCCCAACATGGGGGCATTTGAAGAATGGAGATCAGTAAAGTAGATACTCCTGAAAGATATGAAAGGTGTAGTGGTTGATGTTAAAAAATTTTTTTCGAAAAAAAAAAGAGGAAATTATTTTTTTTTAGATGGAGAATGGTGTTGCTGTTGGAGAGAGATATAATATGGAAATTTGAATTAGATAATCAATTAGGGCAAAAATGTCAGGTTGCAAAATTGTCAAGGGGATGGGATGTTGAACCCAGCATGTACTATCAGTATAAGTAGAAAATACCACAGCCAAAAAATGAAGGATAACCAGATCAAAGAGAAATATGGACTAAGAAACCATGATATGAACTGGTAAAGTAAAAATATTCAAGAGCACAAGTGGGGCAAATATAAATAGGGCATATAGAATATTTACAAAGATATTTCAGAGTAAATAAAATATCAAAAGAATAAAGTAATGGTAGCCTAAGACCACTTAGAAAAGCATGCCCTTATGTGGTGGAAATCACCAGCTAGTCATGCAGAGAGCTTTGGAGAATACAGAATAACATTAGAGAAGACTTTTTGGTTGGAAGGCCAGCAAGAAAGGGTTAAATGGCCGATGATGGGGCACAAATATCAAGAACACAGCACAGAAAATGACAATTTTGCAGACAATAGGTAGCCATATCGAGAAGCTTGGAAGCATGCAAAATGTAAGGATATGTGTCAAAATTATAGTTTGGCAATAAAGTGCATGTTGGAAAGGATTAATAAATCAGCTAAGGAAACATAAAGTGTTAGATATGTTTGAGGTGAGCAACTATCAACATAGATTAGAAGGCAGGGAAGTTAGAAAGATAAACAGAATGCGAATATATGATCATAAGGGTGAGGAGAACAGAAAAAGGAAAATGGATAAGGGGAAATTATCAAGCTCAATCTATGCAGAAAAAGGGAGACAAGTAGGATAGGGAACCTCATATGTTCAAGGAAGACAGAGTTCCAGAATAATGTCCCACAAACTTGCCCAAAAATCATTGTCAGTTTCAGAGAAAAAAGGGTACATAGATTCTGGAAACCAGGTTTCTGAAATATCAGAGAAGTTATACCTATAAATATTAAGGGAAAGCCAATGATACAAATACTTCCACTAAAAGCAACCCACATTACCATGGCAAATAATCGTAAGTCAAAGATAGAGCCCTGACAAGTGTGTCAAAGTAAAAATCAACAAGAAGGTCACTTCACATATATTCTTGATCATGAAAGATTTAATTCATGTGATTTTCTACACAGACACAAGTGGAGTCTTTATTACAAGAAAGAACAGCTGATATTTGAAAATGGTATTATATGGTTCTATTGGAATACTGAAAATCAGAAAGGAATCGATTGAAAGCATTATTAGAGAAAAAGTGGAGGAAGTCAGAATGGCAAGGGATATGGGGAAATCAAAGCTGGGAGAAATGATGATGAAATATAATCAGGTTTTCTCTGATGTCGATTTAAAGGTTTGAGCAAAGGATTAGATACAATCTTTTCAATCAAGATCATATCCCATACTGCATCAGTACAAAGGGATGTAAAGAAGCAAATTGACCAGATGTTGGAATGGGCAATAAGGTCAAACAAAATGCTTGTTGCCATATTGTAACCCCCTTGTGGTGGTAAAGAAAAAAGATGGGACTATTTGGTTGTGCCTATATGCCAGGCAACTAAATAAAATAACAGGATTGCAGCATACCTCCACCCATGCATGAACTGTTGAGCAAATTTAATGGAAAGAAAATCTCCACATTTGATTTAACAGCCAGCTACTGACAAATAGTGCTACACCCTGAAGACCATAAGTATACTGCCTTTAGGTTTGAGGGCTATTCATACCAATTTTATAAAATGCCATTTGGCCTTATAAACAGTGGAATGGGGTTATAAAAATGCCTTAATTAAGTACAATCACAGGAAGTCAAAGATCTGGAAACCATGTATGTGGATGATGTCTTAATAGCATCATTCTTGATGAAAAGCCATCTTAGAAAATAGACATTTTCCTGGTAGAAATGCCAAAAAAGAGAAATTCTCTGTGTAGAGTTGAAGTGTTTTTGGGGCATGTGGTATGGGCCCAGGGGATTTAACCACATCCCGATAAAGTCATTGCCATTTGGGATTTTCTGACACCTCGATCAAGGAAACAGGTACATTCTTTCTTAGGCCTCTGCAATTTTTATAATCAATTTCAGGAGTGATCTGTGGAGAGAGCAGAACCACCATTAAAACTATTAAGGAACCATGTTCCACAGAAATGGGAGAGCAGGCTCAAGTGTTTGAAGATATTAAAGAGGGGTTTTAAAACCAAGTGATGCTCCCATTCCCCAACTTCAACAAACCCTTTTTGGTGCAGACAGATAGCAATGGTTATGGGATCAGGGCAACTTTGTCACAAATCCAGGAGGACAGCCAGATAGAAATGCTATATTTTATAAGATGGTTACTCAAAGACCCTGAAATGAACTATACTACAACAGAAAAGGAGGAATTAGCCATCATATAGGCATTTCAGAAATTCAGACCACTTTTGTTGGGATCGAAAATAATCATAATCACCAATCATAAGATCCTAGCTTTCATTGATCACAGCTACTTAACTAATAGCCAATTAATGCACTGGAGTTTATTTTTCCAGGAGTACCATTATATGGTGCTACTGCAAAGGGTCAGAGAATATCATAGCAGATATTTTGGAGTTTATTTCTCCAGGAGTACCATTATATGGTGCTACTGCAAAGGGTCAGAGAATATTATAGCAGATATTTTGAGCCATAATCCTGCCAGATACTGATCTCAACATTTAAAATGTGATAACTTGTACATTGTGGGCATCAATTTGACCATAGACAAAAGTGTGGAGAAGAATCTGGAGCAGCTGGGTCACCATCAAAGAAGGAATGAGAAATTAATACTACTAATAGCCTTGTTAGAAAAGGAGCCAAACAATATAGGTTGGGTGGGAAAGAAGAGGGAGAATTATCGAATAAGAGATGAAATACTACAATATAAGGTCAGAGATGATCCCAAGAAATGGAAGTTGTTTCTTCCAAGCCACCTGAGAGGGGCAGTGGTAAATCACATTCACAAACTGTATGGGCACTATGGTACACAAAAAATGGAACACCTGGTTGGAAAGTGGTTTTATTGGCCAGGCATGCATGGCAGCACCATTTAACATCCTGGACAATTGTGAGGTGTGCCAAAGAGCTAAACCAATGAATAGAAATTACTCTACACCCATGATCTCCATGATACCAGACAAACCTCTGGAAGTGATGGCAATGGATTATTATGGACCACTTTCCTCCATTTAACTGAAAACAATACTTAGTGCTTCATAACTGCATACCCTGAAGCCCAGGTGAATATCAAAGAGACAACCAGGGTCCTCAAAAATAGCCATTTTCCATCGGCATGAAATTCTAAAATCCTATTGTCTGACCATGGTAATTATTCCATTCATTTCAAGAGAATGGGAAAAGTGGATCCATAAACATGATATAAGGCATATATTGACATCCATTCAAAATCCTCTGTACAACTTGTGAGCAAGTATGCAGGAGCTGGGATGGATATTTAGGACCTAAACACTCGACAATCACTATGGTTGGGCAAAGTGTCTTCTGCAAGTTTTGAATTATATCATTTGGTCCATTAATGAATCCACAGGTTTCGCACCAGTGCAATTGCATTTAGGACAACACCTTCCTTGGGTAGTGAAAACAATTTTGCCAGGAACTGAAGACAGAGCAATAGACCATGAGGCTGATTGCATGCTAGCTCACCAGAAAATGATTAGAGGAAGCAAACACAATAACAGCATAACCCAGAAGATTCATCAATATTTCAAAGTAGGGGACCAAGTACTAGTAAAAATTCCTCACATGAGCGATCTGGGAAAGTTCATATGCAGGAAATGTTGCAACCTATATGAAGGCCCTTTCACCATTTGTGTGGAGTCAGGGTAGGAATGCATTTTGGGTAGATACCGGGCAAGGGATCAAGGGTATATATAATGCCAGGTCTTTAAAGCCTGCACAATAATCATAGGGTGTCTCCCTCACATGGGAGACTGTAGCCTTTCATTATGAAGAGGGGGGGAGAAAAGAGATAGTGTCAGAATGTTTTTTGGTAGCCCTCAAAATGAGATTCAAAATGAGATAAATCTCATTTTGAAGTCTTTTAAATGGGGTATCAGGAACTGGGTTCAAACCCTATTACAAAAGAGGAAAAAGATGATAGAAGAGTTTTTGTTTTCTTTGTGTATTTATTATTATTATTTATTTATTTGGAGAAATCGCACAGACAAGCACGTATATATTTACTGGAGTGAGAAAGAATGATGGTGGTTGTGGGTTAATATGTATATAGATCAATATTGTTTTTAAAAGAAAAAAAAAGTAAAATTAAGAGAGAATTTAAAGCATATAAAAAGTTCTTTTTGTTGTTATGATTCCAGAGAGTAATTAGCCAAATGTTTTTCTTATTGTTTTAGAAATAGATGGAACTAATTTTTGCTATCCCACTCTATTTTAATAAATTGATTTATTTTAAATATACGGACCTCGCCAAAATAATTTTAATTAAATAAAGAAGAAGGAGAAAGGAAGCAAGGGAATGTGGAATGTACTGTGTAAATTAAATTCTTTTTTGGTCTATTTTCAAATTAAACGAAAAAGTGTATCTAAAAGTTAGATAAGGAAAAACCAACATGGCTAAGTGGTTTTTTTTTTCATTGTGCTTTCTTTTCAATATATATATTTTTGGAATAAAGGAGAAATGTCAGATAAGAAAAAAGAAATAGTTTTTTTTTTAGATTATTAATTAGTCACTAAGGGGAAAGCAAGACGCTTATAAAAATCTGTTGATGGATGTACAAAGAAAAAAATTAGAAGGCGAAACATGGAATAAACTGTCATCACTGTCCTCTCATTGCTAAGTGAAGGTGTTTTTTTTTGTAAATTGAAAATAAAAACTCTGGAAGAAAACTTCATGGACTGCATGGGGTAAAGTTTTAATCATTCCAGAGTTCATGTTCCAGCTCTCTCTGCCATCTATGCCATGAGAACTCATTATATATCCATTGCACTAAGTATACCACTTGCAATCATGGACCATGACAACTGGATCTAGTGTACTACGTCTGCCATCTTTGGAAATTGTATGAATGAATTCAAAAAGAATATGTTTGTCAGGGAGATGGATTCAATAACTGGAACACACAAACAGGCAAGATGACGCTAAGTTCTGCAAATGCTAATCCCGGGATTATAAGGTAACGAGTGTACTCAGAGACATATATGTAGGTTCTGTTTCATTAATAAATACAGGTAAATATAAAATTGCATAAACCCAATCAAATCAAACACTGTGACAATTAATTTTTTTATGTATGTATATTTTTAATTTAATTTTCTTTTCTCTCTTTCTAATTGTAATTTATAAAATAATAATATTATATCATATACATGATTTATACTATCTTTTTATAATAAATGCTAATAAATTTGCAATTAAACCATTTAATTCATTTTCACTTATGTATTATGCAATTTTTTGTGTATTTTATTATTAACTTAGTAATATATATGTGTATGCATTGGCATGCCTCCAATAAATATTTGAAGTAGAACAGATTAGATAGAAGGGTGTGTGGGGATTTAAAATTTTTTTATTTTAAACTATAGTAGGAATTAATGTAGAATATGTATTTCAAAAGAAAAAAAAGAGAAGAGTGTTTGCGTGGAAAGCTAGTTTACTCGCCGTATCTTCTCTGGCCTATTGTGCTACCACATCCTGAGCATGAAATAATTTAAGATGGGCAGGATTTGATATTGCTGAGTCAGACAAATTATTGTTAGATTCTACAATTCTTGCTAATGAACAGGATTGGTGCTTGGTAACGGATAAAAAGCCGTTGATCGTAAACGTTGAAATCTATGAAGGAAGAAAGTCAAAACTGGGAGGGATAGGATTTTCCAAAAATTACTGATATATATATATATATGATATTTTTGTGGCCAGTTCCTTTCTCCAACCCTTAGAATGACCAATCAACAGGGAAATTTTTGACAAAAAGGGGGAATGACTCAGAACATGGGAAAACTTCATTCAAGAAGGGCTGTTTGATAAAACATATATATAAATTCTGCTGCAACAAAAAAAGAAATAATTGTTAGTGGTTCAGGTTGATGTAATTTTCTGACCACAGATAGATCTAAAATAGAAATAAATAGCATAGTAATAATGATAGGCATTTCATTAAAGTAGAAAGTGATATGAGACATAAAACTGAGGATCTAAAATAGAAATAAATAGCATAGTAATAATGATAGGCATTTCATTAAAGTAGAAAGTGATATGAGACATAAAACTGAGAGAAAATAATTAGAAGGTCATTATAGAGAAATTGAGAAAATATGTATAAAAAAGACAGGTTTATTAATTTATAATAAAAGAAAATGTTTTGAATGGGAGAAACAGAGATGCAAAAATGAAGTAATAGTTAAAAACAAAAATAACAAAATGTTAGCAAAAAAAAAGCTAATAGAAAAGATTGGAAGAATATATCAATAATTTATATGATAAAAATAATAAGTTTTCATCTTTATTAATTTAAAATAGAATGAAATAGGCTGTGAAATAATTGAGAATGAAGACATAAAGGATTGAGATGAAAAGTAGTGAAGCACTGGACATTTCTGAGATTTTGGTTGAATTATAGAATGCTATGAGAGAAATGGATATGATAAAAATGTTTGCTATTTATTCTAAAACTAATTTATTAATGCAAAACAATTGATACATGATTATATTGAATACATTATATCTTTGAATAAATAGTAAATTGGTCATCTAGTCCTTACACAAAGGCTATTTTCCCTATGAAGATGTATACAAATCCATTTGATCTAGTTTATTCCATGTAGGGTATCAAAAGGTTTCTAAAATAAATTCTTCAATGCAAAAGCAATCAGTACATATCTATATTGAATTCATTATATCTTTGAGTAAAATGTAAATTTATCATCTAGTTTTGAACAAAGTGTACTTTCCTATGAAGATGCATATAAGACCGTTTGCTCTAGTCTATTCAGGTAGTATATTAAAAAGCTTCCATGTCTCCTCATAGAGGAATTTTGTGGCCAAGGTTTTGTCTCTTTCTTTTATTTTCCTAATCACATTGAGGAAGAGATGATCTTCTTCTGGTTGGGGTAAGGTATATAATTTGCCACACCTGACAAGCCAGATTGAGTAGATAAGAAAAACAGATAACCTTATAATAGCAATGTCTCTGCCATGAATGCACTCTTTGAGATCCATGATTTGATAATAGTCTATAACTGAATTATTATATATGAGGCTTTTAGCATTTCCAAGCCCAAAGCATGATTTAATAACATGCTCAAATGTTTCATCATATCTCTGGCAATTTGAGCATGTTGGTTCCACTTTGGTGATCAGCCTTCTATACCTGAGAAACCAATTTGTTGGCATAGCATTTAAATTGATCTTGATAACAAAGTCCAGTTATTTTGGCTCAAGGGCCCAGAACTTAAACAAAATAATTGTTTTTTTTTTGTTTGACAAGCAGAATTGTGGCTTAATAGGGAATAGATCTGGGCTTATGATGCGATATGCATCCCATATTTTAATTTTTCCTTGGAAAGATGGTTTTGTATTCTGATTTTGTCATATTAGAGTGCTTATTAGTTGGTCAAGCCAATATATTTTCCGAGGTGGAGGCCAATCAGTTGGCTGAATTATTTCTGTAATCTGACCATGGCTATATTTTTTGGATCAGGTTATATATCAGGGTGTGAGATTTTTGGTGTAAAATGGCTGAAATGGAGTGAAGTGACATACCGTTTAACTTCTTTGGTTTTTGCATGTTATTAATACTTATGGCATCGGTATGGCCCTTCCAGAAGAACCTTGAGCATAGTTTATTGATTTGTTTAATAAATGTTTTGGTTACATTCATAACTGGAAGGAAATATGAAATCTTACTAAAGATTTTCATGTTCAGTAGGGCCACCTTCCCCTGAAGGGAAAGGTAAATCCCAGAGAGTGTCTGAGTAATCTTATTCGCAAAATTCAGCATCTTGAAGTTCCTTGTGCAACCTGAGATTTACAGATTGAAAAGCCCAGAAACTTCTGAGGTTCTGCTTAAAATCTTGAGTTAACTTTCTTTCCAGAGTTTATAACCCAGGTAGATGATACTGGACATTT
Organism: Epiperipatus broadwayi; assembly: GCA_028023455.1. Classification (NCBI taxonomy): domain Eukaryota; kingdom Metazoa; phylum Onychophora; class Udeonychophora; order Euonychophora; family Peripatidae; genus Epiperipatus; species Epiperipatus broadwayi. The sequence goes on along the minus strand of JAQFVV010006220.1, from coordinate 6,558,964 downwards.
TTTTTTAGTTCTGTTAGACTAGTGAACTTATTCAACATCGTATCGAGACTGTTGAGATGCGTCTCTGAAGGGAGAACAACCAAAACATCATCCATATAAGCTATTGCTGATAGTTCTTTTTAATCTGGGGATGTAAACGCCAGGTAGTGTAACTTCTATTTCCTTTAAGAGAGGATTGATGTAGCATGCAAACAGTAAGGCATTGAGAGGAGAACCTTGTGGAATACAAATATTTGGTACAAAACTATCTGTGTATGATCCATTAAGAGATATATGGATCTCTCTATTGTATAAAAGGTTATCAAGAATCTGAATTATTTCAGAGGGGATATCAAAGGCCTTTAGCATATTTAGGAGAGTGTTGATGTTAACCGAGTCAAATGCCTCAGTTATAGCCAACTGAACAGCAATTGGTTTGGACTTTCTGTTAGTTCTTATGTAGTCCAATAGAAATTTTTGCTTCTCCAATTGCTGTAAGTGCTGATGACCCTTTTTTGGCATATTGAGATGGTACAATGTGGCTTAAAATTTTTGATTGAATCTTGTCCTTGACAACACCTTCTATGATCTTAATAAGAAGTGGTGACATTGAGATCGGTCTGATATTATTAATATCAGTTGAATCTTGATCTTTCTTCATGAAAGGCACCAAGGCAACTGGATATAGGTTTTTAATAGTTCTTTGCTGCTTTGCAAGATAATTTATCATTCCCATAATTATAGGAACAGAAACATTGCTGAGATGGGAGATGAGAAATTTGGGAACATTGTCGGAAGTGACAAGTTTGTCTGATGTCAGACTCTGTAATGCCGTGACCATCCCAAGTAGGTTGTTGCATGGATTCACGAGCCTCAGATAGGTTGCTTTTTTGAAGCTTCTTTTTATAGTGAAACTTTATTTTCTCCATCATATGTTGGTTGCCCAGTCATTATGGTGCCATCATGCTTGAAAATTGTGAGAGTGTTTGTGTTCTTTGATGCTCCCAGTGCCCATCTTATGTATCCCCTAATCCATTAATGCTGGGCAGCCAGACATATTTTGGTTCTCTTGGTAGAAATGTATTCTGCAAGAGACTGCTGCTTTGCTCTGTATTTGCACTTGAGGTTCTACTGAGCACTCTTTTAGCTTCCTATTAATTTCCTCTAGCTCTCTAAGCAGATGTGGATGGGCCTTTTGTTCTGTTAGAATACTGTACTATTAATTGTTTTCAGTATCTCTACAAAGGCTCTGGTGGTCATGAGAGGATGTCTATCTTATGGAATAGAATATAAGCTTCTGATAGAATAGCCTCAGCAGTAGTAGCCTTTGTTAACATTCTGATTGATTTGTGATGCTGAAACAGAATCACATTGTCCATTTCAACAGCAGCAACCAGTGCTAAATGGTCCAGAAAAGCCACATGTTGCAGTACTGTTTCCAATTGTAACGATCCGGAGAAGGCGACTTACGTAATCTGCACTACGGGGCGCCATCTAGGCATTTGAACCTAGAAAAATTTATAAAGTAGGCAGATACGTAAGTCAAAAAAAAAATATTTTTTTTTAAATATTTTGGTTCCGGTCGTTAGCCCATGTCACTAGCTCTGGGAGTAGCAGAGATTTGATAATATCATATCTTATCTAATTAGATTTCAACATTAAAAAATAAATAAAATAATCCACTGCCAGTAATTAACACACAAACATTTATTTATTTCACATATATATAAGATTTAAAATTATTTTAGTATTAGTTTTACAGTTCAAAATTTAACCTACATTTTTAACTTTGATTTTTGACTTTAATTTACATTTAATTACTATTATATTCTAATTTTACATTTTTAATTAAGTTCGCACAGATAAATTTATGAAAGCTTGTTTATAATGTTGAATATAGATCGGTTACATAGATTCCACGGTCAAAAACATTTCAAAATAAACATAAACGATCAAAATACAAAATTATTGATTACTGACAATTGCGGAGGGAAATTTATACGTAACCCATTAGTATTCACCATAAGATACTTGCATTGTCACCAATAATTTAAAAGACATCCGAATAAATACATTTTAGATACTCACCGTAAGGTATCATTATTTATCGAATGTCTATATATTTTGATCAAATATGGAAACGCAAAACATAGTTAACCAATAAACAATTCATGCAAGCGTCTATAAACAACTTAAATTTAATGCATTTTTATTTAGGGTTGAGTATGAATAGACCAGATAAATTTGCTTTTGAAAATAAACATTCTATCCCTATTTAACCTTAGACTAAAATTCGTAGTCAAACTGGCATCAATTCATCTGATATATCGATGTATTCAATGTAATAAAATACGGCAGCAGAAAAGGTTAAGGGAAGAAATTGCCTCTTATGAGATAGGAATATTACATCTATCTGCAAAGAAGAGCAATAAAACAAAAAACTCCATAGAAAGGAACTGCGGTATCCGACTTATAATTCCTTCCATAGGCAAACGGAAGTGTGCGGCGTATGAAGCATTCTGCCCGTAGCGAATCAATATTACATCTACTAATCACACCAATATATCCAATCCATTGACCCAATTTAACCACGAAACAAATAACCTAAGATTACCCTCCCCTAATATAACTTTACAAATCTATACAGCCATTCACGCCCGACTTAAGTTTAACATTGATATATTTTAATTTATCGGAAAACAGAAATCATAAATAAACTTAAAGAACAAAGTTAAATAAATGGAAATGATTTTACACAAATAAATAAAAAAATACATCAAATAACATTTTAACTACTTTAGTCAGATAGGAAACTAATGCAATTATTTTAAATACGAAAAGTTTTTAATTTAATGTTCATTAATTGTAAAGTTCTTACGGTTTTAGAAATGTTCATCTTTTACAATTGCTTGCCATTTGAAATCCAGCATTAAATTTCCCGATGATCCTGTGGTCCTCTGAATATAAGAAAAGCGATGTTTCATTTTTCCATTTTATAACAACTGAAGGGATTGAACGTGCGTCCTTCAATCTCTTCTCCCGCACCTCCGCACTAACATCTATCTATCACATCGTAATAATCATAATAACTCACTAATAATTTTCAACCTTGTCCTTTTATATTCATTTGAAGGATTGCATTTACATTACGTCATCGATGCGATGATCCTTTTCGTTGAGGTCCGATTTCCCAATGGATTTATTTCATTTGCTAAAAGTTTCTATTGTTTTCCTATCTGACTGATGTTTTTACATTTAAATGCCCAAGGCTGGTTTACATTTAACTAATTAACAATCATTTCCATTTCTGATTAATTAATCTGTTTTCCAAATCAAATATATATTTTTATCTCTAAATCTTTTTAAGTTTTTGTTTTTAAAATACCTTTTCTATTTTTAATACAGTTTTATTTTAATAATTTTTTTTTATCTGTGCGATTTAATATATACGAGTTTAAGATGATATTTAATTTCAATTTTTAATTCTAAAAGAAAATTTTTAAATGTGAACTTTTTAATTTACTTTCATGTTTAATAAATAAAAAACAACAACAATGTAACGAACGTCTGTGCTCGTTACACAATATATAGTGAAGTTTAGGCATATAAAAAACCAGATCAATTATCTGTACTTTCTGGTATAGTAAGAGTAAGCTCCGGCTGGAAAGCATCCCTCACCACTGATAAAGCCCCTATTCATCAAGTGGAGATATTTGAGACAAAGCCCTCATATGTGATATTAAAGTCTCCCATAATGATCACAGGCCAGCTGTTGTTTATTGTGATCATATTGATAGTGTTAATGTTTCTCAAATATGATTCTGCTTTGTTTGGTGTATAAACATAAAAAGCATTGAAGGTGTTCTGTCCATATGTTAGGCTGACTGCTAATATGCTATTGTCAGCATAGATTATATGAAAATTATTGGGGGTTTCTTACCATTAATAATGATTCCAACCCCTCCAGCTGCACACAATTTGTGGTAAGTTGAATATAACTCAACTTGGTAAGTTCATCAAGTATAAATTGACTTGAACCTAAATGGTATTTTGTATCCCCCATGAACAAAATATGAGGAGAGATCATCTGAAACCAATATTTGATGTCACGAATTCGTGCCTTGGAGTTGATGACTCTGACATTCAACCCCACTATTTTGCATTTTATATTAGACACTGGAATGTTGACTGCTATTATTTACCAATGAGCATATTGATAGATTGAGAGGTTATTGTCACATTTGGAGTAGTCCATGAATCCGAGGTGTTTCTGTGATAAATTCTTGCAGCGATAGAACTGAGTCTCAACTCTTGGTCTCTGGGGTCTACCTGTATTTTTTGTATCTTGGAGGGTGAGATCTTTCTTTTTTTTGTCAACAGCTCTCACTGAGACAGAGCTGTCAGACATTTGATGTGAACCAGCCCTGTGACAGTCATTGGTGAGTTCAACTTTTCTATTCTCATCTGAGCTGGACTTTCCCCTTGTGTGTGTCTTTATTTTGTTGTTTATAACAGTAGAACCATTAAAGTCCATGTTTATATCTTCAGATACGCTAAAGTAGTTACCAGCAGGTGTGTTTTCACACACCTATATTTCTTTCAATGCAAATGACTCTGTTTTCATCTATTGAAGACTTTTCAGTTGTTATGGCTTGATACAGTCCATCTTGTATATCAGCCTTTATCTGAGCATAAGTCAGACTTTGAGTGTTATATTGATGTTTTTTAAATGACACATTGTCTTTTTTTATTTGTTGAGGTGAATGAAATATTTTTTATAGTTTAAAGCTTTATTTTGGGTGTTCTGTGTTTCAGCTGTTTTCTCAATTATCTGATTAATTTGTTGGGAATAAAAAGGATGATGATTAGCTTGTGAATTATGGTCTATTGAAGCATTGCTTTGATTTATGTTAGCCTCATTGCATCTGTGGTATTGATTCTTTTTGCTTCCACATTGTACACAAACTCTCTCTATGCAGTCTTAAATCAAATGGGTTCTTTGACCACAGAAAAAACACTGAGGTCTGACCCTGAGAAATGACATAATCATAGGAGCGCCTCTGTACTTAATCATTGTGGGGATGTCTGTTGGATTTACCATTTGTTTTAAATGTAGCTCAAAGCTTGCAGAGTTTGACATATATTTGAGACCAGCTCTTTCTTCTGGCAGGTATTGAAATTTATCAACCTTGCCATAGGAACTGAGAATTTCCTGCAATTGGATCTCCTCAAAGCCCATAATACAATCTTTAATCTTGCCTGAGAGGACCTTAGTCTGAAATCTACATAAAAGATGAATCTATCTCCTATTGTGCTGTTGTTGCTCTTGAAGTTGTTCCTATTGGCCCAGCTGGTAAACTCGACAGCTATATAGCAGTCATTAGGATGGGTCAGAATTCTGTGGATGCCTTTCCCAATGTTTTTCTTTTTTATCATTGCACAAAGTGCATCAATGGGAAATTTAAATAGGGAACAGTCTGCATCAGTTGCAGACATGACAAGACTTCTGTCACTGCTATAGTTGAGCAGTGAGTTAAGGAGATTATTTGGCATAGTTTGTTTAAATCGGTATACGAGACTTCTACATTGATTATCATTGTATTTTTGCACAGTGAATATCTCTTCTGTTGCGTAAAGGGTGGCAGATTCCATTGTAGGATCGATTGTGTCTTCAATAAGTTCAATAATTGCTTCACTTGGCATATTTGTTTTAGGTAAATCATTTTGGATAGCAGTTTTATTATTTATTTCATGATTAGAAGTAATCGTTTTTGCATTTATTGTTCCTATTTTTGTGATAATAGTGTATTTTTGTTTACATTGGGTTTTTATATTAGTTTGTGGTTGATTCGCTATATTCCTTCCCTTCATAAACTTGTTGTTATATTCAATATTTGTTACGGTGGACAAGTCTGTATATTTTACGCTATTATTTACGGTTGTATCTGCATTTCCGTTTTTTGCCTCTAGTGAGAGATCGGGTTTTCTCTTTACGTATTCAGCCATATCTCTATTACAGTGAAGTAAGCTTCATGAGTGCATGGCTTTAGTTTCATTCAAAATTATCTTATTTAATTTAACCTTTTTATTTCCTGATGACCTATATGTTAGGTTATGGTTAAAGAATGTATTGCTTGCATTTTCATTTTATTGACTCTCTGAATCTGTCTCATGTAATCGATTGTTCAATGATGTTCTTGCACGCTAAGAACATCTGCTTCTACTTCGGTGCCAAAATTAAATCTCTTTTTACTTGTTATAACTCTGCTATTCATTATGCTTTTATTTCTAATATTCATTATGCTTTGCTTTTCTTTTATTATGATTATTTGAGATTGGACTCATATTGTCCTGCAATTTTGCTGCACGTTGTAGAAGAATTTCATCTTCGAGCTTCCATGTGAGTTTTGTATAGCTAGAACATAACTGGCGATATGCTCTGCATTGTGCTTTGACCATTCACCAAAAGATCTACCTGTTTTTTGATCTATTGATCTAGTGAATGGTCTGAAGCCATTGAACTTGCCTCGCTGTTGGGAGAAATAAAACTTGCTTCATTATCGGAGATAAGATTTTTTATTTTTATTTTTTTAAGTATAGGGATTGCACTTTTAAGTGTAGATGTTGATTTTTTAAATACATTTTGTGTTATAAAATTTTCACAATTTGAGTTAGTAGGGTCTATTGCATCTTCCACAGTATTTTTATTTTAGCAGGCACATTATCTAACATTATCTGAGCTAGGTGCTACATCATTCGTTAGGCTCCGTATTTTTTTAATATTTTTCCTTTTTTGAGAAAGCCCTTGATTAATTAAATGTTGTTAATTTATTTGGGCATTATTTTGAGTAACACAATTATTTTGTTCTGTTAATTTATTTTCAAACTCAATATGAGATAGATTTTCTGATTGGGATATAAGGCTATTAACGTTACCATTATTTTCACTGTTCGCCATTAGGCTTGGGTTAACGGTCTCAGAAAAAAATTTTGAAAAGTTTTTTGCTAAATTATTTTTGCTACCATTAGATTGTCTCAGATAATAATGGGACTCAGCTAAAGATGTTTTTGATTTTTTTTTTGATTGGTTTTGGATTCTATTTCAGAATCGCTTTGATCTAAAATATTCAAATTTGAACTGTTAGCATTTTTTTTAATTTTTTTTGATATACTATACTTTTTTTTTATATCCATGCATTACAAGATATATTTAAAGGTTTTACCTTTATAATATAAGTTGTTTTGCTGTCGTCTTTAAATTATTTCTGGTATTATTTCCAACTTTTAATAGAGCTCTCTAGGATTGCTTCTGAACTGCAGATTGCCATATATTGTAAATGGCAAGTAGATTTTCTTTCAACATTTATGAGTCCATTAAAAAAAAGCTCTAATTTTCTGAAATGTGAGAATTTTAAAACAATTGTTTTAATTTACCATGTGGTAAAGTGCTGTTGTGAATCTTGAATAAATGAATTTCAAATTATTGAAACATATTACTGTCTGAAAGATAAGAGATGAAATTAAAGTTGTGAAAACATTATTCAGATATGTATACAATGAGACAGTAAAAAGTAATATTTATTTTATTGATCCTAAAGAAAGATTTGTGCATCAACTTGGGTTATTTTGTAGGATGTATTGAAAAGTATGGATTAGAACAAAAGTCATTTATTTATATATGTATCAGGAGATATTGTATGATTAAATGTTCTATTTATAGAAGAAATTGATATAGAAAAAAGTGTGTAATTGCCTATTTCCTGTTTAATATATATGAATATTTTTAGATGGTTGTTAAATGAATGGCGTTTTGATAGGAATGAAGTTAGTATTATCAATAAGAGAGTTAATTACATTCAGATTTCATGATGATAAGGTAGTACTTACAGATAGTGAGAATGAGCTCAATAAAAATATTATCTGGTTATATAAGCATTGAGAATAAGTAAAGAGAAGAAAAGATGAATATTATAAATTGAACAGATTAATGCTTTTAAATTATTGGAAAGTTTAACAACTGATGATAAAAATAGTAGTAAAGAAAGTAGAATCACAATTTTATTAATTAAACAAACTTTTAATATGAATAGATTATTCCCTTGACTGCTGAAATTAGATGTAAGAATATATGGAAATATAACTATAAGGAAAAACATGGGCAGTTATGAAAAGTGTGAAGGAAAAAAATGGAGACAATACAAAGAGAAGGATGGAAATATAAGAACATAAATATAGACGTTAGTGTAAGTGAAAAAATATTTTTTCTTGAGGAAATTATGTATGAAAAAAAAAGAGTTGGATTGAACATATATTACAAAGCAAATAATTTCTGAAAGATATCTTGGAAGAGACTGTAGAAGATATGAAGAAAAGAGACAGGAGATAAAGGAAGTTGATTATATGACCTTACTGAAGGAAATTACTGTGAATATTTTTAAAAATAGAGAAACAAAAAAATATTGAAGAATGTGGTCAGACTTGTGGAACTTGCAATTTGGCAAATAACCGATAATAAGAAGGTAGAAGGATTAATAGTAAATTGAAATGTGAAACAGATAAAACTAGGAAGAATTATTTAGAAGGGGATGTAAAAAAATATGGTAATTTTAAAGAAAAAATAAGTTTGATTTAATTTGTAATAGAATAAAATAGCTTGGATGGGAAAAGTAAGATATAAGGAATGAAGTAGTGATTGAAGATAAAAAAATGTAAATTATTAATAAAAGAAGGATATGCATTAAAAATGGAATGAATATATAACTGAGTTATTTGATAAAATAATAGGCCTTCTCCTATGGTTATTGAAAAAGAAAAACTTGCAAGTTGTTCAATGACAAAATCAAAAAAATTAATGGACAAACACAGGAAAATGGTGAGATTTCTATTCAATTATTTAAGGCTATGGAGAAAAGGATTTGAAAATATCACTTGATATTTATTCACAATAATTTATTATTCAAAGAGTAATAAATAGATCTTTTTTTAACAACTTTATTTTAGAATAATTAGTTTAATCTGACCAGTATGGAAGATTAAACTAAGGACATTGGATAGATGGGAGTTCTATTAGATTTGATATCTCCTTCTGAAGAGTTATCATTTTGAAAAAGTAGAAATATAATTGAAATGGGAAAAAACTTTAGTTGATATATATATTAAGAGAGGGAGAGAGAGAAAGAGAGAGAGAGAACATGTTTTATTGATTTTGAAAAGGCATTTGATAAATGAATTGGATTCCTTTATTGAATATATAGAAATAGAAATGCATAGTTTAGAAGGTAAAAAAGAAATTTGTATATGAATTTGAAGATATTTGTAGGGTTAAATTATCTTCTTTTGGAAGACATAGATAGAAAGAAATGAAAGACAAGGATGTTGTTTATCTTGAGTTTATTTAATATATGTTGGATGAGTCATTAAATGATTGTCTTTTTACCTAGATAAAATTCATATTGGGGTAGAAAATGTATTTTCATATTTATTTATTAAATTGAGAAAATGTATTTTCATAACAAGTGAGAGCAACTAAATGATCAGGAGAGTGAGCCGTTAGACATTACCACCTTCATCCAACTGTAACTTCAATACCGCAATGCTCAAAGTGGACATCCCTCCTATTACCATGCCATCAACCTCGAATGTCAACTCTGGTCCTGGCATCACTAAGGCCGAGCCACTTAACAAACTGAAGAGTTTCCCTGACCATGTCTACCCTGGTCCTCATGCTATCCCCGAGTACCTCTGTCACCTAAGTCAATTCACCATCCCCATTACCCTCAACAAATCTGGCCTCAGGCATTTACATCAAGTCTCTATCCAGTTGCATTGGTCCCTTTCCTTAAGAAAGTTCAGCCACCCACTGAGCTCAAGAATCTTAGGCCCATTTCAATGACCCCTTTGCTCATAAAACATTGAGTCTATCATCGAAGAGTCACTAGACCAATTTATACTCCCTGCCCTTTTGGCCTCACAGTTTACTTGTAAGGGGCGCTCCACTCTTGGGGTTGCCACACTCTTTAAGTTGATCATCGAGCATGTAAGGTGGTCTTGAAGTGGCAGGCCCATCACTGTCCAGATGGACATCCAGGCAGCCTTTGACTCCATCAGGGTTGATGTGCTCTTTGGGGTCCTCAGGAACCTTCTGTCCAATAAAAATCCTAGTTACCCTTGATGGGAAAGTTGCCCCCAACTTCACACCTAGTGTATCCATTCCCCAGGGCTCTCTGCTGAGCACATTGTTGTTACCGAATTTCTGAATCCCTTCTTATTCAGGCTAGAACTTGACATCCTGGAATTCTCATTCCTGGGCTGGGCAAGAGCATCAAATGTCTTGCTTACATAGACAACGTGGTTGTCTTTCTTCCCTCAGTCGATCTCATCTCCAAGCTTCAAAAGATCCTTGCCTGGTATACTGAAACATACAGGCTGGAAATTAGCAGTGACAAATCAGTGACCTGGCAACTTTCTTCTGGTAAACAAATCTCTTCCCCCTTCAATCACAAGCCACACATTTTCCTGGGATTCCCTCTCATAATTATCTCCCAAGAACATGGGGGTTCAGGTCCAAACTGCATTGTATCAAACATATCATCCACCCTCAGTGCTATCACAGGCATCTATCTCTCCCTTTATGGAAAAATCACCCTCCTCAATCTTCTAGTGTTTTCCAAGATAGCACATTACCTCCCCATCATTCTACCTACATATCCAAAATCAATACCCTTTGCACCTGTTTTTTCTGGGGCAGAAAAATGGCTGCCACCAGCCTAAAAAGAACTTGGTTCTCTTAAAACCTCAATGGGCTGGGCCTGCATTCCTCTTATGATCCAGAGAAGTCAATGCTCACACTCATAAGTCACTTTCCTCATCACTCCCACTGACCCTCCTCCTCCCAATGGCAGGCCCAGGTCATGGACCTCACTCATTGCCGACATCTTGCAAAAGGCTGGCTTTTGTATACCTTTCATCTGTGACAAATTTAAAGTATTGGGAGGTTTTCAATCATAACATAGACTCCTCCCCTGACTACCCTACATTCATCAAGCTTACCAATGCTCAATTAATCTGCAAATTCAAAAAGTGGTCCCTCGAGGCAAAATTCCTTGATTTCCTCTTCAAAATCATCCTCCACTCCCTTCCCACCAATCAATTTTTGGTCAACCATAGGGGTTTCACCAAGATATCTCCCTTATGCCAGCTCTGTAAAACCAACAATGAAACCCTCCAGCAATTCCTACTCGAATGTCCTTTTTTGCTTGGAATGAGATGTGTCAACTCCTGCCTTTCCTCACACAGGAACCCTATCTTCAATCTCTGAGGATCCATAAAAACAGGGATCTTTGCAACTATCAGAATATCAGTTTTCCTCATCTATTCACTCTGGCTACTCTGATATGCTATTATTTTTGACCAGAGAGTACAGTCAATGAATCAAAAACTATTAGACTTAAATTGCTCTCTCAAAACCAGAGATATCAAACTAGCTCCACCTTTGCTCCTCACAGACACCTGGGCAATCCTTCAACTCCCATCCTCTCAGCCTCTGTCATGGAACTCATCCAATTAAATGTTTGCAACCCATGTGATTACTCGCTCAATGAGGAAGTGTGTCTCAGACTTGCAACCAAAGACTTATTTTGGCCTGGACTACACACCCTTTCCACACCCCTTTCCTTTTTTATATGCATCTTTCCCCTTTTCACCATGTTGTTCCTGAATTTTATTTTATTATGTAATCACTTCTTTGTAAATGTTTTTTAACTGTATTTGTATCTGTTTTTTTTTTTATGAATAAACTTTCATCACTGAAAAAAAAAAGTGAGAAACAGAACTGGTGATAGAAATAGTGATAAAGAGATTAGAATGAAAATTGTTTATGGGTAATTGTGGTTTCAATAAAAATTGAAGATTATTCTGTGGATAAATTGAAATTAGCTCTAAGAATAGGCTTGTTCTATGTTTTGTCCAGACTACAACTTTATATAGAATAGAAAAGTAGACAATTTGGAAAAGTGTGGAGAATTGCTATAGAGGTATATATTTAAACTCTAAATTGGGGAGGCTGATTAGTAATATGGAAGTGTTGTAAAGAGTTTAAAAAAGATTATTTTTGAAATTATAAAGAGTACATATGTACTTACAAAAAGACATTATAAATGATATATTGAAAGTATTTGAAAAAAGACAAATTATAAAAGAAATATTGTAAATATTTGATAGAAGATAAGAAAGTTATAAGAAAAAAATTGTTTGATGATATTAAAAAAGGAAAGAAGGCATGGGGAAAATGGTCTAATTTATATGTGGAGCCTTCTTTTGGCAAAAAATTCATGAAGATAATATTTAATTATGGCAGTTTTTATTGTTTTTAAATTGTTCATTCTTTATCAATTTTCATTTTTATATTTTTTTTAAAAGTTTACAATTTATAATTTTCTTCTAGTTTATTTTTCCCCCATTTTTTAACATAATATTTTTGTTATAGAAATATATTCATCATCAGTCATTAGCAGTCAGTTATAAATAATTATGGCTATTCTAATGCCAGAAGACAAAAAGAAAAGTTAGTAAGTCTAAAAATTAAAAGTTTAAGTATAAATTTTGTAGTAGTTATACAAACCAATCAATGAATCACAAAGTCATTCACATATATAACATGTTGTCACTTAAGTTTTTTACATAACATCTTGTGATTTGGAATATATAAATGTTTGGACATTTAAAAGAAAGGGGAATGTATGTTTGTAAATTTTAGCTTTTATTCATGCTAAGCATACTTTCAATACATTATGTATTATAGTGTGATGTTGTCTTTTAATTTCTTCTATAAGGAACATTATTTTTGAATCTTTAATATCTCTATTGTATTTTATCTTCAGCAATATCTTCCCAGTTGAACAATAAATATTGCACTTTTTTAGAATATCAGATATTGTTATTGTAATTTATTATACATGTTTTTTTTTTTTCTTAAATGTGTTTTTTTCTTCATGTGATCTCTTTTTTAGCATCTCCATTATGCCTGTTTTGTGGACATTTAATATCTTGTTATTACAAAATTTTTAGTTTTTATGCTTTATATAAAAATAAAGTCAGTCTCAAAATAAACTCTTCATCATTACATATCATGACTTTTTGATTCTGTATTATTTTCATTAAATTTCTCAATGTAGATGTGGAAAAGAGATATGAGAAGGCACATTCTTTGTCTTATTGTTTTTATAGTTTTGACTTATTTCTTATTGCATACAATTATTTCATTCTTGCATAAATAATAAATAATTCTATCTGTGTAATCAAGATTTTAAAGTATTTGTAGAAAGATGTTCTAATTGTATATTCTGCATGTTGGATTCTTAAGTTACATTATCTTTTTATTAAAACTTAAACTCAATATCAACTCAAGTTTTTCTCTTTTCTGCTTTGGATTCTTAAGTTACATTATCTTTTTATTAAAACTTAAACTCAATATCAATTCAAGTTTTTCTCTTTTCTGGATTCACTTTGAACCTTAGATAGATTCTTATTGTTATTGGTTTTTTTTTCTTTTCAGTCAGTGATAGATGATTTTTGTTGAGATTTTTTATGTGGTAGGAAGATATTTATTGTTTTTAAGTATAACTATTATATTTTTTTCTGGAAATATCCATATTATATGCATTTAATTAATCACTTGACATTTGAATATACTAACCTTCTCTCATAATGCTTATAAAAAGATCTTAAGATATTTTAATGATTAGGGTGATGCTTTTGTATGTTCTATGTTTTAAATAGTTTTTGAAATTTAACAAATAAATTTGTATACCTAGTTTACTCTTATCAATGTGCTTGCCTTTTAAAATGTATTTGTATTAATTTACCCTGTCTGTGTTTCTGTCAGTATTTCCACATTTTTATTTGTGTTCTATCAGGATGTTCACATTTGGAATTTTTCATAATGAAAAAAAAATTGTTCCTGTTCAGAACTCAAACTCACTTCCTTATGGTTCCCTGGAAACATCCTTAGCAACTGAGCCAATGGAAATATGTTTGTAGAATAAAATTTTATTAATATTGATTTAGCTCATACTTAATTAATTAAAAGTAAATATTTTTCTTTAAAATCTGAATTTCTTCTGAAATAATTAATATTTCATCTATGTTTTCATTTTCAAAATCAAAATGAAGAAATAGAACTGTCAAATTCAGTGTCAGCAAACATTCTCTTGTGGAGAGAATAAGAAACAATAAAAAAGAGACTGATGAAGAAAATTATTTTATTTAAATTGAAATTATGTTTTATTTATAACTAAAAAGTAAAAAGTAAAATAATATATATATATATTTAAATAATGCTTTTTATATTAACAGCTGACTAAAAAGTAGAAAGAGCAAGCATGTTGTATCATTTCATAAAAGCATTTGAGGCCATAAAATTCAAAAAAAGATCTCAAATGTTTTTATGAAATGACACAATATATTTTGTAGTCAGATTACTTTGTTATTTTCTAGTTTTTAGTTGGCTGTTTACATAAAAAAAGCATTATTTAAAACAAAAGTTTTTTAAATATTATTTTATTTTTTTCTATCATTGAAAACCAAATTTTTTCCATTTATTCTTTTAACATTTGTTATCTTTTATTTTAAATGAATATCTATTGTAGAATTGTTCTACTTTTCTTTTTTCAAATTGTTTTCACTTATTTTGTAAACTTTTTCAATGTTATATTTTCATTTTTCTCGTAACGTCTCTTTTCTACTCTTTTTTTTTTTTTACTTCTGTTGATCTTAAAAATAGAAATTAATGAAGTCCATTATGCTGTTCTTTCATATAAATTTATAATAAATAATAAAAACTATGTACAGCAGCTATATATATATATATTAATAATAATTACATATAAAAATCCCTTTTTTAACACATGGTTTTGTATTCTTTTCAATTGTTAAATGTTTATTTTATTGTTAACCAATTATTGCAGATAGACCATTATCCAGTATTCTGTAATAGAATTAAAATAACAATAATAACAGGATAAAATATCAGTAAAATAGAATAAATTTTTTTTATACAGATTCAATATAAATTCAAAGAATTCAATGTACAGAATAAATAATACACTGTACAACTTTATATATACAATCTTATATAATTTTCCATTCATTTCTAATTGACCAATAATTATTTAACTTATGCTTAATATAAAATATATATTTGCTTTCTTTTTGGATTGTTAATGCAATTTGAAAGTTTAATATTTTTGTAGCATCTATTTTATGTTCATATGTCAAATAGTGAATGTATAAAACAGATTTATCATCTCTCCTATTAATTGCATTGTTATGTTCTTTAGCTTTTAGTACTGTTTTTTTCTTTGACCATAGTAAATCATACTGCAATGGTCACAATTAATTTAATATATGATTTTTTATTTTATTTTATATTGTCTCTTTATTTATAATTATCTATTAATTTATCCAGACTTTTACTGTTCGGTCATTTAATATGTATATGTTTATTAATATAATTTTTGTTTTTTATCATTTGAACTATTGTTTCTATATCATCATTATAATCATTATGCATAGAAATGTTATTATTTAATGAAGATTTTTTAAAATTAAAAAGACTATATTTAATGGTTTTAGAGTTATATCCATAATTTTATATTGTTTAATAAATTGATTTTTTTGTAAAACAACTACATTTTCATCAGTATCATATTTATCAAAGCATAAGTACAAATAATGGCAGTCATGAAAAATTTGAAATATAGAAATGACAAATATAGTACAGATAAAAATGTAGCTGAATTATAAAAGAATCAGTTTATTAAATTATATAAAGATTATGGATATAATCCTAAAACTATTAAAAATATAATTTTTAATTTTAAAAAATCTACATCATATAATAACATTTTAATGCAAAATGATGATAATGAAGATAATAACAATAATTCAAATAAGAAATGGATCAAACTTTCGTATTATCCCAAAATTTATAATACATTAATAAAAAAACAAAAATTATATTGATAATCATATAAATATTAGATGGGTGAATTGTAAAGTCTGGATAAATTAATAAATCATTATAAATTAAGAACACTATAAAATACAAAAAAGGAATCATGCATAAAATTAATTGTCACCACTGCATATGGTTATACAGGGAATCAATTAGAGATAAGAGCCAAAGAATTAATAAGAGAGATAATAAATCTGCTTTACACATTCATTGCTTAATATAAAATAGATGCTAGAAAAAATATTAAACATTTAAATTACATTAAAAATCCAAAAAGCGAAACACATATATTGGTAAATGTTTATAAAACATCAATAAATTTAGTTAACAATTGGTCAATTAAAAATTAAAAATTATATAAGATCATATATATAAAGTTGTATCATGTATGCATTATTTATTCTGTGTATTATTTTATATAGTCAATTCTTTGAAGTTATACTGAATCTCTATATGAAATTTTTTTATTCTATTTTACTGATGTTTTATTCTGTTGTTGTTATTTGACTTCTATTACAGAACACAAGATGATGTTCTATCTGCAATAATTGGTTAATGTTAAAATAGATGATTACCATTGCAGGGGCACAAAACCATATACCAAAAAGGCATTTTATGTGTAATTATTAATAATATATATTTATATAGCTGTTGTATATCATTTTTTATGTTTTATTATAATTGTTCTAATTTTATCTTGCATTTTCTTTCCTGTAATGACTTGTAAGGTGTTTTTGTATTTTTATTTTTATATTTCTGTATTATTCCAGTACATTATGGTACATGAGTTTTAACCCTGTGATGTCCACCTCATTAAAATAAAGAAGCATTTTCTTTAAAAAATTGGAGAAATTTTAAATTATATTTTAATTATCTAAGTTGAAAATTAAAATATGTGCAAAGTCCTGCATGGCTTTATTCTGATGTAATCTATATAAATTCTGTTATTCAGCTTTATTAAACTTTGAAAGAAAAGTTGAAAGAAAAAAAAGTAAACTTATAAATTTTTTTAAATCTAAAAGTTGAAATATTTTGCTTTTAATTATTATTATTATTTTTTTTTTTTTGTATTCAATCTTTTTTGTTAATAGTCAAACAGATTTGATTAAAATGTAAGAAGATAAAGGTTGATTTATTTTTTTAAAGTTAAAAATCATATTAATTAAAATCAAAAGAGATAAGAAAAAAATTTAAAGTAAAATTTTTGTTTGTTTGTCTACATGATTTGGATCATGTAATTGAGAAATTTTGGCTATAAAAATGAATTTCTTTACATTATTTTCTTTTTCCTGCTGTAGTTGATCTGGAGTGCAGACCCCAATGATGTCCTAATCTATATGAATAAAAATAGATAATTTTCTGGCAATCTGTTGTTGAAACCACTGATAATGATTGTGATTGAAGTAGAAAGTACTTTTCTATAAAATAAAAAAAACGAAAAATATTAATTGGAGTGAAGTGAGTTTAGACATTAATGAGTAGATCCAGCTGATAAGTATTGATTGCTTTAGTCATCTGGAAAATTGGCTGACATACTTCTAAGTTATGTTGCCATCTGTGTAAAGATTATTAAAATATTTGGTAGAGAAAAGAGGGAGAGAGAATGAATACCAGTAAAAAATGAATGACCAGACCTGCAAACAACTTATTATTATTTAATGTATTTGTATAGAAATTGACTTTAAAGAAGAATATAAATTCATACCAGAACTAAAAATATGGACAGCCCTTTTTATTATAGTAAATCACCAGTTGTTAAGCTATAGGAACATCTATTCTGGCATTTAAAGAAATTGGACAAGAAGTACATGTGCACATATATCATAAAACCCAGAGAAACTATGCTATTTTAATTTATTGTTATTATTTTTTTGTGTGTGCTATAAATGTAATAGTTATCAGTATATTTTTGTTTTTGAGATGGTTAATTTTTTTATATTTGTGTTAAAACATTATTAATGTATCTGTAAAAGAAAATACTCTTTTATTTCTTGGAAGTTAATTGCTGAGATTTGAAAATAAATTTGTAATTTAAATTTTTTTAAAATTATTATTAAATTGTTAATTTTATTAAAATGTCTTTTTTCCTCATTCTTGGCAGCATCCCAACATAATTATAAAATCTTATAGTTTGAGCAGTAAGTGTATATAAGCCTGTGATTTATAAAATTGGTTATCAAAAAAGAGATTAAAGAGCTATCACAGGAATAATACCAGATCTAAAAAAGAAAAATATATTAATAATTAGATAGATCAATTTATCATGGGGTAATGAAATGTCATAGTTTTAAAATGCCTGGTGCTTGTTAATTATAAATCTTTCATCATCACATGGACCATTGGGTAACCTCTGATAGAATTATATATAGTTAAGCTCTTATGTTGATCCATCTAACATGAGCTGGAACTCAATGAAACATACTTCAAACCCAGTCAAGCCTGATATTTATATCAGGGGCCAACTAGATTTGAACCCATTCCACAAGCCCCAGATCGAACACCTAATGAATAACATAAATAGTGATGGCAAATGAGAATTAATTCTTAAATCTGGCCTACCAGAAGAGCGAAAGAGACAATGAGACATATTTAACAAAAGAACGCATATATATGTTGGAATGTATGGAAGTGAAGAGAAGATAATTCGAACTACGTAAGTTGCTTGAATAATAAAATATTTAATAAACATTTAATGAAACAGTAAACTGATTATATATTTATTTGAATGTGCATGCCAAGATGATTTTACCCAGAGGTAGAGAGTGACATACAATTGATCACAGTATTATGATTTATATGCTCTTATGAAGAAATGATATATTTATGTAAGTAAGTATATTTGGTGGGTGAGTTCAAGATGCCAATCATTTGATTACAAAACAAGTAACATATTTAAATTAATGCTTTAGTGGTGGTTCTGGAAGGTGATGATTAATATACAAATTTTTAGAGCATTCTAGGAGTCATTATTAATATTACATAAACTATTTTCACGGCTGCTTCAGTCGTGAAAATCAATAAAATATATTTTAAAAATGGTTTGCTCATTAAGGATAATATTTGTGAATATCTAATAAAACAACATACGTTTAAAATCAAGTTTATTTGCTTAGCGAACAAAATATTTTTAACCATTCTTTAAATTTAGATTTTAAAAGAAAAGAATGCTTCACCTTTCTAACATATGTATACTCTTAAATAAACAGGATAAATTGCGATGGTGGAATTTTTTAAAACAAGAAAAACAACATTATTAATTAAACTAATCACTATTCTTGAAAAGATATATATACACATAAGCAAACACAATTTTATTGTTCCAACATCAAAATGAGGTCATTAAATAAATAAATTAATAATAATGGAAAAGTAGCGATGCTGATATGATGGCAGAAGAATCTGAAGTGAGATCGTGCTTCTAAACGAAGAAAATGAAGTGGCTAAGAGCCTTTTCTAGGGAACTGCTTAGAGAAGTTTAATTAGGCTTGGCATGGTTCCCAGGGTTCTCTGGTGCAACCCACATGAGAGGCATGTTATACGAAAATGATCCCGGGAAGGTAAACTGTCCGTGGAATAGAGCATGAAGAATGTCTATGGGTTCGAACTCATCGCAACCCTCCAGACTAGAAGCATGTAATATATAAAAAAAACTAAGCCACATAACAGCAATGCAGCATAAAATTATATCTTTAATGCCATGAAATGGAAGTTACTATTCTAAGACACATGAACCTCACTCGAATGCTATAATTTAGGCAATTAACGCTATGCTATGTAATATATATGGGAAAGATTTAATTCATACAAAATAGATTTTAAAATTACCCCCCCCCCTTTTCTTCCTTGCTATTTCACATATTGAAATTTCACCATCGCGAATTATATAACTTTAGAATAATCAAGTCTTTGAAATATTAAGAGTACAGCATTGCAATAGGGATAATATAAAAAGCAATAACAATAAGAAATCATCTTTTCAGAATTAAGTGAATGACATATAAAATATTTAATATCATTAATTTTTTGGTGATTTAAAATTTATATACCAATAATACCCTTTTTGATGCATAAAGAAAATCATGAAATTCTGTTAACTTGATAAATAACCTGGCAACCTTATTAATTAAGAATGTATGTAAATCTAAATCAAAAGGGAGGGGTTTTTGCTAACCTTGACCCAAGGAGGTTTGAGTAGATAGGGAAAAATAACTTTATACATTAGGCTTGCAAGATTGTTTAGATTGGCAACTTAAAATAATAAAATAAAACATAATTTAAAATTAAGAAAGGAACCGCAGCAAGATTAAAGAAATAAGAGCATGTGACAGACTTTACGTTTAAAAGAAAAATTATTAGTATGAGAGAAAATTTACATTAAAAGTTAAGAAATACACTTAATTTAACAATTTAAATAAGAAATCTGGATAGCCGAGGTTGAGATTAGTTTTAGAAGGAATTAGATGTAAATTTCATAGGTGGTTCTTAGGTTAATTACCTTGCTATATTAAAGAGTCCATTTTGACAGTTTGGCTCCAGCATGGCAAAATTAACAGGATTCAAATGATTTCCAATGTAGTAGCAAGTTTCCATTAGGCATTCCTCCAAAATTAGATCATACTTTTTTATCATTTTTGGGGCATCAGCAAGGTGGTTAGTGCTGGCGAGAGATGGTTCAGCAAAAAGTGAGAAAAGGTGATTTAGTTTGACTACTCATTCAACATTTTGGAAAACAAAGTAGCTTGGAGTGGTTTGGTGATGGCTAATCTACAAAACTAGTTCTTTCCTGGCGGTTAAAAATAGCCCATTATACACTGCCCTCAGGTATTTTAGGAATGCTTTTAATATCCTTTTTTAATTTCATTTATGATTACTATCTAGTAGGAAGTTTTTCATTTCCTCCACCTATTGTTTTGGAGATACAACTGTTAGATAATTGATAAAATATTAGTTGTAAAAGTAGAAATTCTTAATTTGATTTTTTTTTTTTACTTTTAGTACAGTTTAATTAGACATTCTTTCCCAAAATTAGACAATGTAAAATTTCCACCCTTTTAATTATTTTTGGACAATTAATAGTTTGATACTCCATCTTGTATTTTTTTTTTTAAAAAAAAATACAGTTTTTTAAATAAAGAATTTAAACGAAAAGTTTTAATTTTACAAACTTAAAAAAAAATATTTGTAAAATTAATATCATGTTAGTAATTTCTCCAATTATATACATATGCTGCACCTAATATATTTTGATTTTAATAAAAAGAATTAATAATAAATAATAGTAAAAGATATTAAAAGCTAAATTTTGTAATTTTTAGGTGCACATTTCAAACATATACATAAAATAGTTATACATGAATATAGAAGCAGGATGGAACATAAGGTTTATATATGGGTTAGTAATTTGATAAGTATGAAGGACTATGAAGCTCAATCATTAATTAGGATTGACTGCTTCAATATAGATGTAAATAGAGATAATCAGTCCAGTACTTTTGGTTACACAACTGGTGTAGTGTAGATGGAGTAAGACTCTATCTGACTGGTACCTTTGGATACTCAAATGGACAGATTATATCAAGTTGTAGTAAAGAAAAGAGTCAAATCATTTAATTAAATTTGTTTATATAGAAATAAACTTATATATTGGCTTGATAATACCTGTAAAATAGTATTTTAAAATTATTGTAGACTCTGAAACAAGAGCCAGAATGTTTTATAAATCATGATAAAGGATAAATTAAATCATGCACACAAACATATGCTGCATGGAATAGGGCAAAAATGAGTAATTATTGTCATTAGATCTTGTTATTAATTAAAAAAAGAAAATAAACCAGGTTTATGAGATTTATAAATTTGGTATGATAGTTGTGAAGAAATATCTAGGTGGGTAGATAAACTGTTTCTGGTGGATTGTGAGGTTGGTACTTTTTTTTAAATGATGGTTTGAAAGTTATTATTAATATTTTAATTAGTATTTATTTGAAATTATATCAAGCATAAAGGAATAGTGCTTAAACAGAAAGAAAATATAAATATATATTTTCTCTATAATAATTATTAGCAGTTCAAGTAAAAATAAATAAATAAATGGACTAATATCACAGTGAACCACCAAATATGGAGAAAGCCCGAAGAAGAGAATATACTTACATTGAATACTATTTGAAATATTACAAGAAGAAATACAACAAAAGAGTAATCTAAAATTTGAGGAAATTCAAATGAAAAATCAAGTCATAAGTAAAAGACATAAGAATGTTATAAGAAATGCATGTATTGTGTAGTTGGTACTTTTTTTTATGATGGTTTGAAAGTCATTATTAATATTTTAATTAGTATTTATTTGAAATTATATGAAGCATAAAGGAATAAAGTGTTTAAACAGAAAGGAATTATATGTATTTTTTTTCTAGTAATTATTAACAGTTCAAGTAAAAATAAATAAATAAATGATTACTACACCCAAATCATATAAAATGGATCAATATCACAGTGAACCAGCAAATATGAAGAAAAGGGGAAAACAGTCTGCAGAGATAAGCCTGAAGAAGAGAATGTACTTATACTAGATACTATTTGAAATATTACAAGAAGAAATAGATTCAAATATCAGCCTTTCAAGCTAATTGTGCATACGCTTTTGCGAGTGTTAATAATAATAAATGAATACTTTCTCTCCAATACAAGAAATAGTATTTATGCAGGAATAAAATGAATCCACTTATTCCTATGACTCAAATGCGTATATACGAGCAAATCCAAAGTACTGGCAAGGAAAGCATGAGGATGGAACAGTCACTTTAAATTACTATATACGATATCATTCATTCAGACATCGTATATAGTAATTTAAAGTGACTTTTCCATCCTCACACTTTCCTTGCCAGTACTTCAGATTTGCTCATATATAAGCATTTGAGTCGTAGGAATAAGTGGATTCATTTTATTCCTGCATAAATACTATATCTTATATTGGAGAGAAAGTATTCATTTATTATTATTAACACTCGCAAAAGTGTATGCACAATTAGCTTGAAAGGCTGATATTTGAATGTAATACAATTGTAAACATACGCTATATAAAATAAATGCTTATTTACATAAGAAGAAATAGAGCAAAAGAGTGAGCTAAAATTTAAGGAAATTCAGATGAAAAATCAAGTCATAAGTAGAAGACATAAGAATGTTTCAAGAAATGCATCAAAAGAGTAAGCTAAACTTTGAGGAAATACAGATGAAAAATTAAAAATCACTAGAAGAAAACATAAAGATACTGCAAGAAATGCAATTGGAAAATAAAAAATGATGAAAAAAAGTCACAAAAAATGGAAGGCAATTCAAGCAAAATTGATAGAAAATGAAGAGAAAAATAGGCAAATTAAATAAAATGCTGCAAAAAGTATTAGAGAAGATATGATTTTACAGGGTAAAAGAATAGATACATCTGGAATGGAAAGCTTTTTAGAATAAGATATCTGATGACAGGCAACTAATTAATAAAGAATGTATAAAAGCCATATGCAAGTACAGGAGGTGACACACACTTTTATGAAAAGGATGAAAGTCCAAAAATTAAGAAAAGATTTTGAAGAACAGTAGTATTGGAAAGCCACCCAATAGAGGAGGGAGACCCAAAGAGAGGTGGCTGATATAATTAATAGATAAAAATGGAATATATCAAAATGAAAGAGGATAACCAAAACTGGTTAAAACATGGGATGAAAAAAATAAAAGTGTCAGATAGAGACAATGCCAAAGGAATTAAATAAAAGTACATGCAGAATTCATAAGAAATTCTGATAAAAAATTGTAGGATTATCCAGTTTCTAAAAATTCAAGTGTTTTAAGGTAATGCAGCAGAATCACCAGTGGAGCATCTTGAGAGGTTGGAAAATTATTTTTGAGAGAAAATGAATAAATGGCTGTTGCCTATAACCACCTCCAAAGGTACTTCAATGGTTATTGTGGAATTCATTAATAACTAACCACCCTCTTATGCAGACTATTGTGAGGCAATCCTCAATAAAATCTGGATTGAGGAATGACAAGAAGGGATCCAATACCAATGATGCCAGAAAGATTTGGATGGGTAATGGTGAAAACTACACATAGTTTTTCAAGTACAAATGATAAATTTAAGCAATCTATCATTTAGATGGAGCAGATGCTTTTAAGCACAGACTGAAAGATCATTGAACAAATGACAGAGTTTCTTAATGTTATTGACCTAAGTATACAGGATCGGGATGGCAATGGTAGGGATGAAAACAATTCCTTTAATAAATTTAGAAAGAACTACACATAGGATATATGTAGATAGGGAATAATACTAGGTTCCAACCATACTGGAAAATAAAGAAGAGGAGTACTGGGAGTGTAGAATGTACCAGAATTGTAAGGCAATCTAGAAACTACCCAAGTCCAAGACAATCATTTACTCCAACAGAATTACCACTGGGATCTCAATTATCTTGCACCAGGAAGATGCCAACAAAATTTCCAATAAAAATTAATCTGAAAAAGGATTTAATGGTAACTCAGATGATGATAGGACGTATCCCAAATCAACCAGATGAGAACACCACCATTGAAAAAATACTGGAATCAATGTAAGGACTGACCAATATGGGAAAGCTAGAAGAATGGTTGTTGATGTTTCAGATATATGTTTTTTGGACAAAAAATTTATGGTAATGGGAAAGATATACAAATCCTGATCATGATTATAAAAAAAAATGAAGTAAAGAAATAAAAATTATGTTAAAGGGTCATATAATGCCTGAATTTTGAAGCCTGTTAGAAGTGAGTATACAAACTAATTAGAATGAATTGGGAGTGTGAAGAAAGTTTAGCATGTGTTGATATTTTTAGAGCTACTGGAGAACTCAGGATTGTAGTATTAGGGTGCACTATTGTGAGATCTGTAAATTATATAGTGAGAGTTTTGTTTTCAGATGATCATGTACAATTTTGTTTTGAAAAATGTGAGAATTTTAAGGCACCAAATGGTACCTCCTTGGCCATTATTATCTGCTGAGAGTCATAGTTGCAGTAAAGCAAAGTTGCTTAGTTAAATAGTCAGTAGAGAGGATTTTCTGACTTGATATTTTCATTTTATTTGTTTTTTAGTTGTAGATGAATCAGCTTTCTACTATATATCTGTACATGATTATTCTATGACACTTTGCTCTTATTGTAGAAGCATTTCAGATATTTTCAGGAGTGTACATTTGCATATTTCAGTCTTGGGGTTTGATGATGTATCTGGAAATGGAAATTTACTTGAGTTTTTAGAACACTCTACAATTCATCAAATCAAATAAATGTAAAAGTGTAAAAGAGAGTAAATAATCAAATAGATCAAAAGAAGAAAATTAAACAAATAATTGTATACTATAATGAGTGACTTAATAATAATAGAAAAATGAATTCAGAGTATGGTAAACCCCATGAGCATTTTTATTTCATTTTTGTGAGGATATATACCAGCACATTATGGTATATGGTTTGAACCCTGTAATGTCCACCTCATTAAAATAAAGAAGTATTTTCTTGAAAAAAAAAAGATTTTAAATTATATTTTAATTGTTTAAATTGCTTAATTAAAATATGTGTAAAGTCATGCAATGACTATATACTATTGTAATAAAGTAAATGTAGTTATTCAGCTTTATTAAACTTTGAAAAAAAAAAGTAAACTTATAACATTTTTTTTCTCTAAAAGTTAAAATATCTTGCTTTTAATTAATTTTTTCTTTATTGTATTCAATCTCTTTGTAAATAAATTGATTAATATGTAGGAAGATTAAATGTTGATTTATTTTTTCAAGTTAAACATCATATTAATTAAAAATAAAAGAGATAAGAAAAAAATTTAAAGTAAATTTTTTTGTTAGTTTGTCTGTATGGATTTGGTCATGTAATTGAGAAATTTTGTCTATAAAAATGAGTTTCATTTCATTATTCTCTTTTTCTGCTGTGGTTGATTTGGAGTGAGAATGGAAACAGTGTGCTAAGTTCTGCAAATAAAAATTGAATCATTTGCTGCATAAACTGCTATTGAAACATCTGACAATAGTTGTGGCTGAAGTAGAACCTCACTTTCCTATATAAAAAAAGAAATATTAACTTGGGTAAAGTGATTTAAACATCAATGAGTAGATCCAGCTGATAAATACTGACCACATTGATCATCTGCCATAATGGGTGACATACTTCCAAGTGATGTTTCCACCTGTCTAAAGTTTATTAAAATATCTGCTAAGGAAAAGAGAGCATGAAAAATACTGGTAAAAAAAAGAACTCATAGCCAAAACTTTCTAGGATGACTAGACCTTCAGACAACTTATTATTTCAAGTATGTGTAAAGAAATGACTTTAAAGGAGAATATAACCAGAACTAAGAAGATGGACACCATAAGACTATCTATTCTGGATTTACAAAAATCGGACAAGAAACAGTATGTGTATATAACATAAAATTCAGAGAAAACATAGATAGTACCTACTTTGGACTGCTTATGTTTAATGAATTCAATATCCAGAGTGAGGTTATGCTATTTTAATTTATTGTTTTTTCTTTCCATATACTTAAATGTAATTGTTATCTAGTATATTTTTTATTTTTGAGATGGATGTTTTTTAAACATTACTATTATTGTATCTGTACAAGAAACTGCTCTTATATTTTGGGAGTTAGGTGGTGAGATTAGATGCATTTGTAATTTAATTTGTTTTAAAAAAATTATTAAATTATTAATATTGTTAAAATGTCTTTCTTTTTTATTCTTGGCAGCAGTCCAAAATAGTTATAAAATCTTATAGTTTGAGTGATAAGTATATAAGTGTGTGATTTATAAAATTAGTTATCAAAAGAGAGATTAATGAGTTAATTAGGATAATAGAAGATTTAAAAAAAATTATAATAATAATTAAAAGGATCAATTTATCACATAATAATGAAATGACATAATATTTAAAATGAGTGGCACTCATTTATTATAAATTTTTTATTATCACATGATCTATTTACTAATCACTGATAGAGTTATAGTTAAATTCTTATTCAAAGGATATGTGTACGTGTGATTAGAGATAATTAGTTTGGGGATAACTGGAATGGTGTACATGGAGTGAATAAGACCCTCTATCTGACCAGTATTATAGTATACTTTTTTTTCTAAAACTCATTTTGTTTCAGTATTATGATTTAATTATGGTCAAGTTTTGTCTTTTATAAAACTTTGTTTTTCTTTAAACAGAAATGACACTTTTTCCACATATAATCCGAATATATCATGGGTCATAAGTAATTTTTTCATTAATTAGGCTGATGATTACTATATTATTTTCTGTGATTATTATATACTTTATATGATATCAATTTTTATTTATAGGTATAATTTATCTCTATCTTTTCTCTGATTGTTGAAACATGTTATTGGCTATAGTAAATTCTATTTACTCATCATCTCTGTATCCCATATTTTTCTAATAAGATAATAATATTTATTACTCCAGTTCATATAAACTACTAAACAATGAACCATTCAATTATTTTATACTTTGTCTGTTGTTTATGAATCTCTCCTTGTTCATCTCAGTAGTTTGAGTTAAGCATGCAAATCTGTGTCAAAGGCATGTTTTTTTGGATGATTTATCAATTACCATTTAGCATTTCTTTTTTTAACATAAATAATGATTAATTTCAAAATTAAAAGTAGCCTAAGTTCTAAAATACTAATGTGTGCTTTTGAAGGCTATTTGATGGTATATTAATCAACATTTGTAAATTGATCAAGATGATATAATCATGTTTATAATATATATGCAGGAAAAAAAATTGGCATTGAAATTAGTTAATGCACTACGTTACCAAATTTAGAATAAAGTTTGAAGAAATGTCAGATTGCTGAGAATTTCCAAGTGTTTGGGATTTTTTCCAGTATTTGGTTCATGGCCAACTCAACTAGGAATTTAGTTTTTGTTAGATAAGAGATATCTACTCACAATAGCGTATCATCAAAGCAAAAATATTTGTAATATATTGCACTTTTCATCATTAATCAATGGAGATGATATACGTATAGACATTTAGTTCATGATTTACTTGGTACAAAGAGAAAAGTATATAATAATGGGTTTGCATTCTTGTCTGTGTGAAAAAAAAGAGTTGTAAAAAAATGATATTTTTATTTATTTTCTGTGTTCTTCATTAGAAAGTGAGGGAAGGGGCAGTTTGTTTGAAATAATTATTAAAAAAAGAAAAAGAAAACTGCTTTAACTAGAAATTATATATTTTAATGGAAAATATATTTTTGAAAGGAAATTTAAACAAAACAAATTTTTACTATTTTTACTTTGACATATTTTTCTTAAAAAGTTAATATTAATAAAAATGATTTGTATTTCTTCAATAGTTTTTAACACCTATAATCATTCTTTGACCGACTTGATCTGATCATCTATCATTGCTAAATCCTAGCTTGTAAATCTCATCTGCTAACTGTCAAGCTTCATGCCCATCAATCACATGACAATAAAGTAATACACCATACTTCTGTAGATGGCCCTTAGCGATTTGAACAATTTCACTCACCAGATCAATAATTCTTTAGCTCAATGAGATCTCTATTATCTCAAATGAAAACTAATGAGTTTTCTGTATTCCTAAACCTTGCCATAAATATGTCTGTATGTGTGATTATATATATATATAACTTTTTTTTTAGGTTGTTAGTATTTAAATAATGTTGATCTTTGGCCTAAATAACCTAGTCATTCTTCAGTCTAGTTTATATTGATTACTAAAAGAATATTGGGAAAAGGTTTATAATTCTTTTAAGTGATTATTAATATCAGATTTCAGTTTTTTCTTTAAAGAAGATTTTTAATTATATAAAGGATTTGAACACACTTTCAAGCTCCCTTCAACTGTCCAATCTATCTTATTTAACTCCACTGGATAGTTGAAGGGGCTTGAAAGTCTGTGTTCAAATCCTTTATATAATTACATATCTCCAGTAATATAAATTATACTTGTATTCAATCAAACATTAAAGATTTTGAGTATTTTAGTATTGGAATAAAAAATGTCAACCATCCCTAATTTTCTATTTATATAAGTGACTCAAAATTTGGATCCCATGCTATTTACTATATATTATTTTTTCGTTTGTATATATATTTTCATATTTAATACTGCATAATAATTTAAGATATAGAATATAAATTAACAATAGCTGAATAATGTAGAGATAATTCTAATGTTATATATAAAAGGAAAAACATCTTAGCAGAACAATTCCTACTAAAGACATTGTAAGACAACTAATATGGCAGCAAATACTTGTTACTACAGATAGATTAGCAATAATACAAATATCTATTATTCAAAAACTTTTATTATCCAAACAAAATTTTAAAGGTGATTTTTAATTTTGGGTTTATAGTTAAAAGGATAAATGATCTATTTTTAAAATCTGAAAAATTCACAAATCAGCAGTGAATAGAATTTCTAACACCTCTATTAATTTTATTAAGCTAATTTTATTGAATTTATTTAAAAATCAGAATTAGACAAGAATGATCACATAAATAATTAGTTATTAAATATAGACCTTAAGTGCTTAAAAAAAGATTTTGTTAATATAAAAATACCTAATATATATGTATATGTATGCATGTTACATGTAAAATTACTTTACATGAATATAAAGTTAGAGATTAAATCATTAAAGTGATTGTTATTATTAATATGTGCCCTGTAGCCTCAGCATAAGACATTATGTATAATGTATGCGTATAAATGTATTTTAGTAAATATATTGTTACTTTTTATATATGTATGAATACATGTTATGTATAAATGTAAGGTTATATGGATATAAAATTATTATAAGTGTATAGTTATTATGTATATATTGTGAGAGTACATAAACTTCTCACATACAGATTGTAATAATGCATAAACTTTTCACATACATATACATGCTGAATAGATACATCATATTTTTTATACTATATATATATTAAATAAATACTTGTTTTAATAAAATTAAAACATTAAGATGATTTTTATTTATTTATATAAAATAATTGTTTAAATTAATTATTTTTACTAACCAGGGCATAAACATGGAAACAACCTTAGGTCAATATTGCATCCTAGCAACTAAACACAAAGGAAATGAATTTTTAGAATCTAATTATTAATAATTAATAATAGAATCTGAAATCATGAAAAGCATATAGTATATTCAATACATGCTACTGGAAGTTGATTCCATTATAAACTTGGATCAAATAATTTAAAAATTAATTTTATCTTTTGCCAATGTACTAGATACTATGCTTAATCATTTTGAAGTGTTCAAAATTAGAACATATTAAAAGATGGATCAATAGTTTGAATGAACTTTCTTATTGATATAAAAATTTCATTATAAAGAACTTTAACATCATTCAATAAAAAGAATAAATAATATTAATCATAATTTCAGAATGAAATTATATCTTTTTTATTCATTAATTAAAGAAACTCGTAAGATCATTCTAAACCAGTATTCTAAGAAGATAAATTTAGTCAAAAATATTCATAAATTAAATTAAATATTTTAAGAAGATTAAAAAAATAAGAATGCATCATGGGTAAATACCACTTGTCATAGGATGAAATGCTATTGTTTTAACTGAAACTAATGTAATTTCATATTCCTACTAAATGCCTAAAGTATATGTATATTGTATCCATATAATTTTGAATAAAATTTCAATTGGTAACGAAATAACCTGGAAAAGAAGATGCCAACTTCATACAATATGAGGGATTCTAAACAACAGAATATTCTGATTGCCTCTTTGATGGTAGATGACCAAAGAACATAGAACTTTATCATTAAGGAACATTCTGAGTCTCATCATAAAAAGTAACAGGATAATACCATCAAACTTAATGCATCTTATAACATTTGTGTGCTATAGATTTTTGATATCTAAAAATTTTGTTTTAACTGAAACTAATGTAATTTCATATTCCTACTAAATGCCTAAAGTATATGTATATTGTATCCATATAATTTTGAATAAAATTTCAATTGGTAACGAAATAACCTGGAAAAGAAGATGCCAACTTCATACAATATGAGGGATTCTAAACAACAGAATATTCTGATTGCCTCTTTGATGGTAGATGACCAAAGAACATAGAACTTTATCATTAAGGAACATTCTGAGTCTCATCATAAAAAGTAACAGGATAATACCATCAAACTTAATGCATCTTATAACATTTGTGTGCTATAGATTTTTGATATCTAAAAATTTATTTCCTTTGCTTCCACAACCCATTTACATTGGAATACTCCATTTGAGAAAATTATTAGATGAAGAGGAATGGAAAAATCATTGTTTTAAACATTTAATTTTAGTTGATAAAATTTAGGTCTTCCCTTTTTTTTTAAAGTGACATTGACTGAGGTAAATTTAAAACAAATTCAATATGAAGATGAGATTTTATTATTTTTTATATTGAACTTATTCACGACAGAATAGAGTTTGTTTATTACTAACTCAGTAACTTGATAATATTTGTTTATTATTCTTGTGTGTACAATTAATATTCTGGAATGAAAGGTCTTTATTTTATTATCATGACTATACATAGAAAGGGTATTTGTAAATAGGAATTCTCTTGCAATGATTGCATAATCTAAATCATCATTGATATATATGTTGTTAAAATTAAACTTAATTAGTTAGTATGATTATAATTTTTTAAATTATAAAATTGTATTTATTATTTTATAAATTATTAATATGTATTCGTGTTATGATATATATATATATTTACTAACAAAATATGGGAAGGTATTATTTAATTTAAAGTCATAGATAGGAGAAATGTAGGCAAACATGTATAATATATTTTTTTTTCTATCTGAAATCCAGTTAAATTATTATTTGTTAATAAACATGTTAAATTTTATTCTAATCTCAAGAATTCTCTGATTTATTTGAACTATTTATTTATTTTTCGAATTAGAAATAATATTGAATATGTATAGCTATACATATATACCACATTAACTTAAAATCCTGATATCTGATTGAAATTATTTTCAAAATTCCTTAGATCATATTAATTAATATTATGATTGTAGTACATTGATGGTAATCCCTGGGGAGAGTTAATTATAAAGTCTACCCTGAGTTTGAATTCTGAGCATAACGGAATAATCAACATAGGTGAAGATTGGATGAATTAATTTAGGTAATGTCTGTATTAGATAGGTTAATACTAAATTATCCTGTGTAAGACAGATTCAATTTTGGATTGAGATTAGATCGGATCATCCATAGCATCCTATATGAAGACCCTAAATCCGATTATTGTTAGATGCAACCACCTTGATTTCCTGGAGGGAAGCCATACAGTTCCATATGGTTCCCAATGGTAAGGGTATGAAACAATAGTTTACCATTAACTGCATTCATAATTTTAAAAAAAAAGAAAAAAAAATTTAAAATAAATTTTATAGGATATAACAACAATAAATAATGAAATAAATAGAGACTTTGAAATAAGATAATCATTGCTTAAATAAAGGAGTCAATCACTTAAAAATACAATTTTAAAGTTAGGCATTAACTTAAATAACATTTATAACTAAAAAAAAAGTAAGAAAAGTTAAAATTACATTAAAAGAAAAAGATATAGCATGAAATCCTATGAAAAATAATCTCTTATTAAATAAGGAATAAATAAATCTATAACCAAAATAAAACAAACTTCATGGTTACAAGAAGTCAACCTAAAATATTTCATCTTGAAATTGATAGTAATATGGAAAAAGAAATGGAAACACGGAACGAAGTAGTTATACAGGATATAGAGGATAATAGTGTAGGTAGTAAAAATGAGGAACAAGACATAGGTATATCTGGAGAGACTTTAGTGATAAATGTCCATACAACAGAAACCAATAAAAATACAGATAAATCTAATAGAAAGGAAGAGAAAGCTAATGATTCATCATTACATCAAATGATGTTAATGATGCAACAAATGTTCATGCAGTTTAACAATGATATCTCACAAAGGTGGAAAATTTAAAAATGGAGATTAAAGTTGATCAACAAAATTTGAATGCAGATGTGTCCACAAAGATGAAAAATTTAAAGATAGATCTAACAGTCCAAAAAATTATATAATTTAAAGATAGAATTGATAGATGAAATATCACAGATACAAACTAGCATGGATAATAAAATACAAAAAATTCAGAAAGGTCATTGAAGTAAAAGATCGTAATATGGAAATGAAAAGTTTATATAATAATCTTCAAAATGAATTTTACAAAAATCAACAAGAAAATAAAAGAGACATAAATGAGAAAATGAAAAGCATTCATGTAGAAATTAGTAATCACAAAAAACAAAAACAAAAAAAAACAAAACAAGAAATTCAAAAATATAACCAAGAAAAAAAAATCCAATCCATAGAAGGTGATTACCAATGCCTTACTGTCAAACAAGACTTAATAGATGGAGATGTGAAACAAAATAAAAAAATTATGGAAATATTATTTAAAAAATCAGAATAGAATTTCGAATTTCATTCCTCCTAGCTAATGGAGAAAGATTAATCTGAACACCTAAGAATTTATGAAGTTTAGCTGAGAAAGGTGAGGGGATGCTTGTTCCTTGAGGATAGTCTTCAAGCTGCTTATTTCACTAAGTTAAAGGATAAACCGACTCAGTAGAAAAATTATGCAACTGTTGCATGAGCCTAGGGATAAACTTGCAAGATGGTCATCCATATAAGCTATGTAATTAATATACTTGTTTAAACTAGAAATAAATAATCCAGGAAGATTCTACTCCAATGATTTCAAGAGTGGATTTATATATATTATAAACAGCAGAGCACTCAGTGGAGAGCCCTGCGGGATAGATTTGGTTGGTCTGTAAAAGTCGAGTTTTTCATTTAAAGAAATAGCGACCTGTCTATTGTTGAGAAGATTTGTTATTATGTTTATGATTCCAGGGTGAATATCCATTCCACCCAGAAGGTGAATAAGATGTGGAACTCCCACAGAATCGAAAGCCCATGTATTTTCTAAATCACCTGGTGTAGTCAACAATAATGTTGAAGAGGCTTAGGGACTCTGCTGTAGATGAGCCCTTCCTGGCAAACTGGAATTTTGAAACTGAATGTAGAACCTGTTCCTGGATCTTATCTTTAATAATTGATTCAATCAATTGTTCTCAAGAGATGAAGGAAAATTGTTGCTCTTGAGAAATGGGACCAAGGCAATTGGGTAAAGGCTATCAATTTCCTGTGGCCCCAATGCAAGTAGATTAATCATATTGTAAATGAGTGGAACAGCAAAAGTTTTAAAGTGTTTAATGAGTAATTTGGGAATCTCATGGAGACCTGGGTGGGTTCTATCTGGCATGGAGGCCAGCTTTGATTGCACATCGACCTACAAAATTTCTGTGTCATCTTGCTAAGGTCTAAATTTATCATATGGTCAGGTGTATGTGATGGATCTTCAAGTTTGCCATGATAGTGATTTAAGATTTGTACCATCAGGCTGTTGCCAGTGTAGATTCCATCCCCCACTTTGATCGCTGAGGGAATTTTTGATCTGTTCTGGCAACCAAGGGCCCATCTTATGTACCCTTTTGAAAAATTGTGCAGTCTGTCCAGATATAATTTTGATTTCTTGGTTGCCAGATAGTCAATCACAATTTGATGAATATTAGTGTATTGTTGTTTTAGTGCAATAATTGATTGCACTGAGGCAGGTGTAGGTGACATATTTTTCAATGTTTTGTTGATGTTTTCCATTTTATGAACTATCAGTCCTTTGTTTTTATTTGTGTAGAAGGTGATCAGTGAGGCACCAATGTTAACATAAGCAAACCATCCCTCAGCCAGATTAAATGAAAGGATATTTATTTTTTTGAAAAATATATATGCCTTAGAAATGATTGCCTCTGGGGCAGCAGATTTAAGTAATATTCTTAAAGTAGTCTTCATCTGTGCATAGAACTGTGGTTGCAAATCAATAGTTAGTGAAATCATGATCGCATGAGATTTGAGAATGGGATCATTTGCAGGGCTGGATCAAAGTAAAAGTGAAATCCAGGTGAGTAGTAAAGTAGGTCCATTAATGTGGCAAACTGTTTGGTGTAATATGAACAGAAATTTGGTGGGGAAAAGCCCTGTGCACACATTAATCTGGTGTTTATTAAATTTATAATTTCATAATAAAATCATTGTAATTAATATTAAAGTCTCCCAGCATGATGGTGGGGAACGGATTGATTTTTAGAGCTAGATTAATTAGTTGAATTATTCCACGAATGAATGGTCTCTTTTAAGATAGAGATAGACAATATTAAATTTGAATGATTTGGTCATCAGAGTCACAAAACTCAAATTATTATTCAAGAAATTCACTTTGAAGCATTGAATTATTGATTTGAAGGGAATGAGTATAGCAACACCAGCTGAGAGGTGGCTAGCAGGGGAGTAATGAAAAGATCCGATTTTCTGTAGCTTGGCAATGATGTCGGGGTTAGTGTTGATATGTAGGTTTGTTTCAGAAAAACACACCATATTAGGAGAAAAAAGACAGGTCCAGTGAGCTGTGGCATCAACTCTTTTGATGGAGTTTAATCCCTGAACATTCATATCAGCAAATCTGAGTTTCATCACAAAAATCTGCAAAGTAACAAAAGAACAACTTGCAAAAAATTGGATTTATAGGTAGGGAATTCTCACTATATGGTATTCCTATTTGTTATTAGAGATAGTACCAGAGTCTGTTTTCTCCAACTTTTTAGATTGCTGACTTTTCTGTCTGCATGTCTATTTGTTTCGGATTATTATAGGTTTTGTCTTTAGTACTTAGAGTTTGAGATATGTCCAATTTCGGTTCTTGATTATTTGATTGAAAATGTAATATATTAAATTAAAGATAATTAAGGAATTGTGACTAATATTTCTTTAAATTCATGTATCTAAATTAAATTTTTGTGACCCCAACTTTTCGCGATTTGGAATCATGACCCACAGTTTAAGAAATGCTGACCTAGATGATGGCTAGTGAATTCAAATTGATATGACAGTACTATATTAATAATAATAAAAAGCAAATTTTTGTGACCCCAACTTTTCGCAATTTGGAATCATGACCCACAGTTTAAGAAATGCTGACCTAGATGATGGCTAGTGAATTCAAATTGATATGACAGTATTATATTAATAATAATAAAAAGCAAATACAGAAAGATTCCCCCAAGCTATATATCACCACACTCACATATATGAAATACAACTAATTTACAAGAATAAGAATTTGTTTAATTAAACCACACTCTCTGTGATTTTAACTATGTTTGGATTTGTTAAATAAATTTGTGATTTTATTTATTTTTTCTCTTGAAATTCTAGGTTTAAGAATTGGTAACATAAAAATGAAAGTGATATCATTGTTAGCACATATTTATGAAATATTGTAAATAATGTCAGCATTACATTTGATAATTTCTGTTTACTAAGATAGATTTTTGAGTTATATTATATGATTAGATAATAAGCTTATGGAAAATGATTAGTATTATGTTGGTGTATCACATTTCAACAACTTGTGGATCTTTCTGATCACCATGTTTTATTGTGATTGATTCTAGCAAGTACTTTTCAGCTTTGATTAATAATATATACTATTCCTAATTTTTTTATTGGCATATTTTCTACTAGCAAACATGGCTTAATACTATATAAATCACATTGTTTTGAGTATAAGAAAAAAATGTATTGCAGTATATAGTAAGAACTTGACAATTTTAAATTAGACTCCCTTAGGGATAACTGAATTTAGCTATATTCATTGTGTTATTTTCATGTTTGAAATAATGCAGCAGGCTTTCATTATTACTTGTACATGGTTTTCAGATAATATCATTGGTAAGGTAGAACTACTGAGAATGACTTGGTGATACAGTGAAATATAACAAATTAAATAGAAATTTTAAGTAAATTTGGGGCAAACAGTTTAGTGAATTTATGATTAAGAGAGTTGACATAATCTGATCTTATAATATTTCAGCTTTTCATGTCAATGTATGTAATGCAGACTAATGATATGTTCAGTTCGCCCAAATAATAATGGATAATGAAAAATTAAGGGTGGCAAGGAATAATGAGATTAGAAAATTCAGTTGTCGTCGATGAGCCACCATATCCCACTGGATGGCGCTGTTTTCGCACTAAAACACATAAAAATGCCGTTTCCGCGGCCGACACATTTGAACCCGCGTTTTCTATAATACAACCTTTTTGTTGTACTACAGATTGCAGGCTGCTATGTCGCGTCGCAGTACAGCATGTATGTCGCATCGCAGCAAATACATTTTCCCAATTCGCACAGTTTATAAAATGGTTACGGCTTGGGGAGAGGGTGTGTTTTTTTGAATTGGATGGAAATGTTATTTTCATTGGATTTTTTTTTATTTTAAAGTATTAAATGTTCAGATTTGTAAAGTAATAATTAACAGACTTTTTACACTGTAGTGTATTGAAGTTTTAAGTAGTAAATGTTGACGAGATATATGTATAAAGTGAATTGGAATTAGGTAACACGTCAAGTAACGTACTGTTCGTAACATTTCCACGAGACATTTTAAGATTGTACCGTATGTATATTTTTGAAATAAAAAAGAGCGTTAACACAAAAATATCCAGTAAGAAAAGTACAATTGTACACTGTTTTTTTAAATGTCATAAAAAGCATATATTATAAACATTTTGTATAGATATTTGTCGTTGTTTTAGTTTTTTTCTTTTCTCCGACTACTGTTATACTTTGTTGAATATAGTTTACGTTTATTGTTATCATTTATTTTATAGATGTTAGTAAAAAAAATATTTACAAAAATACGATTTTGATATTTTTTATTTTAACTGTAAACCTAACCCTAAAACTAACCCTAAACCTAACCGTAACAACTTTTAGTTTTATTTGTCATTCTATTTGAAATAAAAAATAGCGGTAAACAACAACAAAAAAAAGCCGTAACCCCAGTAAAAAAATCTCCGATAGAAAATTGATTTTTCTAATAAAAAGAAAACTAAAAAAGACGAATCAAATTGTAATTTGTTTATTTTATTTTACATTTATTATTATCATTTAATTTGTATACGTTAATAAAAAATAATATTTAAAATTAAATAATATTTAAAAAAGACGATTTTCTTTTGTTTTTATTTTCGCATTACAAAAAACACATCAAAATGATTATAATTAACGGCCCGTGAATGATCATATTTTATAGTTTAAGCATGATAACTGCGCCATCCAGTGGGATACGGTTGCTCATCGACGACAACCGAAAATTCAATAATGGGTGGCATAGAGATGAGATTCTTGCCAATGTGGGTAAGTAAAAAGTTGTAAATAGCTGAAAACAAAGGGAGTCTAAGCCTTGCTGATTTCCATGGTCTTTTTATTTTTTATTAAAGCTATTTAAGAGATGGGAGCTTGATTTTCCTTTGAAATTTGTGAGTGATTAAGTTGTTTGAACTTGGAAAGATTAACAGGAATTCAAGGAAGGATAATAGATTAGTTTAAAAATAAATATGTAGTATTTTGTGGTGGCAAGTCATCATAGGAGAATATGGTAGAAAATCACTGAGAATGCTTATAATTCTGTGAAAATTACTAGTTACAAGAAGATATATAAAAATACCTATGCTATGTGAGGAAGATGTAGACTATTTAGGACTGTTTCAAGGATTTTGATGAATGGCAGCACATATATGTGAAATGAATGGCAGCACATATATGTGAAATGAACTTTAAAGAATATTAGTTGTTGAAATAAATAAGATTGAGTGATAAATCTAGCTTGTATATTGTATTATGCAATATGCAATAATTTTTGTAGATATTTTAAGATTGACAAAAAGTAATCCTAATTGTTAGCATCAGAAAAGGCTTGAGATCAATCTGGATAACTATTTAGTCTCTAAGTTTAATTTACTTATTGCACAGAATTGATTTTTGAATTGTAGTGCTGCACATCCTGCTCTACATCAGAATATAATAAACATAGTAGCTAGAAAGATATTATAACATTTAAAGTTAATGGATAGCCAATGTCTTTTCATAAGAAATGGTATTAATATATAGAAAATATATTATAAGTGAATTATTATAATGAGTGGGGAAAGAAGATAGATATGTTGATAAGGAAAAAACAGAATCTAGAGTTATAGAAAATGAATATGAATAAAGATAATTCATCATCATAATCATCATAAACCATTATCAATCCACTGCAGGATGAAAGTCTCTCCAAGTTCAATATCTTTTCTGATCCTTAGCTTCTCTTCTCCACATTACCCCTGCACACTTTCTTATTTCATCCATACATCTCATATGTGGTCTCTTTCTGGATCTTTTACAGTGTCTTGGAATCCAGTTTAAGATTTCAATTGTCCATCTATTATCATCTCTTCTAGCAATATGTCTAGCACAACTCCACTTCAGTCTTTTAATTTTTTCAATGAGGTCAGTAATACCTATTTTTTCTCTAACTCATATATTGTGTTCCCAACACCCATCTCTCTATACTTCTTTGAGTGATCTGAAGTCTCTGTATTGCTCTTCTATTAAGTATCCAAGTCTCAGATTCATAAGTAAGAACTGGTAAAAAACATTTATTAAACATCTTTTTTTTTCAAAGACATAGGTATATTTTCTTTTAGTATCAAGTTATTTCTATCAAAAGCACTCCAAAAAAGTTTAATTCTATGATTAACCATTATGTTTCCATCTGTACTAATAATCTGACCAAGGTATTTATGGCTGTTAATTTCTTCTAACTCATCATAATAAATCTTTATTTTCATGTTTTGAGAAAATCCATTAAAGATTACTTTAGTCGTTTTGACATTTATCATTAGTCCTATTTTCCTACTTTCATCTGATAACTCCTGCAACAATTCCTGCAGCTCTCAAGCATTATTTGCAAAAACAACTACATCATGTGCAAAATCTAAATGACTTAAATTATCTTCATTTATTTTTACTCCTTTAGCTTCCTATTTTAATCCACAAAATACTTCTTGCAGCACTGCTGTAAAAAGTTTTGGAGATATGGAGTACCCTGTTTTGCACCCTTCTCAGTGTTAACTTTCCTAGTATAAACCATTAAACATCACATGATCACATTTCCTATACTAGCACATTAATTGTTGATAAACAGAGCAAAACTCTCCATACAGTATTGCCACCTGTGCTAAACAGAGTAATCAATGGATGCCAGAAGGCTTGTGCATAAAATCCCTATCTAATGCCTACTCATCCAATATCCCCAGACTAGTTTCTGGCTTGTGGCCTTTGTCAGTGAGGAGCTTTGGATCTGAGAGCACTGCATCTAGTTCTTAGGATCTAATGCAACCCTCTAGCAACCACCTTTTATCTCTACTTAACTACAAAACTATGAGAATGAAATTGGAAAACACAAAAAATATTTTCAAGCTAAGCTCAATTGCTTATATAGTCATATGGGTCTGAACTCAGTTCAGCACCCATACATTTTGATGTCTTTGGCTCTTTTACAACCATAGCCACCACTATCCTATTAGGCAGGATTGGTATTAAAACATTAAGCATCACATGATCACATTTCCTATACTAGCACATTAATTGTTGATAAACAGAGCAAAACTCTCCATACAGTATTGTCACCTGTGCTAAACAGAGTAATCAATGGATGCCAGAAGGCTTGTGCATAAAATCCCTATCTAATGCCTACTCATCCAATATCCCCAGACTAGTTTCTGGCTTGTGGCCTTTGTCAGTGAGGAGCTTTGGATCTGAGAGCACTGCATCTAGATTTTAGGATCTAATGCAACCCTCTAGCAACCACCTTTTATCTCTACTTAACTACAAAACTATTAGAATGAAATTGAAAACACAAAAAATATTTTCAATCTAAGCTCAATAGCTTATATAATCATATGGGTCTGAACTCAGTTCAGCACCCATACATTTTGGTGTCTTTGGCTCTTTTACAACAATAGCCACCACTATCCTATTAGGCAGGATTGGTATTAAACCATTAAGCATCACATGATCACATTTCCTATACTAGCACATTAATTGTTGATAAACAGAGCAAAACTCTCCATACAGTATTGCCACCTGTGCTAAACAGAGTAATCAATGGGTGCCAAAGCTCCTCACTGATGAAGGCCACAAGCCAGAAACTAGTCTGGGGATATTGGATGAGTAGGCATTCGATAGGAATTTTATGCACAAGCCTTCTGGCATCCATTGATTACTCTGTTTAGCACAGGTGGCAATACTGTATGGAGAGTTTTGCTCTATTTATCAACAATTAATGTGCTAGTATAGGAAATGTGATCATGTGATGCTTAATGGTTTAATACCAATCCTGCCTAATAGAATAATGGTGGCTATGGTTGTAAAAGAGCCAAAGACACTAAAATGTATGGGTGCTGAACTGAGTTCAGACCCATATGACTATATAAGCTATTGAGCTTAGATTGAAAATATTTTTTGTGTTTTCAATTTCATTCTCATAGTTTTGTAGTTAAGTAGAGATAAAAGGTGGTTGCTAGAGGATTGCATTAGATCCTAAGATCTAGATGCAGTGCTCTCAGATCCAAAGCTCCTCACTGATGAAGGCCACAAGCCAGAAACTAGTCTGGGGATATTGGATGAGTAGGCATTAGATAGGGATTTTATGCACAAGCCTTCTGGCATCCATTGATTACTCTGTTTAGCACAGGTGGCAATACTGTATGGAGAGTTTTACTCTGTTTATTTCCTAGTATAACAGTCCGGATTTAGGGTCTTAATGTATCTGCACTACAAGGGCGCCATATAGCCATTTGAACCTAGAAAAATTTATAAAGTAGGCAGATATGTAAGTTAAAAAAAAAATTTTTTTATTTTATATATTTTAACTTTGACCGTTAGCCCATTGTCACTAGCTCAATGGAACAGCAGAGATTTATATTTTATATTAAATTCTTATCTAAGAATATATATAAAAAAAGAATAAAATAAGCCACTGCCAGTAATTAACATGCACACATTTATTTACGCACATATATATAAAATTTAGCATTATCATTTTAGTATGTTTACTTTAGCATTTAACTACATTTTTAGCTTTTATTTTGGCTTTTAATTTACATTTTAATTTTTATAAGTTCGCACAGATGAATTTCTAAAAGTTTCTTTTATAATGTTGAGTATAGATCGGTTACATAGATTACATGGTTAAAAACATTTCAAAATAAACATAAACAATCAAAATATAAAGTCATTGATGGAATTTCAGAGGGAAATATATAAAACCCAATGGCATTCATCATAAGATGCCGAATTGACACCAATAACTTAAAACACATCCGAATAAATACATTTTAGATACCGTAAGGTATCATTATTTACCGAATGTCTATATATTTTGATCAAATATGAAAAACAAAACATAATTAACCAATAACGAATCCATGCAAGCATCTATACCCAACTTAAATTTAATGCATTTTTATTTAGAGTGTCGAGTATGAAATAGACTACATAGATTTGCATTTGAAAAGAAAATATTCTATCCCTTATTCAACCCAAGGCCAAAAGCTCGTAGTTAAACCAACATCAATCCATCTGATATATCGATGTATTCAATATAATATTAATACGACAACACGAAATACCATACTGTCAGGAATGTGCATCTGAGCAGCAGGGTTAAGAGAAGAAATTTACTTTCGTCCAGATATGAATACTACATCTATCTGACGAGAAGAGCAATAAAAAAAAAACTCCATAGAAAAGGACTGCGGTCATTTTTGCCAACTTACGATCGCATTCCATAGGCAAAAGGGGTTGTGCGGCGTATAATTCAATTCTGCACATAGCGAACCTCATACTACATCTACTAATTACACCAATATATCCAATCCATTGACCCAATTCAACTACAAAATGAATAACCTATGATTATCCTCCCCTAATAAAACTTTACAAATCTATATAGCCATTCACGCCCGACTTAAGTTTAACATTTATATAATTTAGTTTAACAAAAAACAAAAATCATAAATAAAACTTAAGAGAACAAAAAAAAAATGGAAATGATTTTAAATAAAATAAAAAATACATCAAATAACAAGAATTAATAAAGAATTTAGTTTGGTCAGATAGGATTCTATTTCTATAACTTAAATACTGGGAAAGTTTATATTTTAGAGTTCTTAGTGTTTTCAAATTAATATTCATTTAAGTTCATAATGTGCTTACGGTTTTAGAAATGTTCATTAGTTATATACTTCTTACTGTTTTAGAAAAGTTCATCCTTTACAGTTGCTTGCCATTTGGAATCCAGCGTTAAATTCCCCGATGATCCTGTGGTCCTCAATATAAGAAAAGTGATGTTTCATTTTCCTTTTTTATAACAACTGAAAGAATTGAAAGTGTGTCTTTCAATCCCTTCACCTCCAACTCTCCGACTTAACACATCTCCGTCTCCTCTTAAATTTTCTTTACTCAACTCCTTATTTATTTCCAAACTTTTTCTTTTATATGTAACTTTTGAATCCAAAGGACATTACGTCATCGATGATGATGATCCTTCCATTGAGGTCCGAATTTCTGATGGATTTCTTTCATTGGCTATTAGTTTCTATTGTTTTCCTATCTGATCATTGCTTATACATTTAAATGCCCAAGGGCTAGTTCACTTGGACTAATTAAAATAATCATTTCAATTTTTCAATAACATTAATTAATTTGTTTTGTATAAACTTAGATATATTTTTATCTTTAAATCTTTACTGAAAATTTAGTTTTAAAATACTTTTTCTTTAATAAAGTTTTCGTTTAATAATTTTTTTCATCTGTGCGATTATATATATATGAGTTTAAGATAGAATTAATTTTCAATTTTTAATTTTTAAAAAAGAAGTTTTTATTTGTGAACTTTTGTTTTTTTTTATGTTTAATAATAATAAAAAAAAAAATGTAATGGCGTATGTGCCCATTACACTAGTATCATTATGTAATCTATTTGTTGCTGTTGCATTTTTATAAATATTCTTTAAAATATGACCCTATCCTGGATCTACATCTAGAATCAAATGCCTTTTCATAATTTACAAATCCAAAGCATAATGACAACTCATCTCTAACTTCTCTCAATACCTGGATATGATCCACTGTACTAAAACCACTTTTAAATCCAGCTTGTTCTTTTGGTTGGTGGAAATCCAATGTTCTCTGTAGACAAGTTGTAATTATCTTGGTAAAAATTTTATATAAAACTGATAAAAGGCTGATAGTTCTGTAATTTCTAATATCTTCTTTATCACCTTTTTAAAATATTAACATTAATACTGCATTCTTCCAATTATCTGGTACATCTTTATCATTTAGACATTTGGTATATAACTTTGCTAAAAAAATTTCTATTTCTTCACCTGCTTCTTTTAATATATCAATTATAATTCCATCATTACCTGTAGCCTTTCCTTTCTTCATAAATTTAATTGCATGTCTCACTTCTTCATTTAAAATTG
Source organism: Epiperipatus broadwayi (assembly GCA_028023455.1). NCBI lineage: Eukaryota > Metazoa > Onychophora > Udeonychophora > Euonychophora > Peripatidae > Epiperipatus > Epiperipatus broadwayi. Next base: position 6,514,340 of record JAQFVV010006220.1, on the reverse strand, counting down.
TGGCATTTCTGAAGATATAATAAATATAGGAGGTACTTGTTCTTTATTACTATATAATTCTTGATAGAAGTCTTCTACCCATTTCTTGATGTCATCTCTCTTTTTAGTAATAATTCCATCTTTTTTTCTTATTGCAGATATACATTTTCTACCAATTCAAAAATGCTGTTTTACACTCTTGAGACTTTTATTCTCTTCTACAGCTTTCCTTGCTAGTTCACAGTTATACTTTCTTATATCATTTTCAACTCTTTTTCACACCATTTTACAAAATTCAAGATATTCAGTTTTTTTTAATGCATCATTTTTGTATATCTTCATATTCCTTCTTTTCTTCATAAATTCTCTAGTTTCAGAAGAAATTTTATTTGTCAGTTGTTGCTTTTTTCTACCAGCTGTCTTTGTTGCAGTTTTTAAAAGTGTATCAGTTATTTTCATATTAATTTTATTCAAATCTGAATCATGTTCAAAATCTACTAATACTTGAAATCGATTTGTAAGTTCTAATTTAAATTCATTAGAATGTTTCTGAAGATTAGGAATACCAACTGTAAATATTGTTTTTTTTAATAATTTTTGTCTCTCTAGTTTTGCATTAACACGTATCTTACACTTACTAATTGATAATCACTTCTTGTGTTAAATTTATTAAGAACATTACAATCTTGAAATATGTACCTTCTGTTAGTCAAAATATAATCCAATTCTGCTATACCTTCATTTGGATGCTTCTATGTCCATTTCCTTTTAACATTTTTCTCAAAAAAAGAATTCATAATATAAAGTTTTTCTTTTTTTGCAAACTCCACAAGTCTATATCCTCTCTCATTTCTATTACCATAATCAAAATTACCTACAGCACTTTCATCTTTCATTTGTTTACCAATTCTAGCATTAAAGTCTCCCATAACAATTTTAAAATGATGTTTATTCAGATCAAAAGCTTTTTGTACATCCATATAAAAATCTTCTACTACTTCTTCACTATGAGAACTTTTTGGGGCATAAACCTGAATTATCTGCATTTGGTATCTTCTATTAAGTTGCTACTGTGTCTGATACACCATCAAGCTTCACAATGTTGTTCTTCCACTTCTTATTTATAATGAATCCTACTCCACTTGTATTTCCAATATTTGTATCTTTATAATAGAGTACATGCCCACTTTTTAAATCAGTTGTCTCTTCACTTTTTCCTCTAACTTCACAAAGTCCAATAATGTCTCATTTAATATAAGACAGTTCTTCTAATTCTTGCAATCTTTCTTCACTTGAAAGTGATCTGCAGTTGTAAGTACCTAAATAAAAAGTCATCACCAAATGGCAGCCTGGGTTCACAATCAGAGGATTCTTAGCACCCTCTGCCTTTGGCCACCAACCACTACCTTGGTTGGTGACTTCACTGTCTTCTTGGAATAAGGACCATGATTTATTTTATTTAGAGTTATATAAGAATATGTAAAATGTGAATGACTGAATGATAATTCTGGATGAAATTATTATTTTTTTGATGTAAAGTCACAAACTTTATATAACAAAAAAAGGAGCAAAAATGGAGTAAGGATTTTATTTACAATTAGGATTTATGCAGAAAAGAGAAATATAATATTGGAATATTATTTTTGGTTGTAAGAGGTTCTGAAAAAATTAGATGGAGAGTAGGAAAAACATAAAAAAATGAAAAGGATTAAGTAGAAATTTTATAGTTTTTTGTTTAAGTTATGACAAGAATAAAAAAATTATGAAGATGTAATATTGGAACAAAAGAAAACTTTTATATTAAAAAAGGGTAGAAAAAAATGTGTTATTGCTTTTAGAATGATTTGATGATTATAAATTAGAAATGTAGAAGTAGATGGATTTTTTTTTTATATATATAACGGGACGATCCTTTTCAGGACTCGAGGAAGTCGAATCTAACTATAGTCGGGCTTTGAGTCTTCTTATAGAATGCCATGGATGATGTGATTTAAAATATAATCCAATTCACTCCTCTATTAATAACCTCGTTACTCTCGGAATTCGAGCTCAGAGTAGAAATTTGCAATCGACTATCTTCAGGCATTTCCACAAATATCCCATAGTAATAATAAATTTAATATAAGCTATATATAACTTCTTTATAAATATTAAATCACTCAGTTGATTTAACATATATATGCATGAGTATGTATATTTATAAATATTGATTTTATAAAACGACTAAATAAAATAAACAAACGAGACCTGTTTAATTTTGAAATCAAGTTTAACACATTTTAATCAGTAATAAAAAACAAAATATTATCACATAAAAACATTAAAATTTAGAATTATAATCTGTGCTTATATACACTAATAAATTATTTAATATTCAAAAAAAAAATAATGTAATCATTTACATATATATATAATTTAAAATCATGCGTATAATAAATACACGTGATACATTATAAATCTACCTATTGTGTCATTAAAATAATTCAGTGTGTATTATATGCCTATATAAGATAACATCCATTCACACTAGATTAATAATAGAATGTATTCTGATATTAGTTATGTATGTTTAAAAATATATTATGTTAATTGTCATGTAAGATTCAATTTGGAATATAATAAAACTTACTTCCAAATTGAAATAATTTAAAAACGTTTACCTTAGTCAGCTGTCATTTCCATCAGAGTATATATCAAAATATCAACATCTAAATTTTATTAAATAAATAAAAAAAAAATAAAGTGTTCATCTTATCAGTTCTCCACTTTAATATCCGAAGTAATTTTTCTAAGTAAATATAATTATCCACAAAGGAAATAAAGTTTAAGAGTTCTTAAATTATACAATGAAGTAATCGAAGACGAGAAAGAATGCGGTTTTATATCCCTCCTTAGACAAAATAAAATGATGATGAATGTTGAAACATAAAGTTCATTGATCATCCTTCAAAGAGGCAATCCAGATATTCATTCTTTAAATATTTATGTAGTAAAATATTTAACATCTTCTTCAATATAATACTCCAATATTAAAGCAGCTTTTTAAATGAGAATTACGACGATTATATTTTAGGCATTGATTAAGTAGGAATAAATTTACATGTTCGGGTTTAAAACATCAGTAGAAATCCCTGGCATAAATTATCTAGCCACAGAACATCTTTATAAATTTTTGTCTTCTTAAATATATATTTTGTAAACTCATTTCGAAGACGTTGATAACTTTTATAACCTTGTTAATTACAATGATTATTTTTTTATAGTTCTTTATAATATTCAAAGGCAGTAAATTAAGGTTTTAAAATATTGAATCTTCTTTTTTTTAATTTTTCTTAAATGGGTTCTAAATACGAACACATTTAAATTTACAAACGTAGTTCTTGCCTTGATAACTAAATAGAAGATTATTGTTATAACAATATTAGTTCGTTTTTTTACTGGATTAATTTCAGCAAGCATATCACATAATCACGCTCACGCTCTCTATTGTTTAACATATACAATTTGTAATGAACCCCAAACATTTATTTCCTTTGTTTCAACTGATAAAAATGCAATGTTGACCTAAGGCTTTGTCAAATGTCAAGATTTGGTTAATAAAAAAAAATACTATTAGTTAGAAACATTTATTTATGCGTGTGTATAAACAAATTAGAATTATTCATTTTTAGAATTATTCTTTTAATACTAACTAGTCTATATATATAGCTGATACATGAAAAGCTTAAGATAGGTGTAAGTTATTTATATCTGTTGATTCGATATAGGCACAATTAAATTTACAAAGAAACACATTGTTTTAGGTGAGGCTCATATGGTACTCTCACAATAATGATTCCAAAAGATGAGAATGTGTTGACTTTCTTAGAAGAAACGAATTTACATTTCATTATATCCCATGTGCAAATTAATAGTATCTAACATCTTTTCTGGGTAACTTCAGACAATGAATAATTACATTATATTATTGTGTGTATGATGTGAATAAAAAATGTTATATAATAAATATTTCAATAATAATGTTTAGACACGAACATACATGATAGTATAATTAGGCCAATGAATACATTAATTCCAACTTGCTCATCTTTTAAATATAGATTTATCATCATTATCCAGCATAGTTGAAACATTTTGATAGTATTATAATAAGCTAAGCATAAAGCAAAACGTTTATATTATGTAAATTATTGAAAAAATTGAACTTCAGGTATTGTGAAGTTTTTTTTTTTATGATTTCAAAATTGGAACAAAAATGAATATCAATCTTTTTTTATTTTATTCTAGAGATATTTAATGCACTGTGAAAAAAACTCTGTATTGCTATATTACATTTTAAAATTCTACATAAAATTAATTCTTTCTATATTTATGCTGATATTATGTTTTAAAAAGTCATATTAATAGCAGATTTAATAATTGGTAAGTTTATAATATTCTTAGTTATAATCAACTTATAATCAAAATGATTAAAGAATAACCATGGCTCAATACTCATAAAAGTTTGGCACTTTCTACATGCAATAAAGATTGTTTCATATAGTAGTTATATTTTTATTCTTACAGTCACTGAAATGATACTCTTGTGTCCAATCCATATTAGTATTGAATCTTTACTCACCAGTTAGAAATTAGATATCCATTTACTAACCAATATCAGGATACTTGGCAGGCTTTTTATTGGTTTACAAATTAAGTTGTCTATGGACATATACTTGAATGAAAAACTATAACTTTATTTGTGAGTTCATCCAACCTGGATTTAAATGCAATTTGCATGTGTACAAGTAAATGTATTAATTATTGTGCCATAAAGATCCAAAGTGAAGAGTTGACACATTTTAAAACTATAGTTGGAAAACATCTGTAGAAGGGCAAAGTTGATTTTTATGAAATTCCCCTTGTAATTTTGAATCATTAAAGTTGTCATCAAAAATATTTCTGGCTAAGCTAGATATGTTATAATGTTGTTGGGTAAACAACTGAGATTTGAAAATTCACATCATGAAATTTCTCTTAGAAATTGACCTGAATAGATATCAAGTCTAACATTGATTCTCTTGCATGTCTGGTGATTCATTTATAGAAAGATATAATGTAAAGAGAGAAGCTTCTTTATAAGTGTTGGTGGAATTTCTGTTTTTTAAAAAAAACCGAAGTAAATAACTTAGCATGTATATTCTCAGTGATTATCGATCAGAGCTTTTTTTCAAAAAAAGTTGGATTGCATTTTTTACTCCATTACAATGTCATTTTTTTTAAATGGTGGTATTAAGTCACTATTCTTATATGTTATTATAAAGATTAAGAAATTTAAATGCAAAGAAATATTTAACACTTTTATACTGATCCATAAGAGTGTTTTCACTTATTAAAACTGTAATAAGATTCACTTGTGTTTTTGAGCTAATGCTTCATTATTGTAAAATAAAGGAGAGTGACAACTTAATAAGATTCTAGCTGAATTTTATTAAGCTAAAGCTTTTGTCAAATATTACAGAAAATGTTCTACACACGATAAGTCAGCTGCTTAGAATAATTCGCTTTAGTCTTATATGATTATATTGAATAACCTATCATAAGTTAAGCATTATTACTGTTACTACTTCACCGTTGTTTGAAGTAATAATGGGAATATTGCTCAGTTTTCATTAAATCTTTTATCTTAATATTTGATGCTGCTGCATACAAGATTAATATGGATAGGGAAAGATGGTAATCAAAATATTGTCTATTCTTTGTATCAATAGAATTATTGATACCAATCATGATTTGGAACTCAATCAGCTTTTTTTTGTGTTTTATTTTTATTCTGGATCAGAATCAAATCCATATGTTGAAAACCAAGAAATCCAAAAAAAAAGAAAAAGAACTGGAATTATTAAATCGTCATAGTTAAAAGTGCATAGTCCTTTCATTATAATGTTAGGGCAAGGTTTGCTTACAGTATAGAATTTTAGCAGTTAATTATTATAATAATAATGTTGTATAAGAGTTGAATATATATTATATATATGCATAGTTTAATGGAGTAGGAAATAAAAATATTAATCAGAAAGAGTCAATCAATCATGACATTGTTTCTTTATTAATTAGTTTTTATTATTGATTGGGATATATTTTTATTATGAACAGGTGTTTAGATCTGTATTCCATTGACCTTTATTTAAGTAAGTATTAGAAAAGTTGGATAATGAGTTTTTGAACAACATAGTGAGTATATATAGAATGTTTTCTCACATATTTAATATCAATCTATGATCAAGACTAAATATTATCAATAATTTTTATTTTTTACAACTTCATGTAGCATTAACAATATCTTATATTGATTTTTTTTATTTTAAATATATATATAAGTGGATTTATTTAATTTTACTATTCACTGAAATATATCTTTAATTTTCCAACAAATAATATTCTTATTTTAATCATAGGAGTTTATCTGAAAATGAAATCAAAGTAATGAATTTAGTGGGATAGTTTGAGTTGGAGATAAGTCATGATTGTAATATGAGACAATAGTTAATTATTTATTCAGTAAATCATTTGAAAATTTATCTGAAAAATTAGCTTCAATAAATGCTTCATCTAATAGTTGAATCATTCATGATAATTAGATTGATGCTATAATAGCATAATAGTATGTGATCAAAACAGATTCTGAGAAGTAAATCAAGCAAATTATATTGTCAATCTATCACCATAATGGACTATGATCTATATTCTATAAAGTTCAATTGGCAATTTATAACATACAGAATATGTACATAAAAGTTTGTTTTCACAGATGATTGTTCAAATATCTACAGGAGAATCAAACAACGAAGTTTATAGATTTAAATTTGCTTATCTTTTATTAATACTTGAATAGAGGCTACTCTTTATTATCATTGGTAATTTCATTAAAGATGTATTTTTTAATATTTGCTCGGTGTCATTTAGCACAATGGTAAAGGGTCAAACTTCAGAATGAGGGATTCTAGGATTGAGGTGCTGAACTTTTGGCACCTAATCTTCTTATGAACTCTTGAGCAAGAAAGCCCAATAATAGTAATTCAATATTTTACTAGTTTTATGTAGCATAATTTTCAGCATATTTTTCTGCTGATTCTGCTTATTGTAAGTTTATATTATTAAACCACTAAACACCACATGATCACCATTTTTTGTGCTGCTCATAACTGTTATTAAAAGAGGTAAAACTCTCTATACACGCCACTCAGTGTAAGCCAGAGTAATCAATGGATGCAGAAGGCTTGTGCATAAAATCCCTATCTATTATTGTGTTTTTAATTTTAAATTCATAGTTTTGTAGTTAAGTAGAGATAAAAGGTGGCTGCTGGAGGGTTGCATTAGATCCTAAAATCTAGGCGCAGTGCTCTCAGATCTAAGGCTCTTCACTGATGAAAGCCACAAGCTAGAAACTAGTCTGGGAATATTGGATGAGTGGGTACTAGTGATAGGGATTATATTCATCCATTGCTTACTCTGGCTTGCACTGAGTCACATTACTATATGGTGAGTTTTGCCTGTTTTAAGTTTTTATTATGGTTTAAAACATCATCACCAGAATAAACTCATTGCTGGTTTATTTGAGATAATGGAAGGTTAACTTTTATTATATATATGTATGTGTGAGTGTGATTTAAAATGAAATATTTTTAAAATGACATTTTTATATTCATATTTTTTTATGTAAAAAAATATCTTGATCATGCTATTTTTTTTTTATATTAAGTTTAACTCACATGACAAATATTTTAGATTTTCTTCTGTTTCATTAATTGAATTTTGATGTTCGCTGTTTTAGTGCTGGCATTGTTTTAAGCTGTATAGGCTCCTTGAAAAATGGCATTAGAGACAGAATATTTGGAAACTGATTAATCTTATTCAGTTAGAAGATCCTCGGATTAAAATGAATACTGTATATATATATTTTAAAAATCTTTTTATAACCTTAGGGTTTTTTTTTTTATATTTTAACACTATACTTTTTTAAATATATAATTAATTTTTATGTTTTCTTTTGAATGCATGATGTACGTAAATATATCTGTTCCCCTCCCTCTTTTTTTTTATTCAAGAGATAGAATGGCCATATTAGTTTATAAAGGGTAGTTAATGATAAGACAAAACAATGTTCTACAATACGCAAAAATGTACCAAAAAAAAAAAAAAAGGCTTTAATCCTCCCCCCCTTTTCCCTTGTTATAATTTTTATATATCTTATAAATTTTAATATATATATGCATTCCAAGGTTTGATAAAAAAAAAAAAAATCAAGATTTAATGTAAATTAAAATTATTATTTTGCAGTCAGCTTAGTGGTAAATAAGTTTGCTACTGAACAAATATTTCTGAGAAAATCTAACTATCAAAGATGAAAAATGATGTTGTAAAACTAAACTATAATTAATCGTGCTTCTAACAGGATCTCTTAAGTCATAATTTGTCATTCATAGCAATGGCAGTTGCCTACTACTAAAAATGTTTCAGCTGGATAAATTTCAGAGTCCTAATTAGCCATTTATATTACTGGTAACAATACTGTTAATGGATGGCTTTAGCAAAGCTCTACTGTAAGAGAATGAGCATGGACATAATATCTCTGAATAGTTATTTTATTTAAATGTGAGATGGCAAAACACCAGTGCAAAATTTTCTGGAGCTACATGATTGCCAAAATTCTATTTATGGGTCTCACAGCATCGTGTTCAATGGATTTACTTGCCATGCCAACAAGTTTAGACAAGGTGAATTCTTCAGAAAGTGTTTCTGAATGACAAACAGGCTCAAGATTTTTCTTTCAGGCAGCCACTCACAACCAAAATAACTATTGGTTGAAAAATATAGCCTTTATTAATTAGAGTAAAAGTTTCTGATTTAAACTAAGGTTAGACAATTGAGTTTCAATGCACTGAATTTAAAAAAGGAAAATATAATTGCAATATGATGTGGGTTGGCATTGAATTCATACTTTACCATTTTCTTTTAATGCAGCGTTAAAGAATTGTTTCAGTAATTAGAATTTATCTTATAGCATACATTCATATAATTCTCTAAATTGATATTGTTAACATAGAAAAATACTGATATCAGTTTATATTCTAATTAGGAAATTAATATAGTATTGTTGAATACCATTATTGTATATATACATACATATTAATAATTTATATATTTTCACAGATAAAAGATGATTGTACATGGAGTTTTCTATCAAATAATTGTAAACAATCATGTATTTGGGAATAATAGAGATGTCTCATAATTACAGTTTTTTAGGAAAAATTAAAAAATATATCATATCTTTTTTTAAAGATTATCAGTTGATTATAGGCATGTATCAGATATAACTGACTTCAGTTTATTTATCTGGAAAAAAATCTGGCTGTATGGTCAGGGAACATTTATCTTCTGTGCATCTAATGCACCTCATGCTTTACTGAGAAGTTTCTTATTGAAATTTTCTTTTTTGTCATATCATTTTTCCACTATTTTTTGTGTTTGCCTTAGTACCATTATCACCTATTATATTTTAATGGCCTATTAGCATTAATTCCTCATTGTTTTGATGCTAATAAAAACTTCATTGGAATAAGGTTTTTGAAAGTTGTCTGTATTATTAATATCTGATTTTTAATATTCTGGTTATTTATGCAACTGCTTTTTGCATATTTTCATAATATACTTAAACATTTATTAGCTAATTTCTCTAATAATGTTCACTCGTTTTTCTTAGCATTTTTTCACTATTCTGTATTTTGTATTCTTGCTATTTGAGTTCTAATCATGTGAATTAGAATACAAATTTCCTTCATATAGGCTGCCTTTTTTAATGATCAATTTTAAATTAATAAACTTATATATTGACTTTTTAAAAAAATAAAGAATGCTTAGAACAGTCTTACTTTTTCACTCTCCCTAAGTTTTTTTCCCTTCAGGATCTTTAATACTTAAGCTTATTCACTCTAAGGTTCGGTCTTAATGCCCAATGATTTTGGAGTAATGTAGAAAGCATCTGTACTTCGAAGTTTTTTATCAGATTTTTTAAAAAACTTTTTTAAATCAATATTTAACTGAGAATCTATTGGACATTTTATTACATTAGGCTAGTGATATTAATATGGAGTACATATATCTCAGGAATTTAAACCAGTACATTACTCAAAATAATTGAATAATGGCAGAAAAGGACACATTCATTAATTAATAACTTAGCTTTTATAATGTAATTTGTGATGTATTTACTTGAATTCACGTTTTAAAAAAATCTGTGATTTATTTTTTTGAATATTTTACAACCTTTTAGTGTAAATATGTGGCCATTGTATGTTCATCTTATTCCACTGCTTTTTAAGCTCGTTAGTATGCTATAAGTTACAACAAGTTAATTTTGAAATAATAGTAACTATATTAATAACAAACATTTTGATAATATGAACTGTACAATATATAGATACGGCTCCTCAGGAGTATCAATTAAAAAAGAATTTTGGTATCTCTGCTCTAGGTAAATAGATGAAAAAAAATATTATTATTATTTTCCAATATCATTGGTAATGACTCCTTGGTGTTTGCATCATGATGGCATAAATATTAAATTTATTAATTTTATTTGAAGTGAATTAACAACTTATCAATTAAAATTCTATCTCTTATTTTTTCATTTCTTATTGATAAAAAAAAAAGGGATGGGAAAGTAATGATGAAGAAATTTCAAAATATTATTGTTAGTACTGAAAGTGATTTTATTATTAAGGTGTGTGCGTATATATTTATCAGATAAATTATACTCTGTGTATGTTGATATTTGAAATACAATATAAAAAGCATTATTCAGAAAATCATTTTCATTTTCAGCTTCTCTGCTCCCAATGACGCTTCATCCATTTTTAACAATTTTGCATTGATTTTTACTCATGACCATTCTCCCTTCTCCCCTCATTGTCATTTATTATCTTTAGAAGCTTTGTTGAAGTGGTGAAGGCTAAGACCAGCTCAAATCCTCTTGAAAGATAGTTAAATGGTAATAAACCCAAATATTGTGAAAGAGATTCGCTATTACCCATGATCATCGTTTCTTTTTATAAATAAATAAAAGTCTTCCAAAGTCAGATTAGCTTACTTCTGTTGAAAGAACTATCAGCTCTAACCTATTTGTATATAGTATCTGTTGAGTATATAACACATATATCAGATTCTATTGCGTTTGGATATATATATCATTTGCTGATAATTGTCATCTTTTGTGTGTTTTTTTTAAAAAAGACGAGTTTAGAAGGCCATTTTACTTTTTGGATAAATAGGATCTTTTAGAAAACTTTAGCATTTTCCACTTTTATCAATTTCCATTTTATAATTTAACTATTTTATACTTTACTACTTTTATATTATGACCATATTGAAAATTTCTCTGTCTTAACCAAAATTTATTAAAAAGAATTATCTCTTCTAGCTCCAATATTGATGAACATTATTGCTTGTATCGCCTCCATTTGGAGAACTCTTCACAGCATATGTTCAGCAAAACCTTAATACAGTTTATAAAAATATTGTAAAAACTTTTACTAATTCCAACTTCAAAAATAAAATTTAAAAAACATATCTGAGGAATACAATATTAAAAAATCGTAGCAAAAATGATGTTACACTCAATAATTTTCATCTTAATGCCAACTTCAATCTAATAAAATTTAACATGAATATTTCCAACATTTAAAAAATTAATTTTATTAAGAGCAATAATCCACCCTATCAATCTATTATAGAGTAAGAGAATCAGTCAACAGCATCTTGATTATTTTCTGGCTATTGGCCTTTATAAATGAGGAGCAATGGTTTGCCTATATATATAGTGCTGGGAACCATCTACTAATATTAATATAGTGAATTTACATAGACTGACTATTCATATATTTATATACACAGTTAATGTTTCTGGTCTACAACAATATATATTTTGTCAATATGCCCAAAAATTACTAAAAACTAATTTGATGATGATAGTCAAAGTTTTTGTTCCCTATTTAAATATTTATGTAAGTCACCCTGGGTATATTTCCTGATTACCATTCATCCAAATTCTGTCACAGAGGATTACATTTAACAATCTTTCATAGGATTTTATTAGAAAGTACAAGTTTTGAACTTAATTACATACATTCAAAGCACCACTTTCTATTATAAAAGAACCTATAAAAATATTTTACTCTCTAGCATTATCATTGCAGTTTACTCAGTAGTAATTCTGCTTTTCTCTGCTCAGAGTAGGAGTGAGTTTTACCTTACTAGAGAATCAATATGTATGCATTGGAAATGAGATTACTGAGAGAATGATGCCCAACTATAAAATAATTTGGTTGTATTCTCATCCTTGGTGTTCGCCTTAAGATGGCGTTGATGCTAATCAAAAACATATACATATAACGATTCCGGGCCGGCCCTAAATGATCGATTTGATCTAAAAAGATCTGATTTCTTAGATTTGTAATAAAATATTCTACTAACTAATACTATTATATGACGTTAGTTTTTTTCATTTTTGTAAATGTTTATTAATCTTATCTTGTTTTTGAGTTTGTGTGTGTGTGTCTTTAAAGTTACGGTGTTTTTCTAATTTTTTTTTTGACTTTACGTGTGTCTTTTTAAAGTTACGGTCTTTTTTTTTTTTTTGCAAGAGTAAATCAATAATTTTATTCAAAAGCAAGACGTAATAAGTAAATGTTTATTAATCTTATCTTGTTTTTGAGTTTGTGTGTGTGTCTTTAAAGTTACGGGGCTTTTTCAAATTTTTTTTTTTGGACTTTAAGGTGTGTCTTTTTAAAGTTATGGTATTTTTTTTGCAAAAGTAAATCAATAATTTGATTCAAAAGCAAGACGTAATAAGTCAATGTTTATTAATCTTAGATTGTTTTTGAGTTTGTGTCTTTAAAGTTACGGGGCTTTTTCTCTTTTTTTTTTTTTGGACTTTACGTGTGTCTTTTTTTTTAAAGTTACGGTATTTTTGGTCAAGAGTAAATCAATTATTTTATTAAAAAAGCAAGATGTAATTCTAAATCTATCAAAAGTAATGTAATTTAATTTAGAATTGATACCCGACTACTATTAGTAAGCACCGTCATTAAAAGACTCGATTGAAAAATGATACCCGACTAATTTCCGTTTTCTTTTTTTTTTGAAGGGGGGGGGGCAGTAATGAATCAGAAAGTGGGTTGTTTTTGTTAAGTCTGTCTATATAAAAAGGGTACCGTTATTGAAATACTAAATTTAAAAATGATAGCTGACTAATTTGCGTTTCTTTTGACAGTAATTAATCAGAAAGTGGGTTTCTTTTTTTTTTGGTAAATCTTGTGTATATATAAAAACAAACAAACCGTAATTCAAAGACTTCATTGAAAAAAAATCAAACCCCGTTGAAATTCCTTTTTTTTTTTTTTAAAGATAGTAATTAATCAGGAATTGGGTTGTTTTTGTTAGTGTGTAGATATAAAAACTAATCTTATTTTGAAATAATAAATGTAACAAAACAAAAAAAAAATAATACCCAACTAATTTTATTTTTCGGACAAGTAATTCCTAATAATTAGACAGTGGGTTGTTTTTATTTGTGTGTATATATATATATAGCGAAAGTAACTGGTCACGGACAAATTCTCGCGAAAACGGTACTTTTCGTGGGATCCTTTATTTTTTTCCCTTTCGCACCCTTAAAAGCAATTTTTGAGGGTTACCCCTTCGTAATGGAATCTTCAGGACATTATTACTAAACTTACAACAGTAAAGTAAGTTACAACATATTAAAAAAAATAGACGTCTTATCAAATTTAAAAAAACTACGACTGCTTCAAATACACACACTCTCACCCGAAACTACAGAGAGGATAGATATTCTACTATTACGAGAAAATGATGAACAAAATTGCTACTACGGCAGCTGATCAAGGCATTTCTTTCTCTTTGCTTTTAGCATAGAAAAAAGCCATAACCGGCAGCCATGTCGGGAACTCTTTCTGTGTTTTATCATAGAAAGAAGTCTCTTTGTGTTGGCTTCTGTCGCCGCCTCCTCCGTCCAACATAACACGAGGACTTTTCTGCATTTATAACGTAGAAAAATTTCTCTTTGGTTGGGTGAAAGCCAGTGAAACGGTATATTTCTAGGAATTTACCTAGAAGTAGCGACATCTTAAGGCGAACACCAAGGATGAGAAAACAACCAATAATTTAAATAAAAATATTAATCATTTATTTGCACACTCTCAATAGATTTCATAAAACGTATATAAACAAATAATAAATTTATATAAAAAAAATAGAAAAATTAAAGATTAATTAGTATATGAACACATCTAAATAATTTACATCGATATCTTCCGATATCTTAAAAATATTCACCATAACATTATAATATATGTGTATGAAATATTATGATAGGAAATTACTTTTTACACATATGCATATATGTATATCCAGCAATTATTGTTATTTTTTTAAAATACATCTGTGATTTAAAATGTTTGTACATTCTATGACTTTAAGACCAAGCTAACTATATATTTTGGTGGTTTCAGTTAAATTCCAACTATAAATCAAATGTATTCATATTTTCAGTACAATAACAAATACTTTGCTCAGAAGCTCTGAGGAAAGTATTTGTTATTATACTGAAACTTCAGCTATTTAGTAATTATATTTTTAATACATGGAAGCTCCCAGAAATAATACTATGTATTCATCATTTATCTATATATATGTATGTGTGTGTGAAAACAATCTAACAGCTTACTGCAGAATGAAGGTCTCTCCAACAACTCCTCATAAAGGAATAATGAAAAAAGCAGTATTTACCAAGCTAAATAATGTCAGATAATGAGAGTTTGAGTGTGTTTCCACTTGTTTATACTAACTATAAATAACTAGATACTTATTTATAGATTAAGTAGTTGTAATTACAACTTCTCACACATTAATAGAATAAAATAATACAACAATGTGTGGCTATTTCTGCAATTTCTATATTTATGTATTATTTAAATGAAATAATAATGTATGAGTTATCAATAGCAATATTGCAAAAAATTTAACTTTTTATGATCAAATTATACTATGGAATAATCAACTTTTAGGATTTTAGCTTAAATATATTTCTCACATGATAAACTAATTAGTATTATTAATTATTAAGCATATACTCTATACAATATATCCAAGACATGTCAAAACACAAGAATATAGAATTTGTTCCTGGCATGTTATTTAAAAATTATAATATATTTATATATGCATTTTTTTTTCAAAAGTTTTATTATTAATTTTTATTCTTTGATCAGAATCATGCATTTCTAATTTGAATAATTGTATATAATATTCACTTATATATGGTATTTATTTCAAGAGATACACATCTCAGCTTTATATTTGTAATATATATATATATATATGTTTCAATATATATTGTAACCAGACACCACACAACCCTTTATTACCTCGGTTGTAACAATTTCCTGATGAGAATGTTGCAGGAAGGAACTATCAATTGGCATTACCCAATGCAGATGTTAACTCCCCCCCCCCTACAACAATATTTTCTGCTCATCAGAGGATGTAGCACCATAGAGGCTGGAAGCATCTAGACATATGTTTGGTTTTCCAAACGGCGCCACTAGAGTTCCATTTCACTACAACCTGACTTACCTAGATCTAGTTATGCCAGACGTAGCTCAGGAGACATGAGATTCTCATGAACAAGTGCACTGAATGATGAATGATGCAATAAAAAACAAAATAGAATTGAACAACTGGAGGACTAAAAGTAGTTTTAGGTAACAACAATTTTATTTAATAACTGATAATATTTAATTCAGAGTTCCACTTAAGAGATGATGTTTGGAAGCAGTTTAATTTAATAATAGTTCATTTTCAAGTCCATGCATATCCATGTGAGAATTTATTTTCTATTCACTTATGACAAGAAGTTTGGAAACAGTTTATCTAACAATAATTCATTTTCAAGTCCATGCCTATCCATGTGAGAATTTATTTTCTATTCACTTATGAGAAGAAGTTTGGAAACAGTTTATCTAACAATAATTCATTTTCAAGTCCATACATATCTATGTGAGAAGTTATTTTCACTTCACTTATGAGAAGTTTGGAAACAGTTTAATTTAATGATAATCAATTTGCAAGTCCTTCCAATAAAGTATACGCAGTCAAGCAGTTATGATTTATACAGCATTTCATTATTTTGAGAATTATTACCGGTTGGTAAACACTTAAACTCAGAAATTCTTGGTTTGTGAAGCATTTATCATTTAGTCCAATATAGAGGTATATTCATACACACAAACTTTATTGTTTGATTTAGTTATAAGTAATATGCAATTGAGCATTTATAATTTAGTCAAATATAGAGGTCACAAACTTTATTGTTTGATTTAGATATAAGTAATATGCAACTGAGCATTCATAATTTAGTCAAATATAGAGGTATATTCATACACATAAACTTTATTATATTATCCAGATAGAAGTAATATGGAGTTGAAGCATTTATGATTTATACAGCATTTAATTATTCTAACATAAATATTTACTTGGTCTGCTGCAAACGTATATTTTTATACATAAATTCATTAGCAGTTTCATTTATACTTTGAAATATAGAATACAATTAACGTTTTCGTATTTCTCCATTAATTTTTTTTCTTTTATTAAATTTTTTATCATAGCATTAATAATTGAATTGCTACTATTTTTTAATTCTTACCTTATTACTTGTTGTTCCCTTTCAATACCAATGGGGCTTAATGAATGGCACAGTAGACAGGCTGGAGCTTACTTCATGATTGTGGATGAAGAGAAAAACGAAGGTCAACCGCCCATGTTATATTGTTTTTTCATAGTTAAGTTTTGATTTTTCTGTCTTGCTTTACTTAGTAAAACTGATAAAAATAAACACTCTCTGATAATCTGAATTTTCCAAATATTTTGTACTTTCTCTGCTTGTTTTATTCAATATGACTTCTAAAAAGAAAAACTACTTAACTGACGATAATAATAAAAATTATTCTCTCTGTCTGATAATACAAATTTTTCAAGCTATTTATACTTTCTGCTTATCAGAATGGATTCTCTTTACATGACGCCTGCTTTAATTGGTGTTGGTGGTATGTTTTCGTCCATGTTCGTGCTATTTCCCCCAGCTCATTGGCTATTCTTTTTGGCGGTAGAAGACCGTTTTTAATTATCTGGCTATGTGTTTTCGAATTCCAATTAATTTTACATTTCTTTGCCTAAGGCATTGGCTTAACACCTAAGTTATTTTGCCTTACTTATTTTTCTGCAATACAAAATAAACTTATCTTTTTTTAATGTTTAAATATATATTTTTTCTTTTTTACTTTATTGATTTCCTTTTTTGGATTTATGAATTTTAATAAAGAAAGATTTATACTTTCTTTTAATTGCAGATTTAATATATTTGTTGTGTCTTTTTTTATTTTTAATTTGACCAAATTAACTTTCTTTTTTCATTGCTGTCAATTTTCATGATTCCTTTGTTTCTTTAAATTTTTATTTTCCTCAACCATTATTAAGTCTTTTCTTTTCTAACAACAAATCATGCCAGTAAATTTTAAATGGGGGGGGTGTGTCTTTTGAATATATATATACACGGGGAACAGTATATCTGTTTCAATATATATATATATATCTTGAATAGAATCATGCATTTGTAATTTAACTAATAAATATTATTGTGTTGACATAGAAAAAGTGAAGATAAGATTGATATAATCTCCAAGATCATCTGATGTTGTCCCTGTTCCTAGCTAAAATACTGTAAATTTGAGATAGTTGTTAGTTTTCTTTAAGCATTAGTGCAGACATAAGTGTCTAACCATTCATTTTTATGTTTTATATGGGTTGATTAATAAACTTCATCAACAAATATTTTTATTGGTAATGGCAGTAATTGTAATATGTTTGTCCAAGTAAAAAAGTGACTGGACCTCTTTCCAAGCTGACCTAAGTGCCACCTCTGAATCAATGCATGTATTATATAATAACACTTTAGCTATTTGCCATAAAAATTATAATATATTAGCATGTATTGTATATATAAAGAATAATAAAAATATATTTTAAAATTCTTTAAACTATTGCATTGGATAATTTTTAATATTGTTTAAAGTGTATAATACAATTTATAAAGCACTTAATAAAGTATGTTAATTTATTATGCATACTGCTAAAAAGCAAATTATTATATTGCAGAATTTTTAATATTGTTTAAAGTGTAATTTATAATGCACCATAGAAAAGTAATGATTTTTTTAATTATTGTAATTCTACATTTTTTCTTATGCAAATAATGTAGACTACAGCTCACATTTATTTTTAGTGATTTACTGCTTAAATTGAACTAAGTAATAAAGCAAAAATCCATAGCTTATATGTGTATGTAAAGGATAGATAAATAATAAAGGATAAAAAAATGGTTTTTTCAATACTGTAATAAAATTACCTTTTTTTAATTATTGTAAGTTGACATTTTTTAGCAAATAAATAATGGGAGCCTATCTCTCACACTTATTTTTTTTCTTGCTTATATTTATCTATCTTTTTATCATATATACATAGTATTTTCATTAATTAATGGAGATTAATATCTTTAAAGGCAGACAAATACTCTCACTGTTTAAGGGAAATGGTAAAAGTTATCATATTTAGTAGTATTTCTCTTGCTGTACTCACAGCATTCTAGAATTTATTTTTTATGTGTTAAATTCATTTAAATTGACATCCTAAAAGTTTATCATTTTGTAATAAAAGTTTATCAAATTCAGTAGTATTTCTTTTACTGTATTCTTGCCATTTTAAATTTTACTTTAACATGTGTTAAATATATATTTAAACTGATATCCTAAAAATTTATCAAATTCATTATTATAATTGATCTAAATTGTCATAATTCAAATGAGAAATTAAATATGTGGTGTAAACTTAATTTAATTAATTAAAAATATGATTACAAAATCAAATTTTACTTTGTTTTACCAAAACTATTTTTCATTTAAAAAATTTCCAATTCAGGTAATCTTTTAATCAGTGTTGTCTCTTTTTGCATTTTAATGACATCATTCAAATACAGTTAAGATATAGATTTTCCATGCATTTTTATATTGCAAATTACAATTTTTTTAAATAATTAAAGCAAAAATTTATAGATACCTTTAAAAGTAGGCAAATACAAATTTACTTTCTCATATGTTAATTAAATATATTTAAAACTTACTTTATCATGTGATAATATACTTAAAGGAAAATGGTAAATGTTTATGAAATTCAATAGATTTTTTTTGCTGTAACCATAGCATTTAAAATTTCTTTTCATCTATTAAATATATTTAAATTAACATCCTAAAAGTTTATCAAATTCAATAGTACTTCTCTTGTTGTACCCATGCCATTTTAAATTTTACTTTAACATGTGTTAAATATATTTTTAAATTGAAATCCTAAAAGTTTATCAAATTATTATTATGATGGATCTAAATTATTATTTAAATGAGAAATTAGCAATTTAGTTAATTTAAATATATTTACAAAGTCAAATTTTACCTTGCTTTATCAAAAACTATATTTTTCATTAAAAGATTTTAAATAAATAAATAAATAATACTTCTGTATTGTAACCGGCTGCTGGTTTGGTCAATCGGCAACCCGGCACAAGAGATCGAGGGCTCCGAAATAAACCTGACATAGCGTAAAGTTTTATTTGTTTACTCATATCGATAGTTATTAGCTATCCACACAAGGGGGCGCCAGATACGATTATTTAATTGGATTTTAATTACTCGCATCACCTTACGTCATGTCAAAACGACTTCGGAGTCAAATCCCGCCCACTAGCTCAAACTCCCAGCATAGACCAATAGATAACTCAAGGCCGCAATATAGTTATTTCGAGGACGACTCCTCCCGGAAAAGACGCACCGTCCGCTAATGAAGAATCAGCTTGGTTTTCTAATTAGTCGACTACAGCATAAGATTCATTTATTGTTGTCACCGACAATCTGGTTGTTTCCCCGAACACTAGGCTTACAAGTTCACCCCCGACATACTATATAACATAATTATTTTTTACTTCGCTGATTATAGACCCGCCCGCTCTTACATCTATCTTAACTAAGGTTAAATAAGAAACATCGAGACTTACCACATGTTGACATAATTCATAAAGAAACAAATTGAAATGAAATTTAAACTTAACTAAACATATTTCAACGGTGAATTATTAAAGATTAAATAAACTACGATTTTAAGTGTATGAAAAGATTTGAGAAATGCTCGACTTGGTTAAATATTGAATAAATTTATTAAATGTGAAAAGAAACATTATTAATTTGGTTTATTGCACACGCGCACATACATTCACGCTCACAGAGAATCATAATTAAACATAGCACAATATGAATATCGGAATAAAGTTCCTTTCTATTTGAGAAAATATATTATTTTTCCTTAGATTCACTAAAGTTCAAAGTTCATGTTTACAAAGTTCTATGACTAAGATAAGTTAAGATGACGAGGAAAGTTTAAGGTTTGTTTACTTAGGTTGGTTAATTACGAGATTTCCTTACGAGTTTATAAAGTGAGTGAGTGAACATAATATAAAACATATTTACCTAGGATTTGATTTGGTTTCCGTGGCTGGAGTGGTCCGCTGGCTTATAACGAGTATTGGATGGTCTGGACGAGTTTGGGTATCTCTTGGAACATGATTTTTTTGTTATCGGGAGCATTAACTTCACACGACGATGTTATTGTAATTTCATAGCTTCGGAGATAATTAGTAGCGGAGCGCCGATCAGTCACTGAAGGGTTTATTAGCCCCTCATGACAGTCGCGCTCTTAATATTAATTTCGTAGTGATCATCTTGAATGCGGAAGAATAATATACGTTATTTCAGAACAACTATCTTGATAAAATAAAAAGCATAAGCATTGGGATAAAAATAAGCATGGGGTGGTTCAGAATAAAAAGAACAGCTCAAAGTTTGAACTACAATAATAATAAACAGATTGGATTTTTTTTTTTGAATAGTTTTTAACTGATATTTATATCGGGTGATCCTTATCGGAGGATCCAATCTACCCCCAGAGTTCCGTGTTCCTGGAGCTGCCGTTCAGGTCCGTGTTTGAGGTAACTGTTCCTCAATCCTTGTGCTAAAGGCAATATTTATTTCGAGACAACTTTGTTGCAACTTACTCTTACCAACCTTACTTCTTCACACCTCGAGTGCATGCGTGTGTGCGTGTGTTTACAAGAACAATACAAGCTGTATTAAATTTAGAAGTCGAGCATTTAATCTTTTCCTCAAATCTTTTCTATAAGTTTTACTTTAGTTAACATTATAATTCTAAAATGAACATATTTAATTACCCCGTGGCGTCTTCGAGTGACAATTATATTTTATTATTTAGGAGAGCAAATTATATTTATTATTTCTAAGAGTAAATTATATTTCCTTTATCATTTCTTCGCGAAGGCTATTTTATTAAATTTTATTACCTGAAAGCTATAATCATTTACTTGGACGTTCACTGTCTATATTTTATAAATGTACTTTATGAGCGGAAAAAAAACTATTACAGGTTATGAAAACAAATCACGAGTGTTTTAGGTTGCTTGCTGGGGTGTGTGTGTGCGATGTTTCCTAGGTTTAATATCGATGTAACGCTATCTCGTTACAGTATATAATATAAAAATAATATAAAATAACAATTCATGTCAATTGTTAATACAGAGTTTAATATAAATAAATAAAAACAAATAATATTTCCAAGCGCTTTCAACTCTTACGAGTCCTTATCAAGACAGTGTAAAAAATTCTATTTTCTCCTAGATGATGAATCTAACATTTCTTTGTATTGGCCAGGAACAACTAATCAGAAAGCTGGTTAATTTCAAATTCATAGCACAAGATGAATTTTGTATAAGATATGATTTTTTAATCTTGCGTTTTTTATCATGTGTTTCATGCATTAATATTGTAAAATCCTTTGGACTACATATATGGCCTGTATTATTTTGGTGAACATAAAAAGCTGAATAAACTGTATCATCTTCTCTTGCTCTATTATAAGTATATTTATGTTGTTGAAGGCGATATTTAAAATTTGTTTTGGTTTCTTCAACATATATTGCACTACAATTTATTTGTGGGCATCTAATAGAGTATACAACACTGCTTTTATCCTCCTTATTTATTATTTCCTTAGAATTATTTATTAACCTATTAAGGTTAGATGGAGTTCTTCATGCTAATCGAAAATCTTGACTTAAAACTTTTATTATATTTTTATTAATATTGGGAATAAAAGCTAATGACATCCATGGTTTATTATTCATATTTATATGGTCACTATTATGACATTGTTTATAATGCTGCAATACAATAGATAATAGTATTTGTTTATTATAACCCACTTGTATTAAATCTTGCATATAACATTTTATATTATCTTTCATAAACATTTCATTTGAACACAGTCATTGATTACGTGTTAAAAAAGCTCTAAAACCAGCTAATTTGTGTACTAAAGGAACATTAGATGTTGGATGAATGTAACCTCTATTATCTATATGTTTTACAACCATTGTATATACTAATTTATCATCTACCCTTGATATTTGCAAATCTAGGTATTTAATACTAGAATTGTTTTCTCTTTCTATTGTCCAAACTAAACCATCTTGGTTCTGCAAACTATCAAAAATTTGCTTTATAATATCTGGGAGCCCATATATCAAAACATCCACATATCTACAATATAATGTGTTCTCATTTCTTACTAATATGGGATGCACAATTCGCTGTTCTATATTATCTACAAACAAATTACTTAATAATCCACTTACAGTCAAACCCATTGGCCATCCTTTTTCTATTCTATATAAGTTACTACCATGTGCTGCAACAATATCATTGCTTATCCAAATTAAAACATCTATAATGAAAGATATTTTATCCTATGGCATTTCTTTAGCACACAATTTATCTCTCAAAATTGCAGATCGATCCACTACCCCCTCCCACCATAAAATTAATGACCTTTTTTTATTTACTTTTTGACATTATGTTTTGCCTTGTCTATTTATGCACATATAGATTTGCGAACATATAATTATATAAATCATTTCGTTTTTATTATGTTAATTTTATCATTTTTATTATTACAATAATTTTATACTTATTATTGTTTAGTAAGTATTTCAAATTTAATGCTATAAAGGCGCTGTAATATTTAAAGCAAATCTTTATTGATTCTGTATTTATTTTTATTATTGAAAAATATAGTTTTTTTTTTTTCAGTATTTTTTCATAAAGAGAGTGAGGCAAAAGATAAAAAAAAAACCCATTAATGATATAATTAGGGGATATAATGATTTTAATAGCAGTAAAATAAGTTAGACTAGTTTATTAAGTAGCTGCAACTGAAATCCCTTCCAAGTATAATATTTCCGTAATGTAATTTTCACTACACCACTCTCACATAAAATAGGGACTGGTTTCTATCTGCTTTTAACACCTTGTGGAGGATGTAATTATAAACATGTGACCAAAGACATGAAAAAGATCTATGATCCTCAAGATGCACATTTCATGCTGAACCAGCACTCATCAGTTGGTCTAGAGCACAATCTCTAACACATACCTTTATCATTGTTCAATATATATATATAGCAAAGTACTATACTTAAATTGATGTGTCAAGTGTGCTACTGTTACAACTTTTCTTGAGAGTGTTTTTGATTGGATTCACACCAACATTGTCATTTGATGTAAGTTTATTAGTCTACACAATATCTGTTATTTGCTCATAGTTTAAGCCTAGAATTTTGGACTGGAAAAGTTTTGCAAAATCTAATTCTGAAATTTATGAAGGATATATATTAATTTAACAATAAATCATCTTTATTTATTTGTTTTTATTCAGTTGTTGCAATAATATTTTGGTACTGTTTGGAATAAGTTTACATCTCACATCTAAATTATGTAAATAAATTTTAAAATGAGACAAGGAAAAATTATTTTCTCATTCATCCTTTTTCAAGAATTGATTTGATAATTGATGAATATGCAGTCAGATTTGAGAAGATATGCCCATAGCTTAAGCACTAATTTTGGGTGAGCTATCTACATTACAATAGTGATTTTAACTCACTTGTGATCTTTTTAGTATTAACTCATATCACATTAAAGTAGTGGTATGATTTAGATTAGGGTTTGGAAAACTTTTTAAAATGAAGAGCTATTTTGTTTAAATATCTCCTCCCCTCCCCTATAAAAGAGCCACAAGGAAACTGGTGAAAAATAGGTTTATGAAAAATATAAATTTCAGAATTATTGTGGATATATTTCAACTTTTATTTTAGTAATAATATATAATAGGATCTGTACACATTCTAATGGAAATAAAAACTCCTTTAAAAATAAACAAAAACAAAAAAATACTTTGACAGTTTGATTTATTCACAAATTTCTAATATTTAAATATTTATTATATATAATAATTACTATTCTATAATAAGACTGTATTCAAGAAACATTGTTGTAAAATATATTTTTCCTCTCCTGGAGCCATCCAAATACATACAAATTACAAAAGAGGAAAAAAAAGGTATTTATATTTATCATAATAACTTTTATCATGAGATTCAGATCAAAGAGAGTGGTTTGCCGCTCTTATCTAGATGACTACAGTGGAAACAAAAGAGATTATGACCTGAAATACAATCATAATGATCACCTAAAAATGGGAAGTGTGATATGGCGCCTAATTCTTATAATTTTCTTTTCACATCTTTAAAGTGATCTTCTATGCATTAGTTAATATAAAAAATATATGGTCATTTCATGATTAATATTCAATTGTTGAACATTTTTTTTTATTGCTGGACTAGAGAGTTTTATCACTGACATCAAATGATGCACATTTATATAGAATCTAATTGGAGACATAATAAAGTGTTAAGTTCTGTTGTAACACTTTTCCCTAATTTGATTTTTTGAAGAATACTTGATAGCGATGAAAGCTATGAGGCAAAATATTGTTGTGATTTTAACCTAAAAAATTCATTTTAAGACTATCAATTAAAATAGAAATTCTATAGATTGAAATCCCAAGGAAAAAGTTGATGATTAAAGTGATAAAAATTTTCAATGATTTTGAGCATAGAGATATCTGAGGTTAAATTCTGAATAGAATTTTTTTTTTTACAAAAGTTACCAAGTTTATTTTTATTTTTGGTTAGATAGATTATCAAGCCAGTATAGTTGAGATTATGAAATTTTGATGAAGTAAATAGATAATTTTCTGATATTATGTGGCATTACATTTGTTT
Source organism: Epiperipatus broadwayi (assembly GCA_028023455.1). Classification (NCBI taxonomy): domain Eukaryota; kingdom Metazoa; phylum Onychophora; class Udeonychophora; order Euonychophora; family Peripatidae; genus Epiperipatus; species Epiperipatus broadwayi. Next base: position 6,488,944 of record JAQFVV010006220.1, on the reverse strand, counting down.
TTATTGGGTTGGTACTTGTATTATAGATAAAGACGCTGTAGGATGGTGTCGTTTTCACGCTAAAACTATAAAATATGAACATTCATGGGCCGTTGATTTTAATAATTTTTCTGTGCTTTTTTGTAATGTAAAAATAAAAACAAAACAAAATCGTCTTTTTTAAATATTTTTTATTAACGTATACAATTTAAATGATAATAATAAATGTAAAATAAAATCAACAAATTACAATTTGATTCGTGTTTTTTATATTGTATACTTTTTAAATTGTGTTACGGCTTTTTTTTTATCAATTTTCTATCGGATATTTTTTTATTTGTGTTATGGCTTTTTTTTATTATCAATTTTCTATTGGTTATTTTTTTACTTGTGTTATGACTTTTTTGGTTGTTGTTTAACTAAAAAATTATAATCGTAATAAAAGTAAAAGTTGTTACGGTTAGATTTAGGGTTAGGCTTAGGGTTAGTTTAGGGTTAGGTTTAGTTTTAGGTTTAGGGTTAGTTTTAGGGTTAGTGTTCTGTTTGTTTGTAATGCTAAAATAAAAAAATTCAAAATCGTAAGCGTACTCGGACAGAAGAAAGAAATTCAAACTTTTTTAAACAACAAACAAATGTCTTCTTTACTTATTAAACATCTTTATAATATTTGCTTTTTATTAAATTTACAAAAAAACCTGTACATTTGGACTTTTCTTACTGGATATTTTTCTTGTACCACTCTTTTTTATTTCAAAAATATACAGACGAATGTTACTAACAGTACGTTACTTGACACATTACCTAATTGCAACTCAATAAAAACATAGATATTTAACATTTACCAAAATAAAAGTTCAATACAGTACGTTGTAAAAAGTCTTATAATTATTGTTTTAAAACATCTGAACATTTCAACAGTTTAAAATAAAAAAAAATCCAATGAAAACAACATTTCAATACAATTCAAATACAAACTCTCTCATCAAGCTGTAATTATTTTATAAATTGTGCGAATTCGTAAAATGTAATTGCTGCTTAGTGACATACATGCTGTACTGCGATGCGACATAGCGGCCTGCATTTTGTAGCACAACAAAAAAGTTGTATTATAGAAAATGCGGGTTCGAACATGTTGGCCATGGAGACAGCATTTTAATGTGTTTTGGCGCGAAAACGCGCCATAGAACGGTGTCTTTAGCTATAACATGAGTACCATTGGGTTTATTAATTCGATCTGTTTTTAAATTCATTTTGTTTATATAGTATACATATTTCATAGAGAGCTTTTCTAGTGATCCAATGATGAGAATTTGTTGTGATCAATTTAATACATTTTTGTTTTTTCCTAATATACCCTTTCATTAATAACTTTCATGCAAGTGACATTTTTAAAATATATATATCTATAAACAGTTTTTATGGAAAAATATTAAGTTGTTTTTCAATCATTTGTAAATATTTAACGCTATCTACCGTCAGATATATGCCAAGACTTGAAATTTGAATCTTTCTGAGTACATTTGAGATTTATGCTGGTTAGTCAGAAGAGTGTCTGTTTCTGACTGTATTATAAAAATATATAGCCTAATATAATTCTAACACACATTAATATATATACATTAAAAAAATTATATATTTATTAAATAATCATCTGAAGATTTACACAAGTAATTATGAAGATCCATATGATCTATATTTTTTTCCTTTGTACCCATTGGAATGAGCTTAAGTCCTGGTAAAATCCTATAGTTCTCTTCCAAGGATTATGTTAGGCTATATAATATATTTATAACTTTTTAGGTTTACTGGAATAATCAATAAAATATGAAGTTTCACAAGTAATAATTAATATAGGTTTAGCTTTTAGTTAATTTATTTTTCATTTCTACAAGAAGACTAACATAAAAATATATTTTTATTAATATTTTCTAATCTCATAAAAATGATTACTACATTAAAAAACATTTAATTTGTATATTACAAATTATATCATATATATATATATGTCATTGTATATTAACAATGTCTACAGAAAAAAGTTTACAAATATCTTAAAGGAACCAAGCCAGGCAAATTCCTAAGGTTCACTTTATTATACATTTTTGTCATTGTAACTGTTATTACTTAGTATACTTACAATTTAATGCGTACATTGCTGATATATATACAATCATGATATTTGGAAACATTAATAAGTCATAATGATTTTTTGACTTTTAGAAAAGAAATTCAGATTATGTGTCTCCTATTCAATTTGTTTTTATAATAATTTTTGTGGGGAAAAAATCTATTCATTTGAATGCCTAATCAGGCTTCATAAATACAAAAGCAGTACGCAAAGTAATTAAAATAGAATTATCATTAACTAGTGGAGAGTCATTGTGGGGATATCCGTTTTTTTTTTAATTAGTTTTTTCCCCCCTCCCCTGTAACAATAAAAAAGAAAATATTGATTTTATTCTTTTTTTATTATAAAGTTATAATATACATATATTAAATTTACTACATTTGTTCATTTTGAATTTTAATAGGCAAGTAAAAACAGACGCAAATATATATCTATTTTTTTTTAAATGATTCTATTTTTTTCATTCCATATAATAATAGTAATTTTTTTATAAATCCCCAAATATAGTAGTTACAAAAAATAGAAATGATTATTATTTTTTGATTCCGATTGCTAGAATTTTTAAATTTTAATTATAGAGTCTTTTGAATAACCCCTATATTATATAAAGACAAAAACATTCTGGAATTGGCAAATTCTTTATCTTATTAAAGATGTAAATCCTATTATTAGAGAAAATATTTTTTTACCAGAAGATAAAAAAAAATTATTTTTTCTAATTGACAAATATATACACATAGTGTTTTTCTGAAGGTTTGTGATGATGGTATTCTAGCTGTATTTTTATATTGGACTATTTCCATCATCTAATATGTGTGTTGAATGTCTTTAGAAAAGTTTAATTTTTAGTTAAATATTCCAAATGCATTCAACTGTTAGTAATATCACAGCAAACAGGTTAGTATATGCACCAACTGTTAGTAATATCACAGCAAACAAATGTTAATAATATCACAGCAAACAGGTTAGTATATGCACTAACTGTGATATTACTAACAGTTAGTGCATATACTAACCTGTTTGCTGTGATATTATTAACATTTGTTTGCTGTGATATTACTAACAGTTGGTGCATATACTAACCTGTTTGCTGTGATATTACTAACAGTTGAATGCATTTGGAATATTTAACTAAAAATTAAACTTTTCTAAAGACATTCAACACACATATTAGATGATGGAAATAGTCCAATATAAAAATACAGATATACACATAGTGTTCCAAAACTAGAAAATATATTATGAAAAGATTAACATTTTCATGTTCTTTTTTGTCTTCTCTAAGTTGTATTTTGTCTTATAATGGAAATCAAAACATAATTTCATCCATTAATACTAGTTATGATAGAAATGGAAAAAAAAAGGAAGCTCATGGTATGGTAATATAATAATTGTGCACAAAAACTTTAATTATAATTCCAACATTTCAATTTATGATATACCAATTCTGAGTCTATTTAAAATTTAATTAATTTTATGTTTCTGTATGGACTGACAGCACATGACATCTGCTTTATGGGGAGTAGTTTAATGGTGGGAGAAATGCAACATTTTAAGAAACTTTTGTGGGACATAACTTTCTCTAGATGCTTTTATTGATAATAATATTTTTATAGGAAAAATTTTAATACTATTATATTGCAAGTTTTGTTTAGCCAAGACTAGATACTTTTATACTGAGTCTGATTTCAATAATCTTATAATTTGTGTTCAACCCTGACTCCACACCTCTTTTATTATTAGCTTGAAATTTAAACCATATGTAGAATGCCACTATGTGTATAACAGCTCTTGTTTTTTTGTGACCCACAGATTGAAACTTATCTGGTGAAGATCAATTAATTTGGGACTTGATTTCATTTTTTTTATTAAAAATAATTAAAAACTCATTTACTGAATAATATTGGATGGTTAACTGAGTTGATTATTTGAAAAACTGAATTTTCTTGCGAATTTTTTCAATTCTTTGAAAAAAATTTCTATGGAAAATTAATGCACTATGTAGTGCACCGTTTAAATATTATGTCTTCAAATTTTTATTTAAAAAATTCAGTTAATGTCTGAGCTGCCATATTTTTAATTAGATTTTTGTGAAGCTATTACTGATATTTCTAAATTATAATGAAAATATTTCATCATGTTAAGAGAGGACTAAAACAGTGTCTTTATAAGGTTTCAATATTTTTTTAGTCTCCTTGCACTGATTATTTTAAGTAAAATAATGAATTATAACTTCCTCCAGCACTTCTAATTAACAATACTTCTTATAAAGTAAATGTATTGAAAAGAGAGCAGAACTCAGAAGAAAATTGTGGAACTGTCAAAACTGTTATAGGTATCCTAATAAAAAGCATTGTTAATTCAAAGTGCAAAAGGAAATGTATAATTTTTTGTTAAGACCATATCTTAAATAGTGAATACATTTTTATCAGATATTTTATATTAATATAAATACAATTGGTTTTAAAATATTTTTCTAATAATTAGTTTATTATTAAAAACAAATATTTTTGTCTATCTCTAGCAGTTTTTTAAATACTGTATTAACTTGAATTTTAGTGCCTTAACAGCACTGTTGCATTTTATGCTTATCAAAGTCTCAGGAACAATGTGGGAAAGTTTGTTGTTCTTTTTTTTTTTGTTTGTCAATAAAAACTACACATTTTTTTTTTCTGGAAATACCTTGATTAAGATATGGCATTTTATCTTTACTAACTGTAATTATATAAGATAGATATAAAAAATAGGTAATGTGATCTTCATAGCTATAATTTTGAATAAGGTTCTTAAGCCAATAAACATCACATGACCATCACTGTTGTAACCAATCGTTCTTGTTAATACATTGTAATTATGAAAAAAATTCATTGTAAACTATTAATATAAATTTGTTTTGTGTTAATGTATATGATTGCTATTAATAACAAATTGTAAGCATATTACATAATTCCTATAATAATTATTGATAATAAAAAAAATTTCATATTTTTTTTAATGATAATTTTTTATTTTGTAATATCGTTGAGATTTAAAAATTATCACTGCAAAATGTTGAATTTTAAGCTGCAGTCTAGACAATCAAGTATACTCTTGACAGTTGTTCAAAATATCTGCTAATGTTGCATAGAACCACAAGTTAATAGCAACTCATTATATTTAGAATTGTAATTATAAATTTATCTCTAACTAAATATTAGTATCATAATGGAACTGTCAATAAAGAATTAATAAAGATTAGATATCTTCAAAATATTATAAATTAAGTATAATACTGACTTCTATGCTAAATGAGAAAATTCTTTATAGTAGAATAGTTATCAATCTGATATGAACATGATCACAGGTTAAATCAAACTTAGGATTTTTAGCTAGCTTCCAGTCAAAATATATAGGCATCTAATTATTGAATATTAAACTACTATATTCTTAGAGAGTAACTATATTCTTTCTTAGAGAATAAATTATGAAAGGGAAACTATATTCTTACCACTCAATATTTGATTAGCCTAGTATATTTTTTTATTCTTTAACGCTTCTCTGTCTAGAGATGATCAAGAGATAGGACTATTTTTAAACTTTTTTTTAATGCTAAATGACTTTGGAAAATATTTTAAACTCATTTTTCTACATTTGTCATATAAACATTGTACTGTATATATATTATTAGGTAACAAATCTTTTATAAAGAAAAAAATGTACACATTTTTTGTTAGTAATTATTCTCACATTCTAATGTATTAAAAAAATGTAAAGCTTTATTTCAATTTTTGTTATCTGTTGCTGCAGTTGTTTTCAAATTGTTATTTTTGTTGTTTTTATCTTCTTCATCTTCCTTGCTAACTGATTACCATCTGTTTTTTTTTTTAAAACCGGTTTGGCACTTGAGCTGGAAGCTTCTGCTTTTTTTTTTTGATAAAGTAATACCACTGATATTAATAATGGATAACATTGTCATATTTAAATATTAAGAATTATATATATTTACTCATACACACATATTTCCAGAAGTAAACATACGTATGTGCATATATATACACCCTCAAGCTTACACACAGTTGTAATTATTTTATATGTACATACATTTCTAGTTTGTATACATATGGCTATATATTTATGTATGAAAAGTATGGCAACAATTGTAACAATGAGGGCCACAATCTGAAATTTTTCTTCTACATTAAATATAATAATTTTTTTGGTACTTACGTATTAGTCCAATAGTGATGAATGTCACTGGCACAAACAAATGTATATATAAAACAGAATTAAACACATTTGCAATCTTCTAAAAGGAGAATGAATTAATTTTGTAAGTAAATATTAGATAATATTCTAATGAGAGAAAAATTATTAGTCAAAATGTTAGTTTTGCTGTTAATTTTATGATTTAAACTATGCTGTGATGTCATGAAAGAATGCGGGCATGAGTAATTGATAATCTGGCAAAAGAAATGTGTACACATGATTTACTGTCCAACTTTAATTCTTGCCAAAGTAAATGTGCATAGTATTCCACCCCCCTCCAAAATTAAATGATTAAAATTTGGGAACTGTCTGATACTGAGGATGATGCAGTCTACTATTTTCAAAACTAAAGTCTACACAAATAGCCATGAAATAATGGTGATGTTCAGGATTGTTGGGAGAGAGTAGCCATTTAAAATGAGAATGTGGTTTAAAATAAAAAAACATCAGTCTGTCCACAGTGATGCTAAGAAACAATATTTTATAAATGGACAGAATTGCGCGATTAAATTTATTATTATTTTTTGTTTAGTCACTACTTGTAATAAATATAGATTGTTAAAAGTTTACATGTTGAAAAATCATTTCCCGCAAAAAAATGTAAATTCATGTTTGTTTCATTTCCACTAAATAAAATTATAGGTGGCCATTTTTCAAACTAAGAAATCTTTCTAAGTTTAATTTCCCACAAAAAATGTAAATGTGTGTTTGTAGATGTATGTATCGTTTCCAGTAAATAAAGTTATAGATCCTCATTTTTTTCAAATAAATCTTTAATTAATCCATTAAGTTTGTCAGAAGCTCCTATCTAGACATTATTTTCCAAAATCACAAGATATGTATGTGAAATCTTACCACCTGACTAATATGTAAGTACCCTCTTTTTTTTTAAATTAGAGTCTAAAGTTTTTAAAATAAATGGAAATGTACAAAATCAAAAGCAATTCATGTCTTTGAATTAAAAAATAAACAAAAATGTATATATTCACTCAATATATAAGTTTGGTAATGTTTTTTGTTAAATCTTGTGAAGAACAATAGCAAAACACTTCTTACTGCTAGAAGATTTGAGTCAATAAATCTGGTTTAATGAAAATTAATATATATGTACAATGTATAAGATTGTCTTTGTGGATTATGATTATAGGGTAGATATATTGTATGCAGTAATACATTATGTATGTATATATGTACAAACTATATTTCTATATGTGTGAGTATATACATATGTGATATATATTATAATTGCCTTTGTAATTGTTTAAAAAAACTTAAGCTCTTAAATAATGAAAGAAAAATCTTTAGTAACATAGTGCACAAATAATTATTTATCAACTGGAAAATGTGAATTAAAAATGCCTTAGTAATACATTTTTAAGTGGCAAAACAGATTTACAATAAAGCTGCTATGCATTGTTGTTGCATTCAATATTTTAAAAGATTAGAGTATTTTATCATTGTAACATAACTGCTTGAATTAAATGAATTTTATAGAGTTATTTTTCTGCTAAATTACACCAAACAATATTTAAATTTCTCATAGGAAGCATTAATGCTAGAATTTGTGAATAATTGAAAGATGAAAATTCTGTGGATAGATTTGTGAAATTTGCAGAAAAAGAAAAATATGAATTCTTCCCTTTTTTATTCAAATAAATATATATAAGATTTGAATTGTAAGTGAACCTCTATTGCATAACTTTACTCCCCACTATGATTCTGGCAGTGTTTTGCCAAAAACTGGCTCAGTGCATTTAATTAGTTTATGTTTATTTTTTCATCAGAACTCTAAATCAATGCATGATTAAGAATAAATGGAAAATATGAAACATTTTGAACACTTAGACCAGAAAAGCTCAATTTCTATTCACCAGAACTGAGCATGCTTTCAACTGCCCAGGTTTTCAAGATTAATGTTTTTATTCATCACAGAAAGTGATCATAATTAGTAATATACAAGTGATATTTTAATTCTAAATTAGAAAGATAAAAACTATTATGAAAGAAACAAGTATTAATAATTAAATTCCCAACCTTCAGAAACACTTTTGAATTTATACTAGAATTTGCATATCATTTATTCATGGATTTATTGACTAGATAAATAAAATTGATTTTGTGGATTCAGATATAAACAACTGACCCAATATTATTAAAATTAAAGCCAATATTCACAATTTTATTGTTTAAAAGTTTTGTTAGAAATTAATACTGAATTAAATGATCTGGATAGTATGATGCATGAAGATAATATGATTGATAGAATAGTAAATTCTGAATTCAAAGATCATGACTACAGCTGAGTCAATCTTAAGAAATGAAATCATTCAATTTTTTTAATAATGAATTGATGTTATAACAAGTACTTAATAATGATAAATAGTTTAAATCAATAGGATCAAAAATGTCAACTGAAAAATTTACATTTAAATATCCTGTTTTTTAAAAGAGACAAAATTTGAAAATTTCTAAAATAGCTTTTCAAACACTACTAAGAAATTTATTATAAAGAATTTATAACATATACAAATTGCTATTAAATATAAACTAATAAATTTAAATTTCTATGAAGACAGTGCACTCAGTAGCACACAAAATGGGAAATTGAGCTCTTATAATAATTATAGAACTTAAATAATCAATTAAGCTACAGATCCATATCCTATACAAAAATGTATAAAACTGATATAATTAGATATTTATAAAACAATGAAATCTAGGTTTCAGATAACATGTTTTATTATTATGGATTTTTCATAAGTTTAAATATACCAAAAATTCATCAAAGGTTGGGATTAAAAATTAATAAGCAAAACAAACTATATGTATTATATAAAATTATTGGATTATTTTAAAATTTCTTGAAGGTTATTTCTAATTCCTTCTACCCAGATTCTAATCCAGCTGTTCACATTATTTTTTTCAGCATTTTTGCAACTATTTAAAATGAGTTGCTTGATAAAAACTGAATTTTTATTCATTACATAATATCACATTTTCAAATCAAGATATTAAAGTAGATGAAAACATCATTTGGTCAATATTGCATTTTCAAATGAATTGAATTGAGTTTATAAAATTCTCATTCACAAATCTTTTTTGAAATCTTTTGTAGTCTCATATTTCAAATTTGGCTTTGATGTCATTTGTCAATTGGATGACACAGAAAACAAAGATCTGGTTCAGTTATTTGAAAGATTCTTATTTTAAAGATCTGAAATCATATTTTTACTTATTTCATAAGTATAGGGGATTTAAACTCAGATTTTCAGGCACCATTTAACTATCTACACTAACTCATACAACCGATACAATAATATTAGCATCAGCATGGGATTTGAATTTTCACCATCAGATTTTCAATGATATGGATGGCTGAAAAGTTGAAGGTTGGAATGTATTGAAGCCTGTCCATTAAAGTATGAAGATTTGCTACCTTAATATAAACTGAGCACTGATTATATATATGTTTGGGAGATGATAATCTGGACCAACTGATGAGTGCTGGTTTAGCACGAAATACGTATATTGGTGATTATTTATCTTTTCTACATGTGTGTGGTCATGTGTATCAGTTGTATGAGATAGTATGGATAGTTGAAGGGTGCCTGGAAATCTGAGTTCAAATCTCTTATACTTACAATTAAGCTCCCAGATTTGTGAAGAATGCCTGGTTTTCAAGTATTTATCATATCATACAAAATTAATGTGCAGTACTTATTATCCATAAGAATCAAACATTTAATCCATACAAATTGATAGCTTTTCTTCTTACGTTGATAACAATTTCGTCATTTCCCTTGTTGATTTATCTTTGATCATAAGAAGTGTAATGCTTGTCAATAAACCACAAAAAATGGCTCTGGTTTCACAGCAGTAGCTAAAAGTATGTCTCATTCTAATGTACAACAATTGTCTGTAAAAAAATAAGATAAAAATTGCAAATTTTGCAACACTTTTTTTTAAAATAAGGCCAAGGTATTTCAATTTATTTATTGGGCTTGCTTGTTTCTGCTAATACAACTTCAACAAATGTTTTCAGAAAATAAATCTTCATATTAGTTTTTTTATTTTTAAAGTCAGATTAATAGTCCATGTTTGCAATAATTCTCAAATAAAGTTTTACTTAGAATCAAAACTTTTGGATTTTCTAAAGTTAATAATAATAATGATGATGATGATGATGAATGTGCTTCTTGCCAATTAGCCCTTTCTTCTAGTGGACATTTTGTAAACTATCTGGGGTGTAATGACAATTTTCATTTTAAATATAGTATTGTTAGTGAAAAGACTTAAAATATATAATTTACAAATTAAATATTGTGGAGGTTTAAAAATGAAAGAGTAGGAACTAATTTAAACATGAGTTTAAATGATGTATCTAGTACTGATTCCTTGCCTAATTGCTTAGACAATAATTCTATTTTTGAATTACTTCAGCAAATAAATAGAAAACTTGATATGCTATCTATTTTACAAAATAATGTTGATTTCTTATTTCAGTTTTTTACTAAACTTAGTTTAGAACTTGAATTACTTCAAAATAACATTAAAAAGTTAATTAGAGCATTTAATGTAATACAAGAAAAAGTAAAAACACAAGACTTTTTGTTATATAGTTTGCAAAAAGAAATTTTTTATTTAAAGCTTTAACAGCAAAGATTAGAAAATAATATTGAAATTGTTTGTATTGAATATAGTAAAAGTGAAAGTTTAGTCAATATTGCAGAAAATATAACAGAAAAATTAGAATTGTCAGACTTAAATAATATCAATCCTACACATATATTAAAATATAGAGGCAGATTTAGGCCTGTAATAAAAATTTTGTTCATAAAATGATGAGTTTATTTTTGTCAGGCAGTAAAAGAATTAAATTATATCTACAGTATATTTTGTCTAATGCTACATCTAATAAGCACATATATTTAAATGATTTATTTATTGGAAATAGGAAATTATTTTCAAAAGTATGTACAGTGGCTAAAAAAACAACAACTATAGATTTGCTTGGATTAAAGATGGCAAAATTTGTTTGAGGAAAGTTGCAGGAGATAGGGCTATTAGAATTAGTTCTGAATGACTTGAATTCTCTTTTAAAAAAATTTTAACAATAGAAAATAAATTAGTTATTGAATACTTTGATGAGTTATTACATTACTTACATTTACTTAATTATTCATTTGATATAATAATTTTGTTTGAGATCTGGTTTAATGAATATGAAAAAGGACTGTATCAATTATTGAAACTAGAACAAATAGCAAATCAGTTTATTATAAATCAGATCTTTGTGTGACTTATCAATGCACTTGTTTCCTCTGAGTGTTTTTTTTTTTAAACTTTATTTTAGGTTCTGACAAATTAACACTTGTTGCTTTGCACATGTCTTCCTGATATTCAGTTTAATGATGAACTTCATGATTTACTTATTAAGTTAAATAATAAGTTCATTATTATTATCGGTGACTTACATAGATATTTCTGGTGAAATTATTTTTGCTGCTCAACATTATTTAAATGTGCTTTCACTTTTTGGATACACCAGTTACATCTTCATCATCTTCACTTATTGATCATATTTTTGCTAGATGAATAAATTTACAAATAATTATAGATCTTATATTTTTGAATATGATAAATCTATCATGAATTTTTTTTGTTTTTCAAGAAATTGAAAAATTTGAAATTTTTGATTCTCTTTATAAAATAAGATATAAGAAATGTGTTAGTTTAGATGGTGTTTCTATGAAAATATTAATTGAAAATATTTCCATTTTATTACCAATATTATCTTTTTTATTTAATTTTTCTGTACATTCAGGTATATTTTCAGGTTGCTTAAAATCTTCTGTTGTGCATTACACCTATTTATAAAAATGGAGAAAAGGAATGTTTGGAAAACTACAAACTAATTTTTATTTTATGAATATTATTCCAAATTTTGGAAATATGTATACAGAATAGAATTATTTTGTTTTTTCAAAAATATAATTTATTTTCATTTAAGCTATTTGAGTTTTTACCAGAAAAGACTACAGAACTAGCATTATTTTAACATGTTTCAGTTATCTATGAATCTTTAAAAAAAAGGTTACAAAACTGTAGGTGTTTATTTAGATTTATGGAAAGCATTTGACTGTGTTTCTCATGACTTATCATTAATTAAATTATTTGAATATAAGGAGTATTATGCTTGAATGGTTTAAATTCTATTTAAGTAATAGAATCCAATATGTTAAAATTAACAGTATTTTGAATAATTCTGAAATAATCAGATATAGAGTTTCTCAAGATTCAGTCCTTGGATTTTTATTCTTTACTGTTTATATTAATGATGTACATAATCTTTCTCTTCAATCCAACATTTTTTGTTTTGCAGATAATATTGCCTTGTTTACTTAAACAATTTCATATAGTCTACTGGAGAAATTTGTGAATGAGAATTTGCTAAAAATTGCACAATGGATGAATAAAAATAAATTATTTTTAAATATCAATAAATGTAAATATACAGTATACTCTCTGATAAATGTTCCAGTGTAAGACATTTTAATTGAAATACCTTATCTGGATCAATCTACATGTCAAAAAATTACCAGAACTACATGGTATCTTGCCTTGAATTGATTTCGGTTAACATCTGTGTTGGGATAAACATATTTTTTTCCCTTTAACTGAATTTAAGAAAATTAAATTTCTATTTTATAGAATAAGGGATTTTTTTGCTTAAATCTGTTCTATTAAGTATATACAAACAGATTTATTTGAGCAGATTATGTTATGGAATAACATTATGGGTGGCATTGCAATAAATTATTTTGAAATCTTTGTAAATGCTCAAAATTTTACATTAAGAATTATTTTGTTTAAACCTTTGGTCTTGAAAACATTTGAATTATGAAGATAATAAAACCAATTACTTAAGGCTTTATTGTTAAAGGAGGTTGCATTGACTACAGGTTAGGATTATTGATAGCTTAAAGATTGGTTGTTATCTTCTACATTTGAATTGTGTAAATGTTCTCGAGTTTTAATCATCCATCAATTATTTATTCTAAATATTTTTGTGTTACTATTTTAAAAATAAAGAAAACAATAAAAGTGATCTTTCAACAATGTTTACCAGATCATGTGATTTTTTATTATTATTTGAACCAATATATTTTAAAACCTATTGTAAGTATCAAAAATATTATCTTGGTCCCAAATTTTACAATATGTTTATGAGGAACATTAAAATTAATTTTAATGACTTACCAAGAAAAAAATTGATTATGGTCTGGATTGTAATTAATGATAATGAAAAACTTTTTATTATTTGTATTTAATTATTTTATACTTTTTTAATATTTTATGCATTAAATTTTCACATGTGTATATTTGTTAGGCTCCATGCATGATTTTTTATCACAAGGAGATTATTTATTATCATCATCATTATATAAACACATTAATAGCATCTCTCCAGAATAACTTTATTTCTTTAGTTTTTTTTTTTAGGCTACTTAAGGGCACATTCATTATTGTCATAATGGAGTTTGTTCATCTCACTATTGGTTTTTTTCTTCTCCATAATCAACTTTTTCAGCCAATATAATGAATTGTCACAATTTCAGTCTGTTTATACTTCAGACAAGAAGTTGGGTTAATGTAACCATTTTTTATATAAACATTATCAGAAATTCTTTACCTTTTGCTTCAAACCACTAAAAATGCTTCATAATAGATGAAAGATGTTTAAACAAATTTTATTATTATAATTAATTGCACTAGAAATCACATCTGAGATAATAAAAACAATTCAATATTTCCTCAGAAATTTATTTTAAAATTTGTGATGAGAAATATATATTTTAGTACCTTTAATTTATATTAACTGAAAGTATTTGACTTTTGGTAAATAGTGCTCTTTTCTGATGATAATCTATAACCAGACTCTAATTCTGAGAATTTATTTGCCATTATTATATGATATCAGTAAATTTATAAAAAAAGTAATATAAGATGGATTAATTACTGCTGTTATATGCAGATCAGCTAGAGGTATTGTATGTTTCTTTGATTGATATATTGTAATAGAATGGATCCTAGCCTTGCATAACAGTAGACTTATTAGAGTGAGTGAGAAAGCATATCTAGAATTCCTAAATTTACAGACGCATATCTACTCCGATCTCATTCTTAAGAGATGACGTATTAGCATATAGACATACATGAAATATCTACATATATACTCACCTTTTTCTCTATCCTTGAGTTCCATTTATTCCAGAATTTGAGCTTAGGGAGAATACACATAATATTCTACTTCAGGGAATATTTATATTACTATATTTATTGTGCGAGCATGTGATAAATTGATAAATGAATAAAGAAAAATGCAAATGACAGTCTTTAATTTGAAATCATGTTTAACAACTTTATTCACAATTATTACAAATTATTCAATGAGAGATTATAACAAAAGCAATTAATTTATTTAGATATCTATTACTATTTTTTAATCAATACAGTTGATATTTATTAATCCTATTCATCTTTTTCCCTCAAAGAGTAATCACTGGATATCAATACAACATAAATAATTTAAAACTTGTATGCTAATTTAAACTTTAGTAAAATTGTAATCCACTGTCTCCAATATGTTTATGGATTAATTCATCTTGACAATGTGGTGATAGCATGGGATTGCTCTTTCTATTATGATTTGTTTCTACAATGATAGGAAAGACTACTCATGCTAGAAATTATTAATCATATATACTGAAAAAACAAACAAATATATGATGAAATGATTAGTATCATCAAATAACAGTGTAACTGTACAAGTGTTGGTATTTAATGTGTAAGAATATAAAATCTTACCTCTAGCCCTGGAGACGATTAAATTTATCTGCAAGCAAGTTTATGCCTGACCTTATATTTTATTTCAATTTAAAAATAAGGCTAATAATGTTTTTCCCTTTTCTGATGTATCAATAATTATACCTCCCTCAACCTATAGTAAAGGAAGAAGTAAAAAAATATAGCTACATAAAATGAGAACATGATGCCAACCTAAGATAAACCAAGAGTCTATAAAGGAAAATATCCTAAAAGGATTATATATGTCCTTATTGCTACAGTTCATGATCCAATTTTATGAGGTTCGAGTGTTTTAGAACATATATGCTGGTGATCAGAATTTCTCTCTTCTGTATAGCACACCCTGAGATGTTAAGTTTACAGATTCACATCCAAGTATTACTGTTGGTAATGCCTTCAGCATAAATGACTAGATCAAGTCGAATTCAGTTTTGGAGGTTACAGCTCCATGGGTGACCAATCTCTTCCCATGAGGTAACTTCATACTTAGCAATACATAGTTGTCTGTGTCTTTATATATGTAGTTGATAAGAGTCACCTCGGTTTGTTGAATAGCAAGGTATTGGCTGTTGGGAATCTCAAGTTAAAATTGATCTAACTCTCTGACTCAAGATTGAAAATATTTTAGAAGTATCGGATAACTTTAAAGCTATTTCTCAAATTTATAATTTAAATTCCCTTAGTTTGCTGACTTTAGATCCATCTGTTTTATTTCTGCTCTTATCTGTCTTCAATGAGATATTCTCGTTTAAGATTTTATTTTGATGGCTGTGAACTTTTCTCTTTGACTGACAAGTTCAATTTTTCATTCACAAAATATACATGTTCATTAGCTGATGAGAGTTTTTGATCTGATTTTTGAGGTCAGTTGTATATATATATTTTGCTTATCACCAAAATGAGGTTGTTCTTTTTAGTGTTAATTTGACTCTTTCAAACGGCGAGTCCAAGTTCATGTACTGAGTTGATTATTTACATCATGTGTTACAATTTATATAGATGGGTGTTGGATTAATAATAATAAAAAATTTATTTGTTATTTCCTTCCTTTATGTTTTTGTGATTTTCTCGCTTGCGTTTAAATTTGATCATCTTTTTTTTTTATATTGTTGTAAGATGTGTATATTAATAATACTTCACAAACATAAGTATCAATATTTAAATTTTATACATTAGTTTGGATTATGGACTTCATCACATGCTTGTTTATTTTTTTAGTTATATAACAATTAAGTGTTTTCTTATCTACAATGCTTGTAAACCTATGTTTTATTTGGGTTATGTTCTCTTTGTACATATAACTTATGTTAGCTTATATATATTGTACTGTCTACAAATAGATGGTCCAAAAATATTGTCATTTAAAATATTTAAAAGCTAAAAAAGAAAAAGTAAATTTAAAGATCTTTTAAATTGATGCATTTAAAATTTTTTTTTACTTTGTGTAATTTTTTTTTAAAAAAAAAAGTACAATGAAAGTTAAATTTTTCGTTCATATGTAATTAAAAATAAAAGGTAAAATTGGAAAGAAAAAAAGGCATGCAGATTACTAATCCAGATAAGCAAAAGGAATTCCAAAAGCACAAAGATTACTATCAAGAAAATCTTTCTAATTCTAATTAAAGATGGTGGAAATAATTTACTAAAAAAAGAACTTTGTTACAGAAAGTTAAAAATAAATGTATAAGATTATAAACCTAAGTGTTATGATAATAATAATAACATGCGCAGAAGTTTCAAAACTGGATCGAGATATAAAAAGAAGAGGACAACTTTGATCTGGGTCTTTTCATTTATTTTTGGGTTATGTGGATTAGAGTTGGAGATTTCTGTGAGCACAATCTGTGGCAGTAATATACTTCTGCACAGGTATGCCAATTGCTAAACAAAGCCGTCAGGCAATAATGGAAATGAAGCCTCGTGAATACCATAACAAAGAGATTACCATGACCGAGCTTCTACCTCCAGCTATAGCATGAACCGATAATTGAAGATGCTGGCAGGAGACACAAATTATAATTTCTATGAACTCAAGATCCCATAAATCTATACAAATTTACTGGTACACTAAGATTATTCATATCCTGATTGTGCCTAAATTAAGCATTTGCAAACAATTCTTCCTATAAGCTTATAATATAATCCTGATATAGATTTTAATTTTCTTATTCAAGAGACTTTCATTTTAAGGAACATTCCAAAAAAAATTTGGAAGTGAACTGTAATTGTGAAACTGTTTTTAATTAATTGATTCATGTCTGGATTAGTGTGCATGTATTCTTTTCAATTTATTAGTAATTTGTGTTTTTAATATTTTAATTTGTTAGAATAAAAATATTTATTTTTAATATCAACTATTCATTGTGCGTTATTAATGTTAGTTTATTAGGATTTGAGTATATAATTTACCTTGGCCAATATTTGTTGCTTAAACCCCAGGAATAATATTCTTTAAAAAAATAAAGTTACGTGAAAGCATAATCCCGATCTTTTAGTAACTTGCGTCAAAATTATGGGATACGAGGAAGTGATGTGATGTGATGTGATGTATTATGGCTTCTCCGTAAACGAAGTCAAGAATATCTCAGCAATTAAGCCCAGATAAACCTGTTAGCCACTTTCTTTTACATTCCCCACTCTAAATTTACCCATAATCTGCTCTATCCCATTTCCACAACATAATTTTTGTCAACTCTATAACCTTTATATCTAAATCCCCCTTATCTTTTCCCAAACCTAGCATAAAAACCAAAAATTCACTTTCTGTATAATCACTCTTTTCATATTTATTTTTCCACAACTTCATTATATGTACCCTTTCTGTTTTCAAACATTTACATTCAATTAACAAATGCCTAATATTTTCAATTCCTTCCTTACATAATTTACAAAATAAATCACCCATATTTTTCCATTTACATGTATATTCTTTTGTAGCTAAAGATCCCGTTGGAGCATTAAACAATAAACTACTTTCCTTACTATTATCATATATTAACTCACACCTAATATTCTGTTTATTTCTATATATATTTAAACTCTTTTTACTCTCCATACTATTTCTCCATCTCTCTAACTCCCTAGCCTTTATTAATAAATTTATTCTTTTATCCCATTCCTTACTACTATAACACTCAATAATCCTCTTAACACAATCATCCCATCTTTTGTACAAATATACTGATATAAATTCTTTATCCAAATCTTTTGCATAGCACATTACCTTTCTCACCCATCTTGTTACCTGCCCTTTACTCATAACCCAATTAAATACTATTTTAGCTATTCTTTTATTATCCATAAACTGCAATCTACCAAACATTTTCATTTTACTTTTTGCATCTCTCATATGAAAACTTGACCATCCCATTTCTCCTTGAATTCACTCTTCTACTTCCCTCTTGGTTTTTCTAAATAATCTAATATCTTTTTCTAACATATAATGCATCATTCCATTGAACCCTCTACTCACTCCTTTTTCCATATGAATACTCTCATTTTATCAATTTTTTCTCCCATTCACCCAAATAATTTTTCTGTTACTTAAAATTTCCCAAATAACTATTATCACCACACTTAACTTAATATCTCCCAATAAAAATTCTACATCTTCTCTTTCCTCAGTATTTTCCCCCCCCCCCCCCCAAACCAAACCATCATTATTTTTTTCCCCCTTCCCCCCCCCCCCCCCCACCCCCCCTCTCTTTTTTCTCACCCAAAAATATATCATCCAAAAAAAAGACCTGACAAAATCTCCCTTACTACCTTTAACTACCTCCCTCCCCCCTCCCCATCTTTCTATTGCTCTTTCCATTTCACTCAAATACAACACAAACAAAATAGGTGACATAGGGCATCCTTGCCTTAGTCCCACACCATTTTTAACTTTAATTGATTCTATATTCTCTAATTGATATATATAATAATTATTTTCATATAATTTTTTAATAATATCTATTAAAGCTTCATCCATTCCCAAATTTGCTAAACTTATCCATAATCTATTGACTATGGCGCCCTCTATTAAATTAAAACTAACTTTATCGGTAATCCTAGTTGTAATAATTAGTAGGCCAGTTAATCAGGAAATATAGCTATGTTTTTTTAGAAATACGAACAAGATATTTTCTTATCCATAGCTTGATTAACTTTCACTTAACAAGGTGTAAAAGACGGCTTACCAGAATCTTTCAAAACGTGAAAAACATTACAGTAGAGGGTGTTGTTATTGTGAGTATTGGGATTAAAGTAGCTTTGGGTGTTTAATGGTTCTTGATGGGATATAAGACCACATCTTACAATATGCTATTCTTTTGCAGAGTCAAAGATTTTTTCAGGGAATTTTTAATTGAAGTCAATAAAAAATGGACAAAAAAAATAAATGAATTTATTTTCATGACTTGTAGAAGTTCAAAATTTTGTACCATAGTTTAAATAGCATAGTAAAAATAAAAAGTGACTGCCTAGTCTGGCAATCTCTTCGGCATTACTGATTCTTATTCATTGTTTATCTCATGCTTGCAGAGATGATTCAGAAGAGTGAAATCCTAGTCTGGCAATCTCTTCGGCATTACTGATTCTTATTCATTGTTTATCTCATGCTTGCAGAGATGATTCAGAAGAGTGAAATTGAGTTTCACTGTTATTAATCTCATACATTATATAAAGGTTTGAGGAACATGTATTTGATATATATATATAAAATCCATTTTGGAATAGTCTAAGATGTCTGCAATTAAATCATAAATAAATCATTGAAATATATAGTTACTAATCTAATATCAGATATATATAAAAAAGGTAAAATGAATTTGGATTCAAAACTTTAGGTTTGAATAACATAATGGGAATAAGAGGTAGCTTCAGGATAGTGATCATAACCAATATCTAGAAATTAGTCTGGAGATTTATTGTGTACTATTGTCTGATATCATGCATCTATTGGTATTTTAATAGTTGGCATGCAGGTGGAACAATTAGATGAATTAATTAATTACACATAATAAGAAAAGTATTAATAAATAAATTATATTATATGCCCCAAGCAAAAATAAAATTTGTTTCTTAAGATGGAATATATCTTGCAGTCATGATTATAATTATTATTAATTGGTAAATATAGTTGAAGAGATGAATGGCTAAGTACAATGTTTTATGAATTATTGATGTATGAGATCAGACATATTATGGTTTCTACATTATTTTTATAGAATTATGACAGTTTTGAAAGTAGTTCAATATTTTTGGATATTAATAATAATGTATGTGATAAAAGTTTATTTTTTCTGTAAATTGTTTTTTAGATAATCCAAGTGACTGGATTTATTGTGTTAATATAACATAAGTTGATTTTATCAAATATTGAACTATGTTATTACTTAAGAGTAGTGATAAGGTATTAATTTTCCTATAGTTATTTTTATTGATAGTATAAGATATTTGAATAACTATGGTCATTATTTATATATGAATTAATACAAGGGTGAGTTTTTACATTAATGAGTACACTTATCCCACAAAGTCTGGGTTCAATTTTTCATTTTTACAATTAAAAAAACATCTTGAATAACTGAATGTAGTATACAATCGTCAATCCCATGTTACTCAGGAGTAACATTGAATTATTTATTTATTGAAGATTAATCATAAAATAATTTCTGGAAACAATTTGCTTGTAAAATTGTTTTTCATTTTTGAAATTTGTGATGCAATTACTTTTAAGAATACTTCCCTCACTAATTTATTCTATTACTGAATGCTGAAACTCCTACATAAAGAAAATATGCTCCTACTTCTAAATATACAATTAAATATTATCATGTGAAATATTTGGATCTCAAACCCATTTCTTTGCATTGGCTTTACAACTTTTTATATATTTCTTTATCAGACATAAGATAATAATTTGTCTTACAAAAAATAAGGAGCTATTAGTTAGATCAGATTTATCATTTACTTAATATTTGACTATCTAAAGTATGTTTTAAATCAAACTCTGGTTTTGGATTATTCAGTCAATAACATTTTCAAACAGACATGTTATGAAGCTGAAAATTAATTTCTTTTCTAAATACAATAATAAAGCTAACTGGATTATATCTTATTGAAATTTTACCAATAGCGTGAGGATCAACCATGGTCTATCTGTTTATCTGCTTTACAAAATGGAATTTAATGGCCTCTGATTTATGTAGTTATGGTCAAATAAAACATGAATGTCAGTCATATTTAATGAATGGTCAATGTATGTATAAAATGTTAAAATTGAAGAGCCCTTAGTTAATCAGTTTGGAATATCTATAGATTTCTTTGTACTGTTTGAGACTAGTAACTATTTAATATTCTCACACATACAGACACAAAATCCTTGCTTTGCATAAAATGAAAATATTTCTTTTATTTATTATTTTATTTACAGATCTGTTAATTTTTTCTGTAATATAGGCTAATATAGTTTATTTCTAATACCATACTCTAGTTTTTCACATGTATAAAGCGTTTCTAAAGAGGCTATTTATTTTAGTGAATTATAAGTATTTTTAAAAATTTGTGATATTGGCATTATTATACAAATTCATGCATTTATAGAAGTTCTAATCAGATGGGGGATGGGGAGTTTGATCCAAAATTATGGCAAAAAAAAAAATCATCCAGTTGATCCAAATGCTAAATTATTTTACTTTTTATTTATTTATTATTAATTGTAGATTCAATGATATTGAATGAGCATAATGATTTTATTTAGTAAAATTCAGGTTAAAAGATATGACCAAACCCAAATTTTATGAAACATTCTTTTGGAAAACAATGTTGTAGAAATCATGCATTTTGACATGCTTGAATAACTCCTCAAAACTCAACTTCATGAGGATACTGTAGTTTTTCAGCATATTATCAATTTTCTTCAGGATGCCTTTATATAATAATTGTTCAGGATTATCTCACTAACTACTTTTTTGGTAATTTAATTGACTATATAAAATGTCAGTAATGAGATGTTCATTTGATTTAAGACCAAGTCTAACATTACTTTAGAAGAATTAGAGATGTACCTGTTCTTTGAAATTATATTATTGAAATAGTTCACAAGATACCATCTGTACTGCTTCAACATGTGTTCCCAAACTAATAATTTTGAAATCTGTAGAGGCAGTGATGGAAACCGAATAGAATTGATGAGTAAAATAGACCCATTTGCATTTCATTTTAATATATATTTGTTTTCATTTTAATATATATATTCATGATTTCAAGATGCTTTATAAATATATAATTTTTATTATTTCTCAAATTAGATAGTCATTTTAAGAATTTCCTGTAAAATAAAAAAAAAATTTGTTATCCTAAAACCAAGGTTAATATTTGCAAATAGTAAAATATGAAAACAGATTATTCTTATATTACATTTATTATATTGTAAATAAAGTGCTAATTTTAAACAAAACTATTTGAGAACAAGCATGACCGAATATTTGTTGTGAAATGTGATAATGCTTTTAAGTGAAAGTGATTTATATGAGTTTGAATGATAATGATATAATCATGAATAACTTTTATGTTGTGCACATATGTACTAAAACATTTTTTATTATGGAGTTCATAGAAGAACATTAAAATACTTTTTTATCTCTATTATATTTTTATAGTTTGTTTACATATAGATATAAAGAGGAAGGAGATAGCAATGAAACTGCCATCATAATCAATGGATATCACTTGATCATGGCATCCTGTTACCTAGTTATTTAAAGTGCTTTTACTCTAAGAATTGAAAATATGTAATGTAAATGCAAAAGATTAATTTGGTTACTAAAAATTGGACAACTTTATTCAAGTTACATTTTTAAAATTTAATTTTGAATACACACATATTAAAAAAATAATAAACTCTGTATGATAAAAAAATTATTTTTCACACATTTAAAATTAAAGAAATATCTATAAATTACTAGATTTAATTTATGGGATTGCTTATGTTGTTATTTTGTCTTTTTTATTATGGATGTTTTTGTGTGATTTATGATTATTTATTATTAACTAGAAAATAGCAACTGAAAACTTTAACTTCTTTAAAACCATTTAATTGACCTTAAAAAGAGGATAGTTTAATTGCAAATATTTACAGAATATTACTATGTAATCATATATAATATAAATTAAACTTCATACTTAAACTATGATAATTTCCTATAATACATTTAACAATTTAGCACGTTTGCCTTAAATATTTCTGAAATTTTTGTTCCATGCAAAATTTTATATTAATGTATTTAATTATGTAACTACATCGTAGATCACATAATGTTTAAGTATCTAACTGACAAACTTTTGAGAATTGGTTCAGATATTTGACAGCTTTTGAAAATATTATTGGAAATAGAAATAAAATAGAAATTCATATAACATTATAATACTAGCTAAAAAACTAAATTTTACTAAAATTCTTCCGCACCCATGGGTTCATCTATTAACCATGGTTGTGGAAGAATTTTAGTAAAATTTAATTTTTTTTTGGCTAGTATTTTAATGTTATATGAATTTCTATTTTATTTATAGTTACTAGTATAGCATTAGGCAATATTTAATTTTTTCTGGAAGTAGGGAAATGATGAAAAATCAGAAATAAATTGATAGGGATTTCACAGTGAAAAAAGTAAAGGAAAATAAAAATTGAATCCTTTTTATTATTGTTGTATAAAAATGTTGTATCAATATAAATAAATTTAATACAATGAATTTATTATAAATATATGTTCAGTGCTATATATTAAGGTTAATAGTTGTAATTTAATATGCATTTGTTTGATTGTTCAACACATCTTTAATAATACATTTTATTATAGGCTCCACTTTTTCATTTTTGGATTGTGAAATCATGCTAATTTTTATGTTTTTATTAAATGAGTGTTTGAACTCAAGAAATTTACAGGAAAATTTGTTAAATGACAGATGGAAATGAATTTTAGATATAATAATGTTTCAGAAAAGTAATATTGAGTATCATTAAATTATTGTAAAATATTTAATGTATTTTTAGTAATATATTTGATAAAAAGTCACTCTTCTCTCATGCATAAATATTGAATTTTAATTGCTTTAAAAACTTGATAGGTGTGTAGTAAGTAAGATGTGTATTATTGTATTATGATTATATTTTTGTCTTAATTAAAGTTATTAATCAGTGATATAGCTATAATGAAACAATTCAAGGCAATATATATGGATTTCTAGACTTTATGAATACTTTATTTATATTCAATTTTTTTTAAAAATTTTGTGAAGAGGCCTAAAAATGTTATTTGCACTTTTTATATTACTAGTTTTGCAGCTGCTATGCAAGGAGTTTTACAAACAATGTTCTGAGCTCCAATTTTTTTTTTATATTATGTTTTAACGCCTTAATTTTTTTATGATTAAAAAAGAAGTCTGTAATTAATGTATTATAACATTTAAAACTATTTGTTGGTTTATTTTCAAATGTTCTTTATTTACGCACTTGCTAAAACTCCATTTTTCTCACCTTATGTTTGTGAAATCATATTAATTTTTGCATTTACACTTAAATGAATATATGAATTTGAAAAATACATTTATCTGCTGGGTTGCTTTAAGTCCAATAGGTCCTGTGAAGCTTGAAAGGAAAAAAAATCATATTAGGCTACAAACCTCTAATTAAAAAAAAAAAAATCAATGAAAATTATTTATCAAAGCAAAAAAAAATATGTTACAATGTTTCTACCAATCTAATCTCTCTAGAAATAGCAATTTGAGAACTATAATGATAACATTATTAAATTGTATTAAATTCTTTAAAAAAATATAAAATTTATATCCATTCTATTTTTTGTTTTACTGTTGGAATTTAATTTACTACAAAATGGTTTTATATTTGATACTTCACCAAATGCTAAAACAGTGTCTTTATGTTACATGTGAATTTAATTGTTTTGTGGGTGAGAGAGAGAGAAAAAACATTAAAGTTCATTGTTTCTATTCTGTATTTGTGAAATTTTTGTTAAAAAGTATATAGATTTGGAATATTCTTCACAAATGAAATAAAATTTTGATTTTGTTTAATGTGTACAATTTACAAAAGTTACCAAATAAATAATTTTTTTAATATTTAAACATATTCTGCAATTTAGTTTATTTTTGCTTGCAGATAGAAAAAAAAAATTACAATCATAATATTTACAAAAATAGAGGATTTATAAAAATAAAATAAATTCATAAGCAAATTTTTACAATATCACATATTATTTTGATAAAAATATATAAAATAAAACAATTCGGAAGTATAATTAGAAGCATACCAGCCATGAATTTGAAATGTGGAAGGTGACAGGCTTTAATAGTAATCACTGATAATGCTCCTCTCATGATCTTCACATTTATAGAATTTTAAAAAAACTACCCACTGACATATGGGAATTGTCCACTTATTTATTGATAAAAGAGGCAGGCCTACATTTTTTCTCTGCCTGATCGACTGTAAGAATATTTGGGCAACAAGAATGATTGAGCCTAAATTGTCCAAAAGAATTAACAGAAAGCACTGATGATATTCAGGAAAAATTCAAAGCTGTATTATTATCCAATCAAATAAAAAATCATAATATTTTAGTGTTATTGTTTTTGTTTTTTTTTGACATTTCTTATTTTTTCAAGGGAATAAGAAACTTCACAGTAATACTGTGGATGTTATTTCAGGGCTTTTTTCATCCCAAAACTTTTGCAACCATGTAAAAATATATAATAGAAAAGATTTTGATGAAGCCTTGATTAATTTAATGAACTTACCAAAGACTTATATTATTGAGCCTGTATTCAAGTCTTGGAGTAAATGCTTATGTAGAAGAAAAAAAAGAATTTTTTTTTGATTATGAATCTGCAAATGAACCTTTGTCAGATTGCAAAATAGCCTTTAAAATGCAATCTTTTGATTAAGTGACAGATAAAGTACTAGAAACATTTGAGCTTCAATTTGAATAGCTGAAAAAGCATCTCAAAATGTATTTTGATTTTTGTTCAATGTTCATACCTGACCAAGAGCCTCATAAGAAAATACGCAGCAAATTGAGAAATGGCATTGTCAGTTGTCAAGCTAGAACAGGAAAAAAAAAAAAATTAGGGCCATAATACTGGCTAATATAGATGGTTACATGTTTTGTGAAAATATAGCGGCACTTAAAACAATTCTGTCAACAAATCCCTTGAAAATATTTGAATTCTTTGTTTGCAACAACAGATGTTGTTGCAAACAAAGAATTCAAAATTTATTTATTTATTTAAAGAATTCTAAATTTATTTATTGCATTTTGGATTTTCTTGACAAACCCAATGACTGTGGTATCAGATGAAAGAAGTTTTTAAAGCTGAAACTTCTCAAGATTTATTTGAAGCATAAATTTAGCAAGAATATTTGAACAAATTGGATAATTATATCCATTGAATCTGAGATTAGCAAGTTTTTGAATCTAGACAAAACCCTAAAAGGGAAAAAGCAAATATATATATATATATCATACATAGTAAAAGAATAATTAAATAATCAAATGATTTGTTTCTTGGAAGTTCACAAGAAATTCGAATAACAGAAGCAACAGAGCTAAACCATTATTTATGGATCTCAAACTCCAGAATCCATCCACTATTCTTCTACTGCGCTTAGTTATGCAAGTCATAAAAGACCATAATAATATTAATTTAGAAATCTAAAAAAACAACAATGATAATTTGTTTTCAACAATGATTTACACATATTTTGATATTTTTTTTCTAAATAAAAAATTTAATATTTTTATTAAACTATATTAAGCACTAGTAAAACAGTGTGATTTTGTAACTTTTTACGTTTTTTTACTCTTTAAGCTTTAACATCTTTGCAATTTTATATTAAAATGTGTGCTAAACTTTATCTAAAATTCTACAGATTTTATCTATGAGCCTGCTTTCCCACCCTCCACAAAAATATTTCCAATTGGGCCTCTGCAATTACTGTTTATTTATTGTATTCTTTTTTTTTTTAAGACTATTTTTTTTATTTTGGCGTTAACATTGAAGGATTTAATTTTTAACTGCAATGTTATTTTATTGATCTTCGTAAGTTAATTTATTTTAAAAAAAGTACATTTTCATTATAAATTTTATCATCAAATAAAAACAAAAAAGAAAATAATAAATATATAAAAATTAAATTTTTAAGGGGGTGCTAGTAAATCTTTTTCATTAAATTTTTAGTTTTATTCAAGTACGAATTTTTCTTTAATTTGACCCTGAAACGAAAACTCTTTGAGTATAAACAGGAAAGAGGCTTTTTATCTTAGAATTTCTTTTGAAAGAAACCTGTAGTAGCAATTCTATTAGTTTTGTTTTATTTACATTTCCATATTATTAAATCAAGAAGTTCACTAACTGACTGAAAATCTTTAGAATATAATTTACTAAAATTAGTGTCGCGGATACATATTAAAAAAAAAAAAGAGTGAGGAAACAGTGTTGAAAAAGGTTTTTTAATTTTCATTTCGATCTCCTTTGACTATATATATATCTGAAAAATCATCGTTTTTAAATCTTTTTATTAGAAAGCACATGTACTATACAGCTATTGTAGTAATATGTGAGAAAAATATAAATAGTAATTAATGAAAGCAATTTTACGTATTTATGTGTGTGTGTGTGTATATATATGTAAAGAACTACATTTTTTGCTTTTACAAAAGTGAAACTTCTCTTGATGAATTCGATAAAGAAAACTGGATATTCTGCAAATGTCCTAAACTTAATATCTCATAAAGTAGAATAATCAGTTTTGTATGAAAAATGGAAAATCACAAGGACAAGATGGAATAATAAATGAAATTTGTTTACAAGTAGCTTAAAAGAAAGCGCCAAAATCTGTTACTGCAGTAATGCTTTTGGTTCTTGTTATATAAAGCAAATGGTACAGAATATTTAAGAAATTACAGATTTAACACCGTTCTCCACTTTACTACCATTTAGTGTAAGCTAGAAAAATCAATGATTATCTTATGCATATAAAATCCTTATGATTAGTATTTGAACCCAGACTGATTCTGAATTTTGCGCATTTATCATTGAGGCCTGAGATTCCAAATTGCAAGGGATGCATAAATACATCCAGCAATATCCTTTAATTACAATTTACTTTCAAACTAAAAACCTGAAATTCAAATCTGCTTGAAAAATTATATAGATCTGAAATCAATTCAACAACTATATATTTTAGTACTTTCAGTTCATTAATTATATGCATCTTATTGTCCTTTCTACGAATGATATTAATAAACAACAAATCCAGCTTAAACAACATAAGACAAAAAACAGCTCTCCACTTTAAGCCTACATTAGATAGATTTGCTGCTATTAAATTATAGGTCTATCTATTATTTATTATTATTTTACTAAAATTTTATACAAAGCTTAGAAGCAAAAAAAGCACATTTAAGAGAGCAGGCAGAATTTACAAGAAGAATTAGTACTATATTTTATCTTTAAGTAAGTGACCCTAGTTGTATTTTCTGATCTTCCTACACCAAATCCTATTTTAGAGGATCTCATTTAACATTTATTACTAAGGGTTTATTCAAATGTACAAGGTTTGAACTTTGTTAACCTGCATTCAGATGTCACTTTCTTCTAAGAAAGATCACAAATGAATATTTTAGCTTCTGGCAGCATCATCTAAATTTTCATGATAACAACCCCACTTTTCTCAGCTCCAAATATGAGCACTCTGAAACAGTGGAGATTTGACATGTACACATTGAATGAAAGAGATACTACCAAGAGAATGATGCTTTAACAATTTAATAAGTTAAGTAGCACTATTATTTATTCCAGATATTTTCAATTGATTTCAAAATTTATATGGAGATATTATTTGACAAAAATAAATCGGTAAACACCATAAAACAAATGTCAAAGATTAATTATAAATATATAAATGCATTTAACTAACACACACATAGATATATTGCTTATAGCATATTAATAAAATATATTAATGATTAATAGAAAAAAATTAAACAATATTTAAAAAACACAATTATTACAGCACACATTTCATACCTATATTTTAAGAAAATCTTTTTTATATATGCATATATCTGTAAATTCTCACTGCTGTTTGATTCAAGACAGTTTAACAAGATTACCACCTGCGGATTATTTCTGATTTGAATTATTATAAGATCTCCGGTGATTTTAGTGTAAGTTTTCTTGGTTTTGATTAATTTGTTTTTTAATTATGCAGACTAGATAGATGTAGTTTATTGGGAAACAGTTAACCTGTAGGCAAAATGCTATATTTTATTATGCCTTCTGTCTCTGGGCTCTTTCAAAGTATTTTTCTGGAAATTGTAAAGGGTACATTGTGGTCTCTGACTGGTACACTTTGAGTGGGATTAACAAATCATGTTTGCTCTTTCTTCAAATAATTTTGACATTCTAGATGGCTGGTTTCATGTCAGTAATGAAAAGTATTATAACAGCAGTCTTCTGAGACAAATTTAGAATGCTTTCATAACTAGAATTGAATTTTTCCCATTTTATACAATGCTGATGATGTATATCTTAGCTTTACACAGACATCTTATGTCTTTCCTTTTGCTTAAGCCAGTATTTTTTTTAAAATCTTATCTTTAAATCATGTTTTTTATTTTTGAAATCTTTAATTATGTTTAACTGCTGTCCCGATTGAATTTATCCTTAATTAAACTTTATCAGTAATCTTAGTTAGTTTTTGTTTTTTAATTTCCCTTTTTTAGCTAAGTTTTAGGTTTAAATGAATTATTGAACCAAGTTACAAAATATATAATGTTGTTTTTTTTTTTTTTATAACTTAGTATATTAGGCATATACAAAGTTTTACAAAAAGTTTTACAAATTTAGCAATCTCTCTTTATGATTACATATTTTATTATAATCATATAATTTTTTAGATATAATTTAAATTGTATACATTCAGGCAGATATATGGTATCAATTGAGATAATCTTTTATTATATTTTATTTTTATTTGGGAATATTTAATAAATCCTCCAACTTTAAACTTATTTGGTTAAGGAGGCTTGTAATGCATGACTTGACTAGAGCATGCCAAATCCACAACATTACAATATACATCTTAATCCCCTTGGCTAGGAATGTTATTAATAACAAAAAATCATCAAACATTCAACTTCAATAATATTAGTTAAAACAGCTCTCCATTTTAAGTTTATTTTAGGTGGATTTGTTGCCATTAAATTATAGATCTATCGATTATTCATAAATATTTTATTAATATTTTATATAAAGCTCAGAAGAATAAATGTGTTTTGCAGGCAGAATTTACAAAAAAAAAAAAGTAATCCCATGGGTTATCTGTAAGTAGTAAATAAAATAATTGAAAGATATAATTATTAAAAAAATACCTTGAACCCTCACCCCCAACTTTGTTTAATTGAGATTATTTAGAAAATATACAAAAACGCTAGTTTACCAATAAAATTATATGTATTTATATAAGTGAAATTCTATTTCTCCAGATTTATTGTGTGACATCTTATAAAAAGTTTTTCAAGATTTACATCAGGATAGGCCGTAAGATTCAATACCATTAAGAATTTGTGAATTACTTATAACCACATTGAAAATGGGATTGAAATTAAACCTGATCAAATCTAAAGTTATGTTTAATAAATATTTATTATCTAGAAAGAAAATTAAAAGAGATGAATAGTTAGAATCAGTTAATGCAAATATACAGAAAAATTAAAATAGAAAAGAGTGTTTTCCTGAAGGTTTGTGATGATGATGTTTTAGTTGTATTTATATTTTGGACTATTTCCATCATCTAATATGAGTATTGAACATCTTTAGAAAAAATTAACTTTATTTAAATATTCTAAATACATTCAACTGTAATAGCAAACAGGTTAGTATATGCACAATGTTTCAAGAGGTACTATTCTTTCATCTTCTTCAGGTGTTGCTGGCCTGATTAGTGACAGTATTAGCATGGGAATTGAACATGGACTCTTAGATTCTTGAGTATTGAATTTTAATGTAAACCTCTAACCCTCTGAGCAATCCTGCCAAAGGCAACAGTCAGTAGAAAATTCATATACTTGCCTATGAGATTCCTCCTGATTTCTACACTTTTTCTATCTATGAGGTTTATCCTGATTTCTCCACTTTTTCTTAAGAGCAAAATTGATTAGTGGTTTCCATACATTATGTATAGTCACATTAAGTTGACTTATTGGATTGTATGCCATTGTCATGTGAGCAGCTTCCCTTCTCTATCAATATTTTTGTATTTTCCTCATTGAACATATGTTCATTGGTACATACATTATCTGCTATCTTAGACATCTGTTTTCTCTCTTCTAATCATCAGTTTGTGTTCTTGCAAGCATTTCAATGGGATGACTGGTCTCACCACATGATATTTCATAGATGCAGTTTTTTTCTTTTCAGCATTTCAAGTATGACTATACATAATATATGGAAACCATTAGACAACTTCGCTCTTAAGAAAAGTAAAGAAAGTCAGAAGGAACCTCATAGATAAGTATATGAAATTTATACTGACTGTTGCCTTTGACAGGATGGCTCAGTTGGTTAGAGGGTTACCTTAAAATTCAATACTGAAGGATCTAAAGGTCCAGGTTCGATTCCCATGCTAGTACTGTCACTGGTCAAGCCAGCAAACCTGAACAAAAGGGAAGAATAATACCTCTTGAAACATTGTGCATATACTAACCTGGGTGCTATTACTAATAGTTGAATGCATTTGGAATATTTGAATAAAGTTAAATTTTTCTAAAGGCATTCAATATTCATATTAGATAATGGAAATAGTCCAACATATAAATACAAATAGAAAAGAGTGTATTTAGTAGAGTTATAATATATGTAAATGAAGAATACTTTTATGATTAAAAAAAAGTTTTAATCTGTGTATTTGCTTGTTTTAAAAAATGTGATAATGAAACTTGGATTTTGAATTGTAAAATGCCCCATTGATAAAGAGAAGTATGGAAAGATTTAAATTGAGATTAACAAGAAAGAATAGAAAAAGAAGTGAAATTCATTTGATTTCATACTGATATAATTTTAAATATTTAATTCTATTTTCTTTAAATAATGTAATTCTTATAAAATTGTTGTAATCACATATTACAAAAAGATAAAAGTTGAAATTCAAGACTTTTATTATGCACTAAGCATGCTTTTGGCAGACCACTGCCAAAATCATAGTGCTATATTAATTTAGCTATTGAAAATTATTCATATATATGAAAGTAATTTATTAAATAAATGATGCTTAATATGTAATTGCAGTATTTAAATGTTCCATTTTTTCGATAATGAAATGCATGATTCCTTTCTCTCGATTGCATTTGGATCTTTTGTAATTGCCCAAGCCCCCTTATATTTTCCTTTTCTATCATTTCTTTCAGCACAAATCATCCTCACATTAGTGAGACTGAAAGTGTAATTTTTAGTAAGCTCATGATGAAGAAAAATTTATTTATATTCATTATTCTGTTTTTCTATTGTATAAATATGTATGTTAGGTGATACTCGATTACACTGAGTTTATAAAATTACTGATGTAATTAGTAAAAAAAAAAATGTAACAAGACTTAACAGATAGCTAAAAGAAATGCTGATCTGGAGATTAGAAAATTATAATTAGATACCAAGAAGTAATAAAAGTCCTTGAGGAGTCTTACTTTCAGATAAAAAAATGAAATAAGGATATTTGTGAATTGTTATGAAAAGGTAGATTTAGGACATGCATTTGTGGAGAGATATTAGATAGGTTATTGTCCCACAATGATTCCTCTGCAGTTGAGCATATTGAAATTGACAATGGTATTTATCAGAAATGAATCTTCCAGTACATGTATTTTTGCAGTACAATATTGAAGAAATACAATGTACAAATATATAAATAACATAATTGTATTGCTGCCTGTAATTTATGTATTTATTAATTATTAAAATTTTGTTTTGTGCTTATGACTTTTACATTTATTTGGCTTTTCTCTTTTTTAAATTAGTTACAAAAACCATATGAGAAGTTTAATTGATGTAACTTTTAGTGCTTTGATATGGAATGTATATGTGGGTAAGTATGATTTCTATAAATAATTTTAGTAAAACATGGAATGTTAAAAAAAAATTTTTTTTTTTCAAATATGTTTTCATTTTTTAAATTATAAATTCTTAGAAATAGATACTACACACTTATAATTTCTGAAATTATTTAATCAGTAAGATCTTGTTATTGTTTATGGTAATAGTTTTTTTTTTCATTACAATTTTTTAAAAATTTTAAATTTATATCTCTAGAACATCCTATATAAAACGGTCCCGGTAAAAGCCACATTAGGTAAATAACGTTAGCATCTACATTGCAGTATTTTTAATTATTGTAGTTTTAAGAAGAGCTAAGTTTTTTTTATCCAACTTTAAAAAATGTAATTATTTAATATTTATGAGAAGAAAAAATATTGCAGTAGATAAATAACATTAACATCCATATAAAATTTTATACATGTAACTGTTGTCTGTGACAGTTTTTTCATGGTGGTATTTTTCTTTTCAATTTTTTTAAAAAATTAAATTGATAATTCTAGAATATCAAGAGATCAATAATTCTAGAATATCTTGTGTAAAATTGCCCTTATGGAAAGCAGGATTTGAGTCAACTGCTCTAAAACATCCAGTGAAAAGTAGAATTCTAGATAAAAAGGGCAGTAAATAAATAATGTTAGTGTTTATATTCCAATATTTTTAATTATTACTAGGTTTACAAATAGCTAGATATCTCTTTTAAACTTTAAACAATTTAATATTTATGAGAGGGATAAAAATGTATCAGTAGTTTTAATTGTTGTAGGCTTATAAATAGCTAAATTTTTTTACTCAGCTTTAAAAAAATAAATAAATAATTTAACATTTATGAGAGGAACAAATATTGCTGTAGCTAAATAATGTTAGCATCTACACATGTATTATCTTCATGGTCTATATAATATCAACTCTTAAAATTCAAAACACTCTACTTCTTGAATTTCTTTAATTTTAAACATCTCTCTATTTATTTTATAATGTATATATATATCTAGAGTTGATATTTCAGCGCATATGTTTAGAAGTTGAGATTGATGAAACATTATGAAAATAGAATATAGATTATCTAGAAAGAAGGTATGCTTAATCATTGTTACTCTAATTTCTCTCTGCTTTTGTGACCATCACCATGTTATAAATAGCATCATATCCAATAAAATATTTTTATTTTTAATAATATATAAATTTAAAAAAAATATCTACAAATTTTTTGTGAACTAACATATGCAATGATAAAGGAAAAAGAAAAAAGTAAGTACAATAAGAATATATATATATATATAAATTGGAACATAAAAAATGAATATTATATATGTATAATTATATATGTATAATGAATTATAATACATTATATATAAATTTTAAATAAATTATAGGAATATATCATTTTTGTATTGCTATTATTAATTTATCATAATATAAGGGCTAGAGACTTGAACATTGTTTTATTAAAGACCATGTGGCTTCAAATATGTCTGGTGAAGCAATTTTTTTATCTCTCAGTTTCAGTTGGTCTAATTTATTTTAAAAAGTATTAGGATATTGTCTTGAGTTATTTCCATATATAAATATGCATCTTATGCACCATAATGCATATAACTTATATGTGGCAGTATGTATATTTGGAAAAGAATCTTTAGAAAATAAATTTATATTATTAATTGAAGTAAAGGTGTTTTTATAAATATTTACAATTAATGTTGTTATTGCTGCAAGGCCAGAGCAATTGTAGAGAAAATGAATTGTGTTTCATCCTCCCTATGATACAATTGATATGTGAGATCAACATTAAAGTAAATCTTTTGTATTTAAGAAAATAGAGAGTTGGAAGGGACAAATTTTTAAATTTGTGTAAAAGTTGTTTATTATTTATTTTTAGTATAGAAGAGTTAGGATCATTTGAAGGTTAGTGTGAAGTAATTCAAAAACATTCCAATATGTATGCTTTTGTTGTAATAGTATCAATTTTATTTTTAGTGTCTGGAAAAGAAATAAACAATGATATTAAGAAATTAGTCATTGAAGGTGATCTATTTATAGGAGTTATTTTCAGTATGTGTTCCAATATTAAATTTTTTTAATCATTTGTATTAGTAAGAGTGAATTTATATATTTTATAAATGATTTTTTTTTTGTAAATTGTATGATGGGTAGATGTAGTACGAAATTTTTGTTATAATTAATTGATTGAGAGTGACACTTTTGAATATAGTGATACATATTTCTTTTTTAAACTTTTCTTGAGCCTTCATTCTCGTATTAGTAAAGCTCAAATAGAAATGGAAATCAAGAAAAGTTCAAGGTTAGACATAAAAAACTGAGTAAGAAACTGATCTGTATAAATTACTCATGCTGAAGTCTTACTTGTGTTAAATTTCAATTCTTGTAAAATGCTTAGTAGTGTAGGATTTGTTTTTTTTTGATGTTGAAAATACTGTAATATCATCCATATATGCACTACACAAAACAGGAGTGTTTATTGCCAGTACAAATATGCTGGGAATATTTTGCTCTATTTTTTAATTAGAGGGTTAATGTATGTAGTTAACAGTAATGCACTAAAAGCTGAGCCTTGAGGAACTGATTGATGTGGAATAAATTATGGTTGTATTTTACCATTTAGTGTTATATATACTTCTCAGCTTAGGAGAAGGTTAGTAATTAAGTATAGCATAGATTGAGATATTTCAGTTTCTAAAAGAGTTTGAATAAGAATATCAGTTTGCACAGAGTCAAAGGCTGTATGCACTGCAATTGGGCCATTTTTTTTACTTTGACTTATATAAAAAGGCTGCTTGTCCAGTAGATGAGCTGTTTTTTGCATATTGTTTTTATGAAATGAGTTGTAATACATAAAGTTTAATAACTGATGCTAATAATTTAATACCCTGACCTAGAGGACCCATAAATATAGGGCAAACATTTGCTAGAGGGAATATTGGCATGGGTATTTTTTATTAAAAAAATACCATTGATATTAGATATAATCCTTGTATTTTATGAACTTTTCAAAATTTGCAAGATATTGATTTGTGAATTAATTCAAGTGAGCAAAACCAAATCTAGGTAACCATGTTTTCATGGATGATAAATTATATTAATTGAATGGAAAACAATGGTAAAATGTCTTTGATGACAATCATAATATCAGTGCCCATCTTTTGCACATAAACAAGACATTTACCTAGAATTTGGTAATCTATGGTTATTCAATAAATACATATACTATTTTCTAATGTTGTATTTTTATAATATTGTATTTTAAAAATATTTTTGCTTAGAAGTATATCTTGCTTAGTACACTATCACATATTAATGCTAATCTATCTTTGGAAAAAGAACTTAAATATATATTTTAGCAAGGATCTAGTATTGCTAACATTTACTGTTTTTTTTTTCACACTTTATTATAAATTTCAATTTACTGCCATTATTCTCAGAAAATTAAATGAATTGAATTCTCTTTCTTATTTTTTAATGAGATTAATATTGGATTAATATTCACTACTAAATAAAAATTATGCATTTTGATTATGTAAATTCTTATTAAAGTTTACAATATAGCTCTAAAATTAAGATGCTATAATAAATTCATTCTGTTAAGAAAGTAGTATTTAACAAATTTCCAGAGATAATAATGTAAGTATTATTGCTTGGTCATAGTACTTTGTAGTCTAGTTTTCTTGTATACATAGAGAACTTATAAACATTACAAGCATAAAGCTAAACTAGTCAATAAATAATTAAAATTACTCCAAATCCAAAACTCAAACAGACGAGCCAAGAAAATAAAATCAAAAACATAATCAGTGTAAAGAATTACAAAACAACAGCATATTTATATTAAGCATTTCATTTACTTCCCATCCACTCTTAATATTAAAATAACGTTTAAAAAAGTTAACTACTTCAGAATAATAAATTTTCAATAATAAAAATTCTTTAATTCTTCTTTTTATTTCATTTCTCTCAAAGAAGACAACCTTAGCATCATCAAAATTAATAGTGTGGTCTGTATCTTTTTCATGGACATACAAAGCAGAAGTAAAATATTTATTTCTAACCCTATTTTTATGTACATTTATTCTTTCATTTAAGTTCAAACTATTCTGACATATATAAACCTTCTTACAAAAACAAAGGATAATATACACCACATCAGGAATAGTCTTCCTATCAAAAATTTCCTTTGTATTATTTAATAAACTATTTAAAGTAATACCCCTTTTCCAAGCAATTTTCTTATTTCCAAACAAATTACTATTCTTACATACAATTTTATAAGAAGACAATTTAAATGGCAAAGAAATAAAATCATATTTTTCTTTATCCTTTATATCCTTACAAATATTACTATTAAATAAAATACTTTTAGCAAACTTATCAGAGTAGCCAACACTCAAATAATCTTTATAAAATTGACCTTTCTGAAACAAAGCTATCCCACTAGAATTATTTAATTTGTTATTCCTATAGCAATAATTTCTTAAAGCAGCTACTTTATGAGATACAGACTGATAGTTATCAGGTTTAATTATAGAGCTTAATTTTTTACTTTTAACAAATTGACTACATACTAAACAATTAGTCTTTACATTTTCAATCACCAAAACGTGGATGATTGTTTGTAGTTGAGAATGATAAATTGAAAAAATTGATAAATGAGTTCAATTGTTTTTATCCTTCTATAAGATATGTGTTAGAAGGAGTGGGATTAGATTTTGTTAAGTTAAAATTTGTAGATCTTTTGGTGATTAGAAATGTAA
Organism: Epiperipatus broadwayi; assembly: GCA_028023455.1. NCBI lineage: Eukaryota > Metazoa > Onychophora > Udeonychophora > Euonychophora > Peripatidae > Epiperipatus > Epiperipatus broadwayi. Next base: position 6,450,805 of record JAQFVV010006220.1, on the reverse strand, counting down.
AAACTAATTTCTTAATATATAGTCATTTTGTTAAAAGTAAAGAACTAAGATCTATAATTAAACTTGATAGCTATCAGTCTGTATCTCATAAAGTAACTGCTTTCAGAAATTATTGTTATAGAAATAACAAATTAAATAATTCTAGTGGGATAGCTTTGCTTCAGAAAGGTCAATTTTATAAAGATTATTTGAGTGTTGGCTACTCTGATAAGTTTGTTAAAAGTATCTTACTTAAGGATGTAAAGGATAAAGAAAATATGATTTTATTTCTTTGCCATTTAAACTGTCTTCTTATAAAATTGTATGTAAGAATATTAATTTGTTTGGAAATAAGAAAATTGCTTGGAAAAGGGGTATTACTTTGAATAATTTATTAAATAATTCAAAGGAATTTTTTGATAGGAAGACTATTTCTGGTGTAGTGTATATTATCACTTGTTTTTGTAAGAAGATTTATATAGGTCAGAGTAGTTTGAGCTTAATTAAATGAAAGAATAAAGGTACATAAAACTAGGGTTAGAAATAAATATCTTTGTTCTACTTTGTATGTCCATGAAAAAGATACAGGTCACACTATTAATTTTGATGAAGCTAAGATTGTCTTCTTTGAAAGAAATGAAATGAAAAGAAGAATTAAAAAATATTTATTATTGAAAATTTATTTTTCTGAAGCAATTAACTTATTTAAAAGTTCTTTTAATATTAAGGGTAGATGGGAAGTAAATGAAATTGTGGGTAATGTTTAATATAAATATGGTGTTGTTTTGTAGTTCTTTACACTTGAGAAGTCTGCTTGTAGCAGTGAAACCATTGGTTGTGTTTTTGATTTTATTTTCTTGGCTAGTCTGGTTGAGTTTTGGATTTGGGATAATTTTAATTATAGAGAACATAATATATATAATTAAGCAAAAAAAAAGAAAGAAATAAACAACAATGTTGTCTTCAATCATTAACTTTTCTGTAAGTAGACTGAATCATTTAATTTTAGAATCTTTTGTCTCGTACACAGATTTCATAAGTTTTCCAAAATATTTAATATTAAGATGCCATTTCACTTTTATTATTAAATGTCTTTTCATTATCAATGAAACAAATATCTTGTCCCTCTTATTAAATATTTCTTAGTAATAGTTGCTATAATTTCAACTATATCTTTGTTTTTTTTCTTCAATGAAGGTGTGTTATTTTTATTATGCAAATAATTTTATATTTCTTTCTATCTTGAAATCCTGACACTATTTTAGTAAAAGCTATCTATTCTTTAAGATTTTAAGATTTACAATTAGTTCATATCTGCAAGAACTTTATAGTTATTTTTAAATTTGATTTACTTAAATAGTTCGAATTTTTTTTAAAAAAAAAAAACACTGAATGCTAACACTCTTTTTAGTTCAATTACACTCAATTTCACTTGATTTTCTTTCAAAAAAGATTTTTCTTTGCATTCAAATTTAAACTATATTTTAGTTTAGAAATCACAATCTTTATATTGAGAAGCCAAATGACAGATTTATGACAAAGCTCTATTTTAATTTTGAATGAAAAAGGAATTGTTAGCTTAAATTGTATTCAATATATTCTAATTTTAATTTTAATTTATTAATTTAAAATTCTATTTACAAAACTTATGTACTTGAAATATCCATATTTAATTATTATTTTTTGTATTTGTTTATATGAAAAAAAAAAAAAAAAAACGTTAATGTGATCTTTAATTAATTCACAATCTGATAAGTAACCAGAATTTTTAGTTTTTAAGCAATGTTCTAAATGAGAGTCATATTTAGTATTTAAATTTTAAGCACATCATATTTGAAAAAAGAGATCCATATAAATGTTTTGACATATATTAAGAATATATTTTTAGAATTTTTTTTTTTTTTTAAAAAAAATATTTTTATTAACTAAATTCCAGAATGTTTCAGTATTCTGATATGATCTTAAAATTGTATCATTTTTTATAATCTTCAATTCAAACATATCAAATACATTATATATTATTATACAAGCAACATACACTTGTATTGCTACAATTGCCAATAATGATAAAAAGATTTAAAGGGCATAATATAACTTGCAATGATTAGTGGTAAGCATTACTTATGCATGCTATGGTGCCCATGATCACCACATTGCCTACTATTCTATATTATTGAAAAAAATTACTGCCTTTTAATATGTCTTTCCTTGCTATAAAATAAATCAAGAAATTCAATATTCAACATTAAAAAATAATTGAATAGTTTATTTCCTTGGAAATTTGTAAGAAGTTTGAGACTAGAAATAATGGAATTGAATCCCTGATCCATGAAATTTGAACTCCCAAGTTTTTTTTTTTTTTTACAATTACATTAAATCATGTGGACTCTATATGGCATTTAATAACAGTTTATAAGAAGTTGCAAGGCAGATAGAATTCCCAATGGCTATGATTGTATAAATTGTCACTTATTTTCTAGACATCTTCTGAATCTTTTTTCTAATATCATTAAACTATTCACAAGCATAATTAATTAAAGGAATCATTCTACATCTATTTTTGGATTCCCTTTTTTTGTTCAGTTTTTGCTCATTATATTGATAACTGACTTTATAATCTTATAATGTTTTGCATTCAGTGATTTGGAAAAACTATTTCTATCATTATTTACCTTTATATTATTTTTATTATATTGCAAATTATCATTTTACTAAGTATAATTGAAGATTACTTTAATATTTTATGATTCTTTTAACAAATGTTTAGATTTTCTGATCAATGCCTCTATGATATAAATAATAGTAGATAAATTCTCTACAAAATACAATTTTGCAATTTTTCTAAAGTATTGAATGACTAAAAACAGTAGTGTTCGAAACACTTATAAAATTTTACTCATTTTATATTTACCATGATATGATGACTTTTCTGTTTTAATTACAACAATTAATATGATTTTTTCTTGTTCTTTATACTTAAGATTTCTGTTCTATTTTTCATTCATATTCACATATATCTGAGTAAAAGTACTAGTTTTGTAATAAATTTCTTTGATTATATGATTAGACAAACTTATTTTGCTGATAGAAACATTATATAATTCTATTATTATTTGAATAGCATATTTAAAATATTCTAATCTAGTGGAAATTAAGTTCAATACTATAACACTTTATCTAATCTTCACATCAGGCCCTCTGCCACTCATACAGAAAATCTTTAAACACTTTTCTTCAAATACAATTACTGAATTTCTTTATGTTTTTCCTCCATTAAAATTTTTATCTTTTTAAATTAATTTTTGATGAAAATATATTCTGGAATACAAATCTTTCTTTTGTAGTTTCAAGAAATGTCTTATTTTTAAAAATATAATAACCAATTTTACCTTTTCTTTAATATATAATAAGAATCAAAGCTACATTTTTTCTATTTAGACTGGTGTTATCAATATCAGTTTATTCCTAGCAGCAAGAATATAAAAAAATATGTTTTATTTTATGGAATGAACAGTAGACAAATTTAAGAATGTCTTATCTTACAATAGTAATACATTATTTTTAATTAAATACATTATTCACCTTGATTACTAATCTTAGGTTGTGTTATTAATGTTGCAGAGTGTATAGGAAGCTAATCAGAATTGATTAGGTTAGATATATAGATTTTGATATTGATTCATGTTTTTCTTTTTTGTATAAAGTATTTCAAATTTATCATGATTTTTTAATACTAATTTATTATTTATTTTTTCATTTATATATGATATTGATGAACATGTGATTTCTTATTACCCTGATATCAATTTAATTTGCTGAATTTGTCTTTAATTTTTTACTTCACTAATTTATAGATATTCTTTTCCCCCTTTAATACTGACAAAGGACAAAATAAATTATTTGATTCTCATTTATGGAAAATAGTTGGTTAAAGCTACTTATCTCTACTAATGTCTTTTATGTCAGTATGGATAATTATTTTCATCTCTAGTAAGAAAGCTTAAATGTTCTGATATCCTAAAAACTATGACAATAGTAGCATTGTGTTTTCAGGATCTCCCAAGATGAATGTATTTTTTTTTTAAAGTTGGAAGCCATATTAAAAGGTATAAAATAGTATGGTGCAACAAATCATCATAGCTGATTTAGGAATAGAAATGAATGATATTAGTGAAGTCCATGCTCATAGTTGATGGTCTATTTTATTGTTTATATTACTGTAAAGAAGAAAATAATTTCAAGCTGCTACTATATTTATGCTTAAAAAAAAAACTCATGAAAAAATCAAAAATTACTATCAATATGATTCTTGATGACTGAATGTCCAAGTTGGAAAGCAACTTATGATAGTAAATAACTTTTTCTTTTATATATAATATATTAAGTATTATAGATTTAATGAATAATATGGAACAGAAAATTCAATTATTAATCAAATCTGTTTGGAACTTAAAAAGCAGATTGATATGTTTAAGATAAGAATCAAAAAAAGTTCCCATCAATTTCTGTAATATTTTTTTATGGTAATATCTAACTTTTTTTGATTAATATTTTTAAACATTCTGTATAAGCTTCAAATACTTTTGCTTAGTGACCAAATAAAGCATATCATCAAATATTAATAATAAATAAATCATACAATTTAATATAAAATATCCTAACTTCTTTCCACTTTTGATAAATATTAATAATATATCTATATATGTGAGTGTGTGTGTATGCACACATTAATCAAATATAGTGTATATGCACACACTCATCAAATATGCCATTAGTCTTTATGAAAATATATAAAATAAAACAATAGTATTTTGTACCATTTTATAATTGCTAATACTTTTTGTTTTAGTAAATCGTCCATAATTTAATAAAAAATATTTCATAAATCACAATATTTATTAATTACCAAGAGAAATATTGCTAACATACTACATATGTCTATTTATTTGCAGGACTTTTTATTCTTTCATCTATTCTTCTACCAGATATCAAAAGAGAAGTTGCTTCACAGAAAGTTTATAAAAATCTAAGTAAATCAGATTCACTAATAACTTACGATTTAGTTTTATCACCTAATATCTCAAATTAATCACCTCAAATTAATCCTTCCTTTCTGGTTGTTCAATAAAGAGTCTACAATCAAAGAATTATAGCAAAAAAAAAAAAAGACCTTCTTATGTAGTTCCAAAGTAATTTCTTTTTCCAGATCTAATAACAAAACCAGCTCATTTTGAGGATGACCCATTGATATTGTGCTCATCTTTTTCAAAAATGGAATTTAGAAGCCATTGATCTTTATAGACATAGTAAAATAAAAACATAATCTGCATAGTTAATGATTGTCAAATTTATAGATATAGAGGCAGAATTGAAGAATTTAACATAGCCATTAGAAAATCTGTTTTCTTGTTGGAATCTTTACATGATTATTTATAATATTTTGCTAACAATTGAGATGTCTAAAAAAAAAAATTCATGTGCTAAATAAATAAATTGGCTAATTCCTTGATTAAGCAGATTCAAGCATAAGGTAATATGGTACTATTACTATTCTTATATTCTGATTCTGATCTCCAAGACCTACTTCACAAATGCATCTATAATATTTGTTAAATTAGATTTTTGGTATAATATATAAATTTCTTTTACCAAAATTTTTTACTCAAAATTTATTTAAATGGGGGAAATCTATATTGATGTGCAATAGGTTATTAATTAAAAATAGTTATATGAAGAATTGTTTTGTCACTATATTCTTACCTTATATTTTATATTGAAACTTTATTATTATTATTTATCAAGTTAATATTAATTTCTGATGACCATATGAATGCTTTTTTTTCAAAATGACCTATTATCTATTTGTTTTTCAGGTCTCCCAAAAGTATGTTTATTATTATGATATTTAAATTCATCCATCTCATTCTTAGTCATTCTCTTCTTTTACACTGACTTTTCCAAGCATTGTGTAGTTTTCTAATGAAGTTAATTCCTCTCATAATATGACCACATTTGGAGTTATACAAGTTATTAATTATTGATTTTTTTCCAAGAGAAGTAAGCTCTGATTAGGTTAATGTTATGATATTATGGAATAAATCAATTATTTTATATAGCACAATGTTTATAAACTGTAATATTTAAACAACATTAAGCTGTTGCACATGCGCTTTGCAGATTTTAATTATAAATATTATGGAATGAAAATGATTAGGATGTTTTAATTTTGATAAATTTATTCTTTCATTTATATCACATTAAAATTTGTTGTTATACTTAACAGTTATGTATTTAATTGTCCTAACAATAACAAATTGATTAGTAGTTAAATTAGTAAGAGTATAATAGTGCTTTAGTAAAAACTTTCTTGCAGATCAATTATTTATTATAAGTGATGATTATTATATTTAAGAAAATACATAATTATAATTCTACCTGTTATCTTTTTCAACTATCTTCATTTTGTTTTGCATATATGCACAGGAATTAAAATTCTGTTATATAGTTTATATATTAGTTGTTAGTGCAAATTTGTTAAGTGAAAATCAATGACAAATTAGCATCAGTAATAGTCATTAGGACTTGTTTGATCAACACCCTATTATCTTGACTGTAGAATTTATTCCTTATCAGAAAACATGATCTGTATATGTATATTTATATAAATTAAATTTGCATGTATAAACATTAAATTTGTATGTATATAAATAATTGTATGTACATGTATACATATGTCAGGAAAATGATTTTTGGAGGATGTTTTAACAAATATAGTTGCAGGTGATATATCCGATAATGTTTGCCTTTTAAACACTGATATATCTTTTATCATATTTTCCTTCCCTGTTGTTGTACCATTCTGATTCCACAAAGAATTATTATTTCTAATAATATATATAAAATTAATTTGTTTAGCTGGGATTTTGACAGTAAATATTTAATATCCATATATATTATATTTATTTCTAAATATTCTTTAATTTATATATAAATTTTTATGTATGAAAAAAAATATATGTGTATTTAAAAGTTCTTTGAAAAGAATAATTTGAAGTAATATTTAAAATTTTTATAACAGCAAAACTATGAAAAGCAAGACTTACTGGAATAATTTTTAAGAGTTACACTTTTTCAATTGTGCTAAATCTTTAACATACTAACAAAATCAGAAGTTGCTAAAAAAATTGATATGCAAAATTATATAATTTTAGTTATCTATAATGTATGCATCTTAGTTATCTATAATATATGTATCTTTGATTATAATACAGCAGGATATCTGTTTAATTATTTAAGGATCTGGTTATAATAAAAATATGGTTATCAATTTATTTACTGTTAATAATTGTTTGAATGATGAAAATAGAAAAAGGATAGATTCACATTAAATATTTACTTTTTTCTTATTTAATTCTAATGCATTTTCATGAAAAAAATTCATTGTATTTAATATTTATTGAGAAACAGTATTTAATATATTTGTACTCTTAAAAAGCAAATCAATTAGATAATTTCTGCTGTAAAGGAATGATTTTAGACAATAATGCTGTAAATGTTTAATGAGGAATTTGAATTAATAGATGTTAAGAATTTTGTGAAAAGTAAAATGAAACAAATGGAGATGATAAGAAAATAATTATTCAAAATTATATAAAGTTAAAATTATATCACATAATCTATATTCAATAAATTTCTTTCCACAAAGCAAGTAAATATTTTGACATCAATATATTGTGATCACTTCAGCAATCAATTGTAAATTAGTGTATTTTGCTTATTTAAATAATAACGTATAATAATGCTTATAAAATTATAATTTGCCAATTGAATAAAAATAGTTTTTGTCTTTTTTTTAAAAAAAAGACTTACATTACCTATTTGTTGTTTTTTTTTAAAAATTTTATTGAGTAGCTAAGCTAAAATCCTCCAAAATAAGATGTAAAAATCTTAATCAGATTTAACAGACTAAATAAATAGAGTTGCAAAATATTACAATCAAGATAAAAGGATATTTTCTGCATAAGATACAAAAGATTAATTGTGCAAAATATTATAACATATTAATGATATATTTCTTTCATTATATATATGTGTGCATGTTTAATTACTTCACTTATATCTTAGCTTTATTTTGGAAATGCAATTCATATATTATTGTCAGAAAAAAAAAAACCCAGTTCTTTTATTAAAAAGTGGCTCAGATATTGTTACTTTATGCAGTGTTTTGTTGTTGGCATTTCATTAAAGAGATATGGTGGTTAACTTTAATTGAAGTTGGCAGTTAAAATTCAAATTATAAAGATAGGATTTTTTTTATAGATGGTAGGATTCAGAACTCAAGATCAAATTATAAGGAATGTTCCAAAATAAGGAATTTAGTAATATTACATAATGCTCAGATGGAAAAAAGTTATTATCTGCAGCAATAGGAGAGTAATCACTTAGTATGGCTATTATAACTCCAACAGGAAAAAAAAAGATAAAAAGTAAAAAAATAATGCAGTAGAGATGAGTTTTGCAATGACTATATAAATTAATTTATGAATCACATTTATGTCCTCATATAGAACATACTAGTTCATTTTCTGATTATTTGATATTTTGTGATACTGCTTTTTAACTTCTGCAGTAAATTTTTCTTTCTGAAAGTCTTTAATACCATGTCTAATTGTAGCTCTCCAATGGTATACTACTCTCAGCCATTAGAATGTCTTTGACACTTTATAATGTAAATGGGAGTCTGCTTTTTTCATGAAATCATATTCACATTCATTCTAAAATATGTTTTAGAAAGTCTTGTATTATTTATTCAATTATATATCCATTCTAATAATGTGAATTTTAACAATAGACTCTATAGTATTGTTTCTAGTAAATTGAAGAACATATTAATTGGGCTTCTAATCTTGCCATTATATTTTTATAATGATTTTATGTTAAATTATTAGGTTTTCCAAGTTTCACTTTCATCCAATAAATTAGATAAAATAACAGTTTTTTTATACATTTAATTTGGTTGCTATAATTATTTCACAATGATGAATTCTCCTATCTTTTAATTTGTTAAAAACAGCATTAACACATTGGAGTCCCTATGCTGTACCTCAACATAAGTTCATCTTTTTATTTAAAAGACTACCAAGATATTTAAATTGGTGTATTTCTTCTCAAATTGAAAATCATTCATGTTAAAAGATGCTGATATTTTTTGTCATCACTGGCTGATAAAGGACTTGTAATTATTAAACTAATGTTTTGAATCAAGTATATTATGGAGAGTGTAAATCCAGAATTCAAGAAGATGAAGTTCTTGTTTTTGCTTTTATTTGATTCACATTAAAAATTCCACCATTAAACCTGTATCACAAACAATTCTAAAGATCACTGTCATAAAAATTTAAAATAAAATGAAAATAGTACAATGTTATTTTTGTTTAACACTAGTTTTCATTTCAAATTTTTTACCTGTAATAATACACACTTCCTGTTATTCCACCATGTAGAAGCTGTATAATATGAATAAACTTTGGTGAGCAACCAACTAATTTCAAATAATATCATAGAACTAATTGATTAACTAACTCAAATTTTTTGACCAAATTAATAAAAGCCATATATAAATCATTTTTTGTTCTTGACACCTTTTTTTTCATTTCTCTGGTAATAAAAATCTTATCTAAATTGTTTCTTAATTCTTTAAAATCATGTTAAATCTTTAGTAACCATTCATTTTTGATTAGAAGAATGTATATTTCTTTTATTTTTAAAACTTGGAACAATAAAGTATCCTTAAAATTAGATAACACAACTTGATGAGTTCCTATAATCCAAAAAAATTCCATTTGTTTGAACATAATATATAATCATTATCTTTTAAAACTTCTCCAGGTATTTCATTAGGATTTGCAATCTTTTCTTTTTTAAGATTACAAAGAGCTATTTTGACTTTATTAATTTGAATATTTTTGTTAAATCTAAATAAGTAAATAAAATGGATATATTATTAAAAGTCATTACCCCAATTCTTATATTATTTTTCAAAAGTTGATAAAAACATATCTGTTCAAATTTTCATTGGCATCATATAAGAATGAGTCATTGCTGGATTTAATTGGATTGTACTAATATTAATATTTTTCACATCCATATATTGCTTTTAGTGCAGAAAAAAAAAATTAAGTGACCATGATCAACAAATGTCTGTATATCTTTTGCAACTTTAATTCATCAATCATTTTTAAGTCTTCTTAACAGTCACCAAACTTCTGTCTTTGTATATCTATGACAAAGCTTCAGATTAAATTTATTATTCTGCTAAGCAGAAAATACTACATGATTCCTTTTAATCAAATCAACAATAAGATCATTGTTAGAAAAAGAGTTATGGTTATTCTTTTTAATGAACTCAGAATAGATTTACTTGTATTTATAACACACTCCTCAAGAGAATTTCCATGCCTCAGCAATGATACAATCTTGAAGGTTCACATTAGCAATTTTAATGTTTGATAATAATTACTTTTAAAGAACAAATATTTTTTTGTGTGTGAATATAATTGGAGATCTATTTTTAATGCAACTTTCACTTTATTCTTGAAATATACTAATCTACGATCTATTTAACAATCTATGCCTATAAATGCTCATGTAATATGAACTTGTCTTGTATTCAGACTCTTAACTTTAATGTAATATATTAAATGTCATTGTTTAGAATGTGAATGCCTCAATTTTCTTTTATAACGATTTTTTGCCTAAACAAAATATTTACAATATTTAATCTACATATTATGTAATACAAATACCATTATTTCCAACAACTATTGGTCTAATTCTAAAAACCTTCACAAAATGGTTTTTGAAATTTATTTAAATAAAAGTCATTTGAAATAGAATAATTTGATAAAGCTAAATTTAATAGTTAATAAAATATTTGCAACAAAAGAAATGAAGTAATAAAAAAACAAATAATTTATTGTTTGGAAGGACATGTGATATTTGAATTTTAGAAGTAAATTTATTTAAAAATAAAAGACAATTGAAATAGAATAATTTAATAAAACTAAATTTAATAGTTCATAAAATATCTGTAACAAAAGAAATGAAGTAATAAAAAAAAACAAATAGTTTGTTGTTTCGAAGGACATGTGATATTTGAATTTTAAAAGTAACATGTTCTCTAGTGTAACTCTAGTAATGTACTTAATTGAACATTAATTTAATTAAAAAATTAAAAAATATATAGTAGATGTTTGGTGCAACAGTAGAAAAGTAAATTTTGGATTTCAAGATCCATTGATCATTAACTTAATCATTTCTGGTGCTTGAACTTTTTGCAAACTCCTGAGCAATAAATCATTTGATTTTTTTAGTCATATATACATATTTTTTTATTGCACAAATTCTTCTGATGAGGCTTTTTAATTCTTCTTTTTATTTTTAAATCTTCACAAAGAATTGTAATACTTGTTTCATTGTAAGTAACTTCTGGTATAATTTCATTAAAATTTGTGCTTCAAAAATACTTCTATACTTTTGTAACAAGTCTAAAGAACTCTGAAGACATTACCTTGACCAGTCCTTATATAGGTGTGGTGCATGATCTGCTTTTATATTGGATTCAGTTGAATAATTAACTATCTGTATAATACTGATTACCCATATAGATCAATTAAGCATTGATTCAATTTTAAAAGTCTTTGAAGTTAAAAAAGACAAATCATAAAAATAAAATTGACACTTTAACCATTACAAGAGGAGATTTTAAATTGTGTTTAACATAATATATTGATAAAATTTGAAATTTAAATGCCTTATTATTTATCAAAAGCACTAATCTACTATACGATTAATCAGAATGTTGCAAGCATTTACCTATGATAACTGAAATTACACAAGGCTAATGTTTTGGAGCACTATTTTTTATTTATATAAATAGGGCTCTTATCAATATCAGATAAACTCCTTAAACACTTTGTGTTATGAAAATGACATAAAAAAATATGTTTTATTTGCTGTCCTTTTTTGTATTATTTTATCTTATGTTTCTTCTCAGTAAGAAAAAATCTTGTAAATATTACATAAATAGTAAAGTTGTGACATTCATTGTATCAATATTTAATACTTCAGTTATATGCTATTTTAAAAAATATATAAATAAACAAAAAAGTAAAAGCATTAAAATTTGTAAATTTAATAAATTTTCTGACATTGTATTATTTTACAGAGTGGCAGCAACTATTTTTTCATTTGGAGCACCATCACTAAATCTGATATTCTCAAATGGTATAATTTTAGAGTAATGTGACTTTATTTATTGACCATATTTTTTTATATTAAAAGTAAGCTGAAAGTAGATGCATTTTTTTCTTCAATTTATTTATTTTTTAAATTCCATTTTTAAAAATATTTTCTAAGCATAAAATTAGAAAATAAGTTATCAATATAGTAGTGAAAGGAAAAAAATCATGTTTTAGAGTGGTCTGCATGTTTATAAAAATAAATTCATGCCACTATTGTTTATATCCCCTGAAATGGCTAGAGTTGTAACTATGTTATAAGGTAATTTTTTAAAAATAAAAATTGCAGTTTTACTTCCCGTTATTATGTAAATAAACACACTCTTATAAATAAAAGTTTAATGGAGAAGATATAATTTAATTAGTAAATACATGTAGGCTTAAATATTTTTGCACAAATTTTCTTATATGCGTTTTATTACAGCTATGATTATGAGGCATGGATCCTCGAAAATGTTAAGCCTATATGTATTTACTAATTAAATTATATCTTCTCCATACAACTTTATTTATAAGTATGTGTTGTTTAAAATTAAAATTGAAAATACAAGATGACCTTATATTTCATCAGAAAACTTAAAATCTGTATGAGGAATTTAACAAGAATCTGAAATAGTAACTTCAAGCCATTTACTGCATATAGGAATAGCTGTAAGATTCTGAAATTGATATGAATTTAAAAATATCAAACATTCAGAGAAACTGTGTCAACTAATAATAAGTCTACTACTGTGTTTTTATTGAATTAACAAAAAGTATTGAAGAAAATGATATCATTCAGAATAATTAATTATGATGAAACTGGGTTGTTTTTGATATATCAATGGCTTCAAAAAATCTGTAGTTTGACAATTTGCTGTCCATTTTAGAAAAATTATAAACATATGGAATAGTATCTTCTCTTTGAGTGAATATAAATGAGTAAACATTTGTAAATATGTTTTCCCACAATTTATTTTTCAAAACTGCATTATTTTATAATTTTGTTTATACTATAGTATTAATTTATATTCGCTTACTATATATGTGAAAAGTGTTTTATGTATGTGTGTTTTGAAAAATATTGCACACTTAAAGGATAGTGTAGTAAGAAATATGTATTCTATAGTAAACAAAACTTATAATCAAATTGTGAGCTATTATTTATTATATATGCTATTTTCTAGAGGGAAAGTTTGAAACAAAATACAGCAGATGTGAGCATTCTATGGTATCTATAGTTATTATTTTAATCATTCTGTTTATCTATACACATATATATTTATAAATTAATAAGCTCAGTATTAAAATTCTTTTTTTTTATATAATTTATATTTGAACAAATTATATTTATATACAGTGATATTATATGGGTCTTCATTATCCTAGTTCATATCTTTTGTGCCAACCTTCCATAAAAATTTTGAAGATCTACAATTATAGTAATGGATAATGATACATTCTGTTTTATTTTAGATTAAAATAAAAAACAAAAAAGCATAGAGAATCCTTTATTTTTATTTTAGAAATATGTTTGTCTTGCAATCATTATAGAAAATTCTTTTATAGTATTTTTTAAATCTAAGTTATTACATATTTCATTTTCAATACTCAAAATTGATAAATTTCAATTGATCATAAATAGTTTTTTTTTATAATTTTAATTTTTAAAATGTTCTTTGTCTGGAAGAAAGTGTTGATTTAAGAAAATATATAAAACTATTTCCAAATTTGGAACAATATAGTTAAATGGTTTTCAAAAATAAATTGCAATAAATCTAAACATGTCATGTAAGAGTTGTTAAATAATTTTGAATAATGACCAATCTTTCACACTGATCTAAGGCATTTAAGTTCCTTTTTTTTTTCAGTATTACCATACATTAAATTTTGTAAATCTTATCGACATTTCATTCTCATCTTTGTGAATGCTTGATAAATTATGAATATAATAAAAAAAACTTACTATTATGCATTTTTAGTTGTCATAGATTTCTTATAATATTATTGAAAATTATTAATCATTAAGCTGAACATCAGTATAATTAATTTTAAATCTATCAAAAAACTTATCTTTATAACATATAAAATTTAACTCATAAGAAAAATATCACAAACTGTCTTTGCAAGGTCTTCAAAAAGACGGAATTATATTAACATTGATATTTGTAATATTTCAAATCCAATCATGTTATCACTTAAATTATGGTAATTCTTAACTTGTTAATTTTTTCTTAGCTAGGAGATAATGCATCCAAACCAAATGTATCTTTTATGTTGCCTGATAATGTAAACAATAAGATTGAAAACTCAAGTACAAATCAGAATGAAATGAACTAAAGAAAAAATATTTATTATTATGTTCAGTATTATTTTCAGATAAATGGAAGGAAATGCATATTAATATATTTCTTACTTTTTTCCTCTGGATATGAGTTTGATGATACTCCCATTAATCATGTTGTATGAATTTATTACATCACTTGCATTATTGCATGAAATAGGCTATAGATAATTCTAGTAATAGAGAACAGGGCATTGATATAAATAGTGCTTAGATAGTTTGCCAATTTAGTGATTACATATTACTAAGTATTATATTAACCAGAATTTATATAAACTATTATAAATGACAGATAATACTTAAAAAATGAATTTAAAAGAAATAATGGTATTATTATTGAAATATTTTATTTATTTATTAATCAATATTTTTGAGAATTTGAATAATTTTCTATCATTGTTTTTCATTTAATTAAACTATCTATATACAAATTTACTTATAAATATTGGTTGATTAGCTAGATTGGCCATGTGGAAACATTTTTCTAAACTTGATTGGAATCTATGATTATGCATGAGACTTGTTAGTCATCACATTGATTATTAACTAAATAAAATTATTTAATATTAACCCAATACATTTTTTGGTACTAAAATTATTTTATATCATTACAAATATTATTCAAGAATAGAATAAAATATTTATTTATTGAATTTTTATTTTGAAGTTTTGTTTTTAATAAATATTTTTATTTTATTACGTATAAATCTTATTTATACCTGTACATCTCACATACTTACATATTAATATAATAATTTTCCAGAATGCTGGTAGAGAATTCTATGAAGATCTACTTGAAAATATTAAAACTGGCATATTTTATTGTAACCTTTTGATAAAGTTTGTATTAAAGATAATTTATGGTCAAAATCATAGGTAAATTAATTGTGAGATGTATTCTAAAAGGCATGAAAACATTCATGATTCAAGGCAAAAAACAACTTTGCAATAAAAATATTTGCATTTATTTAAAAAATAAAAATAAAAATATTCTGATAAATATCTACAATCCTGAATTAATATATGTGTTTGTATTACTAATATGGCAACATTTTATTATTAATATAAAGACATATATATATATACTGAATTGAACAATCTGTTATTCATTCAATAAAAAAAAAAAAGAATTTTTTATTCTTCTAAGCAAAATGATATGCAAATTTGTTTTTTTTTTTTTTAAAAAAAAAAAAAGAACTGAAATAAGTTTTAAAAAAATGGAAGTAACTTTTCTTTTATAAAATCAGTTTTTTTTTTAAATCAAATTTCAATAATAAAAAAAATAATTTTTTTCCTTCTAAGTAAATGATATGCAAATTTAGTTTTAAAAAAAGTAACTGAAATAAGTATAAAAAAAAAAGAAGTAACTTTTCTTTTTATAAAATCAGTTTTTCTTTTCTCTTGATCAGAAGGGAGTACTACTTTGTTCAAATCCCATGATTTTCACTATGTCTTGTGAATAACACAACTAACAGAAAATCTAATCTGGGACACTTTTGAATGATACTTTGAATAACTTCAACTCAAATGAAGAAATAGGCATATTTAAATGATTGCTAGAAATTACAATACTATATTATTACTATAAATGGACTTTTAATATTTGTCAGTAAAAAGTAAATGACAATTATTTTATTTTGATGAGTCTTTTATATAAAGTCTGATTTATACTTTATTTTAACTAATCTGAATTTGTAAATAATGCTTGTTATTCATAACTGTCAGTTAAAAAAAAAAAAGAAATGAATTTTTAATAACTTCTCTTTATCTGTTAAAGGTTTGTTTTTTTTTTGTAAAAAAAAATAATCTTATATATCATTTATGTATGCTAGACTTATGAAGAGGAAAAGATAAAGAAATAATGATAATCAGGTAAATGCAATGCACACATATAAATTGTCTAAGTCTCAAATAATCGTAGTCAATGATGTAATTATTTGGATTAGTCTCATTCGTTCGTAGTTAAATTTATATTTGATTACTGAAAATTGGATTTTATGTAGATGGTTTATATATATGCAGTTGTCTTTTCAGTGTTTAATAGTTTACATAGGTTCTCATCCATATGGGAGAATACATTCTTATCAGTTTAATGAGTTAGGGATTGATCTCTGAATGAGTCATCCCTGTATAAATTATAGTTGTATTAAATTAGATTTACGACCAAAAGACCACTCTTTATAATTATTATATAAAAGATTTATTCAGTTATGGTTAAGACCAAAAGGTCATCCTTTTATAGTTATTATTATATAAGCAGGTATGTTTAAGATTAGGATCTAAAAAAGACAATTCCTTATGATTTTTGTGATAAAGATAGTGTTGATCCCATATATAGCATTTGTATATATATAAGTACTAGGAGATATGCAAGTTAAAGAAATATTTGTATTTATGGTTTCATACATGCATAAAATTATATTTTAAATTTATTGAAGTCAGAATTAAAGGTACAGAGAATGTGTTACATTATCTATGAATGTATTGATATAATGATGTATAAAGATTTAAGGGCTTTGTTAAATAAATAAATTGCATATCAATTAATGATTATACATTGTAAATAAATTACTATTACATGATTTATGAATTTTATTAAAGAAAATAAATTGTACACTAATTACTAAGTACACTTGTAAATAAATTATTATCACATGATTTTTTATTTTGTTTATGTAAGATTGTGTGGCCTATTGTCATCTATCGGGAGTAACTTATGTTTTCCATGATTTATCCTAGCATTAGAAATGAGTCTGTGTAATGGTTAAATTATATATTGAATAAAATATTGTTATTAATATACATGTGTTAGTTTATTTCCTGATGTTTAAAACCATGTGGTGCCTGTGTAATTTATATAAATAAATACAAGGAAGAGAGATAGAGATACCATTAATAGATGGCAAGGGAGTGTATACATTATCAAGTCTTTTATTTACTAATATTTTATTGAACACAAAGTAGGGAAGATATGGAAATTCTGCTGAAGACTTGGGCAATGATGGGTAAAGAGATGGGGATCAAATTTAATGAAGAAAAATCAAAAGTAATGATGATAAATGGTGGACAAAGGGAAGAGAAAGAATTTTTCTTGGGGTATATAAAGTTAAATGTGGTGAATAGGTATAACTATTTGGAATAGTCTTAATTAAATCAGAACAATTGCTTGGATGAATGGGAGAAAAAAATGAAAAATGAAACAAAGAAAGGAATTGATAAAGAAATTAACAGTGGTTTCGTATAATGAATATGATGTAGTAAGAATTGTATAGAAGAAAGAGGCAGTAGCAGGGTTAACTTATGGTAATGATGCATTATGTGTTAGTAAAGGGGTATTAGATTACTTAGAAAAAGTACAAAGAGAACTAGGAAGACATGCATTAGATGCAGATGTGCAGATGGTAAAGGAAGCAATTCAAGGAGAAATGTAATGATCAAATATTTATATGAGAGATGAAAAAATCAAAATGAAAATGTTCAGTATGGATAGTAAGAGCATAGCCAAAATAGTATCTAATTGGGTTACAAGTAAAGTACAGGCAACAAGATGGGTGATAATGGTACAGTATGCAGAAGATTTCGATAAAGACTTTATGCTAGTATACTTGTACAAAAGGTGGGATGATTGTGTTAGGAGGATTGTTGAGTGTCATATTGGTAAAAAATGGGATAGAAGAATAGATGCATTAATAAAAAATAGTGAGCTGGAGAGATGGAGAACTAGTATGGTGAGTAAAAAGAGTAAATATATATAGAAGTAAACAGAATATTGGGTGTGAGTTAATTTATGATAATAGCAAGGCTCGAGTAGGATCATTAGCAACAAATGAATATACACATAAATGGAGAAAATGTGGGTGATTTAGTCTGTAAGTTATGTAGGAAAAGCATGGAAAATATTAGGAATTTGCTAATTGAATGTAAATGCTTGCAAGTAGAAAGGGCACTAATAATGAAGTTATGGGAAAATAAATATAAACTAAGTGATTATACAGACAATGGGTTCTTGGTATTTATACTGGGCTTGGAAAAAGATAAAGGGATCTATATACAAAGACCATGGAATGGACAAAGTTGATATTGTGGAAATAGGATGTAGTAGGATAGAGAAGAACATGGGAAAAACTAAGAGTGGGGAATGGAAAAAGAAAGTAAGGTGGCTAACATGTTTTTCTGGGCATAGTAGTGGAGAGATTCCTGACTTCAAAAAAAAGTAGCCATATCACCTCACATCAAATAAATAGAGAAAATGTGAATTATACTTACTCTGACCATTAAATATACACCTGAGTCTCGTTTTACGCGATAGATAGGTTCCTCAGAAAACATGTGCAAATGAAATTGTACAAAAATAGACGTAACTTACATTGAAAAAGGGGGAATGTGGTCTGTGATTTTTCAAAATTCGCGTAAAAGCAAAGCACCAACGTAAAATTACTTTAAAATTCGCGCAAAAAAAAAAAAAAAAAATAAGGAAATAAAATATGACTAATAAAAAATTTCAAATTTGAAAAAAATTGATACAAAACAAACTTTTTTTAACTATAATATTTAATTTTATTCAAAATAATATATTTTTATGCATAATTTACAGTACAGTAATTTACATTTTTTTATAAACGTTTTAATTATTATAGCTATTTGCCGAAAAACACGTTCATTTGCAAACAACTAGCGCCAACTTCACACTCATGTTGTGTCAATGGTTTTCTGGTGACAACGTAATTAGTAATTAATCTTTGAGACGATGATTTTATTAATTGTTTATGAAACTAACAACTAAAAATTAAATTCTTATTTTTGTCTTTAATTTTCAATTCCATTTAAAAATCAAATTTCACATCACATTAATTTCAATTCATCGTAAGTAATTTTTAAATTGTTAATTACAATTAAAAATCAGATTTTAATTTTTAATTGTCAAATTTAATTGTGCCCACTGCTATTACTGACCTTTTAAAAATAAACTTGTGGACACTAAATGATTAATAATTGATTACGTTCTTTTTTAAAAAGCAAAAACAGAAAGTGATTTAAAATGCAAAATTAACACGCACAATGTTTGAACAAATTTACATTATAATCTTGTAAAATTTAATGTGTGTATACATAAAATGTGGAAATCATATATAGGTCATGTGATATATGACTGATTTTTACTATTATTGCATAAAATCTTACTATTATAAAGCACTGAAAATATTGAAATTACTAAGATGAAAGTCGAATTCCAATAATGGGCTATTACTTTCAATATAATGTAAGTGCACAAAATTTATTATTTAATGTAATAGCGCATTATCAGAGTTCGACTTCTGGTGAAACACGAATCGCGTAACTTCAAAATCGTGTTAAATAAGTCCACGTAAAAAGAGACCCAGGTGTATACTAATTTAAAGTTGCAGATACTGATGAAGTTTCATATCAATATCCGAATCCCTGCATTAGTACATTTAAATATTTGCATTAATAATAATATAAGGATATTTTATTATTAATATAAATACTTATATAGACTACTTTATGGTTGCAGGTATTGATATAACATTTTATGTATCAGAATTTTTTTTAAAAATATATATAATAAGGACTAAAGATAAATGTTAAAATACTAAAATAATGCGCAAATAAATTTTTTAGAAGAAAATAATGATTAATAATCATGAATTAAAAAAAATTAACAACTGATCAGATTACTAATAGAGCTGGAAACATATTGGATCGAATTAATCATAGAATTAAACTTGGATGGAGTGTTTTTGATAGAAACAGTATAATAATAAAAAGAATATGCCTATATATTTGAAAAGAAAGGTTTTTAATCTATACATCTACCATTTTTTATTTATAAATCTGAAATTTAGACCATTAAGAGAAGTGTAATAAAGCAACTTCAGATCACTCAATGAAGTATGGAGAGATGCATGTTGGAAAAAATAAGTGATTGAAAGTGAAATACTTGGTTGAGAAACAAGCAGGTATCATGACATCATTGAAAGAATTAAACCACTGAAATGGAGTTAGGTTGAATATATTTCTAGAATAGAGATAATAATAGATAGATAATTAAGGTCTTAAACTGGACTCCAAGAAATTGTAAAAGATCTAGAAAGATACTGTATATGAGATGGATGAAATAATGGAGTTTGTGGTGTGGTGTAAAGAAAAGAAGCTATGGATCAGATAGATTGCATTAAATTTGGCTAGACTTGAAATATTTAATTTATAAAAAACAAACTTTATATTGTTTTTTTATGTGAAACAGCAAAATATTAAACCTAATGCAAAATTGTTTTAAAATGTCTTTATTAACAGAAACACACACTTTCATTCTATTAATGTTTTTTTTTTTGTTGTTGTTGTTGTTTTAAAAAGATCATTGAAAAACTGTCTTTTAAATTTTATTCATTAATTTATAACGGTTTTGCTTTACTGTTGTGCTTTTTTTTTTTTTAAAAAAAAAAAATGCTAATATTTATAACTTTAAGAAGCAAATAAAATTCTTTTGTAAATTTCCATGATTTTAAAAATTTATTTAATTTTTAAAATTGTAATTAATAATTTATAAATAATTTATATAAATATATTAAAAAAACAATTCATACGTGTCTGTGATTATGTTTTTATGCAAGAATTCGATGTAAATATTTTACAGTATTCTTATTTTATGAATTAATAAATTTAAAAATAAATTTTTAATAAACTGAATTTTTAATTAAAAAAAAAAAATTACAAGAGTACAAAAACAACATTCAGGAAAAAGATTGTTTTGGTACTGCAAAATATTTTCTGTCATTCTAATAAACTTTTTTTTTTTAGTTTTGTCACTTTGTTAAATCTTTTGAAATTTTTTATGATTTTAGTAAAATTAAACATATATTTTTAAAAACTTGAAATTAATTTGATTTTTTTAAAGATTCAAATGTTGAATTTTTAATAAATTTAAAATTTTTTACATATTGTTTTCATAATTGACATGGGAAAGCAGATTTATTAAATAAAAAGAATGGTGATAAATGCTTACTATAGCTTGTATAATGCCAATTTTAGGAGTTTTTGATGAGGAATTTTTTAAATATTTTGCTTGGACATTTAATCAATGTGTTGATAATTAATACAAATTCTTATTGAATTTTTAAATTTATATAAATATATATATTTTTTGTTTTACAATTTAATCACATAACATTTTTCCATGGTTAGTACATCACATGAAATTTCATCATATGTATATATATTATCAGGTGTACATCTCACACTGTCCAATCATTATGTGTTTATCATATTTATAATTATTTTGCAATATTTTAATATAAAAACATGTAATAAGTAATTTTTTTTTGTATTTATTTGATAAATAATTTGTAATCAATAACTTTTTTTCATAATTAATAAATGACTTCTTTTGCAAGGGAATAATATAAGTGAAATTCTGCATGTTAGCTTGTAATTTTTTTCTTATTTTATATAAAAAAAAAGATTACAAAATGTTCCACTTTGAAACATTCTTTCCTTTTTTCATAATGGTCTTATTTACTTTTTTTTTTTTTTAATAATTTTTCCAAAATTTCAAATTACAAGCTAGTGATTATTAGTGCATAAACTTTTTATTTTCTTTATCATTTTTTTTTTTTTTTTACTATTATAAAAAATGCATGTAATGTTTGGGAAAATTCATGAAGAAAAAAATATAGAAAACATTATGATATAGTAATTTTTTTTTAATTTAGCTGAATGTACTTTAGGTGATGAGCACCATAATCATATATAAACAAAGGAGAAATTAATATGTTGTAATAAATAGATTGTTTTTCTGATATATCGCTAATGTTTTAACATTTATTTCCAATTCCTTAATTTGTTAATAATTATTTTCTTTAAAAATATAAGTTCCTATTCATTTTATAAGAAGTTTGATTTATATTATTTACTTATAAAAATAATTTATTAAACCACTAAATATCACATGATTATCATTTCTTATGCTTGCTCATAACTGTATGGAAGGTTTTGCCTGTTTTAAAAATCATTTATTAATTATGAAAAAAATTACTATTAAAAATTACTTATCAAGTATAAAAACGATATTTATTATAAAATGTTACTTGTTAAATAAATGTTTTTGTATTAAAATATTGCTAAATAATTTTGAACTATGATGCCAAAGTACATGCAATGATTTGAATAGCAATGAAAAGTTCATTTGATGATACATGCATGTGACGAAATACATGATAATGTTGAATGTGATAAACTCTTGAATGATGATTTGTCATATGATGAAATATGAGAACAAGAGATTTCTTCTAGCAGACAGACAAATAATTATATAAGGCACATTTGTTTTTTATTGTATCTAAATTGGAATGCATACATTTAATAATAAAGAAAAGATTAAACATCACATGATCACCATTTCTTACGCTTGCACATAACTGTTATTAACACAGGCAAAACTCTCTATACAGTAATGCCACTCAATGCCAGTCAGTGATTACTCTGGCTGGCACTGAGTGGCACTACTATATGGAGAATTTTGCCTGTAGTAAAGAAAAGACTATAAATGCAGAGTTTATTTAAATATATTAAATTTATTTTTTTATTCAATTTATGAATATGTTTGCTTTTTTTCAATGTATTTTAAGGATTAAAAAATTGGGTAGGTTGTTTTTAAAGAGTAAAAGAAAATATGTTGAAAATTGTACTTTAAATTGTTAGAAAAATTATTAGTTTTTTTCCTCTAACTATATTGTTGTATTGAAATCCTTATGGTTTATAATATCACTTAATGATATTAAATAGGTTAAGATTTTTTTAAAAATAAAAATAACAAATTGACATATATTTATATATATATGGTGAAATATAAACAAACTAAATTGTATAAACTATTTTAAAATATTGTATTAATCATACAAATGTTCATATTTTTATTTTTTTAAAATATAAAATAAAACAAGTCTATTTTATTTTTTTGATTTTGATTTTGCAATATGATTATAGATTTATAATATTTTCAAAATTTTCTTTTGTTAAATATGAAAGATTAATTTTTAAACTTTTTTCTTTTTTGTTAATTACTAAAA
Organism: Epiperipatus broadwayi; assembly: GCA_028023455.1. Lineage (NCBI taxonomy): Eukaryota > Metazoa > Onychophora > Udeonychophora > Euonychophora > Peripatidae > Epiperipatus > Epiperipatus broadwayi. The sequence goes on along the minus strand of JAQFVV010006220.1, from coordinate 6,427,118 downwards.
TATTTTGTTAAAATAATTTAATTGTGTTTATCAAATTTTCTGAGAACATATAACTAAAGAGTGTCAGTTAATTTGTATATTTCTTTGTTAACAAGTCCTTTATCTTATGTTGTTAAAGTAACCATTAAAAAAAAAACCATGTTGTATTTAAAGTTTAGTTTAAAAATTTATCAGAATTTTTATCAATTTTTATCATTTTGTATAATTAATGTATCAGTGCAAAAGAGTGTACAAAGTCAGCAATAAGATCATGGCTCTGGAATTTAGTGAACTTTTGCCCACACCTCACCAATGATGATTGACTAGAAGCCTTGTTGAATTCTACAAAGAGAAGATTTTATTTCAGTTAGAACTATTAATTAAAAAGCTTGCTGAGTATTATATTCCATATTTCAAGCACAAAAAAAAAATGCTTAAAAATTACTAACTTCAAAACTCCAAGTATTTATTTATTTATTTCTTATTGAAAATTGGGAACTCTTATATATATATGTATTGGAAATTAATCTAATTATAAGAAAATATCTTTATTTGAAGAACAAAAGAAAAGTGTCAAATTAACTCATCTAAATGGCTTCCTGACCTAAGCATGTATTTTTTAACTTCCTGTTGATTTTTTGATATCATTGTTAGTTGTGGAGAGTTTATCTTCTCAATTATAATACTTAGTTTTCATATTTTTAATAGAGGCTCTGAAATTACTAAAAATTCTAGATTTCCAGTTTTTATAATGTATATCTGTTCAGAATCTTGGTTGGGATATTTGAATTTGTTAAAATTTAATTGAAATCAAATGTAAATTCTTTTATTTTTTCCTACTATGTACTCATATAAAATTAAAAACATTTTTTTTTCTTTAACTTATATCAGTAAAGTTAAGTTACTATTTTTGTTTTAATAACAAAATAATTTATTTATTAAAATATTTAACATAAGAGTTTGTAATAATAAATTTTATATTTTTTGTATTGAAAAGCTGATAGTTTTCAATTTAGATTTTCTTTATATATACATTATGCACATATTATTTTAACTTGGTTGTTGCACAATATTATTTGATATATGAGGGGATACCCAAAAATAATTGGAATTGTTTTCTCGAGGAAGAGTGCCATGCTTCCACCATTAGATGTTTCTTCAGGGACTCCCTGCATCAGTCTGCTAACTTTCATTATCATGCAAAATATATAATGTCATGTCGAAGATGTTTTTATTAAATGTGTCTCATTTATTTGTCAATTTTTTTAATGGCTGAAAAGTTGTAACAATATGATTTTTTTTTTCTGTTAGGGAAAAAAGCAAGGAAAACAACTGTAATTCTTGAAATAAGCAAGCTATTCTGGGGAAAACACAAATTTATAAGTGATTTAATAGAAGTCTTAAATTCACCACGTGTCCAAAAAAAACATGGCAAGTAAACTCCATATCAAAATGATATTTTTGTTTTTTTTTAATGCAAATACATTGTTCATTCAGAATTCCTTCATAATGATCAGGCATTTTATCTACAAGTTCTGAAACATTTGTGAGATGTAAAGCAAAAATGTCCTTATTTATGGCAAAGTGGAGAGTGCAAGCTTCATAATAACAGTGGATCTGCATACAAAGCCTTAAATATGATACAATTTTAAATTAAAAACAGCACAACCCAACTTATCCATCAGCCATATTCATCTGAACTTGCTCTGACTGACTTTTTTTATTTCCTTGAATGAAAAAATGCCTTAAAAAGTTTTGTGGACTTAGAAGTGGTGAAGAAAAAAACAAGTCACATTAAAAGGTATCTCTTTGCTAGCGTTTCAGAACTACTTTGAAAAGTGGAATTAGACTGTTGCCAGTACTTTGAAAGAGATTCAATTTGTAATACCAAAAATAAATAATTTTCTATTACAAAATTTTGGATTTTTTGGGTCTCACCTCATATATATTTATTACATTTTTTAATTTATTTTGCATGTTGTAATTATTTGCATTCCAAACCATTTATTTTTTTTATACTTGTAGGATTTCAACAGTCTAGATACTTTAGTTTATGTTTTACATTTCATATATTAAAATATCCCAAAATGTTAAACTTTAGAAATTAAATAATTTTATTTGTATTTTATGTACAGTTTATATTTTCATTAAGGTTTTTGATATATATATAATCATGATTTTTATTATAATAAAGTAAAGATTTTTTATTTTTTGTCTTATATACTTTTGATGGTACTAATAGTACCTTTTCTTCTGTTAAATGTCAGGTTTTAAACATTATACATATGTAGATTTTCAATATTAATTATATATATTTTTTTCCATATAGGTTTTTGATATATATATAATTATGATTTTTAATTTATATAATAAAAAAAGATGTAATGTATAATGCTGGATCTTGGCATCCAATAAAAATATTTCATCACCACTCCATTGTTTCCTTTCTCTGAGAGATTAGATTTTATCATCAATATAGATAGAGATATTAAGATATTGAAATATTGATTTAGTTTTTAATAACATACAGATCAGTTTCTATAAACATGTATAAGCCAAAAAAAGATTATCCATAATAGGTGCAAACCCATCCAACTTTGTAAATGAATTGAGGCTGCTTTTAATGATGGTGCAAGATATCATCAAAGTGCCATATGAGGATTGGGCCTGATAAAAAAACATTCTTACATGTTTTTTATAGCTGATGACAAGTATCATGTATATATTGTTTATGTTTTTTTTGTCTTTCTGATAATGAAAATGACGAGCCATATCCTATCCAAAACTCTATAGATTCTATGAAATTATAGGATATTTGAGATAAGACTTTAGGTTTTTATATATTCCAAGTCTGACTCATACTTTAGATGATAATCTGATGCTCATCAAAAGGTATTTTAGCTGGAAAGTGTATATTGTTAAGAAGATATCCTATTTTGAGAAAAATAAATAGTTTTTTATTTGTTTCCATACTAAAATAAAATACTCTGCTGAAAAAAAACTATATGTTTTGTAGAAAACACATTCAAATAAAACTGCATAGCTAAAAAGTTAAATAGTAAAGACTATATTAACAAACCATAGATAAGTCTTTAAAGAATTGCTATGAAAGAAAATTTCTTTAACCATATATTGAGTGATTTATTTCGAGAAATTACCCAGGGTAAGAAGAGATAAGCACTTTTAGTATTTGTTCAATTTTATTATATTTAATAATTTTAATGGTAAATCAAATATATTTTTATTCATGATATAAGTTCAGTTATATATATTTTAATAAAATAATATATTAAAACCAATATTAAATAAAGAAGTTATTTCCATTGCTCAGTGTAATAAAATTAATTTAGCAATTTAATTTTGAAATAGCAAGTAATTTGTTACTTTAGATATTTACTAACAAGCTGAATTTATTTTAAACAAACATTTATAAATTAGTGTGTTCACAAAAAATTATCTTGATTATTTCTTCCAATCATATAACTGTTCAATTCAATTTAAATCAGTTGTGTGCTATTTGTAATAAATTTTTTATTAATTAAATCTATATTTCATTATTTAAAATACAATTTTGGTTCTTTTTTCTCAGTTTAGTACTTCTTATGTTTATAGAGTAGTTTCTGTATCTAGAGAATAAATGGTGCCTCAAAAATAATATTTTTATTTAGAGATGAACATATAATTAAAATACTATTTTGCTTTTATTATATAAATATGCAAAAATCTAATATCATTTTGAAGCTATTTTAATATAGATGGAATACATATTTGATTGCCCAATGCTTTAGCTAATTACCATCATCATATAATTTTACTTTATCTTACACATCTATATATATATATGATCAATAGATGGCGTTTTACCAAAACCACCGAAACAAGTGTAAAATTTGTTTACATAAATGACAAAAGAGTCAGAATTAACTATCTCTTTCATTTGCTCACCCTCAGATCAGCTGATTTCAAGCTATTTGCTATCATCAGTGAAGGGTAGAGTTAGAAACTAGATCTAAACACTGACTCCAAGTGTTTATGCAAAATGTTTCTATCAGTTTGCAAGCATGAGCAAATGAAAGAGATAGTTAATTCTGACTCTTTTGTCATTTATGTAAACAAATTTTACACTTGTTTTGGTGGTTTTGGTAAAACGCCATCTGTTGATCATAAATAACAAGTGATAGCAAGTTACACGAATAACTTGTTTTTGTTTTTCATAAATATATATATATATGGTACATTACTGGAGGAATATACATGTGTGCAATTTTTTATTATTGTATGATGTACAAAGTTTTTGTATTTTCATAAATTTATTAATTCACGCATAAATATTTGTAAATATTTAGGAAATAGGATAAATTTCTATATAATATATTTTTCAAATAATACCATCCAGAGAACTATACATGCTATTATTCAGATTTTTCATTATCTATATAGTTTTATTTCTAGTATATTATTAATTCAGAATAATAAAGAGCTCAATTTTTTTAAAAGTAAAAAAAAAAAAAATACTTAGCACAATGTACACATTAAAATTTATTTTTAGTGCACTTTATGTTCTATTATCAAAGTTTTTTCATTTTTTGCAATATCAAATCAATAAAACTTTGTATTTTTTCATAGGGCTGTTCTTTTTTGTTTTAAAAGTAACATTGTGAATTTATTTTACATAAATACAATTGAAGTTAAATATAATTGATTACTGTACTTTTAATAATTAAATATATATTTTTGTCATTGTTTATACTGTATTTTTTTATATTTACAATAAAAGTTGCCATTATCTTGAATATCAGAACAAATTACAAGTTTAATGATTGAAAATTGAACAAGTAAATGATATTTTTCATTTATGTTTAGTAACTTTTGATTCTTTAAAATTGATTACTACTCTCTGCATAATACACAAAATTATTTTTTTATCTTTTTTTTTTTTACCAAAATAACTTACAATTATGATAATCATATTTTATAATTGTTTTATGATCATATTTTTAACTGCAGAAAAAATACCATTCATAAGAATTTTAATTCAAAATTTATTGAGAGAATATGTTTTACTTAATATACTTTGTTACTGTCTGGCATTTATGTATTGCACTGAATGAAACTGGCATTTTTTTGCTTTTGTAGATGTGAAAGATGAAAATTTTGTTTTCTTTGTATATGTCATAAATGAAAGCAATGATTGTCTTGCAATGATACTATGTAAAAATTGGATAAGTACATTAATTTTACTTTAATTCTATAGTCAAAATATAATATTGTATACTATATAATAAATAATCTTTGTATTATACATTTTTAGTGTGAATATCACATTATCCTTGAGTGACATAACTTGAATAAAATCATTATCCTATAACATCATCAATCTTATAAAATGATGAATGTTTCTTAAAAAAGATTTGATTTTTTTAAAGGATTATTATAATGAATAACTGGTTGTAAATTAAAAATAATGGGTACAAATTGATTATAATCACTATGACAAATTCTTACATAAAGGATCCATCATATTTTGGGATAAAGATTCATATAGTTTTCCATGGGATAAGAATTTACAATTAGTTTTAGTGATTTTATATTATTTAAGAAAATATGTTTTTTCCCCTACTTTCCCTTTTTAAATAGATGTCAACAAATTAGGATTTTTTTTGCTTGCATTCAGTATATGCTTTTACAAATAACAATTTATTCTTTTTGTTCTAATTTAAAGCCATGTATTGTAAGATTGAGTAATTAGTGGTCACTAAATGATAATGTTATATCCACACATTCCCAAATTAATTTCTGGCCACTGATTAAAAAGTTAAAAGGATTCCAAAAGTTAGCATAAAATTAAGCTCACTAAAATATAGTTATTAGTACCAGATTTATATCACTGTATAAAGTAGTTAATGTGAGTTCAAACTTTATGATATTTTTTAATTTCAAGCTATTAAGAATTAAAGATGAAGGCTGGATTGTAAGCACAGTGTTGTTTTTCACTAAAAATAGCCAAATCCAGAAGTCCTGGTGGGGTGGGTGTAGCACTACCATCTAATATATATTGATTATTCATGCTTCACAATAGATGGATATGAGTATAATATAATGAATTACTTCTTTTAAAAGTATATAAATGGATGTTTAGTAGTTATCTCATTTCATAATGGTATTTTTATTGATATTTTTTGATGCTTTTTGTTTCATTTATATTTCAATTATCTGTTATAATGAAATTTATTAGACACAATCCCTTCCACAAAACACAATCTAAAAAAATAAATTCCAATATTTGTATTTTTCTTCAACATAGGCTATTTTTTAATTTTTATTAGCACTTTTATCATCTCAGACACTACCATATCACAATTATGAAACAGTACAAAAAAACTCAGACAATCTTTTTTGTATGCATAAATTTCACTTATAATTTAAACTGTTAGTTTTGATATAAATAAAGAGTATTGATAAAATGTTTAAGAAAGTTGTAAAAGGTATGATAATTTTCATTTATCAAGTGAAAAACTTCATCTACATGCCTGTATTGATTATTCAATATTTTTCTAATATTGAATATACTACTCTTTCACAAGGTAGAGACTGCTTTTTATCCACATTCAGCATCTTATACAAAGTTGATTTATTATTCTGCTCTAAAATAAGTGTGTTTAAAAATTATGAAAAATCACTGATTTGAATATAATTATTTTTTTTTTACACACAGTTTTAGCGGAATCTGAAAATAAATAATCATTAAAATATTTTTTCTAAAAAGTTATATTAATATATTATTTGAAATCATTTTAGAAATAATATACTTATAAATATGTATGAAAGGGTAGATAATTAATTTAAACCTCATATTAGTATAGCTGTGATTAGATTCACGGGCTTACTTATTCTATAATTTTTTTAATACTATAATGAAGTACTTTGATAACATAAAAAAAAAAAAGATTTAAAAATAAATTATGTCCCTCAAAATCTATGAATGTTAATAATTCTAATGTCATATTTAAATTCAATTGCAGAAAGCTACATGAAGATTACTAATTAGTTTTCCTATGACAAAAATTATATTTATCAATATTATATATTTCGATTTTCTAAAAATATTGCTGTAGAATGCAATATTTAATTTAATATCACTTTTGAGTTATATATATATATTTGAAAAAAATTAAATTTAAAAAATAAAAAGCAGTCTTAGATATATATAGTATATAAAAAAAAAACTTGTAGTTCTTAATACTGTATTGATTTAAGATGGTTTATTATTTCTGGAGTAAAATGTTATTAGAAATACAAATACTCTCAGACTTTCAAAAAATGTTCAACCTTAAAATTGATTTTTAATTGAAAATCTATAATGTTATTCTGTAACATAAACATTTTTCTAAAAAGAGAGAGAAAGAAAAAAAATCTATAACTAAATTGATCTGAGGGGAATATATTGTCTTATTGATTTTAATCATTTTAAAATATTTTAGTCAGAATAAATTATTTAGTTTACAAATGCGGAATAAGCTATTAACTTCCAAGCGTATTTTATTAACATAATATCATTTACTGAAATAATATTTTTCTATTTTTGATTTAGAAAAAAAAAAGTAATAATACAATCGTTTGATTAAAAATAATATCATTAGTGCCAAAACGACGCAGCCCACTTTCATACACAGTCTTCTGGTCTTTTACTTTCTGCTTTAAACATGCGTGAATGATCTCTTTTTGAAAGATGTCAACTAATTTTTTTAATCAGGATATTTTTTCTTTCAAAAGTAACCTTTATTAGTAAAAGGATTACAAAAATTTTTGGGTACACTTACCCATTGAGAATTACAAAGTGTTTAATGTAACAAAGAAGGTAAAACAATTATTGATTATATAAAGTAAATTAACAATTATGTCCATTAAAGAGTTGCTATAATGTTGATATTAATGCGTATCTGAACATGAGTATCTATACATGGCCCAGCTACTGAGAAGCTATCCATCACCCAATGCTCCCATCCCTGGGACCCCGAAGCGAAGACCCAAATGCTTCAGCTGAATAGATGGACGAGTCCAGCATTGCGCCAACCACCACAACAGGCAGCGAGGTCCAAGGCTCAAGTCCACTGAATAATAAATTCTTGACCTGCAGCCGCCTCTGTCTCCCAATTAACAGTCCAAATGTGCAGGGACCACATTCGGTCTACCTGCGCAGAATTGGAAAGTCAACTAAGAAAACTAACACATAGCGAGCACATATCTGCATTGCCTAAAATCAACCTATCAAGGGGGCACAGCAGCCAACCAGAGCAGGAATGGTGCTGAGACTTTGACCAGGTACCCTCCCAGCAGGTTTTCCAGGTAGCAGCAATAATTGTCAACAGCCTGCACCAATGAACCAGCCTTCTAATGACCGCCACCACCCCTGAGGAAGAAAAGAGGAGTGCAGAACCATGCCCGGAAAATTATTGCAGCAAAGCCTCCATCAAAGTTAAAAAAATTTGGAGGTGGCCCAAATCAGACCAACCACCTTACAAACTCTAATTTTAAAGTTAACCCCAAAAAATGATTAGCTCAAATCAACACTGCCAAATAAACAAGCCATCAAGGGGGTGAAGCAGCCTCCAAGGTCTGCTTCATTGTTGTTAACTCTTGATATGTGTCATATATTCTAAATACTAGTTCAACTCATCCGACTGCAAGGTTCTCCAGGGATTATGATCTAGCTTATATATTTCCATTTGGTTATTCCAATTATGAACAGTGTGATTAGCATTGTAGGATTCTTGCTTATTGTTTGGTTGTACAGTAGAGATGAATGGCAACCAACCTGTTATAATAACTAGTTTCTGTAACTATGTTGTGGACTTGATTGTAATAGGATTCCAAGTGGGACTCTTGTATTGATCCTGTTTGAATTCTGCTTATATTAATTGAAATCTAGGTCTTGATTAGTAGTCAAGGTTTCAGTTGTGTAGTGTAAAAGTTTGTAATCTTTGGATTATTCCTAATCATTGTTGGATTAAAGGAGTTGAGTGAATCGCAGCTTCAATATTTTTGTTTGCTCTATACCATCATTTGAACTTATTTTTATCTTTAAATCATTGTTTTTTGGCTCAGGAAACACTTCGTTCTAATTCTGTGTCAATTTGAAAATTTTCTATTCTTTTTGTGATGCCCCAATCACACTGGAAGTGGCCCAGTAACTTTGATCTAATCATCAGAAAAAAATAATTCTTGTGCAGCGAGATGGCTTAAAACATAATCTATAATATCTGATTCTAAAATTGAGATCGAATTCATATTTAAAATAATTTTCCCTCCTGCACTGTTTTACCGCATTCAGCCACGATGATATCGTAACTTTTTCTTATGAACGAATTAGCGCTGGGATTTCTTCTTTTTTTATATATTTATTTCCATAGGTTTATGATTACTTTTGTATCTAGTTTGTTTCTTGGTCTATTTCCTGTTTTTCCTGATTTGTTTGCAGCCGTAGAATCTTGCTATATCTGATGCTATTGTGAAATTCTTAAGACTATCTTTATTAAGCTTTTTCTTTTTTTCTCCAACGTTTTCAATAAAAATTGACCCGCAAACTATTTCTCAATTAATCCTATCATTAAGCTTAGGATTTCTAGAAACTTTTTAATTATTTGGTTTCATTTTAAAATCTTTTTCCTTAGTTTTATTCTTGCTCAAATGATTCTAAGATTTCCTTGTACTGGCTTTTGCCTTTTTTAATGGCAGCCATTTGCATAGAACGATACGATTGATAATTTCAAATACTTTTGAGTGAAAACTGATTTAAATTTCTTGTAAAGGTGATGAAATAATAAAGCAAGTACTCACCTACATCTTGGCAAACTTTTTTCCCATAAACTCAAACTTGAAAGCATAATGAGTCTCATTCTTCTGGTGCCAGTGAACAGTCAACTGCTCCAGCTGGCAATAGGAAGTTTTTATTTTTTTTAAGGATATTTATCTTTTTTTTTTTTATTTAAAAAAAATTCATTTAATTTCTCTGTTTTCCCTCCAATATATCTTTCATAATTTCACTTGTTTTAAATATATGTTTATTTTTTTATTATTAAATAAATAATTTTTTTTTTATCTATTGCAGTCAAAATTTTTACATTATTAATTAAATTTTCAGCTTATCTTCTCATTTTCCAAATCCATGTCTCTGCCTTAATCATTGTAACTTTCATTATAAAAATATTAATTATTTGGCAAATAGCTCAGAAAGCTATTAGAAAAAGTTTTCAATTTATCATGTAAGAATAAATATATAAAAAAGAAAATTGATAATGAAAACTTAAATAAAAAATAGGAAATAAAAAAGAACATCTAAAGGAAACTGTAGCACAAACAGCCTTATAGGTGAAGAATAAAATTAAATAAATAGGATTAATGATAAGATAATAAATAAAATCAGCCTTATAGGTGAAGAATAAAATTAAATAAATAGGATTAATGATAAGATAATAAATAAAATGCAAAAGAGATTCAAATTATCTATTAGATAAAAGTAGGCATAGAAAGCTTAACAATGAATTGATAAGATATAATAGATAAATCGAGGCTAGTTTGATTAGAAGATTAGCTGGGGAAAATTGGCTGAATTGAAATCAAGAAAAACACAGAATTTGAAAGTTTTATGGTATGTATTGTGTGTAAGAGAATTACTCAGTATTTGCACTGTAATTTGTGAATCATGAGTGTAACTAGTAAACTTACCATATTTATTATTCTTTTAGAGAAAAGTTTAATGTTGTAAAATATAATGGTTTTAAGGTGTTAAATTTAATCTCAAAGGCAGGTAAGATATTGAATAGTACTATTTGTAGTAGATTAAACTTGTTATATCCAAAAAGAAATTAGGATTTAGAAAGAATAGAGAACAAGAGATGCAATGAGAATGATAAGGTTTAAATAGCATAATCTAGAATTCAAAGTCCATACGTCGTAGCTCCAATTCCAGTATTTATGGGGCTCACAATTTTTATGAGCCCACAAGCAATAAATCATTTAATTATTTATTTATTGATCTTGAAAAGAGTTTTCATAAAGTAAAATAAGGTCAGTTTGTTGAATATTTTAAAGAAGAAAAGCATATGTTAAAAAAAATTGTATACATTTTTTAACAAAAGTCTTTTTAGAATTAAGGTTGTAAGTAGAAATATAAAACAGAATTTTTATTTAAATAATTTTTTTATGAATGGAATTTTGTTATGGATGGAGTTATCATTGGGGCCGGGAGGCTCATTTTATCAGTTTTGCTGATGATATGACTATGCTTCTTGATATTGAGAATGAGCTTAATAAAATGTTAATTTGGATACATAATGTTTGTAGAAAATTTAAGATAAATATTAATCCATTTAAATCTAAAACAATAAATATAATGGAGTTCTAGCTCAATTGGTTAGAGGTTTCATTTAAAATTCAATATACAAGAATCTAAAAGTCCAGTTTTGATTGCCTTGCTAGGACAACAGCATCTGAAGTGAAGAGGGGAATAATACCACTTGAAATGTATATACACCTGGGTCTGTTTTTACGCGGACTTATTTAACACGATTTTGAAGTTACATGATTTTGAAATTCACCGGAAGTCGAACTCCGATAATGCGCTATTACTTTAAATAATAAATTTCGCGCACTTAAGTTATATTGAAAGTAATAGCACATTATTGGAATTCGACTTTCATCTTAGTAATTTCAATATTTTCAGTGCTTTATAATAGTAAGATTTTATGCAATAATGAAATTAAAATCATGATTTCCACGTTTTATGTATACACACATTAAATTTTACAAGATTATAATGTAAATTTGTTCAAACATTGTGCGTGTTAATTTTGCATTTTAAATCACATTCTGTTTTTGCTTTTTAAAAAAAGATCGTAATCAATTATTAATCATTTAGTGTCTGCAAGTTTATTTTTAAAAGGTGAGTAATAGCAGAGAAACGGAATTGAAAATTAAAGACAAAAATAAGAATTTAATTTTTAGTTGTTAATTTTAATTAAATTTTTCCCAGCAGTGGTGAATAAATGTCTTTTTATTATCGTAAGTCTAAGTTCATAAACAATTAATAAAATCATCATCTCAAAGATTAATTACTAATTACGTTGTCACCAGAAATCCATTGACCTAACATGAGTGTGAAGTTAGCGCTAGTTGTATTTCCTCAGTTTGCAAACGAAAGTGTTTTCGGCAAATATCGATAATAATTAAAACGTGTATAAAAAAAAATGTAAATTATGCATAAAAATATATTATTTTGAATAAAATTAAATAATATAGTTAAAAAAAGTTTGCCTTGTATCAATTTTTTTCAAATTTGAAATTTTTTATTAGTCATATTTTATTTTCTTATTTTTTTTTTGCGCGAATTTTAAAGTAATTTTATGTTGGTGCTTTGCTTTTACGCAAATTTTGAAAAATCACAGACCACATCCCCCCTTTTTCAATGTAAGTTATATCTATTTTTGCACGATTTTGTTTGCGCGTGTTTTCTGAGGAACCTATCTATCGCGTAAAACAGGACCCAGGTATATACTAATTTGTGAGCTATAACTAACAGTTGAATGTAACAGAAAATTTAAAGTGTAAAATTTTTCTAAAGATGATGATGAAAATAGTTCAATATATAAATATAATTTAAAATGATAAATAGGTGAATATTTTTTGATTATTTAGAAAGGAATTTGTCAGATGATGGCAAACATCATTAGGTCTTCAGCAAAACTTATTCAATGAATTTTTATATTCTAAGCTGATTTTATCTTTATTAAAACTGTAAGAGCTAGGCAGCTCTCTTGTGTTATATTCCTATTTCTCCTTATATATTCTGTAATAAAAATATTAAAACAATAGCATTTTTTTTATACAATTGAGCTGTCATTGCAAGCTCTAAAATAACAAATTGATTTTAGAAGGTTGTACATTATAATCTCTATCCAGTGCTTTATCATCTATTATCCTCAGATTAGTTTCTAGCTTAAGGTTTTTTTCAGTGAGGAGCCTTGGATCTGAGAACAGTACATCTGCATCTGTGGATCTAATGCACCAACCAGCACCACCTTTTACCTTCTTGGTCACAATCCATTTCATCTATGTATTTTGATCTTTTTGAGTTTTTAATAATCTTAGTCATGATTAGCCTTTGACTAGGATTGATATTAAATTATTGAAACATCATATGATCACCTTTTCTTATATTTATACAAACTGTTAAACAATTGCAATTTTTTCTACACAGTTTTAACAGCTTGTGTAAGAATAAGAAAAGATGATCATGTGATGTCTTAATAAAAAATATTATAGTTAGACATTTGTTATGCTGTTTTTAATAAATGTAAGAAGTTAATTTATAGTTTATTAATGTTTAAATTTAAAAAAATGATTTCCTAAACCTTTCATTTTGAGTTGTGAATTTGAAGGAGAATGAAAAAGATAAGTTGGAAATGTAGGATTTTTAATGTTAGAACTGTTGAAGAGAATGTGAAAAACATTTTTTATTGAAAAAATACATGAGAAAAATAATTGGATTGAGAAAATATTTAGAAGCAGAGAAATTATTAAAATACATTGAAAGAATCTGTAGTGGTTAGTGAAAGGGAATTAGTTGAAGAAAAATTATGATTAATCATCTAAATGAAGGAAATAATCAAATATATTTAAAAATTAATAATAATGTGCAGAAAGGCTTTGTAAAGGATTGTAAGATTGATGTGTAAAACCTGTTTATAGTAAGTCTAAGCATAATATATTCTCCTTAGAACTACAATTTTTTTTTTTTTTTAAGAAAAATTATTTCATGTTTCACAGTGAGTTATTTTTATGTGAATGTGCAATCATATTGAATGTAAACATAGATTAAGAATTACTATAAATATTGAACTCTTTTAGCTCTAATAACGTTTCAAAATATCCATTTTAATATTCTATAAACTTAACATTTAATACTCCCCTTGGTTTGGTGCAGTGGTAGAGTGGCAGATTCTGAAGTTCAACTCTGCCATTTCCAGTGCTCAAATTTCTTATGAATTTCTGAACAGTAGACTATTCAATTATTTATATTAATATTTAATTTTTTTTTGAATTTATATGATTTTAATTATAAAATCAAACTTAATATTCAAAACTTTTGTGTAAAAAATTCTATAGAAATAACAATAGAGAAAAATTAAAATACAAAAGATGTTCAGAAAGAAATTGTTAGTAGTAAACTGGAAGGAGAAGCAAATAACAGGTATTTGACCTTATGTAATATTGATATTATAGATGTTAAAAATGATTTAAATTGGGATAGCATATTTCAAAATAATAAATAAAATAAATAAAGTATGTGTGTATATGTAGACATGAGTAGGGTGTGTATATATATGTGTGGAATTAGAGAAATAAATTCTGAATATACATACCATAATAATAATTCCAAATCAGACTTATTAGAGTCATTTTAATTAACTTGCAAAGGCTATTGCCTCTGGTATCAATGCTAATTTGTACCAGAAAAAGATAGACTAAAAGATAGACTATTTTTTATCTAACTTCCACACTATTATAAGAATAATAACATATTAGTACTTATAAGAATGAAACTATATTAATAGTGATTTTCATAAAATCTTAATCAAATAATAGTTTCTAATAGGAATTAAGATATAAATTTTACCAATTTTAATAACCCATAAATAAATAATGGCTATTAAATATGTAGCACTGAGAATATGTAGTAATATGATAAACTCGAAATGAGCATACTTTAATAATAATTCACAAGTCAGATTTACTAGATGATCCGTTTTAGTAAACTTGTAAATATATATAAATTAATAGTTTAGCACTGAATATATATTAATCTTTAGATCTGATGGGTGAGTGCATGTAGATTTATATACTAGAAGAAACAGGGCCCAGCTGAAGGTTAATTTCCTTCTACATAATTAAACTTGTAAATAATAATATCTTTTGTTAATCTATTAATCAGATTTTCTTACAAATCCTAGATTAATATGAAAAGCATTATTTGCAAGTTTATTTACTTCTAAAAAATCTGACTTTATGAAAGATTTTTATATTACATGTATATGAAAATTATTTCTTTTATAACTTGATTATATATTTTTAGCATTACATATTTAGCAGCTTGTATTTATTTGCATGGTTGTTAAAGTTAATAAAATTTGTGAATATGTATTTATATATGATATATAAAAATAAAGTTATTGTAAGTTTATATAAAAAAATAATAGAATATAATTGTATTTTATAAGTCTGAAGAAGTCTATTAATCACTCAAAACATAAGATAATTTAAACAAAGCATTGTGAAGGGTATGAAGAAAGAGTAAAATTTTGTAGAAATTTATTTAATATTTAACATGCTTAATAAAATATGTAAATGAATTTTTGTGATATTAATTAACTGACAATAATGGTTTTTCTAAGTCTTATTTATTTTTTAGTGGTCATTCTAGACATATACACATTTAAAAAAAAATTAGAATGAACACAATTTTTTTTATAGAATTGCATCTTTTTAGTTACATTTCTTTATGTACTATTATTCCTAGACATTGATGGATTTAATATAGAAATTATTTTAGTTCATGATTGCAGTGAGATATGGTTGAATATTATGATTTATGCTAATGATTTTATATATATCAAGAATAAATTTTTGAATGGGATAATTTGAATTACAAAAAATATTTAATAAATTATCGGCATGCATTTTCTTTTTAAGAATGGGCTCCATAGAATTTTTTCATTATTGTTCATTCTGTACCAACAGAAAAAAAAGTCTGCATTTTTAAAGATAATCTTATAATTTCTATCTATATCTACACCTAATATTTTTATATTTTGTTATAAATTGGATCTGCATTTTACTTTATTAATAGAAATTGTTTATTTTTTTTTATTTGTTTAATTTATCTCTGCTTAAATAATATTTTTCAGAATTATATATGATGGGATGCCCAAAAATAACTGGAATTTTTTAATAAAAAATTGTTTATTTTTAAATGTTATAAATTTAATCTCTTTTAAATTACTGTTCATTTGATTTTTCAATTTTGAAAGTAATCTGGAGACACTTGCAAACAGTTGCCTTTTAATATCTGCAATATTTTTTTTTCACCACTTCTAAGTCTATAAAAAAAGATACTTCTTTCATTCAAGATATTAAAAAGTAATCACACAAAGTGAGATTGAGTGAATCTGGTTGATGGATAAGCTGAGTCATGCTGAATTTAATGAAAAAGTGTTTCACACTCGAGACTTTGAGAGGTGACACTTTGTCAGGATGAAGCTTGCACTCCTCTCTTTGCCACAAAATGGGCTGTTTACATTTTATCAAATCACATAAATGTTCTAGAACTTACAGATAAAATGTCTGGCCATTACGAACTAAATTTGAGAGAAAAATGCTGTTAGCATTAAAAAAAAAATCAGTGTTTTGACTTTGAGCTTCAATCATCATGATTTTTAGAGATGTGGTGAATTTAACATTTCAATTCAACTGCTTAGAAACTTGTGTTTTTCTGAGATCAGCTTGCTTGTAATCTGTTTCAAGCATTACAACTATTTTACCTGCCATTTTCTGTAAATGAAAACAGAATTTCACATTGTTCATCATTATAAAAATTACCAAATATGCAAAATGCACTTTATAAAAAAAAACTATGTGGCACCATGAGTTCACAAGGATTCCTGCAAGAAGCATATAACAGCAGATGCATATACTAAAACAGGTGCACAAACCAGAGAATGATTCCGGTTACTTTTGGGTTTCCCTGCATATACTTTCTTACTGTTTTTTATATATTCTTAATTAATAAAACTATGTATTATAGAATAATTATGAAATAGTTAAAGTCCAGTCAGCATGATGACTATCAATACAAATTCTAATAATTAATGGGAAAATACTATCCATGTTTGTTCTAAAAACTGCCATTTTTATACATAAAACCATAATCTCAGATGAAAATAAAAATTACTGTATCTGATAGTTGAAAGTACAGTTTTTTTCTTAATCTAATATACTATTATGCTAGAATTTTCTAGCCTTATGTCTACTATCAATGTAAATCTATATTCGGAAAGCAAAGCAAATAATAGTAATAAAAACATTTTAAAAAATACTTTAGAGACAAATTCCTCTAATATTGAAACTGAATTGCAATAATTTTATATGTAACTTCTTATGCAAATATTCCCAAGTTCTCATAATGAAAATGAAGCTGAAAAAAAGCAATATTACAAAAGAAAACATTTCAGAAATTTACAATTTTGAAGATGACAATTTGTGCATTCCAGAACAAAATATTAATGAGAAAGATAATTTTAATAAAGACAATTTTGTATTAGTCAGTGAGAAATTCAATGCATCATTATTACCAAATATTTTGTTAAAATTGTTTCAAAAATGATAAAATATTAATATTAGTGTTGATGAACATTAATAGCATATTAATGAAATTACCAATAGACTAATTTTTTGAATATATAGCAGAAAAACATTTGTGATTGTTGTTTTATAAAGTTTTGGCATAGTCTAATAATCACTATATAGTTTTAGAGTTTGATAATTTTGCCCAGAAACAAAATTTCTAAAAGAATATTCATTTTCTAAGTAACAAATTTATTTGCTAAATAAATGCAAATAAACAAATAAAACTAGGAAGGCAAATCAAAAATTGCCATATTAATTTCGCTAGACATGATTTACAATCATTACTAACCAAATATGGAAAAATCTGTAACTTTAAATATTTACTTTAAAAAAGAGCTACAGTCCCTGTCCTAACTAATACTGCTATATTTGAGATCATATGGAATAAAAATATTCAATCTTATGATAAACCTACAATACACTCAATGAATACTTCTCTTATCATCACATTTAAAGACATTTTTTCACAATGTTTCTTTTGCAAATCCAGAGAACTTCTCATCAAAACATGCTTGAATTGCATTTGTTTGGAGTTTTGTTTCAAAAATGTAAAGACCCATCAATGCTCAAAGAATATAAGATCACACAATAAGGAAGAATTACAAATAACCTCAGATACAGCATCCTCAGACAATCTACTGTTGAATAAGGGCAGTCAGATTGAACATAACCTAAACAGTTCCACAAGCAATAAAATTAATAAACACATCAATGGGAAAATCATTCTATCACTTCTGTTACTCAAAAAGATATGTCTATAATTGAATCAGATATGGAATACATATCAGATAATCCACTAAGTGACAATATGTTTGATACTGATGAAGTAAGAGATAAATTTCTAAAAGTTGGGGGGGGGGCGGACAAATAGCACAACACATCCCACAGGAAAATAACTCACTTAATAATCAAGATTCTGTATCATTAATACAAATCACCAAAAAAACTAGGTTTAACCATTTAACAATAGAAAGCCCTATAGTAGAAATAGGAATTCAACAAAAATTAGATATCAGCAAAACCATCACATCTCAAGAACAATCCTCTTCCATTGCAGAAAATGAACAACAACCAAAAAAAAGAATGTATTAAGAAAGAAAAAAATTGAATATTATATTAGAAACCAGTGTGTCACCCACTCAAAATAAATACTTCTCATCCCTTAATACAAGAAACAAAATCAATCATTCCAAACATTATAATGGTATAGCAAAAATTAATATCAAAATTGACTTAAATTAAAATGAAAACACAATTGATTAGAAAAACACAAAAACATGTTTATTCTGTATTGCAAGCAAAAATAGTTAAGTCACTGTAGTTTATTCTTATTTTCAAAATGATTAAATTAAAAAATAGAAATTTAATTATTGTTTTAATATTTAACATATAACAGATAACAATTCTTAATGAATTTAAATGTAACACAAATTAATATAAGGGGCATGAACTCACCTCAACACTTATTTGACCTCAGCAACTTGCTCACACTGTTCAGTTCAAATATAACTCTTGTGACTGAAACAAAATAACTATTACATTCAAAAATTAACCCATATAGATATCTTAATAAATTTGGATTCCTAAAGTTATCACAATCTGATGTATCAGCAGCTGGAGTAGGAATGATTATACACCACAATTCTCCATTTAAGCAATTTAAAATTTTATATCTTGATTTCAATATGAGCATAGTAACACACTATCATACTTTCCTCACAATAAACATAATCACAATATATCTTTACAACAGAGTTAATATTAAGATTAATAAGGCAGATAAATTTGCTTATTTTTACTAATGCCCATATTATAATTTTAACATGATTTCAACATGTCATATTCAACTTTTGTGAAGAAATACTTCCATCAGATTAATGCCAGACTCATGAGTGCAGAAGGATTTTTTTCCACAAATTCCTTTTTTTTTCTACAACAAAAAACATTTTACACTAATAGATCTTCTTTTCTACTCTCCTGACTTTCATTTTTTTATCAATTCAACATTAGTACTTGTAAGCTTTTTAGACAATTTAGTACTGGCAGTTAACATTGAGTTAAACTTGCAAAGTCATCCAGTATTCAGACTTAACAACATTATAAGTACTTCTAAAATCCATGATACTTGAAGCTGTCTTTTCAGAAATTTACATTTATTTTTAAAAAATAAACATTATGGAATTAAACCCTGTAAAACCATGGTTTACATAATCAAATCTATCACAAATTTTTATACTAGAAAAAATAAACCCCCAACTAGATTGATAAAAGAATTGGATACAATACACCTTCAACTAAAAAATATTTCCCTTTCATCTATTCATTTAATCATAACTCTCAATCAAAAATACAAACACACACACACACACACTAAATCTTGGCTAATTATCTACCTATTTAAAAAGTCAAAAATATATATGGAAGATCCCCATAATTTGTCAAAAGAATATTTACAATGGGCCCTTAGTTATAAACGAAAAGCAACAATACCATCATCCATTTTTCAAGATTCAAATGTGTTAACTGGAGAAAATATGCTTCCCCTTATATACTATCACTTTAAATGCAAATTTCAAACATTTCTATCCCAAACATGTCCTTTTTTGTTTGGACATTATGTTGAAACTAAATCTGATATTGCCTTCAAGTTAAACAGCATTCCTGATAATACTCATCCAAAATCTCATTCAATACCCAAATTCCTGCTTAACTATCTTAACAACTTCACAATTCCAATAATTTACAATTTAATTAATTATTTGTCCAAACAAATCCACATAATTCCATAACTTTATTCTGTCTCTAGGGTTTCTTTTTTTAAAAAAAATATTATTTCTTCCCCTTTAGACAATCTTAAACCCATATTTATGACTCAACTCTTTAGTAAAATAATTGAATCTCTTATTAAAGAAAAAATCCAACCACTGCTTCTCCCTTCATTATCAAAATTTCAGTCTGCAAAAAAAGGTTTAGCTACTTCATCAGCAGTTATTCTGTTTAAAGTAATAATAGACACATTAGGCAATATAGAAAAACAAGGTCCATTGCTGTGCAATTTGATATGAGGTCTGAATTCAACCCATTTCCTATATTTAAACTACTACAATAACTTCTGAAATATAATATGTCAATATCGTACCTCTACATACTGGCAAATCTACTTATAAATAAAGAAGTTTGCATAACTCTTAATAGAAAAATACTCCCTGGATTTCATTCACATAATTCTATTCCCCAAGGCTCTCCTCTTAGTTCTCTTCTGTTCTCAATTGTTATCAATCTCCTTCTTTTGGAAATAGAAAGGAAAATTCCAAAAATAGATATTCCCATAATTAACCAAACCATTAATCACATCTCCTATATGGATGACTTAGTTATTTTTCTCCCTTCAAAAAAATGTACTTCCCTTACTTGACACTATACTTAATAATTATACTAACAAGTTTTCAATCCAGTTTAATAAAAACAAATCTACTTTCTTATAGATAATACCATTTCTTCCAATTTTCCCCCTACTCCTCATAAATTTTTAGGTTTCTCAATGCACCTCTCATATAATGCAATAAAAACTGCTATTCAAAATCAGCTTATTGTTTCAGTAGAATACACCATCAATACATTATCCAAAGCATATCTTTCAATATATATTACAGTATCACTAATCATTATTTTAATACTGCCTAAAATTAATTATTTCTTACCCATTTTTAAATTTGCTTCTTCATTAAAAAAAAAATATATATATATATACTCTCTTATCACCACCAAACTTTTCTGGAATAAAAAAGCAGTAGCTCTAAACATAAGAAATGCATAAACATATTAAATTCAGTGGTCTCTCATTACATGGCATTTCTACATTTTATCTTCAGAAAGTCATTAATGTAATGACTAAACTAATTAGTTTCTTCCCATGTGTTAATAGTGTAATTCCTGTTAACCCTACTGACATTCCATCACCCATTAACAATAATTTTATCAAAACCTTAATAATTCTCATAAGTAAACACATTATTCTCCTACATAATCTATTTCTAAATAAAATTAACTGGAAAACATATGAAATTAAAAATAATAATAGTATATCAAATAATAATCGATCTTTCTTGTTATGTATTAACAAATACACTATAAAAAAGTTCAGATATTGGCATCTGGAATCCAAATATGTGGACTTCTTAATAAAAATAAATGGTAAAGCCCTTCCTACTAATTATTTTCTCTTTTACAAGTGACACTTCACAAATATAGATCCATTATGTGTCCTATATCATAGAAATGAAGAAACATTGGAACACTTTCTTATGGATTTTACCTTACTTCATCTTTGTCATACTCTAATCACTAACATGACTCATTCAAACTCACTAACAATCATCAACTTTATAAAAAATATACAAGGTGTTTTTTTTCCCCAGTATAAGAATTACTACATTCTTTTCATGCTCTGGTTTGTAAAATGTTACTTAAGCTTTAATCCTGCATCTCACAATACTAAATAATTCTTTCTAAAAAAATACCATTAAGATCAGATATCAAACCCATGCAACAGCTGATATTTTTGCAACTACGTAGAAATCCAATCTCATTAACACAACCCAGTGTCTTGGCTATTGAAAATACTATTTAATATGCATTAGATATATATTGATTATTGCTCAAGTATATGAACATCTATGTTATTGCTTTTCTACTTGAAATCTCTTTTGTTTCAATATGACTTATAAATAATCTCCAATGTATATAGTAAACTCAATAAAGTTAATTTAAAACTAATTATGAAATAGTGACAAGATAAATAATTTTAGTTAACCCGCTTTAAATACATACTAAACAAAATATATTTAATTTAATAATGAAACTTAAATTGAAAAATATTGTCAATAAATAAAACATTGATAACAATTATTTAAATTGTTACTTTTTTGCCATCATCTTAAACTCTGTTGTTTAGTTGAGAGAATGAAGCATGAATGTTTGTTCATTTTTCATATTGTTTCTTTAGTAGCAAATATCTAATGTCATTTAGGATTTGTTATTTCGAATGGAACATTGTTAAACCTTCATTAATTTTTTGTTGCATATTTATTTATAATTTCCTCCAGATCATTGATATTCCTTAATACCAACTTTTTGATAAAATTCAAAACAGTATAAAATTGATAATAGTAATAATTTCTCTCTGCAATTTAGCTCAGAATTGAATATTGAAAAGTTAATGGTTTCTTGAGAAAAAAAAATGTAACTGTGCTCACTTTTTAATGCTCAAACATTATTTGATATCTAGAGAAACTGATATAATGACAAAAAAACAATAAGAATTTACAGTATGGTAACAAATTCTGTAATCTATGCTTACATTTGTATGTTACCATAATGCAGTTCTGCTTGGTTTGAAACATTTGGGTGGCAACTAAAGCTCAATGATCATATATCAAAACTCCAGATCTATCACTTTCAGTGCCAAACATGTTATGAATTCTTAAACAATTAACCATTTAGTATTTTTTAGGGTGCAATGATGAACTAGTGATATTCTTCATGACCATGGATTTAGTTTATCTTAATACATCAATTCCTTAACACAATTTTAATTCAGAATCATATATATATATAATGTTATTCTAGTGATTTAAAATTTTTTTTACGCAAACCTAAATTCTTAAGCAGAAAAATTCCAATATATTCATCTTTCTACAATTCTTTAGAATCATATGCTTTTTTTGTGTGTGCATGCATTTGAAACTATTTCCTTTAAAAAGTAATTAAAAAATAATTAAATTTTAATATTAATGAATGTATTAATGTAATTTTATTTACTTTTAATTTTCTGTTGTGACGATGGAAGGAGAAAAAATGTATTTATTAATAGATAATTATTGCAAATGCTCTGATTTAAATTTTCATTTTCTATTATAAACACTCTTGTATTAACCTGATTAAATTTAGTTCATTGAAAAATTTATGTAATTATTCCACTTTGCATTTTCAGTTCTTAATTATGTTTTTAAGCCTTTAATAAAGTCGATGTTGTAATTTTAATTTTATATTAAATCTAAAATTTATTAGCAAGCTTTTCCTAATTAATGTCACCACCTTTTTTTTATTTGATTTTAAACGCATTATAAATTTATGATTAGACTTTTTATTAATAAAAATTATGAGAAATTTTAATATAAATATAGTTAATTAACATAATTTTCAAGTCAGTTTAATTTGAATCTAATTTACTGCTATAAATAAATTATAGATGCAACTATTTACAGAAATGTTTGCATATATATGTATATTCGTAGTAGTATTTTCAAAGCTTTCGTGTAATAAAAATATAATAGCTAAATAATTGACATTTCAGTACAATGACAAATACCTTGCCTAGAGCTTCTTTCTCAAATCATAAAAATGTGTGACTTGAGAAAGAAGAAGCTCTGAGGAAAGTACTCGTTTTTATACTGTAACATCAGCTATTTAACTATTATGTTTTTATTACATGAAAGCTTCTGGATGCATTCATTTATTCTGAGAATATTAGAATTAATATATATATCCTTAAAATTAGTCAACACTTAGACAATCCCAATATCAATATCACTCTACAATCTCAACCTGTAGTTAAGGCAACCTCCTTTTAACAATAAAGGTGGAATCCTCCTTTATTTATGGTCTATTATATTTATAGAAACACTAAAGATTGCAACTTGATCACAGAGATTGGAATTATTGATACATAAGTTTAAATAAACCTTCTTAAACAGATAAATATAACCGTTAATGGAGACTAATCGTCAATTTTAACACTAACTGCAATTATAATTTTCAACTTGTATTCAGAGTATTACTTAAATAATAAGTAAGTAATCATTAAAATTACTCAACACTTAGACAATCCCAATATCAATCAATAATCTCAACCCATTGTCAAGGCAACCTACTTTTAAAAATAAAGGTGGAATTCTATCTTTATTTATCATCCAATATATTTGTATAGCCACTAAAAATTGCAACTTAACCATAGAGACTGAAATTATTAATACAAATAAGTGTAAATAAATATCCTTAAATAGGTAAATATAACCTTTTTTAAATGCAGACTAATATATATATATATATATATTTAAATACACATAGTGTATATAGCTTAAGTCTGCATACTAATATATATATATATATATATTTAAATACACATAGTGTATATACTTAAGCTAGATATAATAACAGTATTATTAGCTGACATGTGGCATAAAATTCTCAACATGTAAAATGCTGATCTTTAGTTTATTACAAATGGTTATTATTAAGTTTTTGATTTTCTTTAGTAAAACAGCCTTTGAATACCCATTGTTGGGAAAAGTTTTTCCAATATTCCAAACTATGAAAAGAACAATGTTCTATGATTTTGTTTTCTGTTTTACACTTTCAGCACTTTGGTATTATTCTTGCTGTGACATATTACTCTGGTGAGGTATTATTCTAAGTTTGCAATATGTTTAAAATAATACCTATAAAGAATGTGTGGACAAACTATATCGATAAAATGTGTCCACAGATTCTATGGGGATGTTATTTTAAACATATTGCAAACTTAGAATAATATGTTACCAACCACTTGTAATATGAAAATTTAAATCTAAAAAAATAATGGAAACATAAATTCATTATGGGAAAAGGAAAAAAGACATTATTATACTAAATAAAACAGGTTTTGTGAGTTGTGCCTTTTTAGTATGACACTTCATGTCATCAATGCCATCCTTCCTTCTGCCTGTATTTTATGGCACTTTGTGCCATCATAAACACCCAGCATGTGTAATCCCAAACTGCAAATCTAAAAAAAAAAATCTTATTTTCAAAGATGGAGATATATATTCATTATGGAGGAGAAATATGAAAAAGAACCCTGAAATGTTTTTTAAATGGTGAGCTGTAATAAAGTTTTAGCTGTAAGTTTAACATTATATTTTAAATATATTTTTTTTTAAGAAGAAAAACATATATAAAGTTTTAGCAAAGAAAAAAAATACAAATATACAAACGTTTAGCTGTAAATGAATTTTTAAATATAAAACAGTATTACCTACAAATGATGTGAGATATATATCATATTGTGATGGTGGTAGTCAGGGGGGGGGTGAGCTCTGTAGATGGACATCATTTGTAACTGAATAAAATATAAATCAAAGAAAAATAATACTAATTTTATAATACCCTGTGAATAATAGTATCATTCATAATAGACAATATAATAAACTAAGCTAAATGAATACCAATCAATACTTAAAATCAGTACTTAAAATAATCCTTTATCTAATCACATATCTGACTATTAACTATACCAAAACAAAACAGTGATGATAATCTTTATTATAGCATCATGAATTCAAACAGCATTTAAAATAAATAGAAAACAAACAAAATCACCTCAAAGATCCTAAATATAATTCTTAGAAAATGACTTTATAATGCTAATATATAATAACTAGGGATTGATTTTCAGTGTAGAACAAACATTTAAAATTTTGCATTTTAACTATCTATAATCAAATTATATAAAAATAAAAATTACTCATGTTTTGGAGGCAGTAAACACACTAAATTAATAATTATGATACGATTGCAATTTAATCAAAAATACTTCTATTTAATTTATATATTATTATTGTTATCATTTACCATTTTTATAAATTAAAATTTATGTCTACATGTCAACAGTAGTCATGTATAAATAAGTATGAGCATTCCAATTCCTGTAAAAAAAATTAAAAATGAAAAGTTAAAAAAAATGCCAGTTACATTTTATCCATAATATAAAAGTTTTATAATCATTATTTTATTTTAGGGGATAAAATATCAGTATATCAAAATAATTAAATTAAATGTTTTTTTTAGTTTTAACTATTTTTTGTTTTTAATGAAAAACAGTTGATAAGATAGAAGATTTAGTAAATAAAAGTTTTTTTTTATTCAGGAGTTTCCTCGTCACATCTACATTGTTGTCTTCATCGTTCAAATGTCACCAGAGTAATATGTCATAGCAGGAATAATACCAAAGTACCATACACTCAATGTAGGAATAATTAAATATCCATTTACCAATCAATATTTTTATTTTTATCTGGTTTGGCTATAAGTCATCTACTTAAAAGAAAAATACTAAACTTGCTAGAATATGAAATAATTTATAAGTTTTAGTGGATTGAAACTCTAGGACGTGGGCAAAGCATCATTAATCTTTTTTTAAAATTTCAAATTAGGTTTTTTCATTCTAGAACATTTAAAATTTTACATAACTATTTTTATCTTGCAACATTCTTAGTTCATCTCTCCTTTATATATATATTGCAACAGAAAAGTAGCATATTTCACTATTTTACATTTTCTTTATTTATTTACATAAATTACATAGGCACCATCTTATTTACAACTGTATTTATTAATTGATGTACAACTTATTTTTTTTAATAAAATTAATAAATCATATAACAATAATATATTTACAAAATATAATCATTAATTGATATACAATTTATTTCTTAAATAAAATCTTTTAAGTTTTATACATCATACTATCAATATATTCATAGATAATGTAACACATACATTTTACTTTTAACCCTCACTTCAATAAACATAAATATAATTCTATTCATGTATGAATTTATAAATATAACATTTCTTTGATTCTTACATTTGCTAGTATTTACACATACATATGCTCTGTATGGAATATACATCAACCCTATCTTTATTACAATAAAGTTGCTATTCCTAAACATAACTGCTTATATAATAATAGCTGTAAAGATATGGCCTTTTTGTCTGAACAACTTTCTATACAATAGTTATAAGGAGTGGCCTTTTTAGTTCTGAACATAATTTAATACAACTACAATTTATACAGGGATGACTTGTACTGAGATCAATCCCTAACTCATCAAACTGATAGGAATGTATTCTCTCATATGGATGTGAAAATATGTAAACTATTGAACATTGAACAAACAAAAGTACATGTATAAATCCATTTACATAAATCCAATTTCAGTAATCAAATATAAGTTTAACTATGAATGAATGAGACTAATGGAAATAATTACATTGTTAACTATGGATATTTGTGACTTAGACTATTTATATATCTACATTGCATTAACATTATTATCATTATTTCTTTACATTTACTTTTATTAATAACTTATATGCAATTCATAAATTTAGCATACATAGGATACATAATAATAATTTTTTTCTTTAAAAAAATAATTTTAACAAGAGAGATTATTAGAAATTCATTACTCTTTTTTTTTAATTGATAGTTTCTTTAAATAATACCCAGACAGTAAGTCTTATTTACAAATTTAGTTTACTTAAAATAAAGTACAAATCACTCTTTAAATATAAGACTCACCCAAAACAAAATAATTGTCATTTACTTTCTGACAAATATTAAAAATCCATTTGTGGTGATAGTATAGCCTTGTAATTTTTAGCTTGCTTTTAAATAAACATTAATTCTTTATTTCAGTTGGAATTATTCAAAATATGTTTCAAAAGTGCATCTAGTTAACTAATAGTTATTCACAAGGCATAATCATTCCTGGGATTTCAATAAAATAATATTTCTTTCTGAGTAAAAGAAAAACTGATTTTTATGTCCCAAAACTTAGTTTATTTTTAAAATCAAATTTGCATATTATTTTGCCTTTTTTTATTTTATTGAAATAGATAATGGATTGTTCATTTCAACATATATATATATGATTTATCTATGAATATATTTGCTTGTTAATAACATTACCATTATACAAAACATTTTGATTAGATCTTAGCAGTCATCTTCTGGTGGTAAAGATCATTCAGGATTGTTGCAGAGATGCCCCCAAATCAGAAAACTTTAATTGAAATATGTCTTAAATATCCAATTTTAGATTTTTCAGGCATGTGCCTGAGATATTTTATTCCAATAAAATCCAAAAACAAAGCGGGAGGGTAATAATAAATGAAAAGTCAAATTTGAATCTAATGATTTTTTTGATCAATTTGTCTTATATAAATTATTCAAATAGATGAGATTTTTTGTCCAATAAAAACCTAGCAATGGTTCAGAAACAGAACAGAGATAAGAGAAGAATGAGAAAGTAGAATTTGAAGTTAAATGCATTTTTGTTGATTTTTTAAAAAAATTTTCCAAATGGAAAATATTTAAGTTATGTGCTTAGCAAATTTAAAATCAAATATGTAAGACATCTTTAAATTAAAATAGTTTTTTTGAATTTCAGCTGTCTATGCAACATTTGTGAATGATTTCTACTATTGAGAAAATGGCTGGAATAATTCAGTAAAATATCAGTATAAAAGGTAATATTAAAAATAATCAATTTAAAACAAAATTAAATAGAAGGCAACATTATGGACAAATTTTAACATTGAAATTTGATCATTTAAAGTATTAATGATAATATTGTCAACAAGCCAATATATACGTGGCCAAATCCAAAATATATGTTTAGATTTTTTTATTCATGAAAATTTTCACTCTAATACATACAAATGTTTTTAAATTTTTATTTCTGTGTTATTTAGCCATGAAACTTTGCTAGCATCTTCAAACTATTTTTACTCTTATAATTTGTATATTTTCTTTAAATAATTCCATATAATCTATATATTTGGATCTTATTCTTTATAAGATATAACTGTATCATCTGGCCACTTTTTAAAGACTTTTATGCAAAAGTGCTGATTTGAATTTTTTTAGTCTTGTATAAGCAATCTGTTTTTCAATCATATCAGAATTCTTTCTACACACATTTATTTTTCATCTTTTGAAAAATAAAATGCTCATCACCACTTACTTATCTGTTGTTTTCAGCTGACATATCTTTTTCCTATGCAGATATATATAATAGGAAATAGTCATATGCCAACATAAAACATTTCTGAATTGTCTTCTATTCACAGAACTGAGTATTTTTTTGCATCATTCATTATCATTGCTGAAATACCCATACATTAAAATAATTTAAATGTATTTTAAAGGAAATTTTTTTCACTAAGACAAAAGTCATGGATCCTGCTAATTAAAATTTGACACAAGTATATTTAAAACAAGCAGCAAATTTACTCTAGCGTATTTGCAAAAAAAAAATGAACATTTAATAACATTAAAATCTTAGAGTTTACAGCATAATAAATAAGACTATTTATTCTCAACTTCCTATTTTGAGATTAAAATTTCATATAATACTATAGAATTTACCCCAATATCACATCAAAAGATTATATACAACTATCTATCTTGAAAGAATAGAGATAATAATGATAATATTTCAACTTTTTAAACTGGCAATTTATTTTTTAAAAATAAATAATGAAATACCAGAAAAAAATATCCATTTTTTATACATTGCTGTGAAATATTTTACTATATAACAAACAACTGAATCATAAAGTATATGAATTAAGTTTGTATTTCTAAGTAATGGTATATAAAGAAAAAAATAACAAGATAAAGAATAAAAATTTTATAAATAAAGAACAGAAAAGATTTGAGTCAGAATTTCTGTTAATGTTATTAAAAGATGGAAATATATACAAACATGCAATCATGCTATCACAGTAAGTCTATTGAGATTATCTATGGTATAAAAAATCCACAATAAGCAGGCTATGTACTAATCTAAGTGACTGAGAGCAATAAGCAAAAGAAAATAGAGAGAATTTGAATTATAAATGATAGTAATAATTATTAGTGACTTAAGAAGATAACCAATAAAATAAAAATTAAATTAAAAACATACTTTTAGACTCAGATGTATGTGTAAATGAAATACGATAAAAATTAACAAATTAACTAGCTAGCAAAGTTATTATAAACTTTATTTTGAATTAATTTTACTTAATCAGTAAACTTTTTTTGTTTTTTAAATCAAAAGTGATGGCTCACTATAAAAATCAATATCCATTCTCTCTTATAAAATGAGACTTAATATTTGCATATTATCCTAAGAAATTTAAATATTTAAATTATAATTACTTAATAGCAAGTCAGTCATTAATTACAAATTGAGTGGACTAATATCAATTTTTTTTATTTTAGCTGAAGATTCATACTGAAAATTTTTAATTTTATACAATTTATCTTAAATTGCTTTTTTTGAGAAAAATGTTTAAATACTCTTAGATTTGTCATCTTCATTTACATTATTCCATCTTTATTGCCTTAATAACAGTTTGAAATTATTGATTGTTAATGATATTGGGATTGTCTAAGTATGGACTGGCAATGATTATTTATCAAGGATTCTTTTTATATTTTTAACATAACATTTCACCTTTATGAGAATAATCATTATGTTTCAGTCAGTAGTTTAAAAGTTAATGGAATATTATCAGATATTTTAATTTTCTTTTCATAGGTAAATTTTCTGATTTAATATTTATAATATAAACAGCTCTTGCAGTGATAAAGTATCAGATTCTGAAGCTAAGGTGCTTGGATTGATTCCAGTTCTAGTACTTGCAGCACCTCAAACTTATGTCTTCCTAAGCAGTAGAACCATTCAGTTACTTTACTATATAATAATTTATTTCATTTTAGCTTGTAAATGAGAATGTATTATATATATATCTATTTTTAAGACTAATTCAAAGTATTTTATTTTATTCAAAAAACATGTCCAAAAAAAAATCACTCCATATTAGTGCATTTAATTATGTATTAAAACAATTTTACATTTATAAACAGCGAATTTTGATTATATAAGTTATTACTAAAATGATTCTTTGTTTCATAATTATTTTATAATTCATTTTAATATCAAATATCATAATTATTGTTTAAAAATACTTAATGTTTTATCCCATTCTTTGTGAAATATTATTACAAAAAGCACTATTGATTCAATTTTTGTATGTGTTTGTGTGTGTGTATAAGGAATATAATAATGAAAGATGAAATCAATATTATATAAGTTTTTTGAAAGATAGTAAATGATTCTTGTTTCTGATTGATTGTTTGTTATTTGTTATTAGCAATCAACAATTAAATGCATGATTATGAAAATTTATTACATTTCAATTTGTAAATATAATAAAAATTATTCTTCACATATAAATCGTATAAACAGAGCAGCCAAAATTAAAAAAATATTAATCACAACAAACAATTTGCCAAGCATTCAGTAAGCGCTTTCTATACCGTAAACCAGAATCATGGTGAATATCGCCATGATTCTGGTATCATCATCATCACCATTAATCATTATCAATCCACTGCAGGATGAAGGTCTCTCCAAGTCTAATCCATCTTCTCCGATCTTTAGTTTCTCTTCTCCACAACATCCCTACACATTTTCTTATTTCATCCATCCATCTCACATGTAGTCTCTTTCTGGGTCTTTTACAATCTCTTGGAATCCAGTTTAAAATTTCAATTGTCCATATATTATCATCTCTTCTAGCAATATATCCAGCCCAACTCCATTTCAATCTTTTATTTTTTTCAATAAAGTCAGTAACACCTGTTTGTTGTCTTACCCATACATTGCGTTTTCGATCTCTTCTTGTTACTCCCAACATACATCTCTCCCTACTCCTTTGAGTGGTCTGAAGTCTCTGTATTGCTCTTCTATTAAGTGTCCAAGTCTCAGATCCATAAGTAAGAACTGGTAAAACACATTTGTTAAAAACCATCCTTTTCAAACATATAGGCATATTTCCTTTTAGTATCAAGTTATTTCTACCAAAAGCACTCCAACCAAGTTTAATTCTATGATTAATTTCCTCCATTATGTTTCCATCTGTATTAATAATCTGACCAAGATATTTGTAACTGTTAACTTCTTCTAATTCTTCATAATCAATCTTTATTTTCATATTTTGAGCAAATCGATTAAACATTACTTTAGTCTTTTTAACATTTATCTTTAGTCCTACTTTTCTACTTTCACCTGCTAACTCCTGCAACATTTCCTGCAGCTCTGAAGCATTATTTGCAAAAACAACTACATCATCTGCGAAAAGTAAATGACTTAAATACTCTCCATTTACTTTCACTCCTTTAGTTTCCCATTTTAATCCACAAAATACTTCTTGCAGCACTGCTGTAAAAAGTTTTGGAGATATGGAGTCACCTTGTCTTACACCTTTCTCAATGTTGATTTTTCCAGTATCATTATGTAATCTAATTGTTGCTGTTGCATTTTTATAAATATTCATTAAAATATGACAATATCCTGGATCTATACCTTGATGATCCAATGCTTTAATCACTGAAGAAATGTGTATAGAATCGAATGCTTTTTCATAATCTACAAATCCAAAACATAATGACAACTCATATTTGTTTGTCCTCTCTATGACTTCTCTCAATACCTGGATATGATCTATTGTACTAAAAACACTTTTAAATCCAGCTTGTTCTCTTGGTTGGTGGAAATCCAAAGTTCTCTGTAGACGAGTTGTAATTATCTTGGTAAAAATTTTATATAAAACTGATAAAAGGCTGATAGGTCTGTAATTTCTAATATCTTCTTTATCACCTTTTTTAAATATTAATATTATTACTGCATTCTTCCAATCTTCTGGTACATCTCTATCATTTAGACATTTGGTATATAACTTTGCTAAAATTGTTTCTATTTTTTCACCTGCTTCTTTTAAAATATCAATTATAATTCCATCATTTCCAGGAGCTCCTTTCTTCATACATTTAATTGCATGTCTCACTTCTTCATTTAAAATTCTGGGCAATTTGGAAGATGTAATAGATATAGGAGATACTTGTTCTTTATTACTATATAATTCTTGATAAAAATCTTCTACCAATTTCATGATGTCATCTCTCTTTTTAGTAATAATTCCATCTTTTTTTCTTATTGCAGATATAAATTTCCTACCAATACCAAAATGTTGTTTAACATTCTTGAGACTTTTATTTTCTTCTACAGCTTTCCTTGCTATTTCACAGTTATACTTTCTTATATCATTTTAAACTCTTTTCCGTACCATTTTACAAAATTTGAGATATTTAATTCTTTTTAATACATCATTTTTGTATATCTTCATATTCCTTCTTTTCTTCATAAATTCTCTAGTCTCAGTAGAAATTTTATTAGTCAATTGCTGCTTTTTTCTACCAGCTATCTTTGTTGCAGTTTTTAAAAGTGTATCAGTTATTTTCATATTAATTTCATTCAAATCTGAATCATGTTCAAAATCTCCTAACACTTGAAACCTATTTGTAAGTTCTGATTTAAATTCATTAGAATGTTTCTGAAGATTAGGAATATCAACTGTAAATATTGTTTTTCTTAATAATATTTGTCTCTCTAGTTTTACATTAACACGTAACTTACACCTTACTAATCGATGATCACTTCCTGTGTTAAATTTATTAAGAACATTACAATCTTGAAATATGTAATTTCTGTTAGTCAAAATATAATCCAATTCTGCTGTACCTTCATTTGGATGTTTCTATGTCTATTTCTTTTTAACATTTTTTTCAAAAAATGAATTCATAATATAAAGTTTTTCTTTTTCTGCAAACTCCACAAGTCTATGTCCTCTCTCATTTCTATTACCATAACCAAAATTACCTACAGCAATTTCATCTTTCATTTGTCTACCAATTCTAGCATTAAAGTCTCCCATAACAATTTTAAAATGTTGTTTACTCTGATCAAAAGCCTTTTGTACATCCATATAAAAATCTTCTACTACTTCATCACTATGAGAACTTGTTGGGGCATAAACCTGAATTATCTGCATTTGGTATCTGCTATTAAGTTGTATAACTAATCTTGACACTCTGTCCAATACACCATCAATCTCCACAATATTGTTCTTCCACTTTTTATTTATAATGAATCCTACTCCACTTGTAATTCCAATATGTGTGCCTTTATAATAGAGTATATGTCCACTTTTTAAATCAATGGTTTCTTCACCTTTTCTTCTAACTTCACAAAGTCCAATAATGTCCCATTTAATATAAGACAGTTCTTCTAATTTTTGCAATCTTGGCAAATTGTTCGTTGTGATTAATATTTTTTTAATTTTGGCTACTCTGTTTATCAGATTTATACCTGAAGAATAATTTTCATTATTTGACAGAGTTTTTTGTATTATTTATTTAAATATAATAAAATTTATTTTCTTTGGAAAATTTTATATATTATAGGTGATCTCCCATCAAATTATTTAAGGAAGAAATTACGCTAATCTCATTTTAAATATAACTGTTTGCTGACTCTTGCTTTTTTTGTTTGTTTGTTTTTTTTTTTTTTTTTTTTTTTTACATAAAAAGCTACTGAAATCAAAAGTAACCTTTATTTTATTTAAAACTTTTTAATTTTTAGTATTTTTTTTTTTTAAATATTAATATCTTACATTTCTGATTTAAAAATTCTAATTATATTTTATGATTACTTAAAAATCTAGCTACTTTATCTTTCTTTTTAAATAAATGTACTTTGCGAATTTCTCTAATAACTTTTGTACTAGATATATGCTTTTTGGAAACATTTATTTTTTCAAAAATCCTGAATTCATAATTTATTAAGAGTAGTCTAGGATAAAAATATCTCAAAGCAAATATGTATCATTATTCTCTCTAGCAATTTTCTAAATGAGGCATATCAATAATCTGCTTTATTTTTATGCTGACAATACAGTGAGAGTTTTTTCACTATGGCCAAATAGAAATAAAAAGCTTCTTTTCTTTTATGCTAGCTTTTTTTTTTTTTAAAATCTCTCCATGATTGTATTTGTTGGCATAAAAAATAGTAATAAGAACAAAATATTTCTCCTGAAATTTCATCTTCTTCAGAATAATCATATTTTTTTTAACATTATTACATGCTGTATATGATTTAATGCATGGCATAGTGAATTCTAGAACTAAAAGTTCTTGAATTTCAGCTTAAGTCTATCACTTCTGGTGATGAACCATTTGATTTATCCACATGCTGGATATATTTATTTATTCAAAAATATTTTTTGTTTAAATATTACCTATTTACATATAACAGCAACAACAAAAAGTGTAAGCAAAGTGCTTTTGTGAATGTTTAACATTAACTATGTAGGATGTTTGTTTAAAACAAGATAATAGCAGCAACAACAGAAAACACTTCTTTTAGTGTGTAGTTATATTCACAATAGAAGCTATTACTAAATAGAAAACTGTGCTTTATTGGCAGAATAAATCTGCATGTGAGAGACAAATATTGTCTAAAAATGTAAACAGTTATTTCCTTTGCAATGCCTCTAGATAAAATAAATAGGCTAAATTTTATTGCATTTAATTTTCAGTCAAATTTATTTTTAAATAGTTTTATTCAGTTCATTTTTTTTTTTTTTTTTTTAAAATCATTTATTTTTTTTCCTCAGTGATGAAAGCTTTTATTCATCAAAAAGACAAAATACTCAACAGTTAAAAAAGGTTTATAATGAGATGATTACATGGCAAAATGAAATTCAAGTACAAGGGTGAAGGAGAAGGGAATACATATGAAATGGTGAGGGGATATGGAAAGGGTGTGTTGTCCAGGTCAAGAAGAGTCTTTTATAAGGAGCAGTGTTGATAGGCTTGATTGCCCTGGTGGATTGATAGGAGGAACCATATGTGATCTTAATTTTGGAGGAATTGCTACATGTAAAGTCTTTAGAGGTTTCAGGGATGAATGGGGAGATCTCTGAGATATGCTTAAATGCAACAGGCTGATTTTTGTCCTTTGTAGTTGAGTAATTTTAGTTTTCCCCATTGTACTTGGAATGACATTATGATTGGTCATGTTGTTCTTTTTGACTTGCTTTTTACCTTTGATAGAGCAAACCACAACCTGAAAGGAGGAAAATCCAGAAGGCAAGGAAATGGAAACTTAGAAATAAGTTCTTTGGTGATGACGTTTTTAGTTAAGTTTTATTTGAAATATGATTTGGATAAAATTTGGGTAATTTTGAAGATTTTAGTTCATGTAATTTAGTAATCTGCACATTTTTCCCGCTAGGGGCAGTGGCCATCTTTAAACCCTTTGAAAGAATGAAAAGTAATATGAAGAAAACTAGTTTGAAATGGAAAAAATAAATATATTGATGTAAAAGCAAAAAAAAAAAAATACTGAAAACTTGTTATTACTAATTTTAGTTGAGTAATGTGAAAATTGAGGGGAATTTTAGGTGGTTAGTTACCCCAGTGGAGGGGGGTGTCTGGAAAAAAAAGATTGTTAAAATGGCCTAAATAACTGGAACAACACCCAAAAAAACCTTTATAAGCAAGTTCTGAGTGACAGGGAAATTGGAGTGGGAGAAATAGTCTAAGAGGGAATAAATCCTTTATGGTCCATGAAACAGTTAAACCATCCACCAAACAGAGGGGGTGGGGAATGAGGTAGTTAAATGCTGATAAGCACAAGGTAGACATAGGGAAATTGTGTTAAAAAATGCACTAAAACTGAGATTTAGTGAATTAAAGAGTACATTAGCTGCAAAATAAGGCCTTTAAAGGGCCAAATAAACATAAAAGGCACCTTTCACTGCTGAAAAATCAAGTTTTCAGAGCCATTCTGTGAGAGCTGTGAGAAGGATGACTTTCCCGTAAGAGCTTCACCTATGGACTGGAAAAAAAAATGCACCAAATTAATACTTTTTTTATTATGAGGGTAAGTTAAGATCACTTTTGGAGTATGAAGATGAAAAGGAATTTAAATTG
This sequence comes from Epiperipatus broadwayi, assembly GCA_028023455.1. NCBI lineage: Eukaryota > Metazoa > Onychophora > Udeonychophora > Euonychophora > Peripatidae > Epiperipatus > Epiperipatus broadwayi. The sequence goes on along the minus strand of JAQFVV010006220.1, from coordinate 6,389,965 downwards.
TACTATACTACTTCATTTCTAATAGAATTATGAACTTTAATGTATTTTTTCTGGCAACATTGATTAATTAAAAGACTTTTCAAATAGGGCTATCATCGACTTTGTTTATTATTAATAATAAAAACTTTTTTTTACATTGTTAGGAAAAAAAGGTTTTTTTTTATAGATTCCGTTTTGACTAATTTATTTAAATATTGACAGTAATAAAATATAAGGTTCATATCTGCATTAGTTTGACAAATCTTCTATAATGTAGAAAGAATGTTATAGAGGAGGTATTGTAGTTTTTTTTTGTATGGTATCAAATAGTGAAGTTGAAAGGTATAACCTGTTTATTTATTTGATTATAGTATTAAATCATTTTGGTTTGCTATGGGAGAGGTTGCTGCTCTAAAATGTATTTCTTGGGTTTTTGTGGAACAAAATTATGGTTTGTAATGTCATAGTAGTTGAGAAGCGCTTTTTGCCAGTCATTTAAAAATATACTATTGTTCATTCCATTTAAATTGATTCCATTAAGTGACTGCAAAAACCATAGTTATTAGTTATATTTATGTGATAATAAGCCAAATACCCTTTTTCCACTTATTATTATAATAAATATTTGACACAAAACAATTTCATGTTTAGTTTTAAAGTTATTTGAAAAACTAAGCAGGATTTAAGTATAGCATTTGAATAATGAATCTGTATTTAAAATACTATATAGTGTCTTTATTGAATAAAATCCACTTTTTATTTTATTTTCAACAATATTTTAATGATAATGGATTGATAAACTTTTATATTTTTTTTTTTTACAATTTATGCTAATAGTAATTTCTCCGTTTTCAATGGGTTTGTTCAAAACCATTCAGTTGATAAATGAAACTATGAATTACAGCAAATCCACATGTTTACCATATATGTACATTTCTACAATACAATTTAATTAAAAAAATTTGCATTAAAACATAAAAAAAAATGATAATGCAGGTATGAAAAAAAACAACAAGTAAATAAACTGAAAAAAAGAGAACAACCATTTAAAAATAAATAAATAATAAATTGAAAATAAAGGAAAGCCACTACATAAGTGAACATGCACTGAATGTACAATAAGCAAAAATGATAGACTGAAAGATGATTCATATTAGAGTTCATATAGGATAGCATGAACATAAAATTTATGAATTCAGATTAGAAATTTTTATTTATTTTAAAAAATTATGGTTGGGTTATAGACATGGGGGGGGGGGAGTTGTAATTAAGATAAACCATAAGCTCAATGAATCTAGATGTATGCTATTGCTTTTTATCAGTTGGTTAAGATTGCATAATATTACAGTTATGCTTGTTTACATGATTAGTACATGAATACTCATCTGATATACTTGAGTTTTTCTAGGGCCTACTTAGACTCCATCTAAAAATGACTCAAAACTTACTACTGTCCAATATTGAATAGCCAAAAGAGTTCAAAGTTGCAGAAACAAGGTAAATAATATACTTTTATCTGATAATGTGGTAAAAGTTCATGTTAATAATGTACTACTTAAACTGATGGTGTGTAACCACTAAGTATTATTCCTTTCAGTAGTTTGGTTATTCTTTCTGATAAATCTAAAATTTTACATGTGGGTGGATATATGGTTTTATGACCATCAAATCAAATAACTATTATTTGCTTTCAGGGTTAGAAAATAATGCATTTTTGGCAGGTTAATTAAAAATTAAAAAATAAAGCAAAAATAGGAATCTAAATATTAATTAATATGTGTTAAAGATATCAACTTCATTCTTAAAGCTTGATCTTAATCAAGTATATTGATTATTGCTTGCCTGAAGGTTTGTGATGATAGCATTTTAGTAATAATTATATGTTGGACTATTAATCTATTAATAAATGTTGAATGTCTAGAAAAATTTAAACTTTATTTAAATTTTTGAAAAAACATTCAATTATTAATAATATTATACAGGTTACTATGTAATACAATTTTTCAAATAGTATTCTTCTTCTCTTTCTTTAGGTGTTGCTACCCTGACTAGTGACAATACTAGTATCTAGATTCATGAATCTAAAATCCTTGTTTGATTCTCATGCCTTTGAAACATTGTTTGCTATTACTAATAATTGAATGTATTTGAAAAGTTTAAATAAAATTTGATTTTTCTAAAGATATTCAACATTCAATATTAAATAATTATTAGTGTCAATTATGATTTTAACACCAATACATAATATCTTCATTATAAAGCAATGATAAATGCTGTCTACAAAATCAGCATTTTCAAAAAAAGTGACCATCATTGTCTAGTCTAGAAATTTGCTTATAACTATATTTAAGTTATTAGGATAAAGACATTCTATGAGCTTTGTGCCCATAGAACTATGATATTTCTCTCACTTATGATAGAGATTGTCTTGTGTAATAAATCATGATTTTGTTTTAATGTCAGAGCATTGACATTTATCTGACTGTAATTAAACTAAAATATTTATTTTGTAACTATCAAAAGTTAGATATTTATTTACTAACACTAATTAATACCTAGTTGTGTTGGCTATGATTATGACTCCTTGAAGAGAAATTCTAAGCCTGATTAGGATTTGTAAAAAATTGTATTCATTTTTCACTTGCCTTAAACATTAACCTAGCGTCATGGGTACAACATACTCATTCTACAAAAGAGCCAAACCTTTAAAAAAGTAGTTCTGATGGATTTTATATGATAGATTGAGCACAACAGCTCCATTTGATTCTCATTTTTATATTAAGACAAATTGTTCCAGAAATCTATATCTCTAGAATATGTTGCTTTATTTTTGTGTTAAGAGCACGGAGGGCAGCCAATTCTGTATTATGCTCATTTCCATTCTTCTTTACATGTATTTTTTATCACTCATAACAACCATTTTTTTTTTCACCAACATCATTTGCAAATATCATTGTAAATACTTTACTTAATAAATATGTTTTTCAAAGCAAAAATATATTGTTCAGCGATCACAGAATGTGTTAAACATAAATATATATGTTTTCATATGCGTTTGAGAATACATGTTTCCCATCTATGCTATATGCATATATATATATATTTCATCTAGAAAATAGTATTACCATCTGTGTATGTGAATGTCTGTGTTTATATTGAAATACTTAATCCAATACATGAACGCAAAAATGTCTTCTTTTAGTAGCATTAAGCAGGAATCTTTTGGGATCATTTATTTCTTTGTTCTTTAATGGCTGCATTATCATGCCATTAATATTTAGTATAATTTTTTTGTTTGGCCGTTTTAAATTCATTTTGATAAAATTTCATTTACAATTAGATTTGTTTAATTTCAGAAGGAATTAAGTATTGATTGTAGTGGCATTACTATTCATACCGACAGAAAAGAACTTCCATTGGGTCAACATGTCTGTGAGCAGCTGGCTACTATATCATGGCCAGCTTAGTGCTTTGCCAGTGTAATCCACCTCACTTATCCTGTCTACTGACATTGCTGATAAACTTACTTCACTGGATTAAAGGGAGATTGGCAGTTCATGCCAAATAACTTCAACGTTCTACTAAATTTTTAAACAAGCGCTCATGATGAAATCAAACGAATTTGCTTATTACAATGGTAATGTGAACTATGAAAATAAGGCAGATCACCCATCAAGTTTTCAACTAACAAACATGGATTTTTAGTTAAACAGAGACAGACTTTTAGGGAAAGAATTTTAATTACATTTAGACTATATAAATTAATATATATTTTTTAAAATAAATAAATATTGTTTTTCTAAATAATTTAATGTTTTGCATATATGTGTGTAATCATATTCACTTAACTTTTCACATACACACGCATTCAATGCAATAGATATTTAATATATATTTGTCATGTAATAGTTAATTCTGTAGATTAAAGAATCAGTACTGATATATGAAGATGTATTTGTAATTCATGGATAGACGGGTTTTCTATAATCATCTTAAACAAAAATCTTCAACCTTTTATTTTTACATTTTTTTTTAATGGAATTAAATTGGCCATCTAGTTTACAAATATCTACAATAATAAAAGATTAGTGCATATGTGCATCATGCTCATGATCTAGTTTTCAAGTGTAGATTGAAGCAGAGCATTGCCTTTTGAATACAATAGGATGTTAAATGCTGTTATTTTGTTTCAACCACATATATAAATTCAAATGCATTTATATTTGTAATAGCAATAAATTCATTAAGATTATACTTTTAATAAATGAAAAGCATGTTTTAAGGTTGCCTATTGCAAATTTAAACTGTAATAAAAAGCAGTTTTTTTTTACCCTATATAGACCATCTACTATAAGTTTAAGCAATCAGTGAATATTAGTTGCTTTAGTATTGTAAAATTCCTATAGTGAATATTGGAATTTTGAGTTAGAACTAATGGACTTATGAATCTAGCAGCTCTCTTTTACTTTTTCATGCTATTCATGTTAATATTCTGAAATTAAAAAAAAAAAGAACTAAAATTTTGAATCCAAGCTAATTCACTTATATAATTGTATCAGATGCAAGTGATGACAATTCACGATCCTTTCTACCCTTTGGCTAGAGAAGTTAATACCAACAACATCACATGACTTTTCATATGTTTTTTCAATCATTCTACCATTTGGTATCCATTGATTAATCAATATTCCAGTAAATGTGTTATAATAGAGATTAGATAAATTTTTGATGCAATTAATTGCATGACACCATATTAATAAAAGCACCATGATTGTTCTGTTATCTAATTTAGTCACACTTATTGCCATACACTTGAACTTGTACACTTTGGAACATTATCAATTTATTGTCACTATAATTATATTTAACTATTACAATACATAAATAGTTTTTATTTCATTATGACTTCAATTGCATCTACTCTTTAAAAACGGATGCATTTAATGCTTCCAATTAAAACTTGAATTGATAAGAGAGAAAAAAAGCTGAAACATAAATATTGCTCATCATTTATGAAAATAGTATTATCATATCAGGAATATGTATGCAAATAAAATGCAATTAATTTATTTATAACATCAGTATATTCTAGACTTAAAAGAAAATGCTATATTTGTAAACTAAATATGAAAGTTAAGATATCAAGAGTGAATAAAATATAAGTATTGCTTGCTATTTTAAAATAAAGTGCCTGTACACGATGCTATCAAAGGGTTAATTTAAAATTGTAAAAATTCAAATAAAAAAGCATATGGCAAACAAAGAATTATCTAAATCAGTGACTCTTGACCTGTTCTACATGTACTCCCAGGGATATGTCACAGACTGATTGGGGATATGTGAAAATATTATTCATAATGACAGAAAGCAATAAGATGTTAAAATTTCAGAGAACTGTAAGCACAGATAAATCATATCAAGATGTCCCATCTTCATATAAGAAAACAGGTATGGTTTTGAAAGTTCTCATTTGAAAAATCGTTTTAAAAAATTTTCAATGTAAATTTAAATAGAAATTTTTTGATATGATATAAATATTCACATCCAAACATATCAACTTTATGTTTAATTTTTTCTTTTATATTTTTTCTTTTTAAAAACAAAAACAAAATATTACAAAATTTAAATGTATTGTCTATTATATAATCATTTTTATCAATTTCCAATTACATAATCACACAAAACTCTAAATATCAAAGCTGCAATCGAATTATTAGCAGTGTCTACAAACAATTTACAAAAACAAATCCATGGAAAGAATAATAATAATGGATAAAAAAAATAATAAGCCCATTGTATTGTATGTATTTTACCTTTTACGTTCTTCTATATTAAATATGTGCTTGCATGTATGTGTATATGATGTTTAGTAGAAATTACAACAATAAATACTAAAAGAGGAATTATATAGTGTCATATTTTTGAATGGTGAAGTCTAAAGTGGTTTTTACACTATCAAATTTTTTCCAATTATTTGATATGACTATTTGAAAGCTTAAAAACTCCACACTTTTATTCTTTCAAATTATTTGAAAAACATTAGTATACTTTTGATTGTTGCTGTGTCAACATGTCACAGAATACAATAAAAACTTAGAGAGTGCAATAATTTTTATTATGATGGCATTATGTGAAGAAGATGAAACAGATTTTTAAAAAAAAAAGTAAATGGAGTAAAAATGTTGTAAAAATAAATATTTTTACAAACTAATGAATTTGAATAACACTATATTTTGAATGAAACCTTATTACCCCAAGTTGTTTCCCAATCTCTGCAGTTAGTTTTTCTTCTGCTTCTCTTTTGTAACTAAAATCTTTTGAGTAAATTTTAATATTTTGGAAAATTTTCAAGAAATACAATAATTTATGATTTTTCAAACCTAGAATCTCTATTTTAATTTCCAATTGTCATTATGCTGATTTTTAACATGCATTACTTACTTTTTCATTTCCATTGGATAATTTTGTCATAATTTTTCTGTTGAATACAGAAATTATAATACATAAAATACATTGTATTTCTAATAAATTTTTATACATCTGATCTTTTAAAATTTTATTTTTATATTCATCAGATCTAATTTCTCATAAACAAGTAAAACAATAAGGTATATTGATTAATTCTTTAAAGATGATATTTTGTGTTTGAATAATTTATTTTTCACTTTTTACTTTTAATAAATTTCACCAAAATTTTTCTTCAATGTGAACACTATGAAAGCTTTCTCAAATGCTAAAGAAACTATCAAATTATTTGAAAAAGCTTTTAAACTTTCAAATTATCATTAAAATATCTGCAAGTTTTTCAACATTCTCCTCAAACCACAAAAAAAAAAAATTGAGAGCTTTCCAATTGCCATACAGCAACCATTTACACTTTTAAATTTTTTCAAATCGCTATAAACTTTTAAGCTTTCAAACAAATAATTTGAAAGTGTAAAGTGTCTATAAGAGAACTTTTTTCAATTCAAATTTAAAATTTTGAATGAGTTTTCAAATGAGAGCTTTCAAAACCATGTATGTTTTTTTATCTGGAGATGAGACATCTATATATTATTTAACTGTACTGTAAGTGTAATAACTTGCTTAGTAAGTGAAAAAAAATAAGCATGTTCCTAGTAATTTTTTAATAATTAGGTTTCCTAGCCAACTATCATATTTTGCGATTCTGCATGTGATCTCTTCCTTTCTGCAAAATTTTCTTAAAGAGCAATTGAAAGCAGGTAATTACTTTTATTTTCAATTAAATTTCACATGATTTAGTGCTTAATTAGTTTTTTTTATTTTATTTTTTTAAATAATTTTTTTAAAAATATTATTTTGTGTCCTAAAATAGATAAGTGGCTGAAAGCAGGAAGTCTTAAAAGAGTTACAACTAACTTTAAAAATCATTCTATTGAGTTGTCAGCAAGTACTTTGAAGCATTACAGTGACTTAGAAGCAAAAGGTGATGTGTGTAGTGACTGTTGGCCCTTTTATGGTAAAAGAAAGTTAGCATTATAAAAAAAGCTCAAGACATCAGTGCTCCACCTAAAAAGAGAAAATATTCTGATGAATACTTGAAATATGGGTTTTCATTCACAGGAGATACCATCTATCCAAAGCCACTGTGCATTGTTTATGGAAAGATATCATCTAACTGTGCCATGAAACCATCTTTATTAATGCAGTATTTATAGTGAAAACATTTAATATATGTAGAAAAAGATGTCAGTTTTATTCAGCAAGTAGTAAGCAGCCCAAATCTAACTTCTTTTTAACAAAGGCAATGAAAGTACAGTTGAAGAATCATACAGAATAAGTTACAGTATTGCTAAAAGTGGTAAAAATCATACAATTGCTGAAAAATTTGATATCTTCATATATCAAAGATGCTGTTAAATGTATATTTATTGATGACCATGTTAAAAAAATTAACAATATTCCATTCTTAAATAATACAATTTCTCAGAAAATTAAGTAAATGTCTGATGACATTGAATCAATAGTAATTGAGAGGAAAAAAAAGATCCTCGTTTCTATACAAGTGGATGAAAGCATTGATATTTCCAATTTGCCAATTTTTCTTATTATTTAAATAATAATGTTCTTGAGGAAAATCTTTTATTGTGCTATCCCCTTTTGGAAAGATGCACAGACGAGAACATATTCAATGCCATTCAGGATTATTTTTGTAAAAAAGAAATTGATTGGACAAATTGCTGTGGTGTTTGTATGGCTGGTGGAAAATCTATGTCTGGCTATTATACAGACTTACATGGTAATATCTAAGAAATTCTCCCCATGTAGCTTGGAGTCATTGCTAAGTCTTGCAACCAAATCTCTGCTACAATTATTGAAGAAGGTACTCAATCAATCAGTAAAAAGTATTAATTTTATTAAAACTAGTTCAACAAAAGTTCAGAATATTCACTTCTTTGTGTGAAGAGATGGAACAGCTTTCATACAACAACATTGCTTTTGCACACTAAAGTGAGATGGCTTTCATGAGGAAAAGTACTCATACAATTGTTTGAATCGAGTCATGAAGGATAAGGTTTTTTTGAAGACTATCATTTTGAATTAAGTTCTAAGTTTCATGAAGCTTAGAACATGCCTTCAACAACTTGTGTACTTATATGATATTTTTTCAGAAGTAAATAAATTTAGGATTACAGAAAAGTACCATAACCATTTTTAAAATGTCTGACAAAATTGAGGCTATGATTAGATATTGGATTTTTGGGAATGTTATGTCAATAAAGAGCCGTGTGAAGTTTTTGAGATATTTCAGTTTTTTATCTGAGTGTGAATTGAAATTGACACAAGAAGTAAAAATTAGTATAATAGCTCACTTAAAAGGACTAAAGGTGTTGTTTAGGCAATATTTCCCAAAGCTAAATAGTGAAAATAATTGTATGTCAAATCTATTCAATGAACTATTCTTTCAACAAAGCAGAAAATTATATATATCAGTAAAACAAAAATTGATTGAACTTTTGACTAATTTTTCTTTACAATACAACTTCAAAAAATGAAATGTCATTGATTTATGGGTAGCAGTGAAAGAAAAGTACCCAGATCTTAGTGATAAAGCATTGACGTATTTATTATGTTTACGAATGCACAGGTTGTTGAATCTGCTTTTTCATCCTATGCCTTTATTAAGAATACACATCATAATAAAGGCTCCTGATATAAGATTGTATCTGTCTTCATATGAACCTGATTTCAAAAACTCAGTTTTACAAAACAAGCTCAAGTATAATATTGAAATTATTAAGAAAAGCTATATTTGAAGACTTGTGTATATTAAGAAAAATCATTGACCATTTGTATGAATTTTCTTTATAAATTAATGTAATCAAAAATTTATTTTAATGCTTTTTTATTTGAAGTGTAATATCTAAAATATAAAATAAAAATTAAAATTTTCTATTAATTTAACTTTTTAATTATTTAGTTCACCTAAGAACATTATACAATATAATAAAAAAAGCCATACTTTTGTGTAGAAGAATGGGTGGGGTCTATGAGAGAAGGAAGTACTCATAAATGAAAAGCCTAGTCAAGGGATACCAGAAAGAAAAAAAAAACATTGAGAACCCCTGATCTAAAAGAAATAAACTTCAGATTGACAATAGTAGTTATTATATTCCAAATCAGGTTTTTAATATAGACTATGAGACAAAAAAGTTCCATTTTAAACCAAATAATTATGGAAATTTTGCTCAAGCAATAAAATAAAAGCTATTTTTAATTTATAAAAATGAAAATCCTGAGAAATACTGCCAATTCTTCATTATCAGCTATTTGAAAATCTATTTAAAAAACTTTTATTTTGCCAAAGGAAGTGATTATTTTTGACATATATTTTATCTTTAAATTTGAAAGTGAAATGGTAATGGTAAAATTATGAGAAGAAAAAACAATGCAACATTTATTCAATTTTTTTAAAATTAAATTTGGAGAGAAAAATAAAAATATTAATTTCATTTTTTAAATTCATAATTGTTTTTGTTGACATATTTAAATAAAAATATTAACTTTTGTGCTTACTTAATTCATATTTTTTTAAAAAATAAATATATGTATATAATACAGTAAAATATTACTCGTGTATTAAGAATATATATGTAAATGTAAAAATGAATATATATATATTGTACTATAGTACCCATTAGATTATTATTTCTTTGGGAATTTAGCTCTTGTTGTTCAAAAATATAACCATCATGCTATTTTTATGGAATGAATAAATCATATAGAATAAGAATTCTTTAAATTAACGAAATGATTATAAGAGCTAATAAATGATAGAAACCTGTCATATTTAAAGTTAGTCATATTTTTATATAGTTCTTCTGTCTTAAAATTGATAATTCTCTTGAGATGGATAATATAAAATTTTAGGCTATCAAAATCATTAATTGATCAGAATGTTTTACTAAGATTTTTAACTTGTTAAAAAGACTGAACTTTGGATATTTATAGTTTATGCTAAAGCAGAACCTTCATTTTGGTGGATCTGCAGCATGTGATCTGCAACAGTTCAGTGAGTGTCACCACTCATAATATATGCTTTAGTATTCCTCTACTTCTAAAAACATCATCTTCATCTTTTAATATATTTTTTTAATCCACTCTTTTGTAAACATGAGCATTTCTGTTTTATCTTTTCTATTTCTTACATCAAGTCTCCAAATATTTCTATTTATTTTTCATAAATCTAGGCAAAATATTTAACCAGCTTCCCTTAATTCTATCATATAGCTTTGTTAAATAAAGGAGTAATTATCATTTTCTTCATAATTCTCATCAAAAATATAAAAGGAATATAAAGATACTCCTATATCCATAATATTTGATTCAAAGGTCACATGAATTTCCAAAATCTATGTAGTGTTAGAACTAAATTCTATAAAATATATGTAAATTAGATATTTTTAATATGTGTGTAAATACCTATCATTCAAATTACAAATATAAAAATTATATATTATGGACACATTAAAAATAATTAATAAAATAATAATAATAATAAAATATTATAAAGAAGACAAATACAGAGATGTTAACATCAACAACTTAAAAATATTTTTTAGTACTTTTGAATTTTTATTATGTAATAAAAATAGATTTATAGTATAAAGATATATTTTAAACAATATTTATATTTAATAAAAACTGGATCAAATAAAAAAAAATTTTTAATGAGATAATCTTAATATTTTTAAAAATTATGTATAAAAATAAATGTCACAGTAAAGAAAATAATTAATATTTTTTTTCATTCTTTTTGTAATAAAAACTGATGATGAATAAATGATATTAAATTATTATTTATATTTTCAAATATGTCTCTTGTGAAAAAGAAGAGAGCTATTTATTGAAATATATTATTTTGTAAATGCTGCATATAGTAATTTACATTATGAATTAGAAAATTAAAATTTTGTTTTTTTACTAATTGTTAATGCTTTTTATTATTATATATTTTTTTTCCAATTGTGAGTATGTAACTTAATGAGTTTTGAAAAAGAGAATAAGAAATTTGCAATATCTGTTTGGGGCCAACCGACCCTATCATCAAACAATATCTAATAACTATTTTAAACTAGTTGAGTCCCATATAAAATGATTTTGAAACTTTAAATTTTGAGAAATTTAAATTTAAAAAGATTCTTAGATCAAATCTTTGCAAAAGCAATTGGAAAATATATATATTTTTTGTCTTGATTCAGTAACAAAACACTTTATGTTACATGGTTTTTGGGTCAACTTTTGCAGATTATAGTTAAGAAAACTGTTGTATTGCACCCTATCTTGATAAACTAGAGGCCTCAGATTAATTCAGGATGAAAAGAAGAAATTATTCATAAATAAAATCTACTAAGTTTTTAATAAAGAGCCGTGAATTGTATTGTGTCCCTAAGATGATTGTTGTTAAGAATAGCAATTCTCTCTTTGTGAATATATCTTTTATAAATATGTTTAAAACATTAAAAGATATTGAATCATTATTAGAAAATCATCTTTTTAAAATTCCATTATTTTCCACACTTTTAAGAATGAAGTTTTTGCAGAGATTTTAAAATATATAAATCTATAAAATTAAAAAAAAAAAACATTTGTTGCTTCTGTATTGTAAAATAGTTCATTTTGTAAATTTTCATGATGCTTCCATTTTGTGAAATAGACATTTTTATTGCATTGGTCCTACAAATGTTCAGCTGCAACTATAATATAAAATGCAGATATTAACATTTAGGATGCTCTATACCAGGGGTGTCCAACAAGTCGATCATGATCCACCGGTCGATCGCAAAGCCATTTTTGGTCGATCACGAGGCCAATCTAGCAAGAGCTGTTGGGTAACAAGTGAAACAAATTAAGTCAAGATTTTCAAGTTTTTTTTATTATTATTGTTTTTGTTCTAAAATTTTTTTCAATTCTAGATAGGTGAAGTCGACTAAGCCTTATCATTATTGAAAATAATATTTTTAATCTTGGTTTAATGTAGCTAATTTGAATTAATAAATATTGTTAATAATTACTCATGTTGCTTTAATTCCCCTGGACATGAGTTTTTTAGCCAGTTAAATAATTGTTATTTTTTACTAGGTAGATATATAAAAATAGTATGTATTTCACACTTCCTTCCACTTGACTACGTCTATAAGATCAAGTCGTTCGCAACACATTTTAAAAATAAAAAGTAGATCTTATGAACATAAAAGTTGGCCACCACTGCTCTATACTACTATATTCACTATATTATGAAAGATGAAAAGGAAAAAAAGTGAATAATTTAAATGAATTTGATGGTTGATTTTTAGATTTTGGGATAGTTATGAAAGTATTGAAGACTGTTACAAATGTTAACCTTCTTATAGGCATTTATATGACAACATTGTCTTTAGATAAATATATTAATTATTATCAGTTTAACTCAGATATAAACTTTAAACTTAATTTAAAATTAACATATTTATTCTTATTAAACTCGTGATCTTTTTTTTTTCCATACATGTGTAATATCTTATATATACAGTATTTTAAAATTTCTGTTTTACTACATACAGTACACTCACATGAATAAAAACTTCTGAAAAAGAGTCAATGTCCTCTAAGATAAGCCAATTGAAGATTGCTGGTTCACCAGAAATACGTCTTGCAGATTATTTGCCTTATCTTTAATGTTTTTATTTAAATATCTGAAAATTGTTTTGTGAAATAGTTATTTTAAAGAATATATTAAAAATTGAAGAGAGGAAGAAGATTAAGTAAATGGTTTGTAATAAAGTGTGAAACCTTTCGTGGACAAATGATTAATAACATTAAAACCCCTGTATGTTTTTTACAATTTATTAATTATTATAATTTTAGTAATTTAAAATTGTAATTAGTAAATTATAAAATTGCTTATTAAAGGGAATATTTTTTTGTTTCTATTAATAGTTATGTGAATATATACTATATTTTTAAAAAAATATTTTTACTTTTTAATGTCATTCTCTTTTTGCTGAAAATCAATTTCCTTGCATGGTTTTTATTAGCAGCTTGTTTGTCATTTCTCCTTACCAACAGAATTTTTTTCATTAAGTTGATGAATAACAATAATTTTTCTTCTCTGTAGGCAGACGTAATTTTAAGTTTTTAGTAATACGTTTATTTGCAACGTATATTAATGTTTAAATTATATTGCTGACCAGGGGGCACTTGCCTAACACAAAGTTATTACCCATATTTGTATTCTTCACAGCTGTCAATCACGTCCATGGAATATAATTATTTATTTAACTCGGAAAAATGAAAACTTGAATGTGTCTGTCTTCTATGAATTGACATTTGCCTTTCTAATTTCTCTTTGTCTTTTCTATGTAATTATTTTTTGAAAAATCTATTTCATCAGCATCTTTACATTCTTGATAAATCTAATACATATATATATATATATTAGATTTATATAAAGTGAACAATAACATCAGTGACATAAAAACGATTCAATATTTATAAAGGTAGGGATGACTATGTGTGTGTTTGCATATACATTTAAGTATATAGATAGATCGTCTGTAACTGTTCATTTTGTTTGGTTTAAACACATAGACATATATGGGTGAATTGTATTTACATTAACATTATTTAAAATAGGCGATTTTTTTCCTTCTAATAGTCGTATATAATTGGTAAATAACTAAACATATGTATAGAGAGAATGAATTTTATATTATTATAAAAATTAATAATTGCAAATATTAAAAACAAACATTATCTTTAAAATGTTATGTCTATGCCTTTGTTTTTAGGTAAATATAAAAGGAAAATAAACATTGCACTTCGAAGCAGTAATCATAATTGTGGCATTAGGATAAAAATTCATTACATTTAATATTGTAAGCATAAGTAATTAGTCAATATTAAATAATAGCACCACATCCAAATCTCCAGAATTAGTTTCTGATTATTAACTTTTATTAGTTGTAGAGTATTGTATTTGAACTTACATATCCATAACATCTCACTGATGAAGGCCAATAACCAAAAGCTATTTTGGAAATTTATTTGTTGTGATTTCACCTAGTATTCATTAATTATTTGATATTAGAATAGATGACACTGGAATAGAATAAATAAATAAATTGTTTCTAATGCAAATGTTGAAAATAAACAGAGAAAATCATATTTATGCATTGCTAGTGATAATTTTTATTGTTGTTTCTGAATGGAGAGATGTCAAATGTAATTAACTGTTTATGAAGCATTGAGGTTTGAAATAAATTTTCAATTGTGAAATTATATCAGAAGTATCAAAGTTGTGGGTGAGGGAAATTGCTTTTGTAATTGTAGAATATCAGGAATCATAAAAATGTAATAAACAATCAAACATATAAGATGAGCAGATACTAAAATATAGACTAAAACCAAATAAATTTTTTATTGGCAGGCATTTTATTATATTGAACATGTAATACTATAAAGAAAAAAATGTATATGAAATAAAAAAACTAATATTTATTTATCAAAAGTGCTATTATTTAAAAAAAAAAACATTTTTGCATTTAGAAAAAGTGTAAAGAATTTAATGTAACAGAAAACTGAATATTGATATTTTGACATAACCTACATGAAATTAATTTGTTGATAAAAGGTATAACAAATAGACAAATTTAATCAGTGAATAGTGTAAGGGGATATGATAATGTAAATTTTAAATGAGAAATTATTTTTTAGCATAATATAAGAGCAAAAAATAATTTATAATACAGGTACAACATCATTAATTTAGCTTTGATTTACTTAAGTAATACTTTTTAAAATTTAATTTCTGTATATACCCATTTGAAAATAATGAGCACAGTATAAAAAAATAAATTAATATACACTTTTATATTTTAAATAGAAAAATAAAAATAATAATTCATTAAATATTTAGAAATTAAAATGCCTAAATGAGATGAGATCGTGCCATGTTTCTTTTTTTGTTTTTTAAGAGTTTATAATTTTTTTTGTAAAAAAAAATATTGAGCAGCTATGTGTGTGTGTGTGGGGGGGGGGTAATTAAATCACCTAATATGAAGTTGGTGATGGAAAACTTTAATAACTTTTTAGAAATATGTAAAAAAAAAAAAAAAAGAATAGTGCAAGAACTAATCAATACATTTTTATTCTTTTTTTTATTATATAAAAGTACATATAATACATATTAAAACTAATATAAAATTAATTTATATTAAAATAAAAAAGCTAATTTAAGATTGCTCTCTGGTTATTGTTGTTCTAGATAATTCTATATAAAAAGTTATAAAATACAGTAGGAAAGATTGAACATGACAACTGGAGGATACCTCAGCTATTAATTAAATAGACTTGGTGATTATCATATGACTATATCTATAATATATATATATAAAATATTCCTACTATTATACTAGTAATGATAAATAAAATAGAAAATCATATAACATTACAATACTAGCCCCCAAAAGAAACAAAATTCTGCTAAATTCTTGCAAGACCATAGTTTTATCTATTAACAAATAGACCTTTTCAAGTGAAATGCATTAAGATAATACAACATACATACAAAACAAAGTAGCCTTCCCATCATTCACTTCAAAAAACAACTTTTTTTTTAATCATCAAAGGATGTCTCCATGAAATTGATCGCCTTAGATTCAAGAAAATTTATCTTCAGAGATGTTTTTTATTTTTTAAAGTCTGGTCATATATTTTTTTTAAATCTGAGGCCATCAATCTCATGATTTGATAAATTTACATGACATTATATTTATTCAATATTAAAATATTATTTATCATTACATATATGACATATGTTTATTTATTATAGAGTTTTAGAAATGAATGAGATATCTCTGCTCTATAAATTTAATATTACTTATTTAAAATCAATTTACATTAAAATATATAGGCTGATTTAAGTTTGCTTTCTGGCTTTTATTGTTCTGGATAACTCTAAATAAAAAGATCTAAAAGACAGCAAGAAATGGTCCATTTTCTTATTATAAAAAGTTATTGAATCTGACAGCTAGAGGATAGTTCAATTATTATTTAAAATTAGACTTAATAAATTTTACATGCCATTATATTCAGTATTAAAATATTATTTATTATTACATACTATAATAGTAAATAAAAAATAGCTCAGGGCAAAAGATCTTATTCAGATTACACTGAGATTGCAAAATATAATGATATTTAAAAATGAAACATGTAGAATGCTTATCTAATGTTCAGGCTAACTAAAATAATGATACATGAATATAAAAATACACTTACATTTTGCTTAGCACTTGAGCTTTATGTGAGGATTCACAATAGTTATTGTCATCAATTTGTACCCACAATTTTGATTAACAATCGATTATTCATTACAATGATCTTAAAAAAAAATTCAAAAAAATTTTTTTGATGGCCATCTTTAAAATGGTATCTATTTTGTAGGTCTGATGATGTCATAAAATAGTTATTAATATTATGTTATCCAAAAGCAAAATAACTTTCATGCTGAAATTATACTACCGAGTTTGTTCATAATACACTATGTTCACAATATTAGTGTAGTATACAATATTTTGATTATAAATTTAAAATATGATTAAGGAATGTTTTTATCCAGTAATTTTGCAAGTCAATTAGTACTTCCTAAATGACATATGCAAAGTAAAGACTTTCATTGTTAATGATTACAACCCCCCTCCCCCCAAAGTGTTTTATTCAGTGTAATAAACAATCAAAATCATGTTTTAATGATTTAGAACAACTGAATATATTATACAGTATTAAATTTTGAAATGTGTACATTAGTTTAAGAACTACACATTGTATTTACTCACTTTTATGGATTAAAATTTTTATTAACAGTATTTTTCTTGCAGCAAAAATTATGATCATCGTATTGAAATTCAGTTATCATAATTGTTATTTTGGAAAATAAATGATCTCATAATAAAGAACTTTGTATGATCAAAAATTACTAAGTCTAAATTAAAAATAACATTTGATCTATTTGCTTGATTTCAAGACATCTCATAATTTGTTTCAGAATAGCGGATGTTACCACAATTGCATAAAAAATGCAGAAGAGAAAAAAAAAGAAAAATTTTATTCAATACTATTAATATTTAATTTTACATTGTGTACAGTATAAATATTAACTAAAGTATTCAGTTAAATCAAACTGTTAATATATTTTTTGGTTAAGAACAATGTGAACAAAATTGCATACATTATGCAGTTGATAATAAATTTTGTATGATAAAAATGCAATATAGATAACTGAAAAAAATCTTACCTTTAATATTTATTGAAATAGTTTGTATCTCTGTCTTTATAAGTACTGTCATTAATCAAAAAATTTTTAAGACATTTTCAGAAAATGGCTTCCACACTTAATAAAATGTGACATCTCATGGGGAAAAAATTAAAGCCACAGCTAGTATATTTTTATATAAAGTGCTGTCTATTTAGATATGTATAATACATATTGTAAAAAAAAAAAAGGCTTAAATATTGATTACTGTATGCAAACACAATGCATTAGATTTTTTTTTTCTTTTTTTAATATGTCAGATTTTTTTTTTATATTAACAGCAATTAGAGTTTGATAATGTATAGTTTGCTAATTTTGCTACTGTTATATTAATGATAAATAACAAGTTTTTATAATCAATTAATTTGTTACTAAACTTTGTTTTGTTTTTAAATCTAAATAATTTGATGTAAGTAATATAATAGTACACATTTTAAAAAATAAAACTTCAGTATGGATTTTTTTTTCAACACAATAAGAAATAGTTGTGCAGAAGAACATAAAAAATTGTTAATTGCTAATTTTTTTTTCATTTTCTTATCCATTTTGCTGTACTTTTAGACAGTTAAAAGTCACTTTTTTTTTCTAATGATTTTTAAAAGTTTATAGCTACATGCATTTTCAACTAAATTCTTGCAGCAACTAATATGACCATGGAAAAATCAAGAAATCTCTGAGCTTGGAAACCAAAATGGATATCTTACATTGACTCGAAAGATGAGAAGGAAATCATGACATCTGTTTTTCTATAGGTTTAGCATCCTTTGCCATTATCACTATTTTTAAAAACAAAGAGAAAATAGAACAAAATGCTCAAACCATCATAGGTGCATATGAAAAAAAAAAAAAATCCATGGAGCACAGCAATCTTTCAATCTAAATATTTTCTCCCAGAAATCCTCAATCATCAACATCTGGTGCATTCTTTCAAAAAAACCAAGATCATCAAAAAATTTAGAAGACAATAATGGATATTAGAATGAGCAATTGATGACTCAGAAAGCTGGATAATTATGATTGATGAATGAGTCAGTGGAAAGAACAATTTTAAGCTGTCTTTTTGTACATAGATTTATTGATTATCATACATACATATTTTAAGTGCCTATTTGCATAATACACATAGCACAGTTTACACAAGCATGTAATGTATTTTAAAGGGTGTTTTAAATTACTATATGTACTAGGTTAAGTTCTGATTCACAGCTTATAATGTAATTTTTAATTGGAGTAACCAGCCAAATTTTTTCCTATAGGAAACCATTATAACTACTTGTTTTTTTATACGCTATTCTTGCTTAACAATGAGTTTTGAGGAACCAATTGTTCTTGCTAATCAGATTAAAGGTATATATGCAGACTCCCAAAGTTTAGATTAATGTGGAATGAAATATAAATAACTAAATCCTTTAGATTATTAAAAATATAGGTTAAATTATAAAACTTAAACCATGTTTTTAAATAGGTAATAAATATGTAAACTTTTTTACATTATTAAAATTATTTATTCCACCAGAACATTTATTAATTTATAATATTATTTAACTTTTTAGGAACTTTCTTACATAATTTCTTATCAATTGCAATGTATATATAAAAATGAGTGAAATAATTTAATTACTAATGATCACAAAAAATCGGTTTAATTAAAAAAAATTAATATAATTAATAATAACTATAAAAGTATATATATAAAATTAAGAAGCAAACAAAATATTCTTTGATGAATAGTTTATACTTGAATTGATTATGAATTTATTATAGTTATTATTTTATAGATGTATATACAATGAACTAAGAAAACCAAAAAAAAAAAAGATTATATCAGCACAAATATTGCTAAATAAATACATAAAAATATATTTTGCAAAACTTAATTTGCATGTGTAATTTATTTACTAATTTTATTATCAAAATAAACAGAAGCTTATTAATTTATATCTAATAAAATGTTGTTATAAATGTTTATTATATATACAAATTTTCATTAACATCACCTATAAATATATATACTGGAAGACTTTTTTTCTGTAAGTGTGAATTAAAAAACAAACATACAAACTAAAATTACCTAACTCTCCGTACAGTAGTGCCACCAAGTGCAAGCCACAAGCTGGAAAGTAGTCTGGGAATGTTGGATGAGTAGGCACTAGATAGAGTTTTATGCACAAACCTTCTTCCACTTATTGTTTATGAAGGCTTGCACTTGGTGGCACTACTGTATAAAGAGTTTGATATCTTATTAACAGCATTTGTAAGCATATGAAATGGTGATTGTGTGATATTTTACTGATTTCAAACTAAAATTATCATTAATAAATTTGTTTTTATTTGATTTCCTATTTACTTTAATCAATCCACTTTGGTAAGGATATATTTTTTCTTGTATACTAAAAAAACACATGCATTCCTAAAACAAAGAATTTATAAAAAAAATATATTACCTGGTAAACTTTTTTTGTTCATGAGGAATGTTCATCAAATTGCAACTTCATTGAAAAACACAGTATTTATTATGTACAACAAAATTTCATGATCCACTTACACATATATAAATACACACAAAAAAATGTGTAATTCAAAATCATATATATTTTGCTGGAAATCATATTTTCATGTTATGTAATCCATATTTATTCCAAATTATTACTATGCCATTAAAATTATCCATTTTGATTACCTATTTTTATTTTTAATGTAGTATTCAATAACAGCAAATGTTAATTTTTTCAAAATATCTTTACAAAGTATATTGCAGCATTTAACTCTGATATTTATCACAATGAGAGAATTTTTATCTTATGTTATTATATTTAGATTGTCAAAAGACGATTTCGTCTTTTGAGTAGATGCTTTATGGATTTATCCCATAATATTCATTTTAAAATTTAAATAAAATTATTAATATATACAACAAACTTTTATGCAGTTGGTTTTATTGAGATAAAAAATAAGAGAGAGCATCTAATCTCAGATCAGAGGCTTAAATATTTTTTTCCTGATGATCTCATATTTGTATCATTATTCTAGATACTTTTTCTTTGGCATTTCATATTATAAACTTTATTGCCACTCATTTTCATGGTTATTGTTGACTCTGTATAAAATATTTTTTAACATTCTAGCATTCATTCCATCACGTTAAAATATATTTTTTAAACTTTATTAAAATAAGTATTACAATATGTTTTAAAAATAACAAAATATAATTTTATTAATCAAATACAAAATAAATTCAAAATATTTAAATAAAATCAACATTCCTTTTTATTTATCTATTTTAAATACCACAATCAGTATTTTAAATACTACTTTTTAAATAAATTAAATATTTTAAAATAATATATTCAGTATCTAAAATGTAATGCTTTTGAACTATTCTCCAAATATATAAAACATATACATGGATGCACACACATTAACAATAATTTAATGTCCTGTTTATTTATGTTTAAAGCTTATTTTTGAAATGTATGTAGTAAATAAAATGTTAAATAAATTTATCAATACATATTTTATTTTATTATTGTTATTTAAAATTATTTATATACTTTTATTAATATAATTCCTAACATAATATATATATGCACATTGTTAATTTTATTACAAAATGTTAATTTTAAAATTCTGCAGTGAGATAAAATAAAAAGAATACATTTTGATACATCACTTGTTAAAAATATGTACGGCCATTTTATATTATGATACATTAGTAAAAAAACACTTTAATAACAAGATAAACTAATTTAATTATTTTTACATTATTTTAGATATTCTTAAAATTCAAATAAAAGAAATAAGCTAATAAAATTTTTATGTACATAACATCACCAAGTTTAAATTCAAGTCAAAATGCTACAATATATATATATTTGAAATTCCTACAACATATAGGTGCTTAAAGATATAGAGAAATATAGAATGACAGGAGAAGATAAGATGTGCACTGATGAAATATTAACAATTTCAAAACTTGGTAACTCAAATGTGCTGATATTACATCTATAATGTATTTTTAGAAAACAAGTTGTATAGTAAGAGAGTTAATAAAAAGAGAAAGTTTATGGTGTTAAATCCAATCAGTAATTTTTTAAATTAATGAATACATTTATGCTAAATACTAAATAGTATTTAGCAAAATATAATTAGTAACCATAAATAGTTTGATCTATAGAAAATATACTTATTTATGTCAAAGTACATAGTCTTTCCAAAGGTATGCATATTAAAAGTCATTTTGTTTCTAATCATAATGTGGACATAATACTATCTATTTATTTATTTTATTTTTTATTGGAAAATAACAATGATTGATGTTAACTTTTTGATGTAATAAATGATTAGATTTAATTTAAATTTATATATACACTTACAATTGTCTCTACCCTTATATATATATCTGTGATCAAGTTGCAATCTTTAGTGTCTATATAAATATTCTGGACCATGAATAAAGGTGGGATTCCACCTTTATTATTAAAAGAAGGTTGCCTTGACAATAGGTTGAAATTGTTGATTGTTATTGTTATATTTATTGTCTGAGTGTTGACTGATTTTAATGATATATATATATATATTGTAACTTTAAAGTTTGTTAAATAACTGTATATGTATATGATGTAGACATAATAAAAAAGATTTTTATAAGAGATTTTTATATTTTATTTCTATTCTAATAAATCATTGTATATGTCAAACATAGTGAATAGTTTAAGAAGTTAAAAGTTAACTATAGAACTGTTGTTATAGGCTATTTCTTTAGATAGATCTAAATAAGAAGAAACTTAATTAATTTTAAATTATCAGATTTTGTAACTATATGTGTTAAATCCATAGATTTTATATTCTTATTAATATAACATATGTTTAGTTTAAAATACAATTACATGTCTGATATAATTTTTTTTAAAAATTAAGTAAACAAGGTAAGTATATTAAAACAAACATTTTAAATAATTTGATACTATTTTTAATAGTATTTTGTAATACAAATAGTTATTACAGTTCCCCTGAAGGTTTGTGATGATGGTATTCTAGTTGTATTTTTATATTGGATTATTTCCATAATATAGAAAAAATTAACTTTATTTAAATATTCCAAATACATTCAACTGTTAGTAATAGCACATCAAACAGGTTGATAGTACAGTTTGTTTAGATATTTCTAATTAACATTTTAAATCTTACAAGTATGTATGCATGTACAATAGTTATTTTGACTGAGAGAAAGGTTTAAAAGAAATTGATTACAATTAAAGTTTATTCTTAATAAGGAATTAATATTATTGTTAAAAAGTTACTATTATTTAAAATATATTTAAATTTTGAGAACTTCTTTTAGAAAAAATGTTTATTTCATTTATCATTGCTATAATATTTTTATTGTTAAATAATAAATTGTTTATTTTAGATATAATAGTCATTTATTATGTCTAGAAATCCAGACAGTTTTTTAAAAAATATATTATTAGAACATATGCCTTGACAACTAATTAAGGTTTCATTAGTTATCAATTAATAACACCCTGAATTCATTGATTATTGATTTCATTAAGATCACATGATTTATCTTATAAAAGCAGCTTACCACATGTTGCTAACTTACTTGCTTTCTTATTAATTAACTATTTGGCTGGCTTGTTAAACTATTAGTTAATCAGTTGATTGTAACATTAAAAAATGAAAGGCTAGAATATCATATGCTGGGGTCTCCAACATGGCCCATTGGTGTCACTACAACATATTCATTAAATATACTCAATTATACAACTTTTAATTGCTCGCATTATCGAAGGAAGGAAATACAGAATGTGTAATATGGATTTGCTAACATATGCTGTTATTGTTGATATAAGAATTATGCTTGATTCCAGAAATGATTTATTAAGTCTCTTTCCTGAAAATAATTATAAATTTTATTGTGACTTGCTGCTTGATGTTAATAATAATTATATTCTTCTTCATACTAAATTTTTGAAAATAATAAAAATTTGAACTATTGCTAACTAGAATAATATTTTAAAGAAAATAATTAACTAATTTTAAGCTATAATAATTATGAATATCTAAAATATATTTACCTTACTTTAGAATAAACTCTTTTGATAATGATATATTCTAAAAAAAAAAAAAAAATACTGCATTCCAGGAAATTGTGTTTTGTTTTCTAGGATAATGTGAAAAATTAATCCTCTATTTTGCATATACTTTAAAATAAAATATATTCACTGAAGTATGCTTTATTAGTAGCATTGGAAAGTTTTATTTGTCTAGTGATTTAGGAATAATGTGCTATATAAACTTCATATTGTTACAAATTGTGTCAGTGCTCTATACATTGCTTTGGATAATGAAATTATTTATCAATTTGTGATCTTAAAACAGCAAAGCTATTTCTTAATAAAATATTCTGGATTGTCATGGGGTTATGATTTGGATTGTAACATTATGAAGTATGTTTTACAATAAGTAATTTGAGGACTCATAAACTGTATAAAAATGGTAAAAGCAAAATAAATATTTAGATATAAATTTATCTACCAGTTTTTCTTTATGCATATAATATTTTGTTTTTTGACAATAATCTGTTTATAATTTGTATATATTTGGAGTTCTCAAAATATTGTTGTATCATCAAAGGTAATTTGAACATTTAATGTGGGATTGTTTAAAGAATTGTATAGATGAATGAATGTACATTTGGAGATGATATATGATTTTGTTTTTATAACTTGTGCTAATTTATAATTCTTATGCCTACGTATTTTTATTGTGAAGATGTATTATCAATCTTTCATATCATGTTTATAGTCTTATTATATGATAAATAATAGGTATTAAAAACTATTTTTATATATTATTTTATATTATGCCTTAGAATTTAGTACATCATAGATGACATAGATATCATGTTGGGCAATTTTTATGATGATATATTCTTGTCAGGTTTGTAGAAATTAGTGATATGATACTAATGATACAATTGCATTTGTAAATAAATGTGTACTTTTTATTATCCCATCATTTTTCCTATCTTATTTTTGATATTTAGAATGAAATGTTGAAGGCACATATGTTATGACCTGTATCTTCATTAGCTCTTGATCTTATAAGAACTAGTTTTTGAAATGATAATGATATTAATATTCATAGTATGAATATTGGACATATAATGACTATGATAAAACATTCTTGGTCTAAACTTAAGTAGTTATTTTATATAGGCTGAGAGAATTATACATTCTTTCCAAACTTAGTGTTGTTCTGTCATTGACAACATTATTTGTCAAATACATAGATGAAAAGTTCTTAAGATTAAATACAGAGGAGAACTCATTAATGATCAAATATATTTTCTATTATGGATTTTGAATTGATTATTAAAATATTGTAATATTTTTTTTGTTTTTAATTATATTAAAATATAAAGAATTTATAATTATTATATTTTATATTATTAATTTATAACTTTGTCTTCATTATTATCATTTGCATAATCAGAAAATTCAAATCACAAAAATATAATAATATTTGATTATAAGAGTACATAACATTTAAAAATCATGTAAATAAAATTCAAATTGAATAGTATTGAAATTACATTAATATTTAAGATTAATTTAATTATATTATTTTAGTTTTAATTATAAGAAAGCTTTATGTGATCTATGAGCAGGAATAAAACCCCTTTTTTCACTTATAGCGTCATATATGTTATCATATGTGATGATTAGTAAATTTATGCAGAAATTCTGACAATAAGGAATTTTTAATTTATTTAGTTGTTATTAAAGTTATTTATAAAAGAAGAGTTATAAATAATAAAGATACATTTATTTTATTAGCTTTTTTTTTTAAAAAATAGTTGGATGAGAAATGTTTATGATATTCATAAGATTAGTATAACTCATAAATACTTAATAAGAATTATTGAAACCCAAGAGTCTCATTATTAAATTATATCCATACTATTGTATAAAAGTAATTTTGGAAGAATAAATAATGTATTATTGTAAAAGATAGTATGATGTTAATATTATTCAAAGATGAGATATAAAATAATTTAGATTTATATAAAAGTATTAAAGAACATTCAAACTAAATTTCATGGTGGCAGCTTTTTAAGTTTAAAGGTCTAAAAAGGTAATTTGATGCTGTGGATGGTTAGGTATATATTACTTATTTAAGGATAAATATAATATTAAATAGAGATAATATTACTTTAAATATTGGTATATTTATCATCATCTAAATTTGAGTTTAGGAACATCCCTACTTTATCCGTAGTTCATTTACTATTTTTAATGGAATGAGCGTATAAAGTTGCATGGAGAAAAGTTCCATATTAATAATGAAAAGAATGTAATAAAAGCAATCATGAGGCATTTGATCTTTTTTTTTTTATTTAACCTGAATAGGCATTCTCTTTTATGCTATTAAAGTTAACTTTGGTAAAATGAAATTGTTATAAATAAATAATTATATATATATATTAATATATAACAAACTAACCAAAGGAAATACATATAAAAACAAAAAAAATAAAGACTTATAAATCAATAAAAAAAAAAAAAAAAAAAAAAAAAATAAAAAAAAAGAAAAAAAAAAAATATAACAATTAAAAACACACCCCCAAACACAAACAACCACCCCAACCAATAATAAAAACCCCAAAAAAAAAACTACACCCCCCCCACCCAAAGATCAAATAATATTTTAAAAAAAAAAATAAAAAAAAAAAACCCCCAAATATAAAAAATTTTGGATTTTTTATTTTTATATTTATTTTAATTTAAATAGAATTTAAGCTTGATTAGGAGGGAATGTAGTTTTTTTTGTTTGAATTTTGTCATTGATTGGGTAGATATTCTGTGTTAGATTTTGTGACCAATCAGGGGGGTTTTGTTAAATTTTTAATCTTTTACCAAATCTGTAATTTTTGATTATCGCCATTTTACTGTGTATTTTTTTTCCTTTCTGATGAAAACCAGTCCTCTGGTTGAAATATTATATTATTTATTGGATTTATAAGTCTTTATTTTTTTGTTTTTATATATATATCAGTGACAAAGCTAGACTTATTTAGGATTGGAAGCACACTTTCTTTTTTTATAATGTTTATTTCACTTGCCACAACAATTTTTATATAATAAAGCCTAATATATATATTACACACATCTAGAAAACTATGAAACTCTCTTATCTGTAAATCGGAAAATATATTATCAATACATTTTTATCTTCCAAATCCTTTTAACATTCTTAAAAGTTTTAACTGTAAATTAGATCTTAGTATTGTTTGAACTTCTTATAATCAGCTGAGAATGCATTAGTCAAATCCATTCTTTGTATATATAATAACAATTTAATGGTTGGTAAAAAAAATTGTAAGTCAACAGTAATTTCATACAAAAAATAATGAATTTGAATTGCTCATTCTAATCAGACTGTGATTAATTTAAATATAGATACTACATTATCAATATATTTTTATCATCCAAATCCTGTTAACATTCTTAAAAGTTTTAACTGTAATTTAGATCTTAGCATTATTTGAACTTCTTATAATCAACCGAGAATGCATTAGTCAAGTTCATTCTTTGCATATATAAAAACAATTCAACTGTTGGTAAAAAAAATTGAAAGTGAATTTTTTAAATTGAATTTTAATTAAAGCTTTTGAAAATTTTAGTGAATTTTTCTACCGAAGCGCACTTATTCTGTTTAATACATGAATACTTTATCCCTGATATATATATATATATATATATATATATATATATATATATATATCAGGAATATATATATATATATATATATATATATATATATATATATATATATATATAACTAATGTATATAACAAGAGCTGGAGGATGGAGAAGAGTGAAAGCTGTCCATTAAAGTTTGAAGATTTGCTCTCTAATATATAAACAGAGCATTGATTGTATATATACATGGGAGATGATGAACTAGAACAACTTATAAGTGCTGGACCAGCACAAAATATGTATATTGGAGATATTTTTTTGCATGTACATTGTGTTATGTATCACTTATATAAAATGGAGTGGAGGGAGGTTGAAAGTTTGTATTCAAATCCCCTCTAATCCACTATTTTTTAAGTAACTGAAGAAAATGAATACAAGAAAAACATGATACTGGAAATCTATTAAAATTGATAAATAATTTAATTATTTTTTATGAAATACTAAACATAAAAAAGTACATTTAATTATAAACTTTTAAGTATAATATAGATATTATAATTCATACTATTCCCCTTAGTTTTAAAATGTTGTGTCTATATATATATATATATATATATATACATATATATATATATATATATATATATATATATTGTATGCATATAATTTTAATATCACAGTAGTTACATTATATTAATTATAATGATTAGATAATTTTTAATGAATATTTTTTTATAAACATTAATTTTATTAAGACAATAAAGTCAATTACTCAAAGCTTTGATAAATTTATGAATTTAGATGATAACAATAAACTTTTAAGTTATGAACAATTTCAACCTGTAATTCAAGCAACTTCCTTTATTATTAAAGGAGGTTTTCTTGACTACAGATTGAGATTGTTGATAGCTTAAGAGTTGATTGTTATTAATTTTGTTATAAAAAGTAATATTGGTATTATTTCTTTGTTTTTATTTTTTAAATTTTATAAGAAAAAATCATTTACCTTAAGTAACTTTTACACTTCAATTCTTAAAATTGAGAACATTTGTAAGTTCACTATCATTAATTCTTTTAACATTTATTTAGAAAATTGAATGTATCTAAGTTGAGGATTAAAATATATGATGAATTTTTCATATAAGTAGCTTTTAGTTTAGTAAAGTTTGTAGTAAAATTAAATTATTTTAGCATAATTATTATTTGAAACATTTCAAAAACTAATAAAAAATAATAAAATGTTTTAAATATTTTAAAAGCAGATATTATTCTAAGAAATAAAATACACCATATTTTGCCATTACTAATATAAAGTAAAAAAAAAAATTCAGTTTTTCACAATGTGAGTTTTCAATCTTTCAAATATAGTTATAAAAATAAAATATTTATTATTAAAAATGTCTTTCAAAAAAATGAAAATATTTTTGAAATAAAAAAATTAGCTTTAGGAAAAAAACAACAACATTGATCTTTACTAATCTAACATAAAAAATTTCTTGCAAATTGTGCAATGACTATTTGCATTTTAGACCTGCTCTTATCTTTTAATTATATTTGCTGTCTAGGAATAAAAGTGAAAATCAAATTATAAATTTATAGTAATTATATTGCAATCCCATGTTATTATAGATTTTACAATATAATGATCACAACAACAATCCATGTTTACTTCAGAGTGTATTGAGAAAGTCTTAAAAGAAATGAATCTCTATAAATAAGAATATAGATGAAATTAACCATTTTTTTAAAAAACTTCAAGAAGAAAAAGTATTTGAAGTCAATTTGAAGAATAAATAAAAATTTAAGAGAAAAAGAGAGAAGTTTAAAAGGAATGAGAAACTTCAGAACTTTTTTTGTTAATTTGTTTAAGTGACAAAGTAAAATATGATTAATACTTTTAAAAAAATAAAGTGTTCCAAATTATATATATATAATGAAAATTAAATATATTCCAAACAATGGTAAACAATTTATAATACAATATAAATAAAAACTCAATAAAAACTTATAAAGAAATATTTTCGATTATATTCATAATCATTTTCAACTCAATTTTCAAAATGTTAATCATCTATTACTAACCGGAAACACATGTCGACTTAAATATCCCACAATTCATTAATCCTAACATTTGCTGACTGTCTGTTTATTATCATATTTTTATACCTACTAATAAAAACTGCCTCTTTAATTTTTCTTTTTTCATTATCTCTCTCTTGGCCTAAAATTTTTATTTTATTTATATCAAAATTAAACTTAAAATTACAATTTCTATCATGATCATAAAAAACAGATTCAGTATATAACTTGACTTCATTATTATTATCATTACATATCTGTACATTTTTCAAAACTCTTTTATATAACAATTTATGTTCTTTAATTCTTTTCTCCATATTACATCTAGATTCCCCTACATATGATAAGTTACACCCACAAAATATTCTATAAATTATATTACTCATGTTATTTTTTTATGGTTAATAAGTCAAAAGATAAGTTAGAAAAAAATAACGTGAGTAATATAATTTATAGAATTTTTTGTGGGTGTAACTTATCATATGTAGGGGAATCTAGATGTAATATGGAGAAAAGAATTAAAGAACATAAATTGTTATATAAAAGAGTTTTGAAAAATGTACAGATATGTAATGATAATAATAATGAAGTTAAGTTATATACTGAATCTGTTTTTTATGATCATGATAGAAATTGTAATTTTAAGTTTAATTTTGATATAAATAAAATAAAAATTTTAGGCCAAGAGAGAGATAATGAAAAAAGAAAAATTAAAGAGGCAGTTTTTATTAGTAGATATAAAAATACGATAATAAACAGACAGTCAGCAAATGTTAGGATTAATGAATTGTGGGATATTTAAATCGACATGTGTTTCCGGTTAGTAATAGATGATTCCATTTTGAAAGTTGAATTGAAAATGATTATGAATATAATCGAAAATATTTCTTTATAAGTTTTTATTAAGTTTTTATTTATATTGTATTATAAATTGTTTACCGTTGTTTGGAATATATTTAATTTTCATTATTGTATTATTGATATTAGCAGACATTTATTTTGTTTTATATATATATATATATATGAGTGAAATATTGCATGAGATTATGCTTTGTTAATGATAAATGCAATAAAATAATAACTGAAGAAATAGCAGTCGTAAAAAATAACATATAATTCTATGGCACTAATTTTGGGACCAAAGAAAGTTGAAAAAAATGTAAAAAAATGATATATTCTAGACTGATGGATCAAGAGTTTTGCTATATATATACACAGTAATAGAATAGAAGGAAGAAAAGATAATAAGAAAGGGCATAGGATTTTTCTCAAATTATCTATATATGTCAAGTTTATTAGTTATTAGTATTTTTAATATAAGACAATAAGAGTTAAGTTGCTTAAAAGCAATAATAATAATAATAATAATAATAATAATAATAATAATAATAATTTTAGTCATTCAGAAAGAAGTCATGTGACATTGGACCATCAAAAGTGACAGATTGAATTTTGATTCAGGAACTTCTATCCCTCCAGTGCATCATTTAACAACTGCATTAAACTGTACAAAGCAATTGAAATCTTAAAAAATTGTGAAATATAGTTGAACACATAAAACTAATATAGAGTACTAAGACAATAATATAAAGATCAGGATTTACAAGTGACATTTGTTGTTTTGAAAAAAAATTCCAAGCCTAATTCTTAACTATTATATATATTGCTATGGTTTAATTAACTATAACATTTTTAAAGCTATTAATAATCACTTCTTATTAAAGATTACAAACTTAATTAATATTTTCATAATTTCTTATTTAAAAATAATTCTGACTATGTAATTGAGTTAATATCTTTCATCATGTTAATTTACATAACAATGATAAATTATATAGTGATTAGAAAGTAAACAATTACAAAACAAGTAGTCATCCAAAATAAAAGCTAAATTAGTAAATATAAAAGTTTTTTAATATATAGCATGTGGTATTTAATTTTTTTTTGCTTTTCTTCATCTTTAATATTCATTCATTTTTCTAATCACATTTAATACTGAGTATTTATTCATTTACTTTTTTATACTTTTCATATTTAATATTGAATTTTAATAATAGTATTCATATAAAAATATCATCTGCTCTTGCTAATTTTGATATAGAATCTTCTAAGCTTAATTTAATGAAAACAACTTTTATTATATTGCTTATACTCTCAGAAATTCAGTCATGGAAAGTTTGTAAAATGCCTCCAAATTTTGATGAATTTCAGAAATTTTAATAATAGTAGAAAAATTAAATTATAAGTAATTATGAAATATGTTTAGTAAATAACAGTTATGATTTGCAAAATGATTATTTGAATGAGTCTAAAATAGAACATCCTTAATAAATGAGATAAATCAAATAATTTAGTATCTTTTTTGAACAAATATTTTATAATTTGTTGTCCAATTAATCAGGATTTCTTTGTAAGATAAAATCTCATTTCCAAGTCAAGACAATTGATTTTTTATGAGAACATAATACTTGCAAAATATGCCACAGGAAGGCAGTTATCTATCCATATCTTTTTATAATAAATAAAATTAAAATCAGAGATGAGATTCATGTACTTCTTAATATCTATAACTTATTTAAAAACATTTCTTATATTTGAATGAATTTCTTGTTATTACATATATGTGAAAAGAAAAAAAAAGAAAAATACAGCAGGGGGGAGTATGTTTTTTATGTGCCCCCCCCTATAAAAATATACCTATTGATTTTATATCTTATTATAGCTATTAACATTACATATTCTATACTTAATATTGTAACAATAATTATTCTTTGTAAAATATCATTTATTTATATAAATTATTGTTTTTAAGATAATCAATAATAAATATAATTTTTTGACAGTTTAAATACAATGATTTTTGAATAGTTTTATAGTTGTCCTGGAATTATGTTAGTATATATAAATCATTCCCTGGGTGTTAATATGTCAATAAATGATATGCTTATATATGATCAAAAATAAAGTATAAGTGGGCTCATTCTCTACTTACGTTTAATGAAAGTTAGTTTATATATAATAGCTTACTGGTGTTTGTAGATAAAATAGCATAATTAAGTGCATTAAGGTGATTGTTGTGGTTCAAGAATCCAATTCCTCACATCTGCAAAAGTTTTTTTTTTTTTCAAAGTGATAAAATTAGAAACAATATATTTTTGGATTATAAAGTTGTTATGAAATTTATATTAGTTTTGTTGTTTGCTTAGTCAATTAATTATGAAATAACAAATTTTGAGCTCTTGTCTATCAAAAATATTATGTTGAAATCTGCATTATCAGTATTGTATTTAAAGATATTCAATTCTTTCTTTAATATAAGGTGAGTATTTTGAATGTATTTGGTGCTGTGTCTCCAGCTGTATCTGAGCAATAGCAAATCTAAATACTTAATTTTAAAATAAGAATAACCAACTAATTTACATTAGATCTTTATTGGTAAATAGTAAATCACAACAAAACAACAGTTATGGGTAATTGATTAACATATATACAAAACATAGTTTGGTTTCATTAGCATTCAAACCACCTCTCAGTCTACAGTAATACAAATAAAACACAGTCCCTTGACTCGGTGATGAAAATAAACCCTCAGGAAGACCCTTAGGGTGTTTAAAAATTATATTAAGACCAGTGCAATCTGCTTCTACACTAGTTGGCCGGATTCACCTACAGGCACTGAGAACCTGGGATCACAGTCCGAAAAGGAGCAGCTCTTAGGAATAGCCACAGGGGAAAAGACATTTTTATTTTTCCTGCTCTTTTATGCTTCCATGTTTGAAGTTCCACTCTTATCTCTTCTTTTTTGGAGTATTGATACATTTTTTCCCACGTGTGCAAAACGGATTCATTTGGCTGTTAATTCTTTTGATAATCCGATCTGTTAAACAATGCATCTAAAATTTACTTTATTTAGTTAATACAGTTTGATCTAATTACTTTTTATTTCAATTTACTTACTTTGAACCCTATATACATTTACCCCCACCCCATTTATATCTTTACTAAATATTTATTACTTAAGTGTGTGCCTTTACTGGCTCTATTTACATATATATATATAACACCTTCCCTTACTACAGAAAAAATTGTTGCGTAATGGCACTATATATAGTCTTTTAGTTTGTATGATCTCCAGGTTCAAAAATATTATGTTGAAATCTGCATTATCAGTATTGTATTTAAAGATATTCAATTCTTTCTTTAATATAAGGTGAGTATTTTGAATGTATTTGGTGCTGTGTCTCCAGCTGTATCTGAGCAATAGCAAATCTAAATACTTAATTTTAAAATAAGAATAACCAACTAATTTACATTAGATCTTTATTGGTAAATAGTAAATCACAACAAAACAACAGTTATGGGTAATTGATTAACATATATACAAAACATAGTTTGGTTTCATTGGCATTCAAACCACCTCTCAGTCTACAGTAATACAAATAAAACACAGTCCCTTGACTCGGTGATGAAAATAAACCCTCAGGAAGACCCTTAAGGTGTTTAAAAATTATATTAAGACCAGTGCAATCTGCTTCTACACTAGTTGGCCGGATTCACCTACAGGCACTGAGAACCTGGGATCACAGTCCGAAAAGGAGCAGCTCTTAGGAATAGCCACAGGGGAAAAGACATTTTTATTTTTCCTGCTCTTTTATGCTTCCATGTTTGAAGTTCCACTCTTATCTCTTCTTTTTTGGAGTATTGATACATTTTTTCCCACGTGTGCAAAACGGATTCATTTGGCTGTTAATTCTTTTGATAATCCGATCTGTTAAACAATGCATCTAAAATTTACTTTATTTAGTTAATACAGTTTGATCTAATTACTTTTTATTTCAATTTACTTACTTTGAACCCTATATACATTTACCCCCACCCCATTTATATCTTTACTAAATATTTATTACTTAAGTGTGTGCCTTTACTGGCTCTATTTACATATATATATATATATATAACACCTTCCCTTACTACAGAAAAAATTGTTGCGTAATGGCACTATATATAGTCTTTTAGTTTGTATGATCTCCAGGTTTTCCATTTTGGTCTGGCTGTATTACTTTGTGTTTCATCGCTTTGACCTCAATGCCATATCATTTTCACTATTCGTTGGTATTGCCTCTGACTCCATTGGTCACTGCCATTTCATTTCCATGGTTTGCTGCTCATCCAGCAATAACTCACTTGGCATGTCAGGTAACATTTGTACCTCCTTTACAAGTCGCTGATGGACGTAGTTTACGTGTTATAGGTAGTGCCATCCTGTAGTTCAATGATTACTATTGGCTAAGATAATGTGTTATAGGTAGTGCCATCCTGTAGCTCAATGATTACTATTTGCTAAGATAACAGTTTCATAATTATCCCCTCTACCCATTTTCTTTTGCAACATATCCCGAACCCAAACTTTATCCCCGTTTGTGAACATTTTTACATTTTTATCACTGCTGACCTTTTCAACAGAATCTGGTAATAATAAGGCTAATTTAATGCATGGTTTCCTGCTCATTAACAGTTTTGCAGGTGATTTCTCAGTAGCCATTGATGGCATTGCATGTTGCCCACAGCATTGTGTTATTAATTGCTTGTTATAAATCTCGACTATTTGATTTTTTTAACACCTTTTTGATTATTTGGACTGCCTTCTCTGGTAGACCGTTCAACTCCAGGGGATATGGTGGTGTAGGTATGTGTCTGATACCAGTAGCATGAAAATAGTTTTCTAACTTCCTAATGATGAATGCAGTTTCGTTATCAGACATGATGGTTTTTGCTAAACCATGACACCAAACACAGCATTTAAAGTTTTAATTGTTTCAATAGCAGTTAAATCTTTTACAACTTGCCACTCTGTCTACTTTGAGAATGCATCTATAACCATGAGCAAGAGTTTTCCATTCACCAGTTCAGCATGGTCTATATGAATTCTTTTCCTTAGCTCTCATATTCATTTGTTTGACATGACAAACATTTTTTGATATTTTGCTCTATGTCAACAGTTATTTTTGGCCACCAGATGTAGCTGCGAGCCAGTGCTTTAGCTCGCACAACTCCAGGGTGACCATCATGAAGTAAGTTCAATATTTGCTGTTGGCCTTCCATTGGTATCATGACCTGATCACCCATTAATATGCATCCTTTACATATAGTCTACGGTTTGCCCAGAACCCTGGGTCAATGTACTGAGACCTTGAAGGTGGCCATCCATTTTTGATCCATCCCATGAGTACCTGACTGCCCTGATGAGATCTTGTCCAATTGGCTATGTGTTTGCTATTCAATACTTCTGAATTTAGGGTGTCAATATAATTTATTTCTGCCTCCATCATTAATTGTTCTTGTTTGTTTGGCATTCTTGATAATGCATCGGTGTGCACAATCTCTTTGCCTTTTTTATATTCTAATATGTAATCATATGCTGACATTATATTCTTCCAGTGCCTCAAGTGTGGGCTTAAATGTTCAGGAGTTAAATGATTGTGGCCCAAAATACCCAGTAGTGGCTTGTGGTTCATAATTATGTGGAAATTCCTTACGAACAGGAATTGATGGAAATTTTTTAACGCTGAACATTATAGCCAAAGCCTCCTTGTCAATTTGGCTATAATTTTTCTCTGGTTTTGGGAGAGTTCTCGATGCATAAGCAATAGGGCATTCCTGTTATGACATGGGTGAGATAACATTGCCCCCACTCTGATGCATCTGTTGTTAGGCATACTTCTAAACTGTTATTGTAATGGACTAATAGTTTATCTGATGACAATAATGTTTTTGTCCAACAGAATGCTTCTTTGTGAATTCTAGGCCAATGCCACTTTTGATCTTTTTTTAATAGTTCATATAATGGCTTAGTTGTGGGCTTTACCTTCCAAGAAAGGCTTGAAAAAGTTTATGAGACCTAAGAAAGCCTGTAACTGTTTAATATTAGTAGGTGGCGATGCATTTGTCACTGCCTTTACTTTCTCCAGGGATGGTCTCTTCCCTTTGTCAGAAATTAAATGGCCTAGAAACTAATTCTTTTGACATACATATGCTCTTGTGGGTGTTTAATTAAACCTCAGATTTATTTAGTTTTTTGCATATGACGAATAGTCTGTTCTGCAACATTGCTTGTGACAGCCGTGATAAGTATGTCATCATAATAGGGAATGACCCCTTCTAAACCCTGTAGAAAAACATTGATCTTTGCCTGAAATACATTTGGGGCTGTGGATTTGCCAAAAGGGTAAATGGTTGCACCTAAATAGGCCCATATTGGTCATTAAAGCCAAGATTTCCACTGATTTTTTGTTCACCTGAATTTGATGGAAAGCAGAATTAAGGTCTAGCTTTGCAAAATAGGAACCATTTTGCAGACCAGCCAATCTTCCCTTACATTTGGGACAGGGTAACAGGGTAAGCTCCCCTGTTTAAAAATTTATTTACCATTATTCAGTAATCTCCGCATAATCTAATTTTTCAGTTAGGCTTGGTAATTAACACTAAAGGCATGGCCCAATCAGATGTTTCATTGGGCATCAACATTCCTTCATCCACTAAGGACTTTAGCTTGTCTTCAACTTTAATCTTTTGTGAACCATTTTGCAGACCAGCCAATCTTCCCTTACATTTGGGACAGGGTAAGCTCCCCTGTTTAAAAATTTGCCTTTATTTGGTAATCTCCGCATAATCTAATTTTTCAGATAGGCTTGGTAATTAACACTAAAGGCATGGCCCAATCATATGTTTCATTGGGCATCAACATTCCTTCATCCACTAATGACTTTAGCTTGTCTTCAACTTTAATCTTTTGTGCAAATGGAATTTTATGCAGTTTACACTCAACCAGTCGTGCAATTTTCGATAATTCTATTTCTACTGGTTTTGACGTGTTAAATCCCAGTTTTTCATTTAACAGATCTGGATATTTATTAACTAAGTCATCTTCCAAAGTGATTTTCTCATGAAACCATTGCCTCCCTGTAATGGGGCCAATTTTACCATCAACAATATATAGGGGTAGATTCGTTTTTTTGCCGTTGTATTTAATTGATGCTTTAACCTGACCAATTATTTTGAGTGCATTACCATTTATGTCTCTTGCTTTAATATTTGTTTTCTCTAAAACAATGTTCGCCTTATCGTATAATTTTTTCCAATCTGTCCATGAATTTATGGAAATTGCCGATCCACTATCAATTTCCATTTCTATTTCTTTACTGTAAATTTTAAGTTTAATCATAAACTGGTATATACTTTTAACATCTAGATTTTTAATCATGTGGGTGGTTGTAAGTTTCCCTCCCTTATCACGAGGCATGTGTGCATGTTCTTTTATTTTTCCCTTGTCATCTTGTCTACAGACACGTGACCAATGGCCTTTTTTGCCGCATTTAAAACACGCTTTGCATTCTCTTGAAATATGGCCTGTTTTCCCACAACAGAAACAGATTATTTTCATGTTGCTAGTATTTGTTTTTCTTGGGCTTAGGTTTCATCTGTACATTTTAAACAACTCCATTTTTGTGATTTCATCTGATTTTAATCTAAAAGCTTGAGCCTACTCCAATATCAGCTCATATGCTATACCCTTTTTGCTGGCCATTTCATAAGTTAACTCCATTTCTACTAGCAATTGCTGTCTGAGCCTATTGTCGGCCATGCCCCAAAGTAGCTGGTCCATTAAGATTTCATCAATGAAATCACCATAATCACAATCTTTAGCCAATTCTCTTAAAGCTAGATTGTATTCATTAATTTTCACACCACTAAATTGTTTTCTATTTCAGAGAGAAGCTAGCTATGTGGCGAGAGGGAGGGGTAAACTGATCATTTAACTTCTTGATCACTTCCTCGTACTTGACCTTCTTGGGCAAAGGCACTTCAAAATTTTTATGAATAACTTCAATTACTCTTTTCCTGTCATAGCACATTAGGGCTGCTATTTTTCTCTTATTATCATCAAGCGCATTCAAGGTAAGGAAATTTTCGATCTGTGTTCTATATAATAGTCATTCAAACATGTTACTGGCATTGAATTTGCCTATGCTGTTTTGCCCTAATGTCAACATAATTTTAGGTTTTTTGAGACTGTGCTACTCTTTGCTGTGTCCTCAGCTATAGCTGAGCGATCACAAATCTAAATACTTAATTTTAAAATAAGAACAACCAACTAATTTATATTAGATCTTTATTGGTAAGTAGTAAATCACAACAAAACAACAGTTATGGATAATTGATTAACATATATTGAAACAGTCAGATCTGTCTATCCTTCTGTTTCACATACTATATACTATAGTAGTATTCATTTATGTGTACCTGTACCCAAATCCTCATATATTATGCTAATATCATGTTAATTTAAACCTAAATATACTAGTTGTGTATGTGTGCATATATTTTAGCATACAGTATAGAAAATGTATGTATATATGTAGAAATCAGTAAATACGCACTTATATATTTCTAGTAGTTAAATAAATGGAAAAATGCTATGTATGTGTAACAAGAAACTACATATATGCAGGAAGGAATAATGTTAAATACGCACTTATATATTTCTAGTAGTTAAATAAATGGAAAAATGCTATGTATGTGTAACAAGAAACTACATATATGCAGGAAGGAATAATGTTAATAGAATTAGAACATTAGAAATTTCTTTATTTAGAATATTTATTCTAAAATTAATATTTGAAATTATTATATTTCTGCGTATATCACTAAAATTATATAATTGCGTTACATATTTAGTAAAGTGTTTTACATCTTTAGATTTGTTTTTATGATTTCATAAATTTAATCCGTCTCACTGTATTCTGACCTATTTACAATTTTAAGAGTAAAAATAGATTTTAAAACCAAATATAAATAAATTAACATGGTTGAGGGAAAACCCACCTATAAAAAAAATCACTAACAGCAGGGATTCTGAGATTTACTAGAATACAGCAAAGTAAGTAGAAAAGCAGATCTAAAACTACTAAGACGGGGGATAGGGGGTGATCTAGTAGATAAGTTTACTTCGGTCATCTTTGATTCACTTCAGACACTCATCAGTTCAATTTGTTCAAAGTATTTTGTAAAATTAGTGATGATGATGATGTTGGGCTAGAAAGGCAATTCCCTTGCTTTATAGATCCCATGATAGTCTACAAGATGGGAGAAAGGTAACTAGAAGATGATGCCACCCACGGAAACCCTCAAGATGAAGCCAACTTGGCACAGCGGAGAAAAGAAAGCAGTAAACAAATCTCTATCCATCTAAAGTTAACTTCTAAACTAAACTTTGTTAATTCGTAAAAGCTAGCTAAATCTATTAATTATGGCCAAAATAAGTTAATATATTCTAAACTTACAAGTTAAATGTAACTTTTATTTTTTTTATTTAAATCCCGAATCTTGCCTGATTTATTGATTTATTTCTGATAGATTTATTCTTACTTATTTTATTCTGATG
Source organism: Epiperipatus broadwayi (assembly GCA_028023455.1). Lineage (NCBI taxonomy): Eukaryota > Metazoa > Onychophora > Udeonychophora > Euonychophora > Peripatidae > Epiperipatus > Epiperipatus broadwayi. The sequence goes on along the minus strand of JAQFVV010006220.1, from coordinate 6,349,941 downwards.
TATTAAAACTGATTTAGTTCTAACTTGCTCTAATTGATTGATTCTAACTGATTTATCATAACTGATTTATTTTAATCGATGCTAAATGATTTATTTAAATGGTAATTGTGTTTTCAAAATTATATTACGTAATTTAGCATAGTATTAATATTTGCTTTTATTAAAAACTGAATCAATCAAGTTTAAGCTAATTTTGTTTCAAGTTTAAGCTAATTTTGTTTCAATTCCATTTTTAAAACTATGCAAATAAAGCCAAATTTCAGATTTCACTTATGTGAAATCGTATTTTAAATTTATGTTTTTTTTAGTTAAATCTATGCCAAAATTATTTTTATTTTCAATTATGTATTTGTTTATGCTATATTTGTTCAGAATGGAGTTTTACTTGTAATTAAATGATTAGTGAGAAGCGATTAGATATTCTCACATATATGTAATTTCGCGTTTAACTCCCTTCTGAAATGTAAAGCTTATAACTGTTTTAAGATAGGTTTGCTTTAAGTGTGATATTTAATTAATATTTAGCTGAAGTGATGAAATACAGCATGAAGCTAGAACTTAGTATTATAATTATCCAAAATATACTGTAATCCTCCCTAGAATTATATAAATGCCTATATAGATAGCTTAGCGAATTAGATTCTTAAGCTTTCCTTAATAGCATAGTTATAGATGCTATAATATGAACTGATCTACGGTAGTTTCATGGAAGGAAACTATTGTTTTGCATCCAATTTTTGTTATATAATGATGTAGTCAGCGGGGAGAATGTGTCCTTAAGAAATGCTTCGGCATACATACTTGTTGCTGTACATTATTCTGATGGGTGTATGTTTTAAGGGCTACCCCATTACTCTTAGCTTGGACAACTACCTTCTTCAGATGGGCATAGGTTAAGGACCACCACATTCTACATCTTTAGAACTGGATCATAAGGATCCAGAATATGATAATTAGTTGTTCAATCACTCAGACTAAGAGTCTCTATTTCACAGCAATCAGTACAGTGTTAAGGGAACCGGTACTAGGTACGAATCTCGTGAAAAAGGCACACATTCGAGACGCACGGACTCAGATTGTTATATTTACTATACGCCTTGGTATCTGAAGTCTGACTGCCAATCATCAGTTCATCCTGCCATATAATTGTATATTTCAGCTTTGATCTGAAACAGAATCTAATTTTATAGGTATATAAGCTATATAGAGAATATGATAAATAATTCGTGTTTAATAAAAAATTTCTTATAAAGATTAATAATCACTTCTGCTAGCTCTAAAGCAAATCTAAATCTAATTATATAGCATAAATGAGGCATAGATTATTATAAGCAAATTAAACTAAATGTTAACATAGTAATAAGTCTTATGAAAATGTAACTTAAAATATTGCAAATCTTCATCACCTGTGAGTGATATATATATAGAAAGCAAAGTAAATTAAATAATTTGTAACTAGAAAACTAAAATGACCTGTGAGTGATTTGAAATGCTCTCTCTCTATATAAACCATAACAGCTTGTAATCCTAAAAATCATCATCTGCGCATGAACTAAAAAATGAAACATTAATACATCGTAATTTCTAAAATCATCACCTGCGTGTGAACCAAAAGATCAAATGTTAATAAGTTGTAGTCACTAAATCTTCAACTGTGAATGAGACTGTCCATTTAATCCTATTATAATTTTATTATTTCATTTATTTTATTATTTAAATATTTGGCTTTCATTAAATTAATTTAAATTTTAACTTCTGCTTAGTGCATCAATTTTGTTAAAACAGGCAAAACTCACTATACGTATGCCACACACAGCAAGCTAGAGTAATCAATGGATGCCAGAAGGCTTGTGCATAAAATCTCCATCTAGTGCCTACTCACCCAATATCCCCAGACTAGTTTCTGGCTTGTGGCCTTCATCAGTGAGGAGCCTTGAATCTGAGTGCACTGCATCTAGATCTTAGGATCTAATGCAGCCCTCCAGCAACCACCTCCTTTTATCTCATTTAACTATAAAACTATGAGTCTTAAACTGAAAACACCTTAATATTTCCAATTCAAGCTCATCAGCTTAAATAGTTATATGGGTCTGAACCCAGTTCAGTTCTCATAGATTTTGGTGTCTTTGGTTCTTTAATAACCATAGCCACCAATATCCTATTAGGCAGAATTGATTTTAAGCCAATAAACATCACATGACCGCCATCTCTTATGCTTGTGTATAAGCTTGTGTATAACTTGTTAAAACAGGCAAAACTCACTATACATATACCACAAGCAGCAAGCTATAGTAATCAATGGATGCCAGAAGGCTTATGCATAAAATCTACATCTAGTGCCTACTCATCCAATATCCCCAGACTAGTTTCTGGCTTGTGGCCTTCGTCAGTGAGGAGCCTTGGAACTGAGAGCACTGCATCTAGATCTTAGGATCTAATGCAATACCCCAGCATCTCCATTTAACTATAAAACTATGAGTCTTAAACTGAAAACACCTTAATGTTTCCAATTCAAGCCCATCAGCTTATATAGTTATATGGATCTGAACCCAGTTCAGTTCCATACACAAGCATAAGAGATGGTGGTCATGTGATGTTTATTGACTTAAAACCAATCCTGCCTAATAGGATATTGGTGGCTATGGTTATTAAAGAACCAAAGACACCAAATTGTATGGTAACTGAACTGGGTTCAGAAACATATAACTGTATAAGCTGATGGGCTTGAATTGGACACATTAAGGTGTTTCAGTTTAAGACTCATAGTTTTATAGTTAAATGGAGATAAAAGGTGGTTGCTGGAGGGTTGGATTAGATCCTAAGATCTAGATGCAGTGCTCTCAGATCCAAGGCTCCTCACTGATGAAGGCCACAAGCCAGAAACTAGTCTGGGGATATTGGATGAGTAGGCACTAGATGGGGATTTTATGCACAAGCATTCTGGCATCCATTGATTACTCTAGCTTGCTGTGTGTGGCATACATATAGTGAGTTTTGCCTGTTTTAACAACAGTTGTACACAAGCATAAGAGATGGTGGTCATGTGATGTTTATTGACTTAAAACCAATCCTGCCTAATAGTATATTGGTGGCTATGGTTATTAAAGAACCGAAGACACCAAAAATGTATGGGTATTGAACTGGGTTTAGACCCATATAACTATATAAGCTGATGGGCTTGAATTGGAAACATTAAGGTGTTTTCAGTTTAAGACTCATAGTTTTATAGTTAAATGGAGATAAAAATTGGTTGCTAGAGGGTTGCATTAGATCCTAAGATCTAGATGCAGTGCTTTCAGATACAAGGCTCCTCACTGATGAAGGCCACTAGCCAGAAACTAGTCTGGGGATATTCAATGAGGAGGCACTAGATGGGGATTTTATGCACACGCCTTCTGGCATCCATTGATTACTCTAGCTTGCTGCATGTGGCATACGTATAGTGAGATTTGCCTGTTTTAACAACAGTTATACACAAGCATAAGAGATGGTGGTCATGTGATGTATCAATTTTGCTCATCGTTGTTATTGAATCATCATTATCACCATTATTCTCATAATTAAGTATTTCGCTCATTGATTAATTAACTATTAGTTATTAACAATCACAATCCATATTTGGTAATTATGCTCACGCCTACACCTTATATATATAGTATACTGTTAAATATGCCAGTTTTTTTATAGTCTCATCTTTTACCGATGTGCTACTGCTGGCACACGATTAAGGAAAATACTGCTGTGACTTCATGTATGTCATCCGTATGGTAGTAAATCTTTGAGCATTGGTACAGGAACTGAGGTGAGATTGGACACATGGTCTCAACAACCTCATTTCGATCAGCCTTGGGATGATTTAATAAAACTCTGGATTTTGTTACTCGAATGTACAAATTTGACCATTACAATATACAAACATAGTCTTATTGCATTACCATTCAAACCCCCTCTCAATCTATAGTAATACAAATAAAACACAGTGACTTGACTGGGTGATGAAAATAAACCCTCGGGAAGCTGCTTAGAGTGTTTAAAAATTTATATTAAAATCAGTGTGGTCCGCTTCTACACTAGTCGGCCGGATTCACCTACAGTCACCGAGAACCTGGGATCACAGTCTGAAAAGGAGCAGCACTTACGAATATCAGCAGGGAAAAAAAGAGACATCGATATTTATTTTTCCTGCTCTTTTATACTTCCATGTTTAAAGTCCCACTCTCATCTTTTCAGATGGAGTATTAATACATTTTTTCCCATGTCTGCAAAATGGATTCATTTGGCTATTAATTCTTTTGATAATCCGATCTGTTAAACAACGCATCTTTAATTACTTCATTTAGTTAATACAGTTTGATCTAATTACTTTTTATTTCATTTTATTTACTTTGAACCCTATATACATTTACACCCCCCCCCCATTTATATCTCTACTAAATATTTATTTCTTAAGTATGTGACTTGATTGGCTCTATTTACATATATATATAACATTTGGAAAGTAATGTTAAGAAGACAAAAACAATTTTTTAAATAAATTATTATAGAGCAAAAGCCTGTCCAACAATTTTCATGGAGGAACTTGAAAGAGGGCTATAATAATTAATAATTTCTATCTCAAAACAAAAAGCCAGCTGCCCACAGAAAAAAGTAAGGAAGAAAGAAAGTCTTAGATATAAATAGTAGTGATAATGAAGAATGTATGAATATATTAAAAAGATTTAAATTGTACTTACTTATATTCAAAAGTTCAAATTGGAAGATGTCACTGAGGAAGAGCTGATTTAAATTAATGAGATTAGGTAATTAATGAGATTAGTACACCTAATATTGTTTCAGGTTCTAGTTTGAGACCAGGTGTACAGCATGAATAAGCTTTTTTATATATAGAATGAACAAAAATACAGGGTATAAATATACACGCACCTATTTCATGTGTAGTTCTAGTTTAAATCTATAATAGATACAGGGTCATTTATAGGATAAAGTGTAAAAACATGCATATATCTCTTTAGTATATAGTTTTTTTAATTTAAATCTATTCTGTATTAACACACATATAAATATTAGTCCTCTTAACATCAGGGTCTTAAACTGTGTACAGAAAATTAATCTCTTACAGACCATTCAAATTATTTAGATTATCATGGATTCTCTATTTTCTTGAGAACATCTATTTCACCATTTACTGGCATGGATATTTTGACATCTAAGACTTATCCATTCAGGTTTTTAAAAATTCTATAATTGACTATCATTTGCTAATTACATCTTTTCATCACCAATCTTTTGTTCTAAATATTCCTTTTGCTTAAATACCTCTGGAGCCTACTGTAACAAAAATAGATTAATGTTAACAGTTAATTCTATCCTTGCTTCCTCAAATGGCTTTATAAATTTGCTTTCCATTTTATGATTATAGAGGAGTTTCTACCATATAATTCCATATTTTATAATGGTAGTCACTCTTCATTAATAGATCTGTTATTCTATCACTAACATTGTGACATCAAATTAAGCTATCTCCAAAAAATTTGTTTTTATTGTTTGTAGTCTTAGATCTTACATATAGAAAGATATTATCAGCTGGAAAAACAATAAGAGTGTTGCTCTCTAGCTGGGCCAATACTGCAGTTAGACACAGAACAAACCTGATTAGTCTTTCTAAATGTTCTCTCTTTTAACATTGATTATCTAACCTAAACACACTCTCCAACTAAATTACTAGCACTTGCTGATAAAATCCATAAAAAATTATTTATTCTTGGCTTACTTATGACAATTAGATTTAAAAAAACTTAAACAACTATAGCTGTCAATCCTTCAAAGAATATGTACTAATCAAAAATAAGAGGCTATTTTTGGATCATACACACTCTTTGCTTAAGCAATTTATCTGCTAGGCATTAGGTTAACCCCCAGTGAAGAAACTACTCTCAAAAATTATCATCAATAATGAAGTTAAGTACTGGAAATTTCTTGCTAATTTCATTATGTATTTTAAAAACAATTTCCAAAATAATGAAATGTTCTGCCCTGATCTCTAGTTTTTTGGGAAACACATGATATTTTTAAGGCAGATGATTTCATTAAAATAATTGCTAACATCCTTGACAATTATTACCCAGGTATTCATGGAATACCAAAATTTGTCTATGTTCATTTTACTGCCACTTATTTAAGAAACTTAGTTAATTTATTATCTAGAGAAATATATCACATACTTGGATTGCATCCAATAATGCTTGTATTTTTTTTAGGAAACCAGAGAACCTTTCTACAGTAAAAGATATACATCTTATATCCATGAGTCTGGCAGGGATTAAGATATTTGAATCTGCGATTAAGGACAGGCTTGAATCCTTTATTTTGCCACCAATATCTAAAATATAATTTGATAAAAAGGGAGCAACTACTGATCTAGCAGCAAGTATGTTTAAGACAGTTGTTGGAAACAGAAAATCAAAAAAATATAGCTAATTGCTATTCAGTTGGATATCAAAAAAGCATTTGATAGAAATTTCAACAGAACAACTTATAAATATACTAGAAAATTTATCCGTCTCAAAATCTTTAATATATCTACTGATAAATCTGTTGATAAATAGAGATATCCACATGACAATAAATAGAAAATACCCACCAGGCTTTAAATCTCATTGCTCTATCCTCCAGAGCTCCATCTTTAATGCCTTACTATTTATAACATAAATCACCTTTTGAAAATGATTGACAAAATGATACCTGGAATATTTATACCAAAATTTAAAGGTAACATTTCCTATTATTGCTTATTCAGATGATATTACTATTTTTTTGTCATCCCAAAAACAAGTTCCCAAATTATGACCAATTTTGGTTAACTATTCAAAGGAGTATAATTGGAAAATATATACAGACAAACTTTTGCAATCTCATAACTCTGTCTCATTTTTTGATTTTCCCTTTCATCTTAATAGTTCTGGAATAAAATCAAAGTCACAAAGTCTATTTAAAGATAATAGAAAAAATTGTTAATTTCTTGTAAAAATCATACCTTTTGATTTACTCTAAAGTTACTTTATTTAATATACTCATTATGACAAGAATCATTTACTATACTTCTATAAACATTTACACCAAAGCCTTTACTTCCCATATCTGCTCCAATCAAAATACTTCTGTGGGGGAGACATAGTGTATTCACCTCAATTAAAAAACTGTAAAATTCATTAATCCATAATAGGCTAGGCTTTACTCATTAAATATAAAAAATTCAGAAGAGATTTAATCAGATTACTGCACTTACAAATCTCTTTGTACATGTTATTACTTCACTGAAAATTACATCAATGGATAGGCCTTCCCCTGGTACCGATTTACTAGGATAATTTAATAAAACCTATATTAAACATAAACAATTTATCCTTCAACCCATCTATGGATAAATATAAGTATTTGCAAACATACCAATTAATAAACCAACTGATAGTAAGTAACCAAAACAATGCTCCAGTGGGCTTAAATAATCAACAACTTATTAGAAGATTAAGATTGGAGAAATTTGAGCCCATCTTGTAATTAAAATTGGGATCTTTTCTAGTACTTTTTATACAAATACAGAAGATACTGCCAAACATTGATGTCTTTTGCCACCTTTTTCAGAGAGACTGAAAATCAAGAGCATAAATACATGCTGCTCTTCCCAATCTTTTTAGCAATTCTACAATTAATATAAAATATCTTTCAAAACTTACACAATAAGAATATTTGCAAGGATTAGAGATAGTACATTCACATTATCTGCCTTATGGAGTACTATATGCATTTTTATTTATAATAATAATACTAGAAGGAACCCAAGTACTTTTTTGGATTAAACTGGAAAGTATTAGGGAAAAATCCAGGAAAAAATTGTCTTGCATAGCATATTTTGGATACCTAGTCCTTAATGCATCAACAACTAAACAGTGAGAAGATGATCTAGCCTAATCACAATGAACTAATTTTTTACTACTAAAACTATTATCCAGATCAATGAACAGTCATGTATATTGTTTTATACTAAAACTAATTCAGATCAATTGACCAGAATAAAATATATATTTTAATTTCAATGTAATCAAAGTTTGTTTGTGATATTAATTTCTAGTTAAAAAATTATAAATATTGTAGATATTGTCTTTTCCCCTCCTCTGTAAAAATTGCAGTTTGTTTTCTTTTTGTATCATTAAAGTATCTTTGAAACATAATGATGATGATAATAATCATCACCATCACCATTGGAGTATAATAATATATATATGAAAATAAAATTAAAGAAAAAACATAGTTTAATAAATGTCTAAATTGAAAATTCTAATATTTTTTATGATATTTATTAAATGGGAATCCAACTTTTTTCAGGAGTCATTGAAAAATGCATGATAAATAGTTGCAACAGCATCAATGCCAAACTTACAAAAACAAAAAAAAATACACAAATTGATTTAAAAATACAGTGTTTGATTAAGGCTACAAAATAAATTAAACAGAAAATATCAGAAACTATAAGAATATGTACTGTATTATAATATGCACACATAATGTAAATTTTAATTGTATTAACAAATGATACTTTAGAATCATACAAGAACAGTTTTCTTTCTATTCATTAAAAAACATATCTTTTTGTTTTTGGATAAGCTAAACTTTTAATTTTTTTTTCCTTATTCAAGTTTTGTTTTTTTTTAAAAATCTTTTATTTTTTATCTCGAGATTTTAATTTTATTGATTTCTTAATATTGTGTACTATATATATTCAGTGTATGTTGCAACCAATTGGGCTAACATCTGCATATTCCATTAGAGGTTAGATAAGAGTACAAAGAGGATCTCAGTTTGAACTTATTAAGGAGTACCCAAAAGTAACTGGGATTTTATAATAAAAAAATTATTTAATTTTAATAGTTATAAATTTAATCACTTTCAAATTATTATCCATTTGATGCAATATACTAGTCAAAACATGTTTTTAATTTTTCAAATAGTCCAGAAACACTTGCAAATTAATGTCTTTTAATGCCTGCCATGTTTTTTTTCACCACTTTTAAATACACAAAAATAAAAAAAGGAGACTTTTTTAATTCAAGGTAATAAAAAAAAATTGCCAAATTGAGAATGAATATGGATGATATATAAGCTGGGTCAAGTTGAATTTAATTAAAAAGTGTTTCAAACTTAAAGCTTTGTGAGATGACACTTTGTCAGGGTGAAGCTTACACTCCTTTCTTTGCCACAAAAAATGGAATGTTTATGTTTTTCTGAATAATTTAAATCTCTTGGAACTTACAGATAAAATGCCTGACCATTACAAACTAAACCTGAGAGAAAAATGCCATTTGCATAAAAAAAATCAGTTTTGTTTGACTTTGGACTTCACTTTATATGCTTTTTAGGAATCTGGTGTATTTAAATTTTATTTAATCCACTCATAAACTTGTGTTTTCCCAAAATCAGCTTACTTGTAATTTATTTCAAGCATTACAACTGTTTTCTCTGCTATTTTTTGTAAACGAAAACAGAATTTCACATTGTTTAAAATTTTCCATCATTATAAAAATTGTCAAATACATGAAATGCACTTTACAAAAAATGTGTGACGTGTCACCATGATTTTACATGGTAATGTCATTTGGAAGATTGATGTAGAATGGTTCTTGCAAAAAGTATGTAACAGGAAAAGCATATACTGAAACAGGCATGTAAACCAAAGAATGATCCCAATTACTTTTGGATATCCCTTTGTATATAGTTCTTGGTGAGGACATGACTGCATTATCACCAGTCATCTTCAACAGTTTGATGCCCCTTCAAATTTCATCCTTCCTATTCCTCAGATTTCTATTTTACTTTAGTCTGCATCCCTATATTCAAATTCAGTGGAACAAAAAAGTCCAGTTATGTTAGCTAATGCCCATTTATTTATAGTGAAATTGTTTTCTGGATATCATTTTTAAGCATTATTTTAATTACTTTATAATATTTATTTTTGTACTTTTTATAAATGCATACAGACATATCTGATTCAGATAGTAGAATGATAAGAAGAATCAAGAAACTATTAAGATTTAAGCTAAAAATATAATAACTTCAATAACAACTGTGAATTTTATAGGATATGTATATACAAATAAGCAAGAACATCTGTAAATCAGTCTTTTAAATATATAAATGAATAATAAATATTTACAATTAGTATATTTTAGGATAATTGGTACATGTCAAATCAATACCAAAGTATGTTACGACAATTTCATAAATTAATCTTCTGATTTGATACATCATGATGATTTGTATGTTGTAGAAACTAATTTTTTGATTGGATAAATCACTATTTGATTTGTCTATATTTTTATGCAAAAATACTAAGTTCTAAAATGACTGAATTCCATTGCAAGATTTTTCTTTTTAAATTGGAGATACTGTACACCTAAAATATATTCTTATTGAAACTTATAAATTTTTTTTTTCTTTTTCCTGGAATCATTTAAATGTAATCAAAGATAATAAAAAAAAAGTTATATTTTTTACATTAAAATATTGAAAAAATTAATGCAGAATTAATTAAAATATTGATAAGTATTATTATTATTAAAAATATTGAATAATATAGTATAAAATTATTATAAATTATTATTCAAGGCTGCTCTTATATTATGTACTATATATTTTTGAATCTCTAATCTAAAATTACATATGCAAATCAAGTACACTTTTGGCCATTCTTACTTTTGCATTTGCATACTACCTGTTTTCTATTTTTTGTTTGAGAGTTCTGTGATTTTCATTTATTGCTCATTTAAAAAGTTTTCTTTTGTTTGAGAGGTTAGCTGTAACATTTACTGTAAATTTTTGAAATTGTTACAGGTTTGACAATCTTTTTGATTTGGTCATGCATATCTTCAGAGTGAAAGATATTTACATCTATTTCAGAGTTCTAGAGAATTCTTCAATTCTTTATATCACTAAGTCAGCTACTTGCCTGCTGGATGGGTTGTGGCACTAGATGAATGTGGTCTAACCACTCATATTAGGAAAAACTTGACTGTTGACTGTATAAATCATGTTTTATGAAAGTCTGATTTTTATTTTTCCAAGTTTTTTTAGGTTTATTGTACATTTATGGTCAATAACTGTTTCTCATGACTGAACTGCTTTTTTTTTTGTCTTTGCTTCTTCCTTTTTTTTTTTTTTTGCTGGCTATTTTTATAGACATGGTTTTTGGTTTACCACTGTTACTTTTTTTCAGAATAATTTCTGTCTTGATCACACTTATTTTTATACTTTACTGAGTGCTATCATAGAAAACAAATCAACAAAGAATTCTCCCTTTCAATTCTCCCTGTTATTTTAGATATATCTTTAATCTTTTTTTTTTTTTTTCATATTGTTTATTTCAACTTCCTTATTTTGAGTACAATAATATTTATTTTTCCATTCATTAAGTTAATTAGTATCTTGCTATTTCTATGCATGTTTTGTACTTTCATTTCCTTTTTTTTTTTTGATTAATTAAAAACATAATTTTAATCAGGAATTATTTTTAACTTGATTATACTTTTAAGTTGTATTTTAGTGGTTACTCATTTCTTTATTTATAACTCAGTAATGAGAAAGACAGTTATGGCGTTTTATTTTTATTAATGCTAATAAAATAATTAGTATCTCCAATTATATATATATATTTGATAGTAATAAATTATTTACAATACTCACAAAAAATTGTATTACATTATTCGTATTTATTTTATTTAGGGCAATATTACATTTTTCTGGAGACTAGTGAGAGATATCTTACGCCAATTATTTTTATTTTGGCATTTAAGTATAATTAAATCGCTAATGCAACTATTCACATTTTATTTGTAAGAGATGTTTACCAATTTTAAAAGGCAGAGATCTCTTGGTTTTTTGCAGACACATGCACTCCTATATAATAACATAAATCTTTGCTTAGTTGCCTATTTGGCTAGACTAAAAGTCTATTTTAGTTTATTTATTGCAAATAATATATATATATATCTACATGATCTGATGTAATATATATTGTTTGTAAATATTTCTTCATTGTATACTTTAAAAAAATGTTGAATAAAATTGTGCATAAATATATTATATATTGGTCATAAAACACCATTTAAATAGTCTGTTACAGGTCAAAAATTTTTCCAACAACCTCTCATAGATAAACAATGAAGAAAAAGGCAGTAGTCACTAGCTTTGATAATTGTCAGATGATGAGGATTTGAGCGTTTTTTCATCCATATTTTATCCTCTAGTTAGAAATACCCAGACATACCGTTTACAATCAGTATTGGATGATTATGGTGATTTGATTAAGAAAAAAATCCAAGCCTGTTAAATTTTTTTTAGTCTATTAAACATGATTCAAACCCAGTTACACACATGGCCGTCAGCAGTTGCAATCCATGAGGCTCATTTAGTATATTGTATATATGTCGATATATAAATATATGTTTATAATGAGGAAATAAGAAAAGTACAGGTATTATTGTTTTATTGATAAATTTTTATATAATTTGAAAAATCTACTAACCTGAAAAGATTAGGACACATAGAATCCTGGATTATTGATATTATTTCACCTGTATAAAAAATGTAATTACATTATTATAATTTAGTTCAGCTGCATGAATTATTTTGTTTAGCTGTAGATTGATAGTGACAAAGTTTTAAAAGTATGGGAAATTTAAAATGTAACTGGAATAGCTTATCTAATATTTGATAAAAATAAATGATTTTTTAAATATATATGTATGTTGAATATTAATATTCATGTAACGGATTTGTTATGTGCTAGTTGCAAATCGATATCTGTATGTGTAAATATGGATCCTAATTATTTATAAATATGTCTACATTAATTTTTAGCTGGTAATAATTTTATTTGAAAAATGTATGCATAATTATGTGTGAGAATGAATTTTGTAGTCAGTGAATTAAATAGAATGAAAGGGATAGATAGTAAAGAAATGTTTTATACAGGCTATGCATTTATTACAATGATATCAATGTTTGTAAATTGATAAGAGAATAGTACATATTGAGATAACACGATTTGTGGCATAATGTTTTGTTAGTCACTATGGCACTTTAACTGTATCTATTACTATTGATTTGATATAGATTATAAAGATTGGCAGTCTAATTATACATTTATTAATCTAAGGTGATGATTCTATAAGTAGATCAAATGTACAAATGGTTAGATTATTTTAAGAGACTTGTTGAATCATTGTTATGCTGATTTGGTTTTCTGTTGTCAATGTTATTTTCTTAGGACTAGAATACTGTTAAATAAGTTTTGTTATGATTGTATTTATACATTTGAGTATATGACTATTTAATTATTATTATAAGCACATATATCGATTTATGTTTAATTAATGGGTAAGTTATTATGATGAATATTTTGATCCAGAATCGTTTATTCTTACATTAGGAATTTGTAGTTAGCAATTACAGTTAAGAAATTGGAGTTTAATGACCATATTGAAATGTAAACTTTGTAAATTGTTGATAATTATTTTACTGATTTTAGACAACCTTTTTTTTTTTTTTTTTTACAAAACCGATATATTGATCAATTATAAGTTTATATCTGGAAATATGATAATCACTATCCTAATAAATTATTAATACTAGTCATTAATGCATTATCTAAAATGTATGATATCAAAGACTGTGAGCACAGAAAGTTTGATATTTGTAGATCAAATTATACTAATATGTGTAGTTAGTGGATCTGTTTTAAAAATCTTTTGTTCTCAGAATTAGAGATATAGAATGTTACCAACAGTTTCAAAATCAGAGAATAATTGCTTCATAGGGATGTGTACTGTAAAGTTCTATTAGATGTTAATTATTCTAATAATTTTGTTATTAATATTTTTGAAAATAAATTGTAAATACAATTTAAAATGTAATTTTTTGACCATGCTGTTAAAAGAGGTATTATATATTTTTTTTATGTGCATGCATGATTAAGGGATAGTCAACCACGTTGCGAACTTATTGCAATAAGTGTGTTAATGGTAAATCCATTTACGATTTTGTTTTAAATAAATGCAAATGTATAAGTTAAATAATTAGTATTAAGTATTAATATATAGTCTATGTTGTCACCATAAGTAGCTAGCGGGATGCCCTGCTAAATGATGGTTTATTTATGAGCAAACTTATATGCATGACAATTTGTGTTACGATCTGAAAAATGATTAAAATGAATACCGCAGCAAATGCAATGTTATTAAAGAAAATTAAATCATGTTATAGGGCTCAAAATAGCCTTTAAGAAATCAAGAAGATTCATGATATATAAAATACCCCCTCCCCTCCAAATTCAAAAACTGATTGGCCCAGTTATTATAAACATATCAGATTCAATATTTGATTTTTTTTTTACCCTTTTTTTTTCATTCATATTCCAGGTTGCCTCAATGTTTCTCTTTTTCATCTTTTTCTTTTATATTTTATAAAAATGAATTTTGCTGACAAAATTCAATCAAATAAAATATTTTAAATTAAATTCTTGCTAGTTGAAACTACCACATACCTCCTTTTCTTTTTTTTTTTAAGTATTGTTTTAAATTAATAGCAAAATAGCAGAGTAATCCAATCTGCTGCCATAAAATACCAAAGAACCAATAAATTTCCAAGAAATAAAATTACTTTTGAAAAAAATAAAAAAAGATGGGAGGGGGAGGGGATCTTCAAGTAGATTAGACTCGAATGGTACATTAAGAATATAAAAGACAAAATTTCAAGTTGATTTATGAATGGATTTTTTTAGAAATTGGAGCATGGAAGGTACAAGTAAAAGTGGATTAATGAGAACAATTTTGAAGTTGTAGTTCTATAAATCAGCCAGTGTAGAAAATTTTTGTTCATGAAAAGATGAGGTAGGAAGGGAGGGGGAGGGAGAAAAAAATTCAATTTTATGCACTGTACCAGGCATGTTGTTAGAAAAAGAGAGAAAAAGTCTAGGCTTGGTCTATGATTATGGCATTAGCCACAAAGTAATGAATTATGGTAAAAGAAATTGATGGATAGTTGAAGGTCAAAGGTCAAGCTCCTCAGATTATTCTGTGACATCATTAAGAAATGAAGGCTGTAGTTGTGATTTATTTCTCCTGATTGTTTTGTATGAAATTTTCTGCATAATTCACAAAGTGCTTGGGGCTGCAGCTTGAAAAATTGATTGGATTCCGAATCAAAATGATTATTATTATTTTTTACTCTTCCATAGTTCACTTCTCCAACATGAAGGTTAGGATTTGCATAGCGAAAGTCTATTTGTTTTTTAAGATGGAATAATATTATTAATCTAAAGGAAGAACGCTTTTAAGACAAATATTTTTATTTATATATAAATGCACTTATATAATGTGTACACATATAACATATGTGAGGGTTTTTTTCTCTCCCTCTCTCTTCTGATTTTACATCATAAAATAATATATTGACAGTAGAGCACTGATATTTATTCACATTACTTTATCAGCATTGATTGACTTAAAAGAGTCGTGCAGTTTTTTTGCTCAACTTCTGCCTTCCTGTGCATTTTCACATCTGAGATCTTCATTAGGATTCTATATGTAGTTATGTTGTAAAGCCACAAACCTTTTCATCAACAAGATGTATATAATATTATATATTAATGAAATGACTAGTTGAATTTACTTCCAGAAGAAGAATTCATTGGGTTAAATCAAGGAATATTCTTTGCTATTTATTTTCACAATTTTGGATTTAGGTTTTAAATTCAGAATTTTGAATTGGTTTTATATTTTTTTCATAAATTGTCAGATGTTATATTTCTAAGACTTAGAAAAAGGAATTGAATCTGCAAGTATAAATAAAGTATTTAAGGGATGCTTTTAATAAACAGAATAGATTATAACAATAATGGCCACTCATAAAAAAATATGTTCATCCTAACTCTAGAAAAGAGAAAGAGAGAAGTAATTTATAAAATTGAATTTTGAATAACTACATGATAATACATAATGTCTGGAAATCTCTAATTAACCTTGCTCTTAAGAAAAAAGTGGATAAATCAGGAGGACCCTTATAAATAAGTATATGAAATTTCTATTGATTTATCTTTGGTAGAATAGCTCATTTGCTTAGCACATTATCTTATATTCAATATTCTCAAATATAATGGCCAGGTTTAATTTTCATGCTAATACTATCACTGTTAAGATCAGCAACATTTTAAGAATAGAGCAAAATAACACCATTCAAATTATATTATATACTTCCAATGTATAATTAAGATTAAAGATCAATTTATGGAAAGTTTGGTAGTATATATTTTATGAAATGAATTAAACATTTTCGTAACTAGCAGTATGGTCCATTCATTCACATTATTTGACAACCAAAATGTATGAGTTTAGTTTATTCATTAGATTTTGGTAAAAAAAAAAAAAAAAAAGCATGAATACTGTGAAATGATTAGCTGGAATCCCAAAAACTGACAAATTAACTGAAGCTAGAGTTTTTAGATATGAGTTATTCAAAAGAGAAGTGAGTATTCTTGCTTTAATGTAGAAGATGAAGAGCTTGAAGGAAACTAAATGTAGTTTTTTGTAATTAATTGAGAGATGAGAAGTGTTTAAAGATAGGAAATGTGAATAATAATCTCATATATATTTTGACCATTTAATTTATTTTATTCGTGTTTCAGTTTAATATATTTAACAATTGCAATAAAAAATAATAGTTAGGAGAGCATTAAGTATTTTGGTTTAATCATATGGTTTAGTCATATTGAGATGTTTTCATTTTGTTTTGTAGAATAACTTGAAAATGGTATGAATTTTTTTTTTCATATCCAATAGCCAAAGGAAATGTTTGCTGATTGGATAATACAAAACTTTATTTCTTTTAAGAAGGATATTTTCTTTTGCTATTATTAAATAAATATACTGACTATAAGTTACATTAATAATTAGATTAATACATTATACAGGCTTAAACCTGCATATATATATATATATATGTAATGTATGTGGGATTTGAGCTCAGACTTTCACACGACTCTCAACATGTGTGTGATCAGGTGGGTTAGCAATATGAGATGGCAAGGAGAGTTGAGGGTAGTGTGAAAGTCGAAGTTCCCAATCCTGCATATATTAATAATTAGAGTAATTTTCAGTTGTCAGGTAAAGTCGAGCATATTAACCTAATCTATGAATTAGAACATTATCTGATGTCTTACAATTTTATTCTGTGGTGTTATTGAAGAAAGTTTTGATGCTTTCAATTTATTTAATTTTCTAAATATGACTGAAGATCTCAGCATAGGTCTTTCAATATAATAGGCCTTAATTATGTTTTTTCATTTTTTTAAAACCCAAGATTGTATTGGTGTTCATTTGAAAAAGAGATCATATCTGAGTATGATTACTAATTTGAATGTGAATTTGGTTAAGTATTTTATGTTCATGATAATATATATTAAGTAAGAATATGATAATTCATCTCCAGTTTAATAATTACTATGGTTACATTTTTACATATAGATTTATTTATTGTTATAAATAATATAAATTTATATGAATAATGTGCAATTATAGAAACTGCTAGAGCTAAATTGTTACTGTATTTGATTATTGTTGTCTCAATACACTTTGAGTTTTTTTTTTTCAATTATTTTATTTGCACATCTAACAATGATTTGGGTTTTGTTGAAATCTTAAATAAATAATATAGATTTTTTTTTTGTCTGAATCAGGCATAAAATTTGATAATGGGTACTATACTTGCTGATATTAGTATTTTGTCCTACAAAATCTCTATAAGTATTAGTTGTATTTTTGACTGGCTGATTATAGAACATATGTTATTATTAATATTATGCATTTATTGGAATTAATGCTATAAAGTTATTGACATTAGCTTGAATAAAACTTATCTTGGATAACTACAATAATTCATATTTGTTTTTAAATTATGATTATGTATAATGTGAGAGTAATTAGATAAATTTTTAAAAGTTTAAAATTTGTCACAAATTTCCAGTCAAGTTTTTATATCAATTTTTACATAAAATCTCATTTTTGTATTAAAACTATAAATAGAGCTTAAACTTCTGACATTGGTTCATTTTAATTTTCTTTTATGTATACTGTATATATGTTTTCTATATCATTTCTCAATTTTTTTCTATTTTCTCTACTCTTCCATTTCTAATTCATTTATTATTTTTTACTCATGTGTAAAAAGCGAAAGTTTTTTATAATTTTTTTATTATTATTATTACGGAATGATATTTTATTTTTATTTTTTAAAACTAATATATCCCATTTGTTGATTTTACATATTCTGTATATTCTATTCAATTTTTATTTTTTTTATTCTTTATTGAAGAGTTAAAACACTCTCAGGCTGTAAACTTTTCCAGTATTTTAGCATAGAAGAACTAAGAAGGAGAAAGCATTATTTATTAAGCTTGCTTATGCCATATAGTGAGATTTTCCATCATTGTTTTATCCTTTAGCTCAGGGCTGCTCCATGCAGGTTGTGCAGGCACAAAGGCACCAAAATACTAAAATAATTAATAAAATTTATATGCGCATTTTTGAATCACATCATTGTTATAAATACATTCTAAGTATAAACATTTTATTTAAAATATGAGAGGAATACTTATTTATTTTAAGTTATTGTGGCAATTGCCTGAACCTCGAATTCTGAGGTTCGCAATTGAGATATACTATATATGTATATACTATAATTATTGTGCAAAATTGAACAGACTGACACCATTTTGTTGATAATTAATAAAACATATGAGTAAATGTTTAGATTTCCGAATCACTTTATTGTTAGAAATACGTTCTGATTGTAAATAATTTTTATTTAAATGTAAAAGGAATACTTATTTGCTTAGATTTTTGATATTTGCTTGAACCTCGAAATATATTACATATATACCCTACCATTGCACTAAACTGAACAGGCTGATGATCTTTAGTCACTATAATTAAAAAATATATATGTAGATGAAAATGTTTAGATTTCTTATTCACTTTTATTTAAATATTCTAATTTATATAAAAAATAAGATATTACTATTAATAAGTTATTTAAAAATAAAACTTCTTTTAAAAATATTACCACATAATTACAGTAATTGTGCATGTGATGAAATTATCTTTATCAATGATATTTTACAGATCTTATATGTCTTTTACAGCTTAGAGTACTGGTAGCATTACGAACTGTGGAATGAAAGATTCTAGGATTGATTCCATTGCTGTCTTGCACAAATTGTTTTAATAAATATCTTTGTTTTTTATTATGCCATAGTATCTTTAAATATTTTATTAGTTAGCTTTTTACTGGTTGTGCACTCAGGATTGTGTTCTAGCTAAAAACTTGTAATTGATCCATAACATAATTCATATTATGGTCCAAATCTAAAGAAAACAGAATTTTCAAAAAGATATTATTGCACATTGAAACATTTAATTCTTAACAAATTTGATAGCAATATTATTTAATGCAGATTATACTATTGGCAAAGTCTAAAAAAATGTATCTTATGAAGCAAATCAAATATTTGATTTATATATATTATAACTGTCCAAAAAACCCACGAATCATCCAAGGACAATTTGCATGGGATCTCCATATTTTGACATTACAGAATAAACATTTTCTTTTTATAGTCCACTAAGATCAGCTAGACACATGAGATTCTCTATTATATTCTAATTAAATTATTGTTTGCAAAATAATGACAAATGCTAAAAATAATGAGACACTACAATTTATTTAAGCACGTGATAGCATAAATTGACTTTTCTGTCAACTTATAGACAAGTTAGTATGATTAGTTATTTATATCTTCAATAATTAAGTTTATGCACAGATAATATATGGTATAATACAGTATAATACATTCTTGAGTGTTTCGAAACAGAGATAAACTTGCTGCATCGACCAACAATTACAACTAATTATTATTATTACAGTTTTAAGATTTAATACAGTTTGAGGATGTGCTGAATTCATTTATTTAAAGAACTGGACTACTACAAATACTTTTAGGCTGTAATAATAGGTAATTAACTAAATTCTATATGTTCAAATGTAAAATGCAAGAAAACAACATCTGTGCTACATTATTTATGAATAAATAAATATATGTGAGCTAGGAATATACTATACAGTAGGAATTTTCATCTATTGCATACTATTGTAAAGGTACTAATCGTAAGAGGGACCAGCAGTCACAAATGGTATCGTTCAAGACATATATACAAATTTAAAAAAAGCAGATAATATATGGTAAGAATGTCCTTCTATTGCACACCACTGCTGTAAATAAGATAATGACTGCAAGTGACTGGCCATCTCAATGATATCACAGTCATTTATGAATAATTAAAACACATATAAACAAATCTCATATATAAATAAAACAGTCTGAAATAAAGTTACAACAATTCACATATATCAATATACCTAAATTATCCTTCCCCCAAAACTGGAGGATAGTTTGCTTGCAGGTAGTGGAAATGACTGGTTTTTAAAATACTAAGCCTTTATAAGCATATCCAGAGATTGTGATAATAAGCTAATTGCTTTTTATATATAAAAAAGTTCTTCTTTTAAATTTATGCCACTTAAATTGTGGCTAGATTAAATAAAGCAAAATAGCAATCTCTTATCATACTAGTTTATAAACACATTTTTATAAAATCAATAATAGCAGTAATTTATAAAAATACTTTCAGGATAATGGATATAAATATTAAATGTTAGTAATAGAGATTTATAATAAAATATTTTTCAAGTTAATACCAATTCCCTTTCATCACTAAGAGTTCAAGCTCAGATTTCAGGTATTGTTAGGCTTTAATCATACTGTTCTTAATTCCACAGGTATTTTTTTTGATTGACTGCTGATTTCTTCCCAAAGTAGTAGACACTTGAAGTTTAGATATATAATGGACACAATGTTGTTTCTACATTAGTTGACGTCTCCTTTCTGTACTTCTCTATGGATCTTTGGCCTGCACTCTGCCAGCTGGCAAGAGTGAAGCAGATTGTGGATTCTCTATTCTTCTATTTTCTAACAACAGGCATAATAAGTATACTTAAAGCACAATCAAAAAAGTCAACACAATAAATCAAAGTATTTCAGCAATCAATAATAGATCAATAATCAAAGTATATATGCAATGATCAATCAAAATAGTAATTAACACAATGAATTATAACCACTATTTATAGTTCCTGGAGTTGGCTTATCAGCAAAATCAGATCCATTATCTGTCATTTCAATCCATCAATCTATTGGTAGGAGATAACTCATGAATTCCATTTTGGTCAATTGCTTATTTGTTCAATCATGACATTTACAAAATTTTATTTTTAAAAGGGATTACCAGACTAATTTACATCAAATACTTATCTCCTTAACCTTTTATCTGAATTTGCTTTAACTCTCAAACCACTATTTTTTATGTTATTTTGCCTATTTTACAGTTATTTTATCAAAAAAACCCATACTGTATGATGCTGACCTCTTTATAATTATTTTACAAAATAATAAATCAGTAATTTTAAATTTAGGGCTATAAAATTGTTTTTATTCTCATTCTCTACATAAGTGAACACTTGTCATTGATTTTGGCAGTTCTAAGTTATTTGTCTTGATTTTCAAAATGAAAATGTATGTTTTAGAATATTTGTTTTACTTTTTTTTTTTTCACAAAATATGTGTGAAAATATAATTATTTTAGATGAATAATTCAGATTTTAGTAAAAATTATTTACTTTTATATGAAAGTAAATTGAGAAAGAAATCAATAATGTATGATTCCATTTTGTAATTGGTTGAGAAATATATATTTTATGTTGTCTGCTATAGATTGTATCAATTATAAATAGAATTTTTTTTTTTTAAAACTTTCATTTCCTTTAATAATCTGATAAATTATTAATTTGCTTTTTAGAAACTAAACTAAAACAAGTATAATTTTAAAAGACGAATATGTTTTTACTGCTGATTCCATAATTGACCAATTAAAAGTTTAGAACATTAATTCACTCTGCCAATAGGAATATTTGCAGTTAAAATGATTTATGGAAGGGTTAATTAATCAATCTGTGTATAAGAATTTTAATTATTTTTTTAAGATAGTGCTATTTCCACTTATAATTATAAAATATTTTCACAAATGTTAAAAAAAATATTTTGTTTTAACA
Source organism: Epiperipatus broadwayi (assembly GCA_028023455.1). NCBI lineage: Eukaryota > Metazoa > Onychophora > Udeonychophora > Euonychophora > Peripatidae > Epiperipatus > Epiperipatus broadwayi. The sequence continues at coordinate 6,327,672 of JAQFVV010006220.1, read as the reverse complement.
TACTTTCAAAATAATTTTATAATTAACAATATTTTATACATTTATCTGTGCATATCAGTTATATATAATTTTTATTTATTGAAATTGCTGAAATTATTGAATTTAAAACTTTCTTTGAATTTTTAAGTTACAGACATGAAGCATATGTAAATATTGCTTCAATATAGTTATCCAATATAACCTATGAATAAACAAAATAAATGTAAGGCATGTTAATGGCTTTTGTTTCACTTCCTGGCTGATGCTTTGACACATGAAAAACAACAACAACAACAACAAAAAAAACAATCTAAGTAAGAAAATTTAATTCTGGGTAAATTCTAATTATTGAACTATATAATAAAGTATAAGTCTTAAATAATAGAGTAGTATAAATATTTTATTATTGAACAAAAACTGTTTTGTTAATAGAAAACATAAACAAGTTATTTATGAGAGGATTTTTAAAATAAAAAAAACTATTATAACAAGTAGGTACTAATGGAATGAAAGAGCCATGTTATTTAAAATTCACCTAGTTAATTAGTCTTAATGAAATATAAAAGTTACAACAATAAACAATGAATATGAAAATTTAAAATATCGAACTATATATATAATAAATTATAATTATTAATAGTGGAATAACATGAACAGAGAAAATTAAATAATAGTGTAAATAGTTTATTATTGAAGGACTATAACTTTGTTAACTGTTTTTAATGAATTATTGATATGCTGGTTAAAGTTGATCTAAATATTGGCAAGGAAGTGAAAGAGCTACATCAGCTTTTACAACTATTGTACTTCAGAAAGAGACTAGACAGATTCTCTTTTTTCCTCGCTATGTGGGATAAAGCACACAAATAAAACAGTTCAGAGAATCAAACTCTGACTGCAGACAATATCTTTGAGGTAAGTAAACTAGAAATAGAATTACTTACATAATAACAGAGCTGGCTAGGAAGTGAGCAGTGCAATTGGCTGTGTATAGTTGGGGGAAGGTTTTTTAAAATATGATAAAAATAGATATTTAAAAAAATACTCATTTGCAGATATTTTATATCTCTATTAGCAATTTTTCAGGATTGTCCAAAAAGTAACGTGAAAATTTTTGATAGAAAAAATTAAAAATTTCAAATTTACTAAATAAATATTTTTGTTTTAAGGTATTATTTAATTATTGTTTTAAAAATTATTTTTTAAAACATTAAGTTGTTTTATTTAGCATGTTTTAATCTGCATGTTTATTTTATAGAAATAAATGAATAAAACACATGAAGTATTTACCAAACCTGTTAAATGACTAAAGCCATATTTTCAAGTTTTTTTTGTGAAATCACTGTGAAAAGTGTCTTAATTTATAATATTTTTTTCATAAAATGGGAAGGTAGGGTACTAAAATTTACCTTGAACAAAGGTGCTTTTACTCATGCAGTGGCACTGTTCTAGCTAGTAGCTGGATATCCATTCACTGGAATTGCTAACTGACTTATTTATGCTATCGAAAATAAAAATCCCATTTCTGTTTGTAGCCTGAAAAAAAAATTCAAAATTTACCTGAACTGGATTAAACTAATATTATAGCTAGATGTGCTACACATTATTTTCACAAATTTAAATCTTCACTGTATATTTTTATATACATTAACCAGTAAACTTTATATTTTTGCTTTAAATAGCATTTCACTCTCTTATTGGCATTATTAGTTGTATATCTTAATGCTATCTATTATTAAATTATCCATGATTCATTACTTTCTTTTTGGAAAACTATTTTTTTCCAAGACTTATAACATTCTATATTAATTTGAACCAAGGTTTTTATTCTATATGCTTTTGGGTCTTTGGCTCTGATTTTTTGGGGTCATCAAGAATTGTTTCACAGTTATTTTTATAGTTTTTGTTTTGCTTTGCACCATTAATTTTACTTAATCTTAAGACCAATAGATCATTCATTATGTGGATATCAGACTTTAGTAGCTATCTAACATTAAATGAACAATGTTTTAATAATAATAATATATATAATAATACTAATACTTTTAGAAAAAGGCTTTAACCATTATTATGTGCACCTTGAACATTTATAATAGTCAAACATTCAAGGAGCATATAATTAAGGTTAGAGCCTTTCTTTAAAAGTATTTACATACTTCCTATGTGCTTAATAAATAATCACAACTTTACAATAATAATAATTATTATTATTATAATTTTAAAATAATTTTCATTTTTTTTCATTAATATGTAATATATTACTTATTTGAGTAAAGAATATATGTAAAAATATTTTCCTAAGAAAATATTTTTTTTACATATTTTAATAATTTTAGAGTATGTGTATTGTTATGAATATGTGCCTAAGGTTATATGCCCAGTGATATCACTACTATCTATTTTTCAGATCAATAAATAATTGTAAGGGATGGAAAAAGAGCATAGATAAGTTGGCTAGAGAAAAAGAAATGTTACAATAGAAAATGAATAAGATTAAAAAATAATTTTAAGTTATATAACAATAAAAAATATTCAGAATTTGTAAAAATATATGATAATGCTACAGAGAACAGAGAGGAACTTTAGATATCAGGAAAGAAGGCAAAAATGAGATAGGAATTTGGATTATGGATATAGTTTGTGTGGAGAAAGGTAAATATGAGTATGGGATACTGAAAGAAGATGAGAATAAATTTATGGAAAGAAATTGAAAAGAAATATATAATGTAGAGATTTTGTTAAATTTGTTTAGATTTTGTAAAGAAAATAAAGAATATGAGGATAAGCTCTAGTGGTATTAATAAAAAAGTTTTTATTAAAAAGGAGAGTAGAAAAAAAAGGAAATGAATTGGTATTGGCAAAATGAACTTAATAAGAAGTAAAAAGTAAATAATCTTATTAAACTATATACAAAATGAGAGAATGTTTAACTTGGCTAACATACTTTTGAGCAAATGACTTCTTCATAGAAATTTTTTATTTCATTATCAATATAAAAAAAAAATTGTTGAAAGAATACTTTTATTCATATAAGAGCACTGAAAAATAAAAAATAAACTTCAGTTTTCCATATAAAAGTATGGGGCAATCATTCGTAAGTCAAATTCTGAAAGAATTACACCCACTTTCCTGAATCAATACTATTCTATTCAAAATGAGCAATAGTTGCAAGATTATTTAAATGATTCTTTGGGAATTCTAAATATTATCATGCCTCATTTTTATTTGTGAAAGTAAAAATATATATATATATATATTTTAGTGTTTTTTTATTTTTTAAAAATTTAGTGCATTTATCTGTATAAAAGTGTTTCTTTAAATTATCTTTTATATATTTTTTATTTTTACTTTTTAATTTTATAAGAAAGTTTAGATAGAATTGTAATATCTCTAAATGGGAGTATGAGTACACTGAGTGGCAAAATTTCTCAGGTAGATAGAAAAAAAACCAAATCACTTCAAACACATTAATGTTTTTATAGTTCTTATTAAACTCATAATAACTTTAAGGATTTTCTTTGTACATTTGAAAACCAATTTTGTCTTTTTTACCAAAAGTAGCTTATGCAGAGATGTATGAGGAAGTAAATGTTTAAAAGTTACTGATATTCCAAAAGCTTTACTGAATAAAGTTATCTTATTTATTACACTTTAATTTATTTATTTAAGGCTGGATTGTGATGCTGAATTTTAAAAATACAACTGATATAATTTGTATAATATCTTCAGTTTGAATACATTAAATATAAAGTTATATATATTGTTAGAACGAACAAATATAAAGGAATGTAATAAAACTGAAAAACATAGTCATCCTTAAAAAAATTTAGAAAAAAAAATTTAACACTTTTTAAAATGCTTATTTTTACATAAATTCACAAATTCTAAATTTTGAAAATTAAATGTTAAAGTCATATTTTTATAGACAACTTTATTTCATTTTTCATAAAATTCTGGAAAAAATGATATATAACCTGTCTTACCTGAGATAATTCTTCATTAAAACTTGTAATTATATATTTACTAGTGACATATTTTTACTAGCAGATCCAGAACTTGTCCTTCCATGCAGGTATCTGCTGGAAATATATTTATTTCTAATAGATATAATGCACAAATACTTCTGTCTATATTAGAAATAATAATAAAAGAACACAACTGCTGTTACTGACAGAGACAACAATATTTTATATAATATTAACAAATAAATAATACATGAATGCCTAGTGCTTTCATCCTATGTCCTTATCAAGACAATAAACTATATAGAAAATGTTTATCAATTAGTTTTAATATACAGTTTATTGCTTTTACTTAAGGACTTGGGTCACAAGTGCTAGGCATTTATATATTATTTATTTGTTAATATTATATAAAATATTGTCTGTCAGTAACAATAGCTGTGCTGTCTGAATCTTATCCTTTCTAATAGAAAAAAATTAACAATAAGTACTATATTATATTAGACATTATGCAAAGAGAACTTTAGTAATTTTAATTTACTAAAAAATAAAATTAATTTTAAAATAATTGCAAAAGGAATAATATATAATATAAAAAACAAGGAGAAAAAGTGTCAGTATGAAAAACTAAAAAGTTTTTTTTAAGGATAGCTATACATCACGTTTCTATACATAGTGACAAATAAACAAGAATTTTTTTTTTTTTTCAGATTAGTGCAATATATAAAATATTGAGAATAGTCACAATACTGATACTTCTTATTATGTCCTACTTTGAATATTTCTATAGCTTATTATGAAGTTGGCAATATTTTAGGAAAATTAGGATCAATTGTTATAATACATATGATTATAAATATAACAAACAAAAATAATAATATTTATATAAAAAATGTAGAAAAAAATACCCATAGATTGCAAAAAATGAAATATAATTGCTTGTGTATATGATAAAGATATATGATGCAGATACATACAAAGCAAATATATAAGACACTACTTCAGTAATAGATATGACAATGAAATAAATTTAATTTTTTATTATAATCATTATTTGCAAAAAATATAATAATTTTATAAACAAGTAGAAAGTAACTAGACTGAAAAAAAAAAGAATTTTTTTTTATCTGTATACAGACAACAGATTATTATTTGACAGCACAAAAAGTCTGTTGTTTTTTTTACAACATTATAAATTATTTATATAAAAAAAATATGAAAAATATTAGATACAGTTGGTAAAAAATATTACCTTGGGAGTTTTATATTTACAGTTGGTTAGGTTCTAAGCCCAAGGAAATACACATATATATATATATATATATCTATAGGAGCACGAAAGAGCCTTATTTTAGAGCATGAAGCAAACTATAATTTTACAGCTTTATAAATTATTTATATAAAAAAAATACGAAAAATATTATATATTTATAGATGATAAAAATATTACCTGAGGAATTTCTTATTTACATTTGGTTAGATTCTAAGGCCAAGGATTTAAATATATACCATATTACTTCGTATATAAGCCACCCCTGAATTTAAGCCACAGTAGGATTTTATGCCCCAAAAATTGGGAAAAAAATTAACTCCTGAATTTATACTGCATATATGTACTTAGATAGGAAACTAATATAAATATAATAAATTCACCTAATTTATTGCGAATCTTGTTCAGATATATGTTAGCTCTCATTTTTTACATCTTCACTTTCAGATCTTGAATTCTCATTTTCACTATTCCATCAGGTACATCATCTTCAGGCCATTTAAATTGCAGCTTAATATAATAATTTCTTCATCAATTTACTTTCATTTTAAAGTACATTTTTTTTATTAAATCTAAATTATTCTTCTAAATTTTTCTGAAAAAAATTAAAAAAATATAAAAAAGATTCTAAAACATTCATTTTCACTTTGAAATTCAAAATGAAAACATAGCAATTGTTAACAATGGCAAAATAATGTTAAATGATTCTAAAGCATTCATTTTCATTTAAAAATCAAAAGGAAGCTTTCGAAACCGTCAAAATTTTGACAGGCTCTGCCATGTGTAGAGAACAACAATCAACCAATCAGTGCTCTGGAAGGTGGATTCTTATCTCATTGTTATATTGATTTGCTAGTCATTAAACTATTCTAAAGGTTATTCAGTAAAATTTTATTGATAAAATAATGATAAAATTGGAAAAATAACATTAAAACATTTTAAAATATTTGTTTTTACTTTAAAAATCAAATTGAAAATATCTGAATTGTTAACATTGGCAAAATAATATTAAAAGATTATAAAACATTCATTTTCACTTTTAAAATCAAATGAAAACATGGGAACTGTTAAAATTTTAACAGGTGCTCCCTTGTGTAGAGAACAATAGTCAAAGCACCTCAGAAGGCAAGTTATCTTATTGTTATATAGATTTGTTAACTGTAAAACTATTCTAAAATTTATTCAGTAAAGTTTCATTGATAAAATAATGGTAAAATTGGCAAAATAACATTAAAAGATTCTAAAACATTAGTTTTCACTTTAAAAATGAAAACAAAAATATTGGAATTGTCAGCATTGGCAAAATAATATTAAAAGTTTCTGAAACATTCGTTTTCACCTTAAAAATCAAAAGGAAGCTATCAGAACTGTGAAATTTTTGACAGGCATTCTCTTGTGTAGAAAACAACAACAATTAATCAGCACCTTTGAAGTCAAGCTCTTATCTCATTGTTATATTGAAAAAGGTTATTCGATAAACTTTTCTCAATACAATTTTGGTAAAATCGGAAAGTAGTGATTTGAGAGAGAGAGAGTTAAAGTTCATTTATGAAATTAACCCCCCAAAAATATTGATTAAAAAAGATTTAACATACTATTCTACACAGGAATACTATGTGCATGTACAGCATAAAGCAAAAATCCACTGAAATAAGATGTTACAATTTTTTGCCTCAAATTTAATCTGCACCCCTCTTTTAAAGGTCCAAAATTTGGAAAAAAAGTGTGGCTTATATTAGAAGAAATATGGTATTCGTCGTAGATCAATTTATACTATTATTCTACAACATGAAACCGACTGTTATTTTACAGCATTATAAATTATTTATTTAAAAAAAAGAAAAAGAATATTAGATACTTAAAGGTGGTAGAAAATTGTACCTTTGGAGCTTTATATAAAATTGCAATTGATTAGATTCTAAGTGCTCAGAATTACATATATATGCATCGGATTTATATCTTTTATTTCAATCTAAGCTAAGTATCTTTTATTTTAGGAAGGAAAAAATCATTGTTCAACTTTTTCCATAACATTTAAATAGCGAAGAAGAAACAAACAAAAAAAAAAGGGGGGGGGGGACCCTTTTACTAAAACTTTGATAAAAAATGCAAATTTTATCATATAGAAAAAAAAATACATCATTGGAAAGCTAATTCAATAACAAAAAGAATGATGTATTACATATGTATAATCTTTACCAATTATGCGCTTTATTGATTTAAATTCTGATTGCTTACAATGCTAAAACTACACATGATGAAATGTCATGTGATCTAACAAAAGATTTGATGTATAAAGTTTTATTGCAGTTTAAATCTGGAAAATCTTGCATTAATTTTTTTATTTATAATAATGTTTGGAAATAAGATAATGAAAAAGTTACTAACCAGATTCACAATACATAGTAATATACCCAGTATAGTAGTATAGTATAGTGAGGCACCAATTGAATATTGAAATAGTTTAGAATAAGATATCTTAGCCTAAATCCAATGCTTGAGAATGCAAAATTTGCAATAGCCTATAGAAATTTGTAGAGAGCATCTCAAGCTTGGTGGGATTCTTTATTCAATAGACATGTAGTTTTAATGAATTCCAGTAAATCTTACTGAACTGCCACTAGAGTGAGGATTACCAGAAGCTATCAAACATAAACTGTTACAAATAAAGTGCTAGCCTGGTGAACCATATATACTTGATTCTTCAGGAAAAAATCCCAGATTATCAAAATGTTAAGGCATAAATTTCCAAGTCACATTGAAAAGAATACTAAGTGGCACAAGAGTTGAGAATTATTGAACAGGTTGCTGAGCTTTGAATGCATTTAGCAGAAGGAAATCTGCAACTTTTGAAAAAGAAGAAAAATCTAAACCTCAATAAAAATACTATATATTGAGGAGATAATGACCCTTGCATCAATGCCATGTAGTATGGAAAGAGAAAAGAATGACCAACATCATGGAAAACAAATGAAACAGAAGATCAAACAGTAGTTTATTTAGAACTTAAATAATCAGATACCCAGATCATACTTCAATAAATATGCATATCACCACTGATCTAATTTATGAATCTCACACAGTTATAATGGGGTGCAGTTATATTCCTTATACATATGTAAAGAAAAAAGAGGTTAAGGTCCAAAATGAAATTTTTTCAGAAATTACAGATAGCTTTTATCTATTGATGTATATTTGCTGTACTTTCAGTGTTAATAATGGATGGATGATTTTGTCACAGCTTTGAAGATGCAATGTTTTCATGATGTATCATGGAGGAGTATTTCTCAGCATTGCACTTATTTTGAAACTATATAATAACCAGCTTCTAAGTCTCAAAAGTGAGTAAGGCATTAAGGTTGCTTTTCATGGACAGTATTGTACCATAATATGCTAGTTCTAAGTCTCACAAATCCTTATGAGCAAGGATTCAGTTAAATGTTTTTTTTATATATATTCTGGGTTTTTTAAGTTGCTTATGGTGTGCTTTCCTAGTAATCATGCTACATTGTATACTTACAGTTTGATGATTTAATTTTTTTGTCTATCCCAGAAATGTCTTTCTAAATGTGAAGTGCCAGTTGAATCTCTACTTATTAAAAAACAAACACAAAATCAAACTAGCAGAGATACCACGATCAACCAAATACATTGAATTACCAGCATAATAGGAAACTTTTATGATAGACATATGATACCAACTCATAAGGCTGGAAAAAAAGTAAAAATAGGTAAGCATTTCCAAATTGTAGGGAATATTGTAGCTGATCATAAATAGCTATAAATTAAAAATGAGACAATATTAATGACAGAGGAGTAAAATGAATTGCAGTCATAAAGACAGAATGTATTCTTGTACTTTCATTTAGATATTTCGCTTTACCAAAAAATATACAATTGTTCTAAAGGAAAAATAGAAAAGATTGAAATTTGCTTATTATAAAAGAAAACAAATAGTGCTTGCTAAAATTAAATACTGTATTAAACAAAAAGTCATATCATTAAATTAATATTAACATAAGTTTTCAAAATGAATTCAAATTTTTAAAAGATTCTTGTTTATTAATCAAAAAATGTAATTAAATATTAATTGATTAAAAGAGATAGATAGGGCAGTGGTTTCACAACTTTTTGTGTCATACTGTCATATTTACAATTTCATTTTAATAGATTATAATGTGACAATCAGATGATGTATGTTGGTTTAATCCAGTTCAACTACTAGGCGAAAGTACCTCGAGGCCACCCATATGCGAGATATTAAATCAAGAATACTATGACCTCTGCTCTATTCGCCTATTCTCGTGGCTAACTACGAACCAATAACATTATCTGAGACACGCATAAATTATTTTCTCATCTGGCCACAAAGCTTAGCATCAAGGGAGAGACATGGACGGGAACACCTACAGAGCTAAATAGTTAAATATGCAAAAGTACTAAGAAATATGTGTTTTGCATGCCTGGATCATTGGAAAAGTAAAGTAAAGCATTAAAATAAAATTAGCAAACTGAAGCTTTTTAGTTCAATAAGATATTTAATTAATGACTTTAAAATATTAATAATAATTTAATGGCCTCTGCTATTCCCCTGAATTAATGAAAAACAAATTAGATAATAAAAACAGATTAAACGATATAATATTTTTGCGGTCTAAGTCTTTTCTTCCCAATTTTAATAAAATTGTCAACTCGAATCTCCTCAATAAAGTACAGTAATAAAAATCTTTTGCAAAGCATTTTCTAATTGCTTTGTGCTAAAAACAGACAGTTTAAAATTATTTAAGATGTATATAGCTAAATTAGATATACATAATAAGCTAATGGCGGACAAAAGAGGCGTTATTGAGGAGATCAAGTTGGCAAACAAAGAAAACTTACTCGTATGGAATTTAGAAACATAAATAAAATTAGAAAGAGATTTTAAATGAAAAAAATAACTTTTAAACTTAACCGCAATGGAATACAAAATATTTATACATGTTAGTAATGAAGAATAGCGAAGGAAAAAGGGTTAAATATATAGATAGATGATCACACAATATATATCTAAGACTAGTCTATAAAAATGGTTACATAACAAATATAATTAAATACAACATTTCAGAAATATAATTCAATAAAGCAATTAAGAAAGGTATGAACAAAAAAGAGTAGAAAGTAAATAGTTCAATGGAGGAGAGATATGATTACTGTCCTGGTTCCTTGCTCCTGTTAGGCATCGTCATGGCTTGATCTGACCATCAGTAGGTATTTGTCTGGACAAGGAAAATGGAAATACGTAGCATGGTTTCACAAAAAGTCCTACAGACATGGCACAGAGTTCAGATTATTATTAGGTGGATACTATGGCATTTTGGATGGTATTTAGGACCTTGATGGCAGGCAAAGCTTCACCTAACCATCTAGCATGGTAGAATCCATCAAATTTATATGATTTTTAGCTTATAGCATGTTCAAACTTCTCCGTGATTTCGAAGACGACAATTGAATAACTTTTGGAGCAAAATGGAAATGAGAAGCAAAATCTGGTAGGTTCAAAGCACAGGAAAAATCTGCATGAATTCTCTACAGAGAAATCTCAGCAAGCACAAGAAAAAGCCTCCAGAGAAATCTGAATGCAATCTTCAAAAGGAAAATCTGAAAAGCCATCTCCTAAAGGAAAATCTGAATGCCAAGTCTTTTGTTCTCTCTCCTATTTATACGTTTTTTTGTAAGCTACCTTCTATTGTTTGTATGATCTTAGATCTTGATTAAGCCCTCCACGCTCCTTTGTTTCAAGGTAACATTTTCTAAAAATAACTTTTACTTTTTTATTCTAAATTTCTTTCTTTAAAGTTTGAATTTTTATTAATTAAAAAAAGAAAGAGAAGGCCATCTTTAATTTGCCTTGAATTGGCTAATTAATTAAAAATATACATTCCTTTAGAAAATGTTGGTGGCTTATCTCAAAATAAAATCATACGCCATATTTTAATAAGATTTTAAAAAGAAAAATATATTATTATTTCTTTTAATAAAATAAGCATTTTATTTCAGCAGAATTTTGCATTAACTCATATATATATACGCTTGACATATATATATGTTTGACTAATAGGTTTTAAAAGTAATTTTTATTAACAAAAATCTAATCTTAGAATGGAATTTATTTAAAACAAAATATTTAAATGCAATACAAATTTAATAAGCATAATTAATTTTAGCTTTAATGCAAAACCCTGCTGATATTGTTGGACTATAAACTTAATTCAGGCCTACAATACTAATTAAGTTTATAGGAGGCTGTGAAGCATGGATCATACTTCAGACTCATTGCTTCATTTCCCAATAGTTAGTGAGCAAAAAAAAATGTTAAAAAATGCTGTTGCTTCAGGTCAGAGATAAAACTTTTGTGCCAGGTGAGTTCAAGCCTACTCTTTATTTGCTGAAATATTTAATTTGTTACTGACTAACAGTCTTTCTTTCCTTTACTATATAACTAACGGTTTATCCATAATTCAATCTCCTGTATCTTAAATTGAGTCCATGTTGTTTTTAGTCTAACAAGTTATATTTATCTTTTTACTTTCTAAATTTTTTGGGGTCTGGTGGTACATAAGGTTTTAAGTTTCTGTTTCTAATATTATACTCTCTTATTAGGCTGAGATTATTTTTCCAAAACAAAACACTTATTCCACACTTCTTTTTTAATGCGTGAGGGCCTTTATATATCGGAAAAAACTTTTTTACTTCTCTCTGCACTATACTACTTGGCCTCAGATCTCTCAGCCACACTTGTTTCCTTTGCCTGAATTGATATTAGTGGTTTCGTTTTGTTTTCCGATGCAGCACTGCCCATCTTAATCGTTCACTTGCTATCTTTTGGTTTCCTAGTTGGTCTATTTTCTCCTCTTCTACTAAGATTTTGGTTTTGAATACCTGAAGGCATACTGTACCATACTGCAAACGTATTGTAATAGCTCCAGTCAAGTTACTCATTCTATTATCAAAGTGTTGTCCCCTCTTTTCAGTTTCGTTTACCAAATCCAAAGTCTGAAGAGACATTGTGTTCTTGCCATTCTCTATGATCTGACAATTTCCTTCTCCACTTTGCCTTTCATATTTGACTGACAAGTCCAAGTGGTGAATATCTTTACATGCTTCATCAATCAATGATTTAACCTGAATGTCACCTTGCTCTTGTTGGTCTTGTCCCTTTTCCTGATTATCATCATCTGGTAATACTTTTGTTACAATACTAGTCTGCTTTTGATGGATTTCCATGTTTTCCTCCAAACGGCTCAATCTTTGTGATGTAATTTTCATAACTTCTTGGAACATGGACATCATCATTTTTGTTTCTTCCCTCATTTCTTTGATGAGAGCTTCCAAGTTATACTTTTGATCACTATGAGTACATATTGACCTATAAACTTTGCCTCTCTTCTGTTCCTTCATTTTTGCCTAATATTGGCTATTTTGTTATATAACAATCCCACCTTATTTGAAAATGTATTTTAGTCTTTTATACGTATATTTTATCACACGTATCTACGAGCTATATCCTTCTGTATATAAAAAAAATTTAGTTCTTTCTAAACTAAGTCAGTATTCTAAGTTCCAACTCTCTGTTTTATTTATATGTTTTCAGAAATTAACTTTGCCTACCTCACGAGGTCCTATCTTAAACCTATGCATATATGTATCTGTTTGTACATGAAACAAAATATAAAATCCTGCTATGCATATATGTATCTGTTTGTACATGAAACAAAATATAAAATCCTGCTGTGTCTGTTTTTAATATTTATTACTACATATTATTCTCCTCACTTTACTTTATTTATTTTTATATTTCATTAAAATGTCACTGCTATGTTAATATAATTAAAATAATCCACTTACAGCTTGACCTGGCTTTCTCTGACACCTGAAACAACTAAAAAATGCATTTACATTAATATACAAGTATATATATATCAAAAGGAATATGTGAGCAAAATATACATGTCATGTTTAAAACTATTTTGGCTCACTACGCATACATTTTTATTTTGATCATCTACCTCCTATGGTTTGTTTATTTGTAATCCGATATGAGAGATTGCACTTGCCGACAAATTTATTTGATAAGTGCGCCAGTTGACAAGACAATGGCCATATCAAATATACATATTAATGGATAATGATCCAAGCACACATTGATAAGGATTATAAAGTTTAAATGCGATTAAAATTTATTTTGATTTTCACTTCACTTTCAAAAAAAAATCTCTGCATGAATAAGTAAATGCTATTTTAAATGACAATATTAATTAAGTCTAAGACATATAGAACTCAGTAAGGTAACATGTCTGACCTGGGTTCTAAACCACGCTACCGTTTTGGTCAAGAAACCAAAAAAAATCAATTTAAACAGCCTAAAGTACGATTAACAAAACAAAATATACACAAAAAAAATTAAAAATAAAAGTAAAATCCCATGATAACCGCCACTCCAAATTATGCACCTGGGATCGAAACCAACTACCATTTAGGTTACAACCTGAAATAGATTAACAATTATCAAGGAATTTTACAGAATCACGCATTGAGATCAAAAACTGTTTAAAAAACATTTATATAAAAAGGGGTTTTACCGAACTATAACGAGTTGTATACCATATACACCCATATATATGAATATATACTTCACTAAATAAGCATATATATGACTACATATAAATATACAAACAGATATACATATACAAATATTTTTTCTTATCATGTACATGATGTTATTAGAAAGATTTGTCATATTGCAGACCGTGTACTCCTATTATTTCAGGCTAGTAAACATTGGTCGCAAATATAACGTGGAAACAATGATTGCAGACATAGACCTATTATTTCAGGCTACTCAGCAATCCTAAACTCTAAAGTGTAAGGGGTCTTCACCTAAATGATTACTAAGGGGGTCTTCATCAAAAACGATCACTAAAAAACAAGGGCTTCACCTAATGATTACTCAAAGGGTCTTCACCATAAAAAAAAGGGGCTTCACCTAACGGTTACTTCAAAGGTTCTTCACCTAACGGTTACTCAATAAATGATTCAATAGCATAATCTGAATTGAGAGAAAAAAAAAACTTAACTAACAGTGGCTGACATATAAGTTATACAGAAATATATTTTATATATATATCTTTATTAAAACGAACATACACATTTACTTTTTATAAAGTTGAAAATTAAGTTTGCTATTATTGAAACACAACTTATTTTTATATATTATTTGCTAGGAAACGTAACTGCAAAATATTTAAAAGTGAAAAAAAAAAATTTGCATGATTAAAATTATTCATTATATATAAAAAAACGAAGAGAAAGTGAAAAAAAATTTGCTAACACCGTACGTTGACACGTGTTAATTTGAACTTATCAAACATTTTGATCTTAGAAAAAATTTCTACTAACGGAAAAAATGTTATCTATTAGATCTTTACAAAAATTTATACAAACGGAAAAAAAAATTATATTATCTATTTGTACTTTTCAGTAAAATATTAACACTACGAAGATACACTACAATTCGAAAAACATTATTATATCAAAACTTCTCATATTTAAGCAATACTAAATAACATAAAGTACGAAAGCTATTTAAAGGGAGGGCGGGTGGGTATGTATTTGACACTTCCGCCTGATCGAAGCTATATACTTTATACGACAAAAACAATACGGCAACTGACCATGACAAAAGTACTCATTAGGAGAAAAAAAATTGCTTTAACTCTGAAATCTTCTTTTATAATCACAAAAAAAAAACAACTAACAAAGTGTTAACTTTTTAAATATAAAATATTCATTTCAAATATATACTAAACTCGGAAAATTTTTTTTTTACCTTATGACACATTTAACTTGTTAATTAATTTAAAAAAATGAAATTTGGCTCACGTTACGAAACAAAACTCGGAAAAATTATACATATCTTTATATAAATATATACGACTAAAACAAACTTCTCAGGGTACTAATTTTTTTTTTAAAAAAAAATGACATTCGTTCCACGGCGACAAACTCGAAGAAATTTTTTTATACATATACCTATTATTTCGTGTTATTGAAAAAACATTATATATATGCATACCAGGAAAAAATTCTACATATATATTATTATTTATAGCATAAACACTGCCTACAGGGTGTGGGGTTTATTAAATCGATGCCCCAAACGATTGGGCAGCCAAAATGCAGAGAAAAAAAAATTTACTGTGACAGTCAGATGATGTATGTTGGTTTAACTCAGTTCGAATACTAGGCAAAAGTACCTCGAGGCCACCCATATGCGAGATATTAAATCAATAATACTATGACCTCTGCCTATTCGCCTATTCTCACGGCTAACTACAAACCAACAACATTATCTGAGACATGCATAAATTATTTTCTCATCCGGCCACAAAGCTTAGCATCAAGGGAGAGACATGGACGGGAACACCTACGGAGCTAAATAGTTAAATATGCAAAAGTACTGAGAAATATGTGTTTTGCATGCCTGGATCATTGGAAAAGTAAAGTAAAGCATTAAAATAAAATTAGCAAACTGAAGCTTTTTAGTTCAATAAGGTATTTAATTAATGACTTTAAAATATTAATAATAATTTAATGACCTCTGCTATTCCCCTGAATTAATGAAAAACTAATTAGATAATAAAAATAGATTAAATGATATAATATTTTTGCGGTCTAAGTCTTTTCTTCCCAATTTTAATAAAATTGTCAACTTGAATCTCCTAGATAAAGTACAATAATAAAAATCTTTCGCAAAGCATTTTTTAATTGCTTTGTGCTAAAAACAGACAGTTAAAAAAATTATTTAAGACGTGTATAGCTAAATCAGATATACGTAATAAGCTAATGGCGGACAAAAGAGGTATTATCGAGGAGATCAAGTTGGCAAACAAAGGAAACTTACTCATATAGAATTTACAAACATAAATAAAATTGGAAAGAGATTTTAAATGAAAAAATTAACTTTTAAACTTAACCGCAATGGAATACAAAATATTTATACATGTTAGTAATGAAGAATAGCGAAGGAAAAAGGGTTAAATATATAGATAGATGATCACACAATATATATCTAAGACTAGACTATAAAAATGGTTACATAACAAATATAATTAAATGCAATATTTCAGAAATATAATTCAATGAAGCAATTAAAAAAGGTATGAACAAAAAAGGGTAGAAAGTAAATAGTTCAATGGAGGAGAGATATGATTACCGTCCTGGTTCCTTGCTCCTATTAGGTGTCGTCGTGGCTTGATCCGACCGTCGATAGGTATTTGTCCGGATAAGGAAAATGGAAATATGTAGCATGGTTTCACGAAAAGTCCTACAGACACGGCACAGTTCAGATTATTATTAGGTGGATACTATGGCATTTTGGATGGTATTTAGGACCTCGATGGCAGGAAAAGCTTCGCCTAAGTGCCTAGCATGGTAGAATCCATCAAATTCATATGATTTTTAGCTTGTAGCATGTTCAAACTTCTCTGTGATTTCGAAGATGACAGTTGAATAACTTTTGGAGCAAAATGGAAATGAGAAGCAAAATCTGGGAGGTTCAAAGCACAGGAAAAATCTGCATGAATTCTCTACAGAGAAATCTCAGCAAGCACAAGAAAAAGCCTCCAGAGAAATCTGAATGCAATCTTCAAAAGGAAAATCTGAATGCCAAGTCTTTTGTTCTCTCTCCTATTTATACGTTTTTTTGTAAGCTATCTTCTATTGTTTGTATGATCTTAGATCTTGATAAGCCCTCCACACTCCTTTGTTTCAAGGTAACATTTTCTAAAAATAACTTTTACTTTTTTATTCTAAATTTCTTTCTTTAAAGTTTGAATTTTTATTAATTAAAAAAAGAAAGAGAAGGCCATCTTTAATTTGCCTTGAATGGGCTAATTAATTAAAAATATACATTCCTTTAGAAAATGTTGGTGGCTTATCTCAACGACATATTTTAACAGGATTTTAAAAAGAAAAATATATTATTATTTCTTTTAATAAAATAAGCATTTTTATTTCAGCAGAATTTTGCATTAACTCATATATATATGCTTGACGTATATATATGTTTGACTAATGGGTTTTACAAGTAATTTTTATTAACAGAAATCTAATCTTAGAATGGAATTTATTTAAAACAAAATATTTAAATGCAATACAAATTTAATAAACATAATTAATTTTAGCTTTAATGCAACACCCTGCTGATATTGTTGGACTATAAACTTAATTCAGGCCTACAATAGTAATTAAGTTTATAGGAGGCTGTGAAGCATGGATCGTACTTCAGATCCATTGCTTCAGTAAAATAATACACCATACTTAGTATAGATGTAGGTTTTCAAAATAAATACATACACAATGTATATAAAGAAAAGCTTGGTTTAATACTTTAAGAGCATGGTATGTTAAACATGGTTTTGATTATCTGGTAGTGATATTTATAGTAATAATTACCCAAAGAAGCTTGTGACATTAATAAAAAAAGAAAAACAAGAATGGGGGTTTGCATAAAATTTGAATATAGGATGTAAATAATTAATTGAGTTACTTTTTTGATAGGGGGATATAACTTCTTGGACTACTATTGCTATGAATATGACTATCAATTAATCAAAAACATACTTAGCATACCATGCTGTTAAATTATTAAACCAACCTTTTCTTTATATAAAGGTTGTATGTATTTATTTTGAATTACATATTTCTGAGAAAATTTTTTTAAAAGATTGAAGATTTAAGTTTTATATAAAAAAAGTTTATTTTTATGTCAATAATTTTTAATACAATCTAGTAAATTTTACAAAAAAAAAATCAAAACAAAAAAAACAACAAAAGCATATTCATAATAACATTGGTTGATTAAAATTATAAAATTCAGTGCAATGGATAAATAAGCCTGTTTATTAAAACCAAGTTTGTCAAACTTGGGTATCATTGAAGATGGGGATACTCTCAATTATTCTTGTCACTAAATCATTTGTTTTTAAAACAGCAACAGTGCTAAAGCCAGTTCCACATAAGTAAGATGTTACAAATGGTAATAAAATTTATAAAGCTTTGTTTGTTAAAGTAGGGAACTGTTTTTCACTTGTATCTAGAAAATAACAATATTTTCTTGTTCAAACATCTGTTTTAATGTGCTGTCATAAGATAAGTTGATTAACATTTCTTTCTCTGATGTTGAAAAGCCAAATACATTTAATCACAAATGCGTTTTCCACACATACATATTTTGAAATGTCAAGGTCTTTAAAATAAAGTGAGAATTGTTTCTGTAGATAGTAATATCTTTTTTAATATCAGTTTCTATAGTGTATCTTACATATGAAATCAAATGAGTATCTTTAACTATATCTGTTGCTTTCCCCAATTGCAAAGCATAATCTGACAATTTTAGTTTTTCTATTAATTGATTCTGAAGATCTTCAGATATATCAAAAAAATTTCTTTCTATCTTATTATCTGCAAGTGGAATTTTTCAAAGTTGGTTAGTATATGATTCACTGAACATTGTTTCTATCATTTCAATAGCTGCAGGTAGTACATAGATTTTTTTTATTGAATGTGTTTTTTTACATTTAGAAATTCTATAAAAAAATTTATAGAAGGCAAACAATGCTTTTGACATTACAGACATGGTTTTTTAATAATGTATTTTGTTATTTATTCAAATCTTCTAATTTCCTTTGGAAAAATAATCTTGACTTGCCAAAGTGGTCTGCATGTAATTTTTCAAGATGGTGTTTGAACTTATTATGTTTCATGCTTTCTGCAGCTAAAATATTCATAGAGATCAACATATTTGGTTTTTCTTGTCCATTTATAATGGTATTTGTAAATCCCAATGTATAGTGGATCATATTTTTGAGATTTAATATTACTAATTTCATAACTCTTTTTGTGCTGGTTAAACAACTTTTGCTAGTATCAGTTTCATCTTCTTCATCTGCTTTTTATTAGAATCTATATATTTAATCATTTAAAAGTGGTAAGCATTATTTTAAAACAAAAAATATTTTTCCCTGTTTTCAAACTTACCTCAGTAATTGTAAGAATATCATGAAATAAAAATAAAAAAACACTTTACACATAAACCACTTATTATATCTGTTACACCAAAATATACACTACACAGCACTTATCATGATCATGCCATTAGCAAGACTGAGAGGTGCTAAGAGCTTGTGCATTGTTGGATCTTTTTTTAGAAAATGATCACTTGTTGCTGTTAATAGGAATGGGGAAAAATTTTGTTAAGCATTGATGAGTAATTTTCTTTAGACACTGATTACAATTTGTATGTTTTGTAAAAGTTACTAGTCCCCTACCTTGCAATAGTCTTATACACCCTGGAGTATTGCACCCTCAGTTTGAAAACACTGGATAGGGAAATTTTGGAGATAGACAGTTAAATGCAAACTTTATTAAACTTAGCAGCAAAATCTTTCAATTTCTTCCCTCCACTTGTGTACTGAGATTGAAATGATAACTGAACATTATCATTAACAATTTTAGGTAGAAAAAGCTTTGTCAAATTAAAACTCAGTTGGGAGGAGGGAGCTGCTAGTGCTAATAAGAGTTAGACATCTGCAGAATGTCACAAATATGGCTAATTTTAAATTGGGCTCTTTTATTTGATTAGGTTGCACATAGAAAAGCACTTGATCTTTATAGGTTGGCCAATTTTCAGGATAGGCCAGATCAAATTCTTCCTAATTAACAAATTTTAGCCATTTTTATTTTTTTTCTATTGTAATAGAAAAAGAAATTTCTTTTTCTTCATAGTCATAGTAGATGAACAACTGCTCTCTTGATTAATTTTTATAGGCACAATTTTTTGTAATTAATGACAAAGATCTAAGCAACCCATGGATTTAAGATCTTGTTGGTTTAAAACTTTTTATCAGTGATGGGGGAGGGGTGAACTTTTGAGCTCCCAAGAGTGAAACTGTCTGACCATGTCAAATCTGTTTTAAAAATACATACAGGACTGTTTTCTACACTTTTTGCCTGAAACATTGGCTAAGGTATAGCATTTAATTGCCATGCTATTCTCAATTTAATGCACTTCAGATTCCCTTCATAGTTTACCTGGCATTTTCAACTGTTCTGTGGTTATTTGCCTCATGTGTAGATATGGTGGTACTTTATCAGCTGTTCTGTGCCAGCTTGCCTTTTTCTAGCAGTTTCCAGTTTTAGTGTGAACTTAACTCACTGTGGTGGACAATGTGCACAATGCTGCTCAGCTCTGACAGTAATTTGTTGCCTGACTTTTATCTTAACTGGATTGCCTATTTATAACAGATCCTAGTGGCCTGTTTCTGGTATTAGATGTATCTTATCTGTTCATATATCTATTAGTCTGTGGTGACGAATGCTCAATCCAATCAAGACTAGATGGAAGCTGGACTAGTCAATTAGTCAAAGATAAGTTGAGATATAATAGGTTCATTAGATCAGTCCAATAAAGTAAAAAAGAAAAAAGCCAAGTGAGCTCAGATCTTTGTGTAGTGATAAAGATATAGTTATAGTAGGTGTAAATATATTAATGAACAATGATGATCAGAAAATGTTACTGTTACTTAACCAGCAAAGCCCTTAAGTATGTGTGTGTGTATATATATATATATAATATAATAGAGAAATAAATTATAAGTACTGCCAAAATAAGGTTAAAATAAATTTTGTTTATTAATCTGCTGAGTTAACTTTCAAACTCAGTAGAAGATTAATAAATGAAATTATTACTAAAATGCTAAAATTAATTGCGTTACGGTGAAACTTTTAAGTTTATTAATTAGTAGGCTTTTTATCTATTCTATCTTTTAGACTGAGCACTTTCAGAGCCCTTGCAGCTCCATATTCATAGTTCTTTTCATATTGTTAACTATATGCAAATGCATGCAAATTGCTTATATCATCCATTTTTTCAAAATCGTGAAGCACGTGTCCTTTCTGTTTATTGCTCTGGCATTGCTAGTGATGAAACATGCTTCTTTGACCTTTCTCTTGACATCGTTTCTTTCTGTGCATATGATGTCAGCTTTAGAGGGCTCAAATTTGTGGTTGTGTTCCTGCTGATGGTCAGAAAATACTGAGCTGCCTTCTTTTTTGGTTGTAGCTTTTATGTATACATATTTATGCTGAGCCAGTCTATTGCCCACTGTGGCCCAAGTTTCCCCATAATAAACTGAATCATAACCTGTCTGCGGGCACACAATTCTATAAACTACATGGGGGGTTTCTTTTATATTTCTTTTGTCTTTAGTATTGTTGATGAGCCTATTGGTGTTTGGAGAGATTCTGAATCTGAGTTTGAATTCCTTCTGTAATATTTTACTGAAGTTTTTTGCCACTGCAGGTATGTAGGGTATAGTCAGATGTTGTCTGTCTTCTTTTGTGTTCTGTTGCAGTCTTTTATAAAAGCTTTCAATCCTGTTGGTTATTGTTCTATGATCAAAACCCACGCTTATTAAGTCCCTGATGTAGCTGGTGATGTTGTTTTTCTTGTCTGACTCTAATTTACACAGGTGGTGATTTCGAAATAAGAAGGCAGACAGCCCTGTGAGTTTGTGTGATTTAGGGATTTTGAGAGTGGATGGAGACAACCTCTAATGCATAAGGGTTTAATTATCATAGAAATTATATTTTAACTTTACTTTGGCCATATTTATCACTTATTTCTCTTATTATATATTAAATTTACAATGATAAATAATGGAAAAGGAACAAAATATTTAGATTTATTACTGAAAAAGGATGAGAATGGAGAGGTTAAAGTTAAGCATTGTATAAACAATAGAAGTATCAAGGGTATGATACATTCCAAATCTTATCAACTTTGATGGCAAAAAATGGGGTTATTGAAAGAAATAAAAGAGAAAAAATGGCACACTTACATTGATAAAAAGAAGACAAAGGTGCAATAATTGCAGATCCAGAAGGAATATATTGAATATGGATATAATGGTAGGGTTATAAGAAATATATTGAGGGATAGAAGTGGATATAAGAAAGTTATAATAAAAATGAAAGAAAGAATAAGAAATGGATTTCTATTCCATATTTGAAGGAGGTATATAAAATTCTGAATGATAGGGAAAAAGAAATGAATGAGAATATAGGTATAGGATAGAAAACTAGTAAATCATTAAAAAGTGAGTAATGCAAAAATGAGAAATGAATGGAATGATAAGATAGTAATAATTTATAAAATTATGTGTAGGGATGTATGATGATATATATATATATAGGTCAGTCAGCAAAAACTAAGAGAAAGGGGGAACGAGCATGATAGAACAATAAAAAAGAGAGAGATTTAGTTAGGACCATTTTGTAGAAATAGGGCATGTTATGAAATGTGAAGTATTGAAGTGATAAAATATTGTAGAAATTATAAAGAAAGGAAAGTGTATGAGACAATGTATATAGAAGAAAATAAAAAGAAATGTATGAATTTAGTACAAGGCTCAATAAAGTTGGGAGGAAAATAGGCATTAAATAAAAATGTGCAAAGGATAAAAACATTTTGTAGGGCTGAGGTTGGTTGATAGAAGGAGTGCTAAGAAGATATGCAAATCAGGTGATATATTGAATTAACATTACATTTAGACAAGGTTTAATTTTGAACAAAAGTTGATTGGATAAAAATAAATATATGATTAAAATATATAGTTGTTTATTAAGTTGATTATGTTTACTTATTAAATTCAGTAAGAATATATATATATATAATGCATAAAGATCTAGAAGTAAAAGTATATATATACCAAATAATAAAAGCAGGCTCGAAGAAAAGTGTTACATTTGGGGGAATTAGAGTTAAGAAATATATACTATGAAATAATGTTATATTGATGAGATTTAATGATACAGATGAAAGTATAAGATGTTTTGAAGAACTATTATGAATTTGTCAAAAATGAATGGCAAAATAGGTATGATATTATCAAGATTAAGATAGTGGGATAAATTTGAATAAAATTTGTGAGGAAGCTAATAATCTATCTGAAAATAATGGAGTGTATTTTTCAGTTGCTATTCATGTTTTTATTTTAAAACATTTCAAGAGAGATGAAAGTGGAATAAATTATTAGATAATTTAATTTTTATCACAAATTAAATTAAACTATTGAATAGGGCTGACATACATGCAATAATATGAATAGAATATTGGAAATAAATATGGAGAATAATATGTTTATAATTAAAGAAGATAATGAGATAAAGGAAATACGGATAACAAAAAGCTAATTAAAAATTTTAAGGCTAGAGAATATAGTCAGTGATAAAAAAAAAAGTAATGCCTAAAACAATATATAAAGATATTAACATAAAAATTGATTTCATAAATGTGCAAGGTTATATATACGTATATATAAATACAGAGTTTATAAAGATTAGATGTGCTAAAAATAATAATAGCCCACTTGAGAAATAAAAAAAAGAAGTATCATATTTCTTGAAATGTGCAGATAGGATAGTAATAAGGAAGAATGAGACATAAGATGGGCATTATTATTGTTGAGAATATTTTAGAAAGAAATTGTAAATAAATTATGAGATTTAAAATTGATAGAAAACAATAGTACTGAAAATGGAAGGGATAATAAAGAGTGAAGTGAGAGTATTTGGGAATGTTTACATATGAATATAAATGTAGAAACAATAAATGTAAAATATTGACTGTAAGTGATATGAATAATCATGTCAATGAAAATTTTGGCATGTAAAATATGAATAAGTTTTAAAAGAATGTGAGAAAGATGGAATGAAAATCAAAATTATAAACATATGATGAGTAATTTACTTGTTACAAGGTAAAATTTGAAATAGCCTATTGATTACATATTGCTAGTTAATGAAGGATTAGAAAAATAATAAGATAAAAAAGAAAAAAAGGGTGTAGTAGTATTTTACATTGATAATATTTTATTTAGTTGAAAGATTAAATAAACAATTTTATAGAAGACCGGATAGGAAATAAGGGGTAAATCTAAATTCAACAGGTTTAGTAATATCTTGGAAAAATTGTAAAATGGTAAATTTAAAACTTTTTAAAAATGATAATAGTAAAATAAATTGCAAATTAATATTTATTTAGTAGGACTAGCAATAAAATAAAATAAAATAAGTGCACTTTAGAAAGTAAAAAAAAATGAAAAGGGCATACAAGAGACATAAAGTGACTTTTATGTAAAAGATAAAAAGCATAAAAGATAATAAATGGGATAGTTATTTAGGGAAAAAAAACAATTAGTTAAAATAAAATTATTTTGGAAATAAGTTAAACTTATTAAGAAGTTAACTAAAGAAATAACAATACTAGAAGGGAAGATTAGGAAAACTTTCGCGATATATTGGATGGAGGGGAAAATGAATAACTTTATTATTAAATATAAAGGAAAAGAATATATTTGTGAGTAGCAAAAAAAATTATAATAAATAAATCTACATAATTAATGAGAATAATTTGGAAAAAAGGCAGAATGAGAGATTCAGAATTGAACAGAACAATAGATAGTTTTAAAAAAGGAAAGCAAAAGGATGAATGGCAAAATGCTAGTAATTTTGAAAAAGCTTTTGTAAAACTATTTATAATAATAAGATTCCAAAAAATGGAAAGATATGAAAATTAGATTATTATGCAAATGAAAGAGGGGAATTTTTATTATTGCTAGCTAGCTGTAAATCAGTAATGATAATACTCATAATGTACAAAATATTTATATATAATAATAATATCATCATCATCATCATTGGGAGAGATTCAGAATGGATTTATTTCATGTTAACGATAGAATATAATTTATTCATTATTTATTATTCAATTTATTGAAATAATTATAGGAAGATAAGCAATCATTTAGTACTTTTAAATGCAAAAAAGATTTATAATAGGTGGATAGAAATAAGCTATAGAAAAATCTTGGAAAATGGTAGTAGATTTTGGGTATTAAGAATGATTAAGAATCTTTATAATGCTAATTATTAATAATCTTTATAATGCTAATTTTTATTAATTCCAACAAAAAAGGATATAGACTTGATAAAAGTTAAACAGGAAATTGTATTGAAACAGGAATACCTTTGACATTCTTGTTTTTAACTTCTTTCTAAAAGAATTTGAGATGAAGATAGAAAAAAAAGGGGAGATGGGATGTAGATTTTCATAATGTAAAATAACAACAGCCTTCTTTGTTTTTTGTTTTTTTTTTACATATAATGTGAAAATTACGAACTTTTTATTAGAGATATACAGTGATATGAAGAAATATGAAAATCAAATTCAATCAGAAAAAGTCTAAGCTATTACCAATTAATATTAAGATTAACAATAAAGATTGGAAAATGGGAAAAATATTTATTTAAGTATATAGTTATTTTGATATGGTGTTAAATGGAAAAAGAAATTACCCAAACAATTGGAAATTAAGAATTGAAATAGAAAACAAATCAGAATGAGATTGATTTAAAATTTAGTATATTTCTTATATAATTAATATAAAAAATAATTTTGAAAGGGTTATGATATTTGCTTTAATGTTTAAAAATAAGTTACTTTAAATAGATAAACACAAATCGGAGAGTGAATTGTGGACAGAAAACATTATTCAAGGGTAAATTAAGTGGACTTTTTTAGTGAGGAAAATTAAAAGCAAATTAAAAATAGTTGAAAAGTTACAATATATGAATAGAAATACATTAGTAAAAACAATGTTCATTTAGATTGTGTAGAAATCACAATGAGCGTGAAGGGCTAGAAAATAAATAAAAATTTCTATATAGTGGGACTGCAAAACTATACTATATTTTGTCCCCCCCCCCATATTGTTTATTAAACATGCATATATATAAATATATAAAAGTATAGAGGATTTGAACTCAGATTTTCAAGCACCCTTCAACTATCCACACTATCTCATACAACTGATACGCATGACCACACACATGTAGAAAAGATTAATAATCACCAATATACGTATTTCATGCTAAACCAGCATTCATCAGTTGGTCCAGACTATCATCTCTCACACATATATGTAATCAATGCTCAGTTTATATTAAGATAGCAAATCTTCATACTTTAATGGACAGGCTTCAATCTACTACAACCTCCAACTTTTCATCCATCCATATCATTGAAAATTTGATTACATATATGATTACATATATGTGTGAGAGATGATATTCTGGACCAAGTGATGAGTACTGGTTTAGCATGAAATATGTATATTGGTGATTATTAATCTTTTCTACATGTGTGTGGTCATATGTATCAGTTGTATGAGATAGTGTGGATAGTTGAAGGGTGCTTGAAAATCTGAGTTCAAATCCTCTATACTTACAATTAAGCTCTCAGGTTTGTGAAGAGTGCCTGGTTTTCAAATATTTACATATCAAGCTTGTATCCTGTCCATTCCTCTTTTATGTATTTAATGGATGCTGTTCTATACATGAGGGGTCAGAGGACTTCAGGTCAACATGGACATGGCAATAATATTGGCATCATCATGGGATTTGAGTTTTCATTATCTGATTTTCAATGATATGGATGGCTGAAAAGTTGGAGGTTGCAGTGGATTGAAGCCTGTCCATTAAAGTATGAAGATTTGCTATCTTAATATAAACTGAGCATTGATTACATATATGTGTGA
Source organism: Epiperipatus broadwayi (assembly GCA_028023455.1). Taxonomy (NCBI): domain Eukaryota; kingdom Metazoa; phylum Onychophora; class Udeonychophora; order Euonychophora; family Peripatidae; genus Epiperipatus; species Epiperipatus broadwayi. The sequence goes on along the minus strand of JAQFVV010006220.1, from coordinate 6,300,763 downwards.
GAGATGATAGACTGGACCAACTGATGAGTGCTGGTTTAGCATGAAATACATATATTGGTGATTATTAATCTTTTCTACATGTGTGTGGTCATGTGTTTCAGTTGTATGAGATAGTGTGGATAGTTGAAGGGTGCTTGAAAATCTGAGTTCAAATCCTCTATACTTACAATTAAGCTCCCAGGTTTGTGAAGAGTGCCTGGTTTTCAAATATTTACATATCAAGCTTGTATCCTGTCCATCCCTCTTATATGTATTTAATGGATGCTGTCCTATACATGAGGGGTCAGAGTGACTTCAGGTCAACATGGGCATGGCAATAATATTGGCATCATCATGGGATTTGAGTTTTCATCATCAGATTTTTAATGATATGGATGGCTGAAAAGTTGGAGGTTGCAGTGGATTGAAGCCTGTCCATTAAAGTATGAAGATTTGCTATCTTAATATAAACTGAGCATTGATTACATATATGTGTGAGAGATGATAGTCTGGACCAACTGATGAGTGTTGGTTTAGCATGAAATATGTATATTGGTGATTATTAATCTTTTCTACATGTGTGTGGTCATGTGTATCAGTTGTATGAGATAGTGTAGATAGTTGAAGGGTGCTTGAAAATCTGAGTTGAAATTCTCTATACTTACAATTAAGCTCCCAGGTTTGTGAAGAGTGCCTGGTTTTCAAATATATATATATAACAGATTTATTTTTATATGTATAGAATGTATACATAAATTTAGAATAAACAAAATTTTAAATAATAATAATTTATTAATAATAAATTAAGGGATGCATTTATATTTATTTTACTGATTATTCATGCATTCACTAAAGCAATAATAATGAAAAAAATAGTATGTTTTTATTTTTAAAATAAATAGTGAAATTAAAAGACTTTCCTCATTATTAATATGCACATGCCAATTTTTTTTTAATAGTTTTTTTCTTTTATAGAAACATAATAGTGATTTTGCTATCAAGAAATTGGGATCTCTAATTATTTTAATATTTTTTAGTTAGTATTAACTTTTAGTAAGTTCTAAAAAAATTAATAGTATTCTCAGAAAATATTTTATTATGCAAAATATTGTTAATCAAATTCAGAAAATGGATGTGCTTTTAATATAAACTGAAGATATTTTAATGTATATACAATCATGTATGAAATTTTGAGAGGGAAAAACAGTCATGACATATTGTAAATTTATTTATAGATTTTTCTTTCTTTTTTTAAATCATGATAGCATATGGTGATAAAAGAAAAGAAAAATGTAATCAAATATTGTAAAATTTGTGGATTTTAATATTTTTGTTAATTTATTTACGTTTTTTTTATTTACATTTTCTTTTTGGATAATATATAATTGAAGTTGTGCAGTGAGATGCAGTGTAGTTTACAGCTGCATTTACATTTATGTTTAAAAAATGAGATAAATGTACAAAAGAATATATTATATATCTGGAATTATGTGGAATAAGAAAAGAAGATAGATAGTTAGTTAGGGGAAAAAGAATTACATTATTGAAAATGAATATGAGTAATATAAGGAAAGAATATTGGGACTAAAGAAACAGTTTTTATTAAAATAACATAAAAGAAGAAGGAATATGTTAGTGTAACAGAAAGATTTACAAATTATAGATTGATAGAGGATAATAGATGAAAAGAAATATATAAGTTTACAGTAGTTTAAAAAGAGGGAGGAATGTTTAACTTGAGTAAGATTTTAGACATATGTCCTTCTATGCAAAGAAATTTCTGAATTCATTTAAGAAGAACCATTTTACCTTATAATGTATCGCCAATATTTAGTCTTGAAAAGTCATATACTGTCTGTAATGATTTTTTATTCTCAAGTAAGCTAATGATGGAAGTGAAATATCTGATATTTAAATGTTTTATTTGCTTTTAGGCTTTATTTTTTATGTATTTGCTTATTTATTTATATGTGCCAAGTTCTCTATTTGCTATACATTTATTTGAATAAAATCCATACCTAATAAATTTGTGTTGGTGCTAATTTATATTTTATGGGTATTTATTTTCGTACATGTTAATTGCTTTTTTTCTAACTTTGGAAAGTTTATTTTTTAAATTTGATATTAAGGTAAATAAAGCTTTTTAAAAAAAATTATTTATGATTTTTAACTTATTGATTTTAATTCACATTTTCATTCGAATAAGAAATTTTTAAATAAGAAAATTTTATATACTTTCAATTTTTAATTTTAATGTGTGTTACACACACACACATTTACATAAAAATATTTATTTTTACTATTTTTTTAATTATAAATGTATTCCTGCTATCTGAAGATATTTGATTTTAATTTTTATTTGCAACAATTTGGATAGCTACAATAGCAATGAGTATATAAGTAAATAACTCATCGTCGTTAAGCGTTGGTAGGCCTAGCGGTTAGCATAGCTGTCTTCCAAGCAGCTGGCCGGGTTCGCTTACCGGTCAACGCTTTGACACAAAAAAAATAATAATAAAATAACTCAGTGTCACTGTAACACGTATTTAAATCTAGAATTTTGTTATTTGAAATTGAATTTGAAGTAGCATATACAAATTAATTTCCGATTAAATTATTTAACACATGACTTGAATAAGCATACTTTTTAAAAAAGCATTATGTCATCAAAAATATAAAATGTTTAAATTATGTGGTTAACAATGCATATTAAATATGTTAATACTAAAGTTTTTGTCAAAATTAAAATTACCATCTTATGTTTTTATTGACAATTCTGCTTGTAATATGAATTTAAAAAATGTTTGATCAATCTGTTGTCATAAAGAAAGCAGCTTATTCTTTTTTTATCTAAGATATTTTAGTAAATCCTAAATAGTGATTAGAAGTCAAATAATCTTTTCGTAATTCTGTATTTTGCCTAGGTAACTTTATATATATTTTAAAATAATCCCAATAATATTTACTTTCTGCTGAAGTGATAATTTAATCACATGTTTGTTTTGGCATGTAGTGAGTATTGGAAAATTACTATATGAAAATTTTAATGTTATTTTTCAAATAGAAAAAACATCCTAAGGCTTAGATCTGCATTCAGATTTTTTTTTTTTTCATATTTACATAAACTTTTTATTTTAAATGATTTTTAAAACCGACATTATTTTGAAGACAGAATATTTTTATATATGACCACTAATGATGATTTAAAAGAGATTATTACAGATTAGAAATATAAAATAAACATTATGGGTACTTAAATGTGAATGTACTTTGTAATATCGAAATTATTTCTATAAAATGAATAATAGATTATAGAACTTTTATTAGGGCTTAAAAGAAATTTTGTGTCGATGTTATTCATTATGATTTTACAGTGTACTTTACTACTAATAGAATTTTTGGACATACCAAAAAAAATTATTTCTACGTAGCCGTTGTACACATACAAATATATATATAACCATTAGAAACCTGACAACAATTAGACAATCCCAATACAGATAACAATCAAGAATTTCAAACTGTTATCAAGACAACTTTTTAGCAATAGAGGTGGAATATATATATATTTAATAAAAATATGTTTTTAAGTTTATTTTCTGCAGAGGGGGGGGGGCTTTCGATAGTAATAAAAATTAATATATTTTGATTTTATTAATAGTATCTTTTTATTCATTTGTATCAAGATTAAATCATAGAAAAGTCATGGTAGTGTCAATTTTTCATGTGAAACTAAACTTACCCATGCAGTAAAGAAAGTAAATACTAAATGCTTAATGGGGGAAAGGCTATTTCAGAAGTTTTCTACATTGAGTCAGTGATGAAGCCAATATTAATTAGGTTAGTTACATACTTATTGGTAATGTACTATTATTTATTTATTTATTTATTTATTAACAATATCTTCTTATCTATTTGTTGATCAATAATTGGCTTCATGAGTTGTATATGGGCTGATATATGAAAGAAAAATTATAAGCTTGTTTGAATCTGAAAAAAAATCTAAATTTTACTTGGATTCAAGTTCAAATTGTGAATATGGAAACCAGATTCATTAATCACTCTAACCTTGCCAAAACATTCATGTTTTGTTTAATAAACATCCAGGAAGTTTTTGCTCAAAATAGTGAATCCCTTGAAATTAGTGTTGAGTGAAATCATGTTAATCATGTATTTTAAGTTCTTGTAAAATATTAATGAATCCAAGAACCATTAAAAATTCTAATTATTATTATTCTGCCATTAAAAACTATAAAGATGTAGATCTAAATCTGTTGGAAATAATTCACTTTTTATTAACATAATGCAACAATGTCCATTCTTCTGAAGTAATAAGAAGCAATTTTAGAAATTCTTTTAAATTGTCGAAAATAGAAGAACATTTGCAAAAGAGAAAAATAAACTTTCAAGTAAACTAAAATGATCTCTGTAATCCCAAAAGTTGTTTAATTTTATGTTTTGAAAGATTGAAGGGCTGATATAATACAATGCTGCAGTAAATGTAACACAATTAAAAAAGTGTGTGTGGATTGTTTACAGAAAGCGATAATTAACTTAAAATAAAATTTGTAAAAAAAAAAAAAAAAAAGAAAATCAATATTTTATACTTCTTAACTTTTTGTGGTCATTCATAGAGTTTTTTTTTTCTTTTTTACATTTAAAGGTATGTTATTTATATATTTTGGATTTGTAGTAAGAAAAACAGAAGGGGAGGGGGATATCAATTTAAAATTCTATCAGTAAGAAAATAAAAAAGCTTAACCAAGATGACTGCAATATTTCACAAGATAGATTTATTATTTTTAAAAATTATTTTTAATTTTTTGAATAGGAGTGACTAGGATGAATAGTTATTTAACTTACAAGTAAGATACATTTTATAATAAAAATATATTTTGGTTTAAAAGGTATAGAATTTATATATAAGTGAATGATGTAAACTTTTTGCAAATTGCAATGCTAATAAAGTATAGTGGAATTAAAATAAATGCACTATGTATTTATGTTATGTATCAACAAATTTAAGCATCTTCCATCACTTCATTGTAAAAATAATATGTTAGTTGTATATAATAACCAAATTCTTAATTGTAAACATGACAATATAAGATTTTCAACTAATGAAGGGGATTCCTTTGAAAATAGTTCTGTAAATTTATATTATCATTATTTACAATTCAAAATTTGACTGTTATGTATAATGTTTAATCTCATATTTTCCCAATGAGTCAATAAAGAGCATTTAAATGCTCTACTTCTTAGTATTATAATTTAACAGCCATTTTAGTTATTAAATTGCAAGATTGCCTATGTCATATTCATATTTAATTTAATTACAGAGTTTTTATATAAATTGGAATTAATTAAATTTCTAGAATATATTTATAAGTCAAATATATTGTATGTGCTTTTTAATTGTGTAAAAGGAAAAACATTTTTATAATCATTAATGCTTTAAAACACATATGGGAAACCTCCATTTCATGGGCCAGATCTGGCCCTTTATGACTTTTAATTCAGCCTGCCACTAATCTATTTCAGCCATGTTTGATTCCGATTGTCAAATTTTTGAATAGAGTCTAGGGAGAGTTATGTTATATTTTTATTTTTTGTGCAATTAAATAATTATGTTATTTAATAAATTTATATATTATAATAATCTTTATTTAAGTCTTCTAATGATTAAAATTTAAAAAACTAAAATTATTAATATTTTAAAATAGTGAAAATAAATATGAAAACTAAGTTCTTAGCAATAACAAAAAAGCATGTCTTAATTAGCTGCATGGAACATATTGAAAAGGTTAGAATGAAATATTAGAATTTTATAACATTGAAAAAATGATGTAGTTACAATTAATTATTATCAAAGAAACAAAAAAAATTATAGAAGTTAATAAATTATTTACTGTTATTAAAAAAGTATTCCCTACTGTTTTTGCAAAAGCAATTTTTGTAAAGCCAGCAATAGCGATTTCTGCTTTCTCATAACATATTTCCTATGAGCAATTTCCTACTAGTGATGTAATTTTTGGCTTAATAATAAATGTTTTACAAAAATATTATGTCATAATGATTAACAATTACTGAAAATCATATTTTTGTCTTATTTAGCTTCTCTCAGAATTACTACTTTGAATAGCTAAGCTGACATCATGTTTTCTCCCATCAAGATCTCTTTCTCATTTCGACTAACAGTGTGTAAATGTGTTACAATGTGTCATTTTGATATTTGCATTGGGGTTGTGCCTTGTTCAGTGCCTGCTTTTATATTGTGTTCTCTCTGCAGTCTAAAAAGCAGTTTTGTTTTTATTTTAATATTTGCATTGGTGTTATGCCCTGCTATGTGCCTGCATTTATATTGTTTTCTGTTCAGTATCTGCAGTGTTAAAAACAGTTTTGTTTGATAGTTCTGAATATATAGCTTTGATATTTGGAACAATGTCAGGCATTATCTAAAAAAAAAAGAAAAGTAGATACAGAGAATTATCAATTTCAAGACAACTGGTCAGAGAAGTATTATTTTATTCTGAATAAAGATTTGCTTATATGTTTGCTGTGCAATGAATCCATATCAGTCAACAAAGCACTTGAAGAGACACTTTACTTCAAAATATGCGGATCACCATGGACAACTACAAAAAGATGAAATAGAGAAATTGAAGAAGAACTTGGATACCCAGCAACAAATGTTTGCCAAGCAGAGAATGCAGCATGGAAGCATTGTGAAAGCCAGCTTTGTGTTAAGCAAAAAAATTGCTAAGCATTCTAAATCATTTGGTGAAGGAGAATTTATCAAAGAATGCCTGTTGGATGTTGCAAGTATATTATGTTCTGAAAAGAAAAAAGATTTTGAGAATATTAGTTTGTCTCTTAAAGTTTAAAAGAGATGATTGCTACATTCAAATCATTTTTAATTGCTTTTGATGGTAGCAGTGATGCTTCTAATACAGAACTATTACTAACAATATTTATTTGGGGAGTTGATGTAGATTTTAATATCACAGAAGAATTATTGGCACTTTGGCTACTAAAAGGGACAAATACTGGTGAAGATATATTTGAAGATGTCAAAACAGTATTCAAGATAATTGGGCTTAAATGGAGTTCACTATCTGGCATATGCATTGTTGGAGCAGTGCTTGGTGCATGAAAGGGATTTATTGGAATAGTTGGTGAAAAAGTAATAGAATTACAGATTCATCTGGAAAATTTAACAAATTTTCATTGCATTATCCACAAACAAAATCTGTGTGCAAAATGAATTAAATTTACAAATGTTATGAAAGTTGTAGTAATCAGTATTAACTTTATTAAGTCACATAATCACTGCCAGTTTAAGGAATATTTGGCAGACTTATTTTCAGATTATGAAAATGTGTCTTATTATTGTGAAGTGAGATGGTTGAGTAAAGGTAAAATGTTAAAATAATTTTATGATCTGAGACAAGACATAACATAATTTATGGATATAAAAGGAAAAACAATTAACCAAGTAAGAAATGATGAGTGGGTGTGTGATTTAGCATTTCTTGTAGATATCACTGGATACCTAAATGAACTTGATCTTAAATTGCAAAAACTAGGACAATTGATTCGTGAACTGTATGGACTTGCCAGTGCTTTTTGTAATAAACTAAAATTGTTGGAAAGTCAGATAAGAACTAAAAATTGTTACTATTTTCCTACTTTAGCAACTCATAAAAATATCCCTTATAATTGTTATGGGGATGAATTGAAGGCATTAATAGATCAATTTGCTACAAGATTTGCCGACTTCTAAAATAAAGGCTCCATATTCACTGTATTTTTTCATCCGATGAATGCCGATATAAAGAATGTTCCAGAAAATTTACAGATGGAACTTATTGAGGTTCAAACAGTTTAACAACATTGCTTTGATGGATTTTTATAAACATTTGATGGAAGAAAAATATAGAAATTTATATGCCTTTTCAAGAACAATTATTTGTCTTTTTGTCAGCACATACATGTGTGAACAGTTTTTTTCTAGAAAGAAATTTAATAAATCAAAAATTTGGACAAGAATAACGGATGAAAACCTTGAAAATTCTATGCAATTGTCCTTAAGCAATATTCCCATTAATATTGATAGTCTCATTGTTGAAGTACAAGGTTAATCCTCACATTAAATTGTTATATCATTATTATGAAACTTATGTAGTCTTTTATCATTTCACTATAACTTTGTACTATTTAATTATTTGGTCGTGCCCTTGACTTGAGGACAGAAAGGTAATTTGATCCCTGAACTAGGAAAGGTTGCCCATGTCTGCTTTAAATCTTAATTAAGAACTAAGCATGCTTAGAAAATGTTTAATATATTTTTATATATGCAGTCATAAGTTGCAGATTGAGCTAAGAATCAAGTTGAGAATATGTATATTAGGTATGAACCTACATAATGAATTAAAAAACAATTTCAGTAGCACTGTGATATCAATACATTTTGTGAAAATTTCATTGTCTTGTGAATGAATGAAATGAAGACTATAAGTCTACTGGGTAACATTTCTTTTTTTTTTTTAAATCTTTATATTGTCTTCTGATGTAAGGCTTAAATTATCTATTACATTATAGCATGCAATTATAAGATGATTTTTTGACAGAATCTGGAATCAGTCGTAATACTTTTTTATTGTGTCTTGATTTTAAATACATTATTTGATATATATTTGGCACTTTCTATATGCTTGCACATTAGAACCTGGTTAGGGTAATGAAAATAAGTAGGCGGTAGAATACTGTGACTAACTGATAAATAATCCTCGATTATGACAGTAATTTGTGATTGTTTGCCATCCTCTTAGCACAATTAATTTTAGTATTTTAATTTTAGAGGTATATCATTAGCATTAACAGCCCTTGTATTATGAAGATGCATATAAATTTATAGGACAATATATATATATTAGTTTTTAACATTACAAACTGCAATTATAAATTTCAAATTGCACCCAAAGTATTACTTAAATAATAAGTGGAATAATGTTGGGATAGGCTATTGATATTAGTTTTTATATTTTGTAATCCATTTTTTCCTTGTAATTAAAAACAAAGTTATGAGAAAGTAATTTTTTTTGCTGAACATTTCTAGATTTTTCTTTAAAAATTACTAAACAGGTGGTTAAGAGATTAGAAGAGTAACATGTATATCAGAGAAAATAGCCAGTGAAATTTTATTTTATATACATTAGAAGATGAAAAAGAAACAAATCTTTTTCAGCTTTCACATATACCACCAAAACAAAAACATGCATATTCAAAAATAGTATAAAATGTTTTTTAAACATATTTTATTTTAGTTGCTGATATTAAAAATATTGTGAAAACTGATGAAAATTTATTTTTTAGTTTTAGACCTTTTTTTTTTTTACTTTTTAGATCATTCTGTGAATAAAAAGCATTTTTAAAATATCTAGATTTTAGTTTTATATAATTCCAGAAATTAGGAATGAAGAAAGTTTAAATGTAATTTAATAATATTAGATGGCAATACTGCAAAGAATATTGAATCCATCTCTAAAAAATGTATTGCCATCAGTAATGCATATGTATGCAAAGTTTCAACTAGATCAGAACTTGAGAAATGAGTGAAAATTGAGTTACAATATATACTCAGACAAATAGACAAAAAAACCAGAGCAAATTAAATAAAAGCATATTAAAATTAGCAAATATGAAGTTTTCTTTTGATTAACATACTCTGCAGTGCTTAACTACAATATAATAGCTAGTGATATATTTTTATAATTATGTTATTAAGTTAAAGTTGAACTGAGATAAATAAAAATGTCATTTTTATTTTACATTAGCAATAGGATATTAGGAATATTATATTCTCTTTTAAGTTCAAAAACTTATATTGTACACATAGCTTTTTACAGAATTGTTATTAGTAGATGATACACAATAAATATTACTCAGTTGAAAATCAACTTTGGAACTATCTGCTCTAAGTCTGTAACTCTATCACTGTACTAAACCACATGAGATGTAAGTTTTAGCTTATATTTTATAGATGATCACTCATTTTGCATTTCCTGAAAGAGCATGTTTCATCAACAAGCCTTAGCCATTGAATCATGAAATGTCTGTGTAAATCCTAGAAGAGTTGTCTTTTCTGTCCAAGCATTGGTTTTTTTAGAATTGCTTCAACTGAAGATAGCTACATTAAGACCTATCAAATGCTGCTATTCTTCTAGCTTCCATAATGCTTCCACCATCTTTCTACACCAAAATTATTAGCTGATAAACTGTCAGTAAACTTTATTTTCTGAATGAACTTTGCAGAGATTATATAGCTCTTAAAAGATAAATGAGAAGAATATTTTTCAAATTTGGAATTATCACCTTGTCGGCTTTCATCATGATTCAATGACTGCCAGATTTTGATCTTGCCCATTTAAACAGTTTAAATGAATGACAGAGACTACATAAAAATAACCTAAAACTAGTGCAGTAGTAAAAGGGCAGACTTAGATACAAAGATTCCATACTTTTTTAGCTTAATAATATTATTTAAAAAAACTGTGTGTATTAACTTAATGGAACTTCTAAATGCTTAATTGACATTAGAGTGCTCAAATTTTACTCAAGGTATCAAATATGTAAAATTAAGATCTGACTTGTTATTATTACTATCAAGGTATCAAGTAATTTAGAGAATGATTATTGCTTAGTACTTAAAACTTTAAAAGATTAATTTACGAACTAATCTTTCAGATTTAAAGATAGAGGATGACATATATATATATATAGAAAAAAATATATATATATATGTATGTATTAGTTGCCATGTTTTGAGTCAAAGGAATTATTTTTTCAAATTTCAAAAATTATTTCAATTTCTTCTTTCCAAATCTAATTATTTTCAAAACATGTTCTATTACTGAACCAAAATAATTACAAAAATCAAAAAATAATCTAATATGATTATAAAATATGTTATATATTTTTTTATTTCTTATATATTTTATTAATATATATGAGAAAATATTATTTAAAGATAATATTTACTATATAAATACGATTGAAAAAATAAAATTAATTTAGTTTTCTAAAGCAATAATTTAAGAGATAGGCATAGTAAATACATTTTTGGTAAAAGTTTTTCACCATTAAAAATATTATAATTTTTAAATATTGATGTGTTTTTATTGATATTTTTGTTATATACTTGTGTATTTGCATTTTTCTTTTTATTTATATTTTTGAAATATTTATTAATTATAAAAATGATTGTAATAAATAATCTAAATGTCAGTTTATGGAAAAATAAAAATATGAATTTTTTTATATTTATATTAGACTATATTTTGTTTTTTACATTATTTTAATTCATTAATAAACAAGTTTTAAAATACTGAAAAAATGTAATTATATATTGATTAAATTATATGGAAAATTAGTCCTCAGAGATCTATTTGGAAGTTTAGGATTATGGAAATTGGTATTATTCTGTCTTTTGATAAGAACACAAATGGTTACTAATAATTTTTTATTAATATAATTCCACATAAAAACTTGAAATCTATAGCAGAAATATCACACATTATTCAAGGAAATATTTTTTTTAGCTACAAATGTTTGATTGCCATATTACATTAACATTTTCCAATTCACAATCAAGATCTTTTTGTTTAAGAAGCTATTTCTAATAGTTTTATATTTTACTTATTAATTCTAAAATTAATGGTAAGTAATATATGGTGTAAAAAATAAGATTATGAAATTATTGTTAATTATATGCATACCTAAGAAGTTTTTTGTTAGCTAAGGTTAGATAATTTGATAGCAAAGAGTGAACTCTTACCAACTCATGTATTTAAGTGGTGAAGTGAATATGCAAGTAAATACATAATTATAATTGGACTATCAACTAGTTTTAATTACTAAATGATTTTACAATAATTCAAACTTTATTTAATATATCCAACTGCTACTAATAACGCACAGATTAATATATGATCAATCTCTTCAGATATTTCTCGCCTGATAAAAGTAGCATGAGAATTGATCAGGAACCTTTAGATTCATGAATGCCAAATTACCAACTGTTTTTGATAAAATAACATTGTTGATTAAACCATTACCTTAATTTTAATATCCATGAATGTAAAGATCCTTGATTTGAATTTCATGCTAATGCTGATACTTATCATACCAGCAACCCCTGAAATAAAGAGAAGAATACAATTTGAAATATTGTGTTATTACTAACAATTGAATGTATTTAAAAAATTTAAGTAAAGAATGAATTTTTCTAAAGATATTTAACAATTAAAAGTAGATAATGGAAATTAATTCAATATATAATTACAAGTAAAATGCTATAATCGCAAACTTTCAGATAAACACTAAATATATACTTAATATTGCAGATGCTAACATGAATCATTATATATAAAATTGGTATTTGAAATAAATAAATAATAAATGTTTATAACTATTTACCCCTTAATGAATATTTTCATGCTGTTTCATAGTTCATGTCTTGTCACATTCAAAAATTTGTACACTTCTAATAAATACCATGATTTATATGAGTATTGACAATCGTTACTGATAGCAAACTAAATTATTAAACTAACATTTTCCTTTACTTTTCTAACTTCAATCACTTAAATTTATACAAAGGCCAGTCATCAGGAACCTTTTATACTGTCTGCATTAACAGTGAAAGTGGATTGTCTGTTATAGAACCACATTTCTTTGTTTAATTACAAGCCCAATAATACTGACTCAAATCTTTTTTTTTTAATTTTTAACATTTTATAATTTATATATCATATTTTGTTAACATTTAACTCACACATGTGACTTGAGTAAACTGGCTAAAAAATTAAAAGAAAAATTAGTTTATGCATTTCTTCATATTTTATAAATTTATTTTGTAATATGCAAAATAATAATGATAAATTGCAATGTAAAGGAAAAAGAAAAGGAGTCTCAATACACAAAAGAATTTGAATTACATACTTTCTAAAAATCTAAATTTGAACTTTTTTAGTTTTCCTATTTTGAAGTGACTTTTAAATAAAATCTTCTACAGTTTTATAGTAAAATTGATGGCAAAGCTCAATATAATACTAAAATTTTGGAATTACTAATATTTTAGAAATTATCGAGCTATATTTAAATGTGGTAATAATTTTTCTTTCTTTCTAAACCATTAGTTAATGTAAAGAAAGAAAGAAAGAGAAAGAGAGAAAAAAACTTTTATTTCATCATTTATATAGAAATCATAATAATTTATTCAGTTGTGTATCAAGTCATATGATATTTGAAAGTGTATTTCCACAGTATATTTTTCAAAAACATGTTATTAGATAAAACAGGTCAATGTTTGGAAAACATGTTGTTGAACAATATCAAATAAGTATAAATAGATCTGAAACAAACAACTAGGTATTCCAGTCAAGTCCAGCTTTTTATTTCATATTGCTTTGCATTCCAATCCAGTCTACTTTTAAAGCCATGTTACAATGATAAATCACAAGGAAAGAAACAACCACTAGTTAAAACTTTTTCCACTGTAACTCAGGTAGCTATATTTTCCTGACTGTTTTTTAGTATTTTTCAGCACTCATTATAACAGGCAGAATGATGACTTTATCTAGCAGAAGACTAGCTACAATATATGGCTAGGCAACAGAAAAACCCACACCACCCTAAATGCCTTGAAAATGCTATTAGATTCAGAAACCAATACTGAAGTTTGAAAAATCAGTCAGTGCAATGCTTTTATAATGCCATAAAGAGATAAATGAACAATTTCATAAGAACTACCCAAGACCTACTAATATATCTTATATAGCAATACTAGTGCTATTGTATTTATTCTCTAACATCACCAGTGCCCAAGGAAAAGAAGGTACTTGTTAAATAGCCACTGTACATCGCTTGATGGCATTGTTTCAGTGCAAAAACATAGCAATATAACATTAGGCCTGTCAATTCTTAAACAATTTACGTTATTTTTTAATACAGGTTTTTTTCCGTAAAAATGTATGTTATTCTTTGTTTTGGAAAAAAAAATTTTTTTCTTAAAAATGTACATTATTTTTTTTTGTTTGTTTGTTTTTTAAAAAGCACCTTTTATTTTTTTATTTTTTTATAAAAAAAAGCAGTGTTTTTGAAATTATACGCCTTTATTTTTCTTTAAAAAGTACCTTATTCTTATTTTTTTTAGTTTTTTAAAAAAGTGGTGTTTTTTTTTGGTAATTATTGAATTATCTTACACGGCGGCTTATTTTTTTGTAATTATATTACATGTTTTTAAAAAACCTACTTTTTTTTTGGTTTTTATTTTTTACAAAAAAAGGGGGGGGGTTTCTTTTTAATAATATGCCTTTTTTGATAATAACAGTAAGTTAGCTTACAATGTACAGGTAATGTGTTCCAAAAAGTGTAATTTATTTTATAGTAATGAAGCAGAGGCTGCTTTCTTTCTATTTTTTTTAAATAATACTACAACAAATTTAATCTAAAAAGTGGACATTTTTTTGTCCAGTAATTAATCAGATTCGGCTTTTTGATTTTCCTGTTTTGATCTTTTCTTTTTATTTATCTTTTTATTACAGTAGTTACCACCAAAAAAGGCCACTTGCTTTTTATTTACAATAAAGGATCAAAGACTGGGGTTTTTTAGGCTGATCTACTTTACTCTATCCCCTACCCTTCAGCACTGACAGTCTAGTTGTAATATTAAAATAAAGCCTTAAAGAAAAACAAAATGAACAACACCAAAACAATAAAAAGAAAACTTTAGAATTGATTGCTTACAAATTCATCACAATGTCACAAAATAAATTCATTGAAAAAATAAATTTATTGATGACATATGACTGTAATTAATAAGAAAACATTTTTGGCTGAAAAGTGGAAAGTCTAACATTTTTGAACAACATTTGCACTCAAACTGCCATGTTTGCATACTAAGTATCATAGCTTTACCATATCAACATTGATTGACATATGGGAGGATGTTTTGAGCCTGCAGAAAGGCAACTGCATCAGATTTTGTGTTTGGGATGTCCCATAGTTGAATCATTATGCTAGTGCCTTCAACCATTTTGTTTTTCTCGTACAAGTCATGGCCAAAACAGGACTTTTTCATGAACATCTGCAATCGTGTGGTGGCAGAGCCACTTCCAAATTAAAAACCCTTCCATACTGTGTAGGAAAGCATTGCTGATACACTGACAATTAATAGGAGGTAATACTGCATCAGTTGGGGTCTAGAGAAAACCATTTGGAACATTTTAACTGTTTAAGACAATACAGTAGACACAGCCTCAGATTAAATGGTAATGAAATGCCATTACTGATCATATGCATAGATAATCCATGCAAAGCTGGGTGGAACATTTCTGTGCATATGCATAGAAAGTGACACCTCCATGCAGCCCAATTAAACAGCTATTATGATTATAGTGTTGTCTTAGCTATAGGTTCTATACGCAGCAAAATTAAATGGCTCTTACTGATGGTTAGTGTCATAGTTTTGGGTGCATTGAAACTGCTATCACATGGCTGCTAAATGGCTACTACTATCGTAGTTGGTGTATTATCCATACATTTGCCACAAAGGTGGTATTATCCTGTGTTTTTACACAGAAATAAAACTACTAAGTAATGTACAGTGGCTATTTAACAAAAACCTAAAAGAATTACCATCTTCAGAGAAATTAATGAAAATAACCATAAATATATTAAAAGAATGATATGTGCAGATAACTATGGTTTATCACTTTATTATTGTAAATACTATAAGGCTTAAACATAAACTGAAATTTTAAATATTATTATTATTATTATTATTATTATTATTATTATTATTATAATTATTATGTTGTATACATATTATCATAAGTATATTTACAAGTCTTATTTATTCATTATTAGTAAATTAAGTTATTATTAATTCATTTGGCTCATCTTTGTAACTTATTCCAAACATAAACCTTTTGATGTTTCCATATGTTAGTTAATATTCACAGCCCTGAGAAATCATGCAATCCACTGGGAGACATGCAGGCATGGCAATGGTAATTTGTAATTGATAATCATAATTTCTTTAAGAGTTTTTCAAATTTAAACTTTCTCTTTAGAAGGTTTGGTGCTTTTTTGGTTCATTTTTATGAAAACTGAAAAACAAATAAAATACTTTTGGGAGTACTTCTACTTTTAAATTATAAGTCATCGTTATCACATTGATTATTATTATATATTTGAATTGATTAATTTTTTTATTTGAATTTTATTAACCATTCAACTTTATATTTATTTGAATCAAAATTTATGGTAGATATTGAATATATCAATTATAGATTGTTGTTTCAAACCTGTATACTGTAGAATATTTACAGTTACATATTTCATATACTGTATCAAAATTTACTGTTACATATTTGGCACCCAACATGGGGCTTTAACATTCCTTTTATTCTGTTTAAGTTCATTCTTGTATAGATACATATTTATACAACCAACTTTGTGATTTGAACATCCCCTTTCCTATGCTTAAGTTTCACTTCTATACTGTCACATAATGTACTGGATATTAAAACATGAATAAATTTAGCATATTGTAGTATATAATAAGTATAATGCAATAAATGTTTAGAATAAGAAACGATTAGCATTTTAAAAAATTGTGTCCTAATAGTTTATGAAAACAGTAGTTGAAGTCTGGGTAGATAAGGTAATATTTAATAAGTAGCAGTATATCACATTATTCTGGTAAAGTTTATATATAGAGGGTTTAAGCTGTTATATATTTATTTAATTGAAACTTATTTAATCATGTAAATATGCATTAAAAGAAATCAACAAGAGAGAAAAAAATTATAGAATATTTAGTTTTATATACTAATGATAACACCTTAAAAAATAAAAAGGATAGAGGCATAATTAAACATGGATCCATCATCACAACAGCCATTACAGCCAATGGAATCAGAACCAATTGTGCAAATAGCTATTCCAACATTACATGTCTTTAGAACAAGAAAAATATATATTTAATAGTTAAATGATGTATAAGTTTCTGAAAGATTTAAAAATAAACTTATAAAAGAAGCTCAAGAAAAATTTGAAGAAATCTAGCACCAGAGATCAGGAAATGCTGAAAATAATTTAAAAAATGCATATCGAATTTGAAAAAAGAAAACAAACAAGAAATAAAGACAATGAACAACAACAAAAAAGTGATAGGAAATTTAAAGAAATGCATTCAAAATTTCAAGAAATGTAACAAAAGCTTGAAAAAAAATGACAAAAGAGAGGTGGTGAATTTAAAGAAATGCATTCAGAAATTAAAGAAAAGTTTGAGTTGTACAAAAAATTATAGGAAGTTTGAAGCTGGAAACAGCTAATCAAATAAAAGAACAGATAAAACAGAAAATGGAGTGCATAGAAAGAAAATTATATAGTGATCTAGAGGAAATGATCCATAAATCCATTGAATCTATAGGAAATAAATTGCAGGAATGTGCAAAATACAATAGAAAGAATAGAAAGATTGTAAGTGAAACAAAAAGTGAAGAGAGATGAAGATCAAATGCAAAATTCATTATTTTTAAAAAGAAGTTATATGCATTCAAGAGAAAATGCAGAAAACTGAGAAAAAAGTAATTGTCTTCATAAATGATGTAAAAATGGATCATACAAAAATGAAAGAAAATACATGGTTTATAGAAATTATAAAAAATTTAAAGAAGATAATAAAAGTGACACAAGAGATAGGAAACCAAAAGAAAGCCATGAAAGCCCATCAGTTACAGAGCAGTACAGAAATTAAGTCTTTTAGCAATTTACACCAATTTCTAAAAATTCTAGTATTCAAGCATTGGAACATCTTGACAGTTTGGGGAATTATTTCCAATTGAACCAACTAACAGAAAGAGTGCAAGTGACTATTTCCTTCAATCATTTACAAAGATTAGCTAAGAAATAAAGAAACCAACTGCCTATTTCAGATATAGAGAACAAATTTTGAATAATTTTTGGTCTGAAGAGTGCCAAAAAGTGATTAGATATCAAATTATGCAGGAAAGATTTCTCATAAAAAGTGGTAAATGTTACACACAATTCTTTAGTAGGCAAATATCCAAAATAAAGACATGTCTTGTGTGACATGACAGAAAGCCAAACCATCAAATTATTTGACATAATGTATTTTTTTGTGTTAAACAGATAAGCATCAGCACTAACTGATAAACCATAAAACAAATGGATGAGTTTTTAAATGCCATTGACATGAGCCTCCAGAATCAGGAGAGAGAAGGCAAGTTTACCACATCAAACCAGTCAAAAAAAGAGTGAGGTATCTATTGGTTGTATCAGAATAAATAATGATAGAAGTTCTCTATTGACAGTGGCAAAAAGAAAAAGAAGCTCAGGTAATGAAGAGAATATGCATAATATGTTCTAAAAGTTTTCCAACCCAAAGAAAACCAAACTCTCCAGAAAAATCCCCAGATAATTAATCATGGTACTGGAATAGTAGAAGATAAGAGTAGACCCAGAAAATGAAGAGGATGGGATTTAAACCAGCATGAGGAAATCAGCAGTGACCCGGAAGTTGGTAGAAAATTTCAAATCCACTTTTAAAGAATCCATCACCACTGTGGAAGTCAATTCTGGATTTGTTAAAATGAAAATGTTTTAAGAATAAAATTGTATAGTGAATTAAATGATAAAATATATGACAATATTGAAAGAGACAGTAAAAGCACAAGAAGAGAATGCTTGCTAGAAAAAATGACTGTGGATGAAGTTTACCACATCAAACCAGTCAAAAAAAGAGTGAGGTATCTATTGGTTGTATCAGAATAAATAATGATAGAAGTTCTCTATTGACAGTGGCAAAAAGAAAAAGAAGCTCAGGTAATGAAGAGAATATGCATAATATGTTCTAAAAGTTTTCCAACCCAAAGAAAACCAAACTCTCCAGAAAAACCCCCAGATAATTAATCATGGTACTGGAATAGTAGAAGATAAGAGTAGACCTAGAAAATGAAGAGGATGGGATTTAAACCAGCATGAGGAAATCAGCAGTGACCCGGAAGTTGGTAGAAAATTTCAAATCCACTTTTAAAGAATCCATCACCACTGTGGAAGTCAATTCTGGATTTGTTAAAATGAAAATGTTTTAAGAATAAAATTGTATAGTGAATTAAATGATAAAATATATGACAATATTGAAAGAGACAGTAAAAGCACAAGAAGAGAATGCTTGCTAGAAAAAATGACTGTGGATGATATTGATATAAAATAATAATAATAATAATAATAATAATAATAATAATAATAATTATTATTATTATTATTATTATTATTATTCTTATTATTTTTATAATAATAATAATAATAATAATAATAATTATTATTATTATTATTATTATTATTATTATTATTATTATTATTATTATTATTATTATTAAGTGATAAATAGATGGTTTAAATAAATAGTTATGCAACATATGACCAGAATGGATAATTATTTATTGATTTTCACAGAGAATGAATTTTTTTCTTATTTAAAGTTTGTTTAGATATATTTTACTTCTACTGATGTATTGGGATTTGGTCATATACATGAGACAATTCTGTGATATTATGTGACATTATATTGTGTAGATTGTCTGAGGTGCTGTCACAAGCCATTTGTTTAAATAGTTTACTCTTTCACCTGTAAGTTTCAGAGGAAGCAAGGTGCAATTTGAATGTTTGTTGAATTTATCAGCCTCTACATCTTAAAAGATAGCAAGGCTTAATTTTTACATGATATTTATCAGCCTTTAAGGTTCAAAAGGGAGCATCTTATTTTGATGTGTCATGGATAGTTTGACAAAAGTCAAGCTGAGATAATCCTTCTTGTCTTCATGTTACATCTTGGTGTCCTATGGTGGAATTTTTATAGATCCTAGAGTTAAAATTGTATACATTCTTTATAGCATACAATGTCAAACAAATCTCTGCACATTATAAGCATATGTATTCTGTGAAACTGAAATATAAAAATAATTAGAGAAATGAGTAAAAGTTAAAAATTTTATAGTCAATATGTAAATGAGACCGGAAAAGTTACATTGTCCCATTGTCTCATCTTAAAGGGAGACGGTTTGTAACTATAACAAATCTGATGCAGCTCAGATTGTTTATGTTTCAATGCTACACAGGAAAAATGTTTAATTAAAATTTATGTGAACTATTAAATAAATATACAAACAGCCATTTGTGTATGTGAATATATATGTGTCACTTGAGTAAACTGCTTAAAAAATTAAAAAAAATTATTTTATGCATTTGGTCATATTTTATAAATTACTTTGTAATATATGAAATAATAATGATAAATTGGAATGTAAAGGGAAAAAGAAAAGTAGTTTTAATACATGAAAGAATTTGAATTGCATAGTTTCTAAAAATCTAAATTTGAACCTTTTTAGTTTTCCTATTTTGAATTGAATTTTAAATAAAATCTGTGGTTTTATAGTAAAATTGATGGCAAAGCTAAATATACTACTAAAATTTTGGAATTAATAATGTTTTAGAAATTATCAAGCTATATTTAAATGTTGGCAATGATTTTTCTTTCTTCCTAAACTGTTAATTAATATAAATAAAGAAAAAAACAGGATAAAAAACTTTTTTTTTCATTCATTTATGTAGCCAATCATAATAATATATTCAGTTATGTATCAATTCATGATATAATATTTGTAAATTTTTTTGATCAGATATTGTAACTAGCCAATGATAAATTCATTGTTTGAAAAACATGTTGTTAAACAACATCAAATAAGTATCCATAGGTCTGAAAGATGAAACTAGGCATTCCAGTCCTTTTTTTCACTTCATATTGCTTTGAATTTCAGTCCAATCTACTTTTGAAGTCATGTTGCAGTAATCCATGCTGAGAAGAGAAACAACAACTGGTTAAAACCGTTTTTCCATCATAATTTGGATAGCCATATTTTTGCTGACTGTTTTTTTTTAGTATATTTCAATACTCATTATAACAGTGAGTATGATGACTTTTTCTAGCAGAAGACTACATACCATGTGTGGCTAGGCAACAGTAAAACCACATGAGCCTAAATGCTTAGAAAATGCAATTGGATCTACACATTAATGCTGAAGTTTGCAAAATTAGCCAGCACAATTCCTCTATAATACTGGGAAGAAATAAATGGACAATGCTGTAAAAACTACCCAAGATCTACTGATATTATACTCTATATAACTTCACAAGTGCCCAAGGAAAAGAATTACTATTTTCAGAGAAATTAATGAAAACAACCAAAAATATATTAAAAGAACAATATCTGCAGATAACCATGGCTTTGTAACTGTGATAAAATCTTTTCATTATATGCAAACACATTTATTATTAATATATTGTTAAGCTATTTTTATTATTATTATTACTCCATTTGGTTTATCTTTGTAACTCATTCCAAATTGTAAAACTTTTAATGTCCAATATGCTAGTTAATATCTATAGCCCTGAGAATTCATGCAATCCATTGGGGAAATATGCAGGGATGGCAGTGGTAATTTGTAATTGATGATGATCATTCCTTTAAAAGTTTTCCAAATGCAAACTTTCTCTTAAGATGATTTGGTGCCTTTAAGTTTCATTTTTATGGAAACCAAAAACAAATAAAATATTTTGGGGAATACTTGTACTTTTAAATTATAAATCATCATCATCATCACATTTGTTAATATTATTATATAATTGAATTGAATCTTTTTTCTAATTTAAATTTTATTAATTGTCCAACTTTTATATTTATTTGGATCAAAATTTATGGTTCATATTGAATATATCATTATAGATCTTTGGTTCTGGGTTCAAACCTAACTTCTATCGAATATTTACTGTTACATATTTCATGCACTGTGGCAAAACTTTACCATTACAATATATATTAGCACATATTATATAATGAGTGCAAATAGTTCTTAACAAGCTTTTCAGAATATTCCCAACCTCAGACTGGTTTCTGTTACTGGCTTCCTCAGTGAGGTGCTAGGATATTCAAGCATTAGATTTAAAATACCAGACCAAGTCGAGCACTTTATCTAATGGATAACTATTAAGTTGAAAATCTGCAATTTTCAGCCATTCATATGTCTTCCAATCTAGCTATGTAACTTAAATAGCCATATGGGGCTGAACTAAGTTCAGATGCACCATATATTAATAACTTTAGCAATATAAAATTGCCAAAGCCTTAATAGCAAAAAATATAATTACAATTAAATTAAATTATAATTAAATTTAATTATAATTAAACATGTGATATACGACTATTTCTTTGTAATTATATTTTTTGCTATTAAGGCTTTGCTGATTTTATATTGCTAAAACATTTAATATATGATGTATCTAAACTTAGTTCAATACCATATGGCTATTTAAGTTAGATAGCTGGATTGGAAGACATACGAATGGGTGAAAATTGCAGATTTTCTACTTAATAGTTATCCATTAGATAAAGTGCTAGGCTTGGCCTGCTATTTTAAATCTAATGCTTGAATATCCTAGCACCTCACCGAGGAAGCCAGTAACAGAAACCAATCTGAAGTTGGGGATATTCTGAAAAGCTTGTTAAGAGCTATTTGCAAGCCCATTATATAACATTTGAAATACAAGCTTGTCAAATTAGTCATATGATATATGACTTGATTTATTTATAATTATATTAACATATATACATCTTTGTAGAAGATTTAAGAGCTGATAAATAAGCATCATTTATATAGCATCTTTAACCTCTTTGCTTGAATCTTTTTTAATAATATTTAATTATTAACTGTTGTTTGGCATTGATTTGCCACATTTTAAATACATGATAAAATCTTAGATTTAGCTACATCATAACCTTTGAAAGACCTAATATCATTAAGATATGCTTTAACATCATACATTTTTACATTCCTAAAGAAGAATGATATGGCAACATGAAATGTGTATTTATGTGGTAGAAACCGTTAAATCAGGCCTTATCATTATTGATACCAATTTGACATTGTCCTGCTTTTATCTTAGCATAATATAATTTTTAGTATGAATCTTCCATGTAAGAGTTGCAACATAAAATTGTGAAACGATTATCATCTTTTAGATAAAAAAGATAAAGGTAACCATAAGACTAATACCTATAATAGTATGATCTACCTTTGACTAATATTGACCATTAAATCATATTACAATTAATTTCTTTTAATCAACTTATTGACACTTATCTAACCAATACGAGTGAATTATTCTGAGATTTTCTAGCTAAAAATAACTTGAGGCCATTTATTGGTTACTATTGAATGGATAATAGGGATGGCTTTGAGTTGTATATCTGAGAAAAAAGAAAAAACTGTTTTTTTGTATGTGTAACCTATAAACAATTTGAGGGTTTACTCAATCTGGGCTTATTGCAGATGGATGCATTGATTATTATGCCTCGAGTTCTTTCAAAATATATGCAAGTAATATATATAATTTATTATAAATACAGTATATATTTAGCATTTTAACTGTCCAAAATTTAATTTGATTTTTAAAAAAAACTAGTTTCCAAAATCTATTTATATTGGATTCCTCTGAGTGCAGTCTGTGTTATTGTATTTCACATATGTTAACTTATTATTTTCACTGTTGTTTAGATAAATCTTTGACTATATTTAACTTGTCAAAATTGTAGTTCTCTGGCTTGTAACAAAAATTTTTTTGTGTTCATTTTTATATCTTTCATTGGTTGATTTTCATATCATTTAATCACAAATAATACGATACCAAGAAAGTAATTTAGCACTTTATGCGATGAAACTTGTCATCTACCGATGAGTTGGACACATTTTTCTGTTAGGCCTGTAACATATATATATATATACGTACTGTATTTATAAAGTTTTTTTAAAAATAAATTTCTTTTAATTTTGAGGTTGCTTCAGGGTTACAGAACGGACTTCGCAATTATTATAAAGTTATTGGAATTTTCCAAACCTTATTATTAATTGATAAATTGAAACTGTGGGACATCATTTTAGCATTAAATCATATTTTATGAAGACCCTGACTAAAAATATATAATTTAGAAGGTAATCTTCAATGTTAATTTTGAATTTTATATCAAGTAACTTTATTAGAATGTTATAGATCATTATATATATATGAGTGCGTGTATATGTTTAATGATGATTTTTAATAACGGAATCAGCTAATTATGCACATATATATATATAATCGAAAAAGCAAGTCATATATCGCGTGATTTATTTTAAGCTTGTATTGCATATATGTAATATAGGGACTGTACCAACAACTCTAACAGCCTTTCATTGATAAGTGCCACAAGGGAAAACATTAAAAAATCTCTCTAGAATAATCTCTATCCTCAGACTGGTTTCAAGATTTTAGCTCACCTCAGTGAGGTACTAAGACATTCAGACACTAGATCTAAAATACCAACTCAAAGCCAGCATTTATCCAATACGAAACTATTAAGTGGAAAATCTGAACATTTCAGCCACATAAATGTCTTTAAATCCAGCTATCTAACTTGAATAGCTATATAGATCTGAAAACACTTCAGCTTTACCATATATTAATAGCCTCAGAATATAACATTGCCAAAAACCCAAGAGCCAAATTATAATAATCAAAAAAGCAAGTCATGTATCGCATGACTTGTTTTAAGCTTGTATTACAGATATGTAACATAGGGAGCATACCAATAGCTCTAACAAGCTTTCATCGGTAAGTTAGATAACTGGATTTATAGACATTTATGTGACTGAAAATGTCATATTTTCTACTTAATAGTTACGTATTAGATAACTGCTGGTTTTGAGTTGGTATTTTAGATGTAGTGTCTTAATATTCTAGCACCTCACTGAGGTGAGCCAAAAGCTTGAAATTGATCTCAGGATAGGGATTATTCTAGATAGAGATTTTTAAATCCTTTCTTTTGTGTCATGTAAGCTTGTTAGGGCTATTGGTATGTTCCTTATATTACATCTCTGTAATACAAGCTTAAAACAATCACACAATATATGACTTGCTTTTTCGATTATCATAATTTTGCTGCTAGGGCTTTGGCAATGTTATATAGCTGAGGCTATTAATATATGGTGAGGCTGAAGCATTTTCAGACTCATATAACTATTTAAATTAAATAGCTGGATTTAAAGACATATACATGTCTGAAATTTTCAGATTTTCGACTTAATAGTTACATATTAGATAAGTGTTGGCTTTGAGTTGGTATTTTATATCAAGTGTCTGAATATCCAAGCACCTCAATGAAGTGAGCCAAAAGTTCAAAACCAGTCTGAGGATAGGGATTATTCTAGATACAGATTTTTAAATGCTTTCTCTTGCAGCACTTATCGATGAAAGCTTATTAAAGCTATTGGTATGCTCCCTATATTACATGTATATATAATGATGTTAATGTACTATTAAAATCTTTTAAGGTTATTGTTGACTTTGAACACTTTTTTTTAAAATCTGTTAAATAATTTAATGTTAATCATTAATTACCCAATAATTGTATATTGTTGTAAAGTTTTTATTATTATGTGTATATCCTAATATGTTTCATTGTGCATTATGTATAAAATCTTCAAAAATAAATAATGTGACTATTAAAAGTACAAATAAGCTTTGTATTTTATGTAAGTTATTTGAATAAAGACAAGTAGAATAACTAGTTTGTAATTTCGACCAAGTTTTAACACTTATAATCATTAATAGTAAATTATTTCTTGACATCTTAACACATTCTATTCTAGATATAATTACAAATTTTAATGACTCTCTTATATCATTAGTTATCACAGAAATATCAGGTATCATCAAGCTTATATGGCAAAAAGATTCATCAAACAATAACTACTTTAATTATCATGGCTAAAACCAACTTTTGACTAAGCATGTTGTTCAATTGCTGTAATATTTAATTTAGGTCGATTCACCAAATCACTAAATAATATTCCTTGAGCTTCATAAAAATTGCAAATTTTTTTTTATCATGTTAAAATATTTTTTTATACAACTATTAGCAATAGACAACATCACTAATTTAATTGCATCTTTAGTATTTCTACTCTTGCTAAATTCAATTTGCATTTATGTATCAAATATCTAACCCAAGACTTTAACTGCATTCAAGGTTTCTTTATATTTTATTTCAATAACATCTATTCTCTAAAAGAATCATAATTCTTGATGGGGGAATCTACTGTCCATTCTTTTAAATCATAAATTTCAAATATCAACTAATATTTCCAATTTCTCTCCTCCTCCCATTTTTTTCTATAGTTTTTGAAAATGGAATTTTATCACTTCTCTAGATTTTATTAGACTTCATCTGAATTATAATTCTTTACAATCTATGACCTTCGTGTTTACATAACTTATTTCATTCTTATTTTTTTTAAATTTTTATTTAACACATACTATTTTTATGTATTCTTGCCAAATTTTTCAATACATCTGTCATTTATTAATAATTTATCAATTTTTTATTTAAATATTGTTTAATTTATATTTATTCAACATAATATATTTTTTCTACTATAAAATAAATTATCCTTGTAATTTCTTATATTTTCTTTTTTATCTCATATACATCTCACTTCATGGTTAATTTCTTTTTGTGATTTATTTATTTCAGTATTTTTATGACTTTTATCTTTTACATTTTGCCATTTTATTAATCAGTATTTCTTTTACTCTTATTATAATTTACTGTTTCACATTCCTTTAAATTTTTTTTTATATTTCTTATTTTTCATTTGAATTTACATTATTATTTATCTTGCTTCACCTTGCTTTTATAATTTATTTTTTTATCCAACAAATTTGAAAAAAAAAGTGTTCTCTTTAATAATGGCTTATTTATTTATTGTTGGAAAATTTGTTATTTATTTATTCAGCTTCATTTGTATTATTAATATATTCCAGTCTGAATTTATATCAGATCTCAGATGAGCTACATACGCATTTTAATGCTTTTTCTAAACATATTGTGATTGCATATTTATAATACTATTGAATTCTGTTTCTATCATCTGAATTTTAGATAGGTCATTTTTTTTTATGATTTACAAGCCCTGTATTCAACATTACCATGCTACTTTTCTTTCAAAGAATTATCAATCATTCAATCTTATCTTTTTTAATCCTAATTCATAATCTTCTTTCTTGTTTATTTTATTCTCTAATCTACAACATTCCAATATTTCTTTCTTCTTCTTGTTGTTGTTATAAAAAAATTATATTCCTTAATTGGAATTTATCTCTCCATAATCATTACATGCTTTGACATATCTTTCAACTTTGTCATATATCATGTTTTCACTTATAAATATTTACATTTGGTCCTAAAGCAAAACTTACTTCATTACATCTGCTTTAAATTCTAAACAAGTAAACTCTCGATTTTTTTTTATATATAACTTCTTAACTGTCCTATTTCATTGAGGCTGATAATATTGAATTTTTTCCTATTCATCTCTAATTATAGATTTTTCATCTTTCCTGCCTTATTTATAATTTTGTTATTGCAAACATCAATTTTTACTTTATCTGTTAAATCTATAGTCTTTAGAATTAAACTGTGAATATTAATAATCTATAAATAAAAGTGTTGATTAGTCAGTAGTAATATCTGCCATCCAATTCCAAAAGCTATAGTGTAAATAAGGATTTTTCTATTTTGCTTATATTATGACTTCTGGTGTTGGAACAAAAATATCAATTCTGTTTAATTAATGCAAGCTAACAGCAACACATCCTGATTTTTTATGATTTTCTTTATCAAAAAGTCAAATTGTTCACAGTCAATTTATAACGTACATAATTTATATGTAAATTGTTGTTATACTAGTATTAGATATCCATATATATATATATATGGTTTGTACAGAATAAATACAGTAGCATTTTATTCTTACCTATTAGAACATCAGGAAGATATTATCTGGTTGTAGAAATCATTATCATTTTCATTTTTTTGATATTGATATTATAAAAGTTTCCCCGACAGTTGTGTAATTATTATAAATCAAGAATATAGAAATAATTGTCTTTGTTTTTGTTTTTCAATTTTTGTGAATAGAATTGATTAAATGTGTAGAAATTTTGTATAAAATTTGTAAAACAGATAAAACATTAAGGTAAATAAATATGATGAAAGAAAGTAATAATAGTTTATAATAAATAAAAAAACAGATTTTTTTATAAAAAGTAATTCTGATAATTAAATTGTACTTAAAAGCCAAAAACTATTTTTAAATAGCTGTGTGTGAGAGACAGGCCTTTCCAACATATTTAAAAGAGAGAAATAGTGAAGGAGAAGCATCAGATTAGTTAATTCTTAAGGAATTACAGTTTTGTTATTGTTGTTGTTACTTATTCTCTATCAAAAAATAATTAGACTTTAATAACTAGTGATTGAATAACTAACTGCATTGACAAGTTTTCTTGAAAGATGAAAAAAATTGTTTTACCTGATTCTTGATTTGAATCCTAGGTCATGGACATAGCAGGAAAGATATATTTAACTGTACCATAGTTTCACTAGGATTTTACTATTACATAATTATTTGAGTTCAAATAGTCATAGTTTTTTTTATAGGAGTTACAGTGAGGCTTCTATTAAATTATAATGCTACATAATAATAGGCCAGAAAGTGGGTGTTGTAAATTTTCAAAGAATTGTTTATATTTAAGAACTAATTTGAAACTATTGGAATATATTAATAATTTATATTGGTCTTTCATTAGACTAGAAATTACTCACTTACTGAATAATATTTTTGTAGTGGAATTTTCACTACACTACTTTCATGCAAGGTAGAGACTTATTTCTATCAGCTTTTAATACCTTCTGGAAGAATGTAATCATAAACATATGACCAAAGACATGTGAAAAAGATGTGTGATCCCCAAGATACACATTTCATGCTGAACCAGCACTTATCAGTTGGCCCTAATCACAATCTCTCATATTTATCTTTATTATTGTTCAGTATATATAGATAACTAATTACAACAGTTTAATTGATAAGTGTCAGTGAAAGTGGTTTAGTGAAAACTATACTACAGAAATATTATTCATTAATGGAATTAACATTTAAAGTATTTTATTTTTGTTTTTGCATATACAATTAAAATATTTTTTTTTTTACAAAGACTGCACATATTAATATTTTGATAAATAAAATCTATATTATGAAAAGAATAATTTAAATAATTTTTAAGTGATATTTAAATTAAACATAATTAGAATATTATTTAAATAATTTTGCTGACTAATAAACATCCTAAAATTATCATTTATTTAAAAAAAATCCCATTGTTTTAAAATAATTAGTGTCTCAGTAAATGTATGCATACATATAGTTTGAAAGATTTAAAATATAAATTAATCTACTACTAATCACCAATAATTATAAAAATTCTTTTATTTTATATATAAAGTCCGTATTTTCTGTTGTCTGTTTGGCAAATGTATGAAAGTTGTCGATGTCATGTGTCAAATTCACAATCACTACATCTATGTGAAGGAAGTAATTTCGCCATTAAATAAAAAACACTTGAAAAAAAATCATTACAAGTGCTTTTAACTACAAAGATATAGTATATATTTTATGGTAAAGATTCCCAGCCTGCTGTAGAAACAGTCACAAATAATTCAGTGTTAAGGCTCGTAATCTGTCAATCCCCTAATATGCTTCAGATGAGCAACATATTTAGCAATGTTTAATAAAAAAAAAAAATTTACGTTAAATCTTAAAAAAAATTGTTAAAGCAAATCAGTTTTAAAAAATTACAAATATTATATTTAATTAGAAGAGATTTGAACTCAGACTTTCAAGCTTTCTTCCAATTATATTAAGTTTATTATAGAGAATACACTTATAGTTGAATATTAAATATTATATTTAATAAAAAAAATTACAAAAATGTCCAGCGGTTTTTTATTCTGACATTAATATATGATAAGTATTAAGGAAGCTAAAATAACCTATTACAATTAGTCATGATGCTATCAAAAAAAATATTTAAAAAATTTGAAATTTTTTATTCAGAGGGCATTCTAGTAAATATATATTTGTGCCTTAACATTGTCAAATATAACAGGTATATTTTAAAATGTAAATTTTAATTTAGCTTTGTTAAAATTTGGAAATCTATTTATATAATATTAAAATGTCTTGTTTAATTTACATTAAATCTTTAAAAAAATGTTAAAGCAACCAATTTAAAAAAAAAAACACAGGCCTTTACAAGGCCAGATGCATTTTGTTGTTTTATTAAAAATAGAGTATTTGGATTTCACTGATCTTAACCTCACAGTTATGAATTCAAATTTCAGTGGAAAAAATGACTTCCTAATTAGTTGAAATACCTTCTTGAGTTAAATGGGTGCAAATGATGGCTTTAAGATGATTACTGCAAGACAATATCAGTGCACTCAGCATGGTTTAATAGTAGGCACTATACCCATATATTGTTGAAAATAGCAAAATTTTGGGATTAATAATTAGTTTTCAAGGTTTTAAAAAATAAATGTATCTAAGAGATTGTAATATTGTTTATTAGTATTTTTGCTTTTTAATTTGAATATTTCTCATAACATCATACTGAAGCCATCGGATCTAACTTCAATTTGAGCTTCATGATATTGCACCTCTTAACTTAGTTTAAACCCCATTAATAATCGGGAATCTTTCCAAATTCTGTAATGAGATTTTATACCCTTTTCCCTATACATCTGATTTCAGTTAGAACTGCTTTTTTATTTAAATATTTATTAAAACTAATTGTGTTATATTTAATTCTATTAATAGTATCAAATAACTTGTGATAAAATATTAATAAATAATGCTATTTAAGATAGTTTCAGCTATTTGATTAAATGTGTATTATTTATAAATGGTTAAATATGTGTTGGTATAAGATTTCATTACATTGGAATATTTATTTTCTATTTTGCAATTTTGTCCAAACTTTTACGATTAAAAGTCACATTTCTTCGATAAGTTGTAAATCGTCCTTTTCCAAAAACAATGGGGAATCCTTCATTAATTAGGTTAAAATGACAAGGTAAAGTTTAAGGGCAGTTCTAATTTAAAATTGTTTGTATGGATTTTGCGAATTCATTTTCTAAGTAGAAAATGAATTCAAAATAATGGATTTAAAAGTTTTATCGAGGTAATGGATCATATTTCAATTAGAGAAAATTCCTTTTGGTAACAAGATAAAAGCTTTAGCTGTAAGGCATAGAGATCAGAATGTGCAGAAAAATCACTAAGAGGAGATAAATACCCTGAAAAATCACCTAGAAGCAGCCATTACTTTCAATTTTAAGAAGAGTTGCCACCGGAAATTTATATTTGTTTTAATATTGAATCTTAACCGTACTTGCAGTATGGTACGCAGCTAACTTTGGGAACCTGATTGCTGGATCCTGAAGTTTCACAATAAATCTTCAAATCTTGTTGCTAAAATAGAACTCTTTGATGCCAAATCATAAGCTGCCTAAAATCCATAATGAAACTAATCTATAAAATGAATTTTATTTGAGTTAAGTGTACACCTATGTTTTCTTCTAAATCTAACCAAACTCTGCTCCTGAATCAACAAGCAAGACATGAAGGACTGGTAATTTTTAATATTTGATTAAACCACAACTTCCCAATCTATTCATGAACTATCTCACCAATTATATTAAAAATGATTATTGCCTTAAATCTTGTTATTCATTTAATTATGCTTAAAATTGGTACACAGTAATTCTCTATATCATTATATCTCTAGTCCTAAATTAATACTTTGATAATTTTCTTTCTCCTGTCATGGTGGTCTATTTTTACTAACTCTTACTTGTATTTGTTTATTAATGTCATTTAATTGCAATATGATATGCCAGTAAGGCTTTCAGCTCGATAATGTTTTCATTTAAACTTATCCTAAGAAAATATTTACCGTATAAAGTTTTATAGCCTATTTCTTACCTATGAGAAACTAAATTAATAATAGTTCTACTAATTCTCGGGTTGAAGATTTATTCAATTATTTGATATAATTTTACAAAGAGTTGATATAAATTCTATTAACTTAACTTATAGCCACTATACTTCTGACTAGGTTCATTTAATTTTAAACAAAATTATTCGCATGTGTTGATTTGAATCCATTAAGGGTTTGGCGAAGTTTTGTAAGGGAGAGAAATATAATTTCTGAGTTAAGCCTGGTCTTCCAGCATTTGTGTTTGGGGAGATCATGATATAAATGGTATTATTATATAATTGGGTTTCAGCATTTGCCTATCGTAAGTTTGATTTTGATCTTATTGACCAAGTCGTCACATCAGGCATGTATAATATATAATTTGGGCTTTAAATTTACTATTATGACAATTATATTATTTCTGTTCCTAACATTGCTGGCATGAGCTATCTTCTTGATTTCTTAGGTTTTGTCATTCCTGTGGTGTTATTTTAATTGATTGAAATATAAAATAAATGTTATTTTCTCATTCATTTATCACTTGTTGGAACACTAAAGGTTTGTGGCTAATTCCCAACCTGGCTTTCCCTGTGTTCCACAATCATTTGGATGGCAAATGTGCATGTTGAGACAAGTAGCCATTAGTCTTTTTGAATCATTGACAAAACCATTCACTTCATCTTCATTCCAATGCTCATAATGTGTTAGTACCATTTTCATTGCTGAATTTAAATAATAGCCTGCATTGTTGCTTTGTAATTCATGATGAATTGATTCCTTTTCAAATCAAATTATTTTATATCTCTATGAAATTTTAAATAACCATAGTTTGCCAAGTGTTTAATTGAAATCATATATTTGTATTTTTCATGCTTTCCACAAGCTGATTTACAGAGAAGTGGGAGATAAATCTTGCTTTCTTTGTTTTCTTTATATAAATCAGAAGCATATTTTCTTTCTAGACAAATATCAAATTAATAGTTAACATATATAATTCATTTGGCATATATGCTATACTTATTGTAATCACACATGTCTGTTTGTCGGAGTATAGATTAGACATATATATATATATATCTATACATTAGGTATTTATGTATTAATTATTGGCATATATAGAAAACTCACCATTAGCCTTGTATATTGTAATTCTGTGTCTTAGACTAGAGATAAGTTATGCAGATCATCATCATCATTTATATAATCATTACTTGTATTAAATATTATATATTATACTTGGTGTCTGACTCATCATTATTCATTAATTAAATTAAGTATTAATGTTCACTGTTGTCTGGCAACTCATATATATATATATATTGATTTACGCAGAGATATCCATAAGTGGTTCTATCCTGCATTATTTAGAATCAGTTATGTAGTCTCATTAATAATAATATCCGTTGAGCTAATTCCTGGCACATATTATCATTGTACAGTCATTATATGTCATACTTTGGGGTTTGTTCTGAGATCTTGGGATGGGGTTAGAATCCAAACTGGTTTTGGATCAAATTAAGATCAGAATGGCTCAGAATTTCTTCCATGATCTAGGGTCATGTTAGAGGTAGGATGTGATGATCAATACAATGCATTTACATAGTCTGAATAATTGGGATGCATTATAATATAAATTCATATTTAAATAGATAGGAAATTACTATTATATTTTTATTAGAGCATAGCTTTTTATTTTGTGCTTATCAAAAATATTTGAACAATTGAATTTAAGAAAATGCTCTTATTATTATATACATTACTATTGATGTAAGCATTTAAGCACCTTTTATTGGCTTATTATTTAACTAAAATATTAAATGTTTTATATAATAGACAGTTTCTGGATAGTAAACTATGGCAATAATCACTAACAACAAATCAAAATGCACTGAATCTTGTTGATATTTGCAGATTTTAGCTGTTTTATTTAAAGTGTGAAAGATCAAATGTATACAATTATGAAATATGTTGCTTTTTATAATTCATTGGAAGAAATATAATTATTTTTGAATAGATATACATTACAATCAATTTCATATATATAATGATGTTATTTAGTTGACTAAATAAATTATTAAGAATGTTATATTTCATAATTAATAAGCATATATATATTCTAGTCAAGTATAAAATCCCATTTCTTTATAAATCTGATCAATTATGTAATTAATATAT
The DNA here is from genome assembly GCA_028023455.1 of Epiperipatus broadwayi. Lineage (NCBI taxonomy): Eukaryota > Metazoa > Onychophora > Udeonychophora > Euonychophora > Peripatidae > Epiperipatus > Epiperipatus broadwayi. Next base: position 6,266,547 of record JAQFVV010006220.1, on the reverse strand, counting down.
TACATAGATATATCTTTCAATGTTATTATAAATATACTTGATTATAGAATATACTATAATGGAATAGTATAAAGAGATGCCCCAAGGTTATTCTACAAATTTATGTAACAGAATTGAATGTATTAATTTGTTTGCAAGTCTCCACATTAGAATGCCAAATTTAGATAATGGACCATTCTGATAAAGAGGTAAAAAGAAACATCAGGAATATGATAATTGAATTGTCAGTTTTATATAACAATATATTGTGTTGAAATGAAGAGGAGAAAGTAAGCAATTGCTAAGATGATATGCATGCTGTAAGCTGGCCATAACTATTATTTATTTTTTTATATTACTATAATGAATATTGTAAAGTTTGTTTCAGAGGTTTTTGTTTATTATATTTATTTTATCTGATTATATGCATGTAACCACACATTGATGCATTAATTCTGGGTTATTAAAAAAATGTAATATTTGCTAATGATGAGTAAACTATTCTCTGCCTTCAAATGTTGTTCCAGTTTTATGCAATTTCATAAGGAGGTTGGAACTTGAAGTGAAACTATACTGTAAAATGCTATGAGAATGAGTCTATTAATTATAAATGAAATTTTATTATAAGACTCTTGGTTAAGTTGAATAAAATCAGCTTTATTTTTAGCTTGACATAAATAATCTCACAAGGATGATATATTAAATTTCAGATTGAACAACTTTAAACCTATTCCTCTGTTTACATTTTCCACAAGTATATTCATCAGTTTTCCAGCATGTAACATGAATTCAAAATGTTCACACATGTGTATATAGATAAAGAATTTATTAACATGAGAAAAATAATTTGACTAATGTAAAATAGTTTAACAATAATGATAATTTAATGGTTAAATAATTAAATAATTGTATGTAATAATTTACATTTTTTTATGATAAAATTTATTTTGAATTTATCTAACTAAGATGATGGTTATTGTAACAGACTCATTTAGCATAATCCAAACAGGCATGTTATACAAATTAATAATTCAAATAAAATAGAAATAAATATTAATCACTAATATTAATGAAAATATATATTTCTTTAAAGTGTAAGGTATTCAACTTAATTGGATATGATATTATTATATAATAATAATAAAAGTTTTTATACGCTTAATTAAGTTTGAAATATTAGTATATAGCTGTATATGTGAACTTTTTTTAAAAATATGTAATGATATTTTATTTGTAATTATTTGTTGGACTATTTCTAGAGACATTTAGAAATTAATTCTAGATGGCTGGGAAATAGTCAATATATAATTAGAAATCTTTTTAAATGTATATAATATTATCTTATGCCCTGAAATGACTAGTGGATCCAATTGTTTTTAATCTTGAGATTTTCTTTTTTAATGATTTGCTTGGATTTCTGGAAAATCATTTGATGAGAAAGTTTTAATTCTTTCAGAGTCTTTATTTATTTTATTTATAATATTTTATACAGATATATTATTTTTCTGATGATTATACAAGATGTCACATGCTAAAATGAATGAACTAAATGATTCAAGAAAAGATTGCTTGGTTGTTAATATTATTTGAAGAACCAGCAAAAATAATGAATTCTATTTTTTTTCAAATTATAGCAAGACTGGAATAATATTTAAAGCCTTCCTGTAGTTGTTCCTTTGATAGCTTCCAATTACTTTTTATAATTAGTATTTCATTATATCAATTTTTTTGGCTTTAACTATCTCTATTAATTTTTTTAGCATTTTAACAAGCTTCTGTTTCTCAACTGCTTTCTCAAAAAAAAGTCGAAAGTTGACTAAACTCTTGGAACTTTGTATATCTGCCTGTTTGTTTATATTAACATTATAACTTTAAAAAACAATATCAGTAAGATGTTTATTTGACTTTTTTTTATTATATTACTAAGACTATTCTCTTGCTTATGTTTTCCAATAGGCAAGTCATAATTTCTTTTTGAGTCTTATTTATAGATTAGCTGGGTCCAAAAGTAATTATTTATTTACTAAATTATCTTAATTTTAATTGACTTCTGAAATGAACTGCTTGTTTTTCTCTTATAATATTTCAGATTTAATTAATTATTACAAACAATATATTTAAATGCTCTTTTTACATATTAAATTCCTTTATTATTAAACCAATGCTCATATAATCATTTCTTGACAGTTAACAGTTTCGATTGCCCCTGCAATCTTCCTCAGAATGCTATTACATACTGCCTATGCCTATACTAGTAATGATAAATAAAATAGAAAATCATATATTATAATACTAGACAAAAAATTTTTTTTTACTAAAATTCTTTCATGATCATGGTTTTATCTATTAACAAATAGATCTTTTGAAGTGATGAAACCATAATTGTGGAAGAATTTTGGTAATATTTTGTTTTGTTAGCTAGTGTTGTAATGTTATATGAGTATCTATTTTATTCTAAATACTATATCATATTGTTTGAGGATTAATTTGCATAACATTATTTTGTAAATATAGAATAATAAATTTCTTAATTATCATTTTGCACATTTTTAAAATTATGAACTAGTTTATTTTATAAATGAGTCTCTATGATTTCTTATTATATAGTCTTCTAACTGTTTTTTCTGTGCAGATCAAATTACCAGAGATATATTTGTTTTGAAATTGCATTTTAGCTTTCACTTGTATCATTTTAGATATTTCATTTGCTTAAAAATTTTGTCCTTAAGAATAATGTTGGATACCAAGATTGACTATGGATAATTCTGAACACTAACACTGGCAGTTATTTTTTTATTTTTTATTGTAATACATTTTTAGCTGCAGACATAGATATTTCTTAACCTTAATGAATATGTTTTGCTTATTAATATCAAAAAATATTCAATAAATTGATTATAAATTTTTGCTAACTTTAAAAAATAGCTATAAATGTATTATAAATTCCATTTACAGAAATGATACAAAACTATGACAATAAATTTTAAATAAAATAAATTTAATAATTCAAGCTACAGGAATATTTTTTTAAAGCACCTGTGTGAGGATCCATGAAATTATATCTGTGATTCATCTTATAATGATCAGTGCCTTCAAATTATCAGAATAAATCATAGATCATCCATTGGCCACATTTTTTTAATAGCATCAATAAGATTAATAGCTATTTTTCCTGGAACAGTTATTATAAACCACTTACCTGTCTCTCTGCACAAGCCACTGAATAACCACTGCTATGGAAGTATTCTCCCCTATTGTTTTTTTGCTTGTTTAAAAAACTTTAGAGTTTATATGTGATATGATATAATAAAAAATGTAATTAATTACATGTTGTGAAGGGAATTTATAATACATTTATTGCTATATTTTTAAAGTTAACAGGAATTTGCAGTCAATTTATTGATATTTTTAATATTGACAAGCAAAACATATTCATTACAGTTATGGGATGATTATACCTCTGAAAATGTATAATTAAAAAAAATATGGCTGCCTGTCTTGGTGTTTGGGATTCTCCTTAATCAATCTTGGTGTCCAGGATTATCCATAAGTACCAAAAATTTCAAGTGAAATATTTGTTACAGCAGATATCATGGTCAAATAATAATGCTTAATTATAAATATGTATGCATTCATTGTTTATTTTATATATGTATAGCAATAATGTAGAAGGGTTTCGTGGTATTAGGTAGCACTTCTCCCTGCTATGCCTGTAATCTAAGATTGAATCTGAGATTAAACTTAAATATTTTTTTTCAGTTTTTAATGAGGCTTAGGATTTTCACCAAACTTGTTAGCTATTCATTAGCAAATAGTTATTTAACTATTCTCAGAAAAAGAGTGAACCAAGAATAGAAAAAAAACTCAAACTTTTATCATATAGCTACTATCTGCAAGCCTGGGAAGAAATTCCTTCTCTATTTCTCAATGAGAAGCTGCTGGAGAGATTTTTTTGCACTATTTAATGGATGTTGTTTAGTTTTTTAAATATAATCATTAGAAAAATTTAAAAAAAATATTTTTTATTTTTTTATAAATCTTTATCTGGAGACTTTTTTTATGCCTTAAATTTTTAATTGTTATTTCTGCTAATGACAAGGTGTTTTCAAAATCCAATTAGATAAAGCTGGGCCTATCATTAATTTTGTTTTACTTAAATCAATATATATATTATATTGACTGTAAATATCTGAATCTATTTCTAAAGGTAATTCTATTATCCGTTTTACAAGCTGAAAATAAATTTTCTATGAAAATGCGATGAAATTATTACAGTAGATACACTATTTTATCTAATAAATTAAATAGAGCATATTTAAATTTGTAGCCTTTTTGTTTTTTAATATATACACATTAATATAAATATACTCATTCAAATAAATTGTAAACATGTTATTCGATGTAATATTAATGTATACGAATTTATATTTATAAACATGAAATTTACGTACATTTAAACTTTTTTCTGGTATTTAATAATTATATAAATTGTAACTGTGATTGTTATTGTTATTTAAAACTCTGATAAATTATATCGTGCAATTTAAACACATTACAGTGAGAAAGTTTACGGGAGTACATATTTATACATGTAAACATTTTCATGTAAATAGTTTAAATACTTTTTAATATCTAAATTTTTATGAATGTGTGAATTAAATATTTATAGATAAGCACACATTCTCATAACCTGACCTATTGCTAACTCAAATTGTTTTTAATTTTTATTCCTGGTAATTTTTTGATAGTCTATAGATAATAATAATAAACTTTATTAGTTGCTTTAAAGTGAAAATTAAATCCATATTACTTTAAGATTGTTTATTTATGTATAAAATAGTTTCCCAACCAATACTGAATCAGTTTAGGATTGTAAAATGTTAAAAGAAAAATAGAAATTATATGAAGTTTATGTTTTAATTTTAAATATGAAACAATGGACTCGAATGTAATAAAGAGATGACTAGCCATGCACAAATTACCCCCTCTATATTATGCAAATTACTGTAATGTGTGTTAGAGAAATATATCTACCTTATATCAGAAGTAGGCAAACTCTCAAAAATAGGACTATTATAAAATCCAGAAAGATTTTTTGCTCAACCCCCCCCCCGCTCCGAATAAAAAAAAACAACCAAACTTGTCTACACTGCTGGTTTTGTTATATTATCGTTTAACTTTAATTGATCTATCTTTAAAAAGGCTGTCTGTGTGACTGTACATATCTGTGTGTGCGCATTACATATATATTTATATGACACGAATAATTGAACTTTTAAAAAAAATATCTTTATTAAATAACACAGGCAGCAAAATGAAATCTAAATGCAACGAATATTTTGCTCTTAAGAAGAAGAAAAAAGTAATTGATGAAAGAGAAGTGATAAAATTACATTAATACCGGATAAAAATTGATTTAAATTTTATATCAGAAATAATTATAAGAAAAAAAAAAGCTATTGTATTGAATTTTTAAAGCCTAGAAATTCAATTATAATTTCTAAGAAAAGTTAATCTATATTACTTTACATTTTTTTTTTATCTTCTTTTAAATTTCAGGCCGAATTTTTAATTTTATTTATTATTGAATGAACACATACACAATCTCAAATAGCAACTTTAATAATGGCTTGACTTAAAACTTTTTAAAAGTGTTAAATAAGTAATGCCTTAATGTTTTAAATATTTATTTTAAGGAAAGGATTTATTTATAATCGTATACACTTTCTCAAGTTTTGAAATAATAGATTTAAAGTAATAAAGAACAGTATATTCAATCATCATTGACTAATATAACAACATGACAAGTATTATAAATAGGCTAGTTACAAACCATCAAAACATAATAGAAAGAAAAATATTTAAGTCTATTTTTTCTCTGTATTGCTTTATTTATTTTTGAACTATAAAAAATAAAGACCAATATTCTGCTTATAAACTTAGTATAGTGCCCCCCCCCCCAGTATATGTATGTCATTATTAGAAAAGGCTTCACATTTTTTCAATATATAAATTGTAGTTACTGTGCTGAGATGGTAAATAATATAAGAAAAAATGCATTAGCATCTTAAAAATAATGTACAGTATATAAGTTTATAATTAATCTAAAATGTAAAAGTAAACTAAGGTTTTAGCAGTTGTTAGAATCTAACATTTACCACACTGTAATGAAAGTTACATTATATTACATATTTTTTATTTTAACAGTCAGAGCATTGACACTTATCTTACTTAGTTAACTATTGTATACTTGATACTTCTGAAGAACTGCCACCTTTGATCTGATAAGCATCAGGATAGATTTTCAAATTTTATCTTAGATTAACAATGATAAATAGCCACCCATACCTGTTATAATTGATCCAATATTATTTATTTTTGGATATCATAAATATTTCATCTTATTTAAATTTATTATTTCCAATGTTGTTATTGATAGGGCTGGCCTTTTGCTCTTGATGTGATTTTCATGATGGATTAGAATGGTTTTCAGCAGAGATATTTTGAAGCTTGGATTTTTTTTTCCTTGTTCTCCATAACTTTTCCAAAGTATTCGGGATTGTTCTCCTGTGAAGATATTCGAGGCCATTTGGAAGAACTGAACAGTAGATTGATTTAGTCCATATTTTATGTTATCTCCATTTTTCTATTTCTCAACTTATCTACCGTAAATTGGATTTCCCAATAATGTATTCCTAAAAAACTATTCATATTTGATTTCTAGACTTTACAAATAATTCCTAATTGTAACATTCATTTGTCTTTAATGGTTAATGCACAACCCTTCCACATCCCTTTCTTTTTCATATGTATCCTTTCCTTTCACTATGTTTCTTCTGAATTTCATTTTAATTATTTGTAAACCTTTTATTTAACTGTATTTGTACCCTTTTTTGATGAATAAACATTCATCACTGAGAAAAAAAAACATTAACTAAACTAACCACACACTCAAGTCAATCAGGTTTATTCATTCATTTCATGTATTGAGGAATAATGTAATATATATATATATATATATATATATATATATATATATATATATATATATATATATATATATAAATACAATAATGTCTCTTAGTAATAACTTTTTGGTAACTGAATCATGGCTAATAAGTGAAATTAATCGTTAAAGAAAACAAAATCTTATTGTCATTAATATATGCAATGACAACAAACTTATATGATACTACTTTTATAAAAGGCCTTTCAGAAAAAATGTGAAGCCTAGGGTAACTAATATTTTAGAGGCCCTTCAAAATTTAAAATAAGAATGTGGGGAGAGAGAGAGATGTAATGAGTGTTTTTACGTACAGGGCTGAAAACAGGAACTCTGGGAATAGTTAGTTATGAGTTGCAGAAATGAGTAAGCAGATCAGATTCAGATAGCACTTGGGTAGGGTAGATTTACTCTAGCACTGTTAGTATTGTAAAACTCTGTTTGCACGGAACTGATTGACAGGAGGCTGGGGTTATTAGTTCTGCCAGTCATTAAGTGCTGTAGTCACTTTTGTCACACAGTTTTTAACTCATGGTATGCCTGCTTGGAAAAGTTTTTCTCAAATATTTCTTGGGAGAATTTAACTGTAAAATTAAGTTCATTCTATGAACTGTGACATCGCTTTGCCTTCTATATTTTTGTTTAATATATTGAGTTGCCATGTTGAGGGCCCTAATATTACAAGGCTTGGGGCAGCTTCCCCCTCCTCTTATTGGTTCTGCTTTTATATATAGATATTTAGGTTTGCCATAATTTCATTAATCAATTCAGATGTTTGTTGAATTGGGGAGGGGGGGTCACAGTTTTTTTAAAATCACAATAAAATAATATTTTTATTTTAAATAAAATATATATATTGAAAAGCAAAAATAAAATAGATTTGAATAAAATATATTAATAAATACTGAAAGATATATTTTAGATTAAATTTTTTAACTTCTTAAAGAAGTTTGAAATTATGGATATTTTAAAGCTTTGTAAAGTTATGGACATGGGCGAGTCTAAAGCTAAAAGTTGCATTAATATAATATTTATACTTTCAATGTAGTTATATTGCATTAATTATTCACATTTTAAATACAATTAATTTACTACCAAAATCACACTTTTCTTTATTTTGCTGTAATATCCTATGAGTACAATTTATCCAAACCACTTCAAACACTTTTTAGCAAAACTCTTTATTTGTACATATATATACACCTACATTTCAACTGACCTACAGTCTTCTTCAGAGCTATGATATAATGAACAAAATAAAATACATAACTATATAACACTATAAAAATTAAACAATAAAAAACTAAAAACAAAATAAAATATATTAAAAAAAATCTAATATAACTGAAATAAATAATCAAACCCAAATAAAACAATATAAAATAAAATGTACAACATAAATAGAAAATAAATATAAATTATACATCTGTATTGCTAACTTTATAATATATATATTCAAGGACAACTATTAATATAAATATATATCTTATCTATTTTTTTATTATTAACAATCTACTAATTATTTTATCCTTTAGAAATCTAAACTTTATGGTTATTAACTAATATTCTTTTAATTTTCAATCATAAAATATCTATTATTTCCTTACACATTCTTCTGTTAAAAATAATATTTTATATTTATTATTATTTCTTAATATCTAAAATCTATAAACATTATAATCTTTGAACTTACCCAGTTTATTTTAGTCTCTTAAAAAAAAAAAAAAAACGTTTTTTTTTTTTTTCAAATGTGATGTGATGTGATGTACTGTGACTTCTCCTTAAACAGAGTCAGGAATCTCTCAGCAGCTATGCGCAGAGAAACCTGTTAGCCACTTTACCCTCCTTTTCCATTGTCCACCCTAAGTTTTCCCATAATCTGCTCCATTCCATTTCCACAACATAATCTTTGTCAACTCCATGACCTTCATATCTAAATCCCCCTTATTTTTTCCCAAACCTAGCATAAAAACCAATAACTCACTTTCTGTATAATCACTTTGTTCATATTTAACCTTCCATAACTTCATTATTTGTACCCTTTCTGCTTCCAAACATTTACATTGAAGTAACAAATGCCTAATATTTTCTATGCCTTCCTTACACAACTTGCAGACTAAATCACCCATATTTTTCCATTTACATGTATATTCCCTTGTTGCTAAAGATCCCGTTCGAGCCTTAAACAATAAACTACTTTCCTTACTATTATCATAAATTAACTCACACCCAATGTTCCGTTTACTTCTATATATATTTAAACTCGTTTTACTCTCCATACTAGTTCTCCATCTCTCCAACTCCCTATTCTTTATTAGTGCATCTATTCTTCTATCCCACTCCTTCCCACTATAACACTCAACAATCCTCCTAACACAATCACCCCATATTTTGTACAAGTATACTGACATAACTTCTTTATCCAAATCTTCTGCATACCACATTACTTTTCTCACCCATCTTGTTGCCTGCCCTTTACTTGTAACCCAATTAAATACTATTTTGGCTATTCTTTTATTATCCATAAACTGCAATCTACCGAACATTTTCAATTTGCTTTTTGCATCCCTCATATAAAAACTTGACCATCCCATTTCTCCTTGAATTGCCTCTTTTGCTGTCCACACCTCAGCATCTAATGCATGTCTTCCTACTTCCCTTTGTACTTTTTCTAAGCAATCTAATACCCCTTTACTAACATAATGCATCATTGCCATATGTTAACCCTGCTACTGCCACTCCCTTCCATACAATTCTAGCTACATCATATTTATTATATGAAAACACTGTTAATTTCTTTATCAATCCCTTTCTTTTCTTTGCTTCATTTATCAATTTTTTCTCCCATTCATCCAAGCAATTTTTCTTATTACTCAAGATGATTCCCAAATAACTATATCTGTTCACCACACTTAACTTTATATCCCCCAATAAGAAATCTTTGTCTTCTCTTTCCCCAGTATTCACCATCATTACATTTGATTTTTCTTCACTAAATTTAATCCCCATATCTTTACCCACCCTTGCGCATGTCATCAGCATAACTTCCATATCTTCTCTTCTTTCTGCACACAAAAAGACATCATCCACAAAAAAAAGACCCGACAATGTATATACTCTCTTGCCACCTGTTAACAGTATCTCTATCCCTCTTCCTAGACTTTCTATTGCTCTCTCCATTTCACTCAAATACAACACAAACAAAATAGGTGACATAGGGCATCCTTGCCTCAGTCCCACCCCATTTTTAACTTTAACTGATTCTATATCCCCTAATTGATATGTATAGTAATTATTTTCATATAATTTTTTAATAACACCCACTAAAGCTTCATCCATTCCCAGATTTGCTAAACTTATCCATAATCTATTTCTATTCACTCTATCATATGCCTTCTCTATATCTATAAAACTCATATATAACTGTCTACCTGAATTTACACTCATATCTATAAGTTGTGTAACTACAAATAAACTATCTCCTATACACCTATCTGACCTAAAACCTCCTTGCATTTCTCCCACTACATTATTTTCTTCCATCCATTTTGCACCTCTTCCAGCCACCATATATGAAAAAACTTTATATAAAATTGATGTTACTGCTATTGGTCTATAATTATTTAACTTTCTATGATCCTTACCTTTTCCTTTAAATAATAATCTTACTCTTGTATTACTCCAACTACCCGGAAAAACTCTCTTCTGTGCCATCTTATTAAAACATGATAGTAACTTTACTTTTGCCCTATGTCCCAAATTCATTACCATCTCTGCTGCCCATCCATCTAATCCTCTTGCCTTACCACTTCTCAGTTTCTTCCCTGCCTCATTCAGTTCATTTTCTGTAAACATAATATTCCCATTACTATATGCTTTCATATTTTTTATCCATCTGTCCTTCACATCTAACATCTTTTCTATATCCATTACATAACTATTCAATATTCTCTCTAATTCTTCTCTAGAGCTACACTCTATTCCCTCCTCATCCAGTAATACTATTTCTCTCTCCCCTAAATTTCTCCTTTTAATGTAATTCCAAAATTTTTTACTCCCATCTCTTCCACTTTTATTAATATCATCCAATAATTTACTATTTAGTTTCATTCTCTCTCTATAATTATCTATTTTAGCTAGCTTCTTCTTTTCTAAGTACTTTTCCCATTTAGCATTAATATCTTTTTCACTTTCTTTGTTCTTGATAGTACACTTATATTCTCTACATGCTTTTTTCCTCTCTTTTACACTTTTACTAACTCTTATACTCTAGCTTCCTCTATTACATATTATTTAAACCAAACATACAAATCCTCTACAACTCTTTATTTATGTATTTATGTTTATTTTATACACTTTAACTTTTATTATTATTATGTAATTCTCATAAATTTATATCATTCTGATTTATATGTTTTTACATATATATATATATTCCCTACAACTTTATTTATATATATATATTTTATTTTATACACTTTAACTTTTATTATTATATAATTCTCATAAATTTTTATTATACTGCTTTATATGTAAATATTATGCTAAGTTTATTTATTTATCATTTTTTATTATATAATATCTATAAATATGCCTACATTTATGCTCCTATTTAACTTAACCATATTTATCATCTACAACTCATTATAAACAATTATCTCATTATATATTTACCTCTAAATATCTTATTTAATAACTATATCTATACCAATCTCATCCTAATCCCAGAATCTCTATTAAATTTTGGTTTTATCTTTCTTATTAATATAGCTTCTTTTATTTTCCTTTCTTTAATACTTTCTGTATGTAACCTCAATTTTATTGCACTTTGTGTAAATTTGTGTCCTGTTTCTTTTGTATGTATATATATTGTAATGGGCACAGATGACGTTACATTGTTTTTTTATTATTAAACATGAAAAAAATAAAAGTTCGCAAATAAAAACTTCTTTTTTAAGAATTAAAAATTGAAAATTAAAAAATCATTTTAAACTCGTATATATATAAAATCGCACAGATAAAAAAAAAAACTTATTAAAATAAAACTTTATTAAAAATAGAAAAGGTATTTTAAAAACAAAAACTTAAAAAGATTTAATTGAAGATAAAAATATATCTTCAAGAATGTAGATAAATTAATTAATCTTTTGTAAAATGGAAATGATTATTTTAATTAGTAAGCTAGCCCTTGGGCATTTAAAATGTAAAAGCAAAGGTCAGATAGGAGAGAAAAACAATGGAATCAGACCTCAGCGAAAGGACCATCACATCGATGACATAATGTCAATTGAATCCTTAAAATTAATATAAAAGGAAAAGTTTGGAAGTTATTAGGGAGAAGAGAGATGTGACTATATGTGTTAGTGCGGAGTTGAAGGAGAAGGGACTGAAAAGACGCACTCTTCAATCCCTCAGTTTTGTTAAAAAAAAAGAAATGACATTGTTTTTTCTACATTAAGGATCAGCTAAACTAAAAGACCTTTGGATAAATAAAAAAACAACAACGGCTAACTCAACCAATCTCTTTAGGATGGCATGGGAATTTATGTTCAAACAGCAAGCAACAGATAAAAATGAACTGTTTAATACCGTAAGAACTTTATAATTAATGAACATTAAATTAAAAACTTTCCGTATTTAAAATAATTGCAATAGAATCCTATCTGACCAACTTTATTTACTAATAAGTAATTTTAATTTGATGTATTTCTTTTTTAAAATCATTTCCATTTATTTTATTTTTTTTGTTCTTTTAAGTTTTATTATGACTGTTTTGTTTTCGGTAAATTAAATTATATAAATGTTAAACTTAAGTCGGGCATGAATGGCTATATAGATTTGTAAAGTTATATTAGGGGAGGGTAATCTTAGGTTATTTGTTTCGTAGTTAAATTGGGTCAATGGATTGGATATATTGGTGTAATTAGTAGATGTAGTACGAGATTTGCTATGGGAAGAATCGCTTTATATGCCACACCCTTCCTTTTTGGCCTATGGAATGTGATTCGTAAGTCGGCAAAATGACCGCAGTCCTTTCCTATGGAGGTTTTTTTTATTGCTCTTCTTGTCAGATAGATGTAGTATTCCTATCTGACGAGAGGCAATTTCTTCTCTTAACCTTTTGTGCTGCCGTATTTCATATTACATTGAATGCATTGATATATCAGATGAATTCACGTTAGTTTGACTGCAAACTTTTGGCCTAAGGTTAAATAAGGATAGAATATTTTCTTTCAAGTGCAAATCTATGTAGTCTATTCATATTCGACACTCTAAATAAAAATGCATTAAATTTAAGTTGGGTATGGACGTTGCATGGATTCGTTATCGGTTAATTATGTTTTTGGTTTTCATATTTGATCAAAATATATAGACATTTGGTAAATAATGATACTTTACGGTGAGTATCTAAAATGTATTTATTCAGATGTCTTTTAAGTTATTGGTGTCTCTGCGGTATCTTATGATGAATACCATTGGGTTTCTTGTATTTTCTATGCAATTGACGGTATCAATGACTTTGTATTTTGATCATTTATGTTTATTTTGAAATGTTTTTTAACCGTGTAATCTATGTAACTGATCTATATTCAACATTTTAAAACAAACTTTTATAAACCCATCTGTGCGAACTTATAATAGTATAAAAATTAAAATGTAAATTAAAATCTAAAATCAAGTTAAAATTATAAAGTGAAAGTAATGTTAAAATGATTCAAAATTTATATGTGCGTTAATAAATGTTTGTGTGTATAATTACTGGCAGTGGCTTATTTTATTCTTTTTTTATATATCTTAGATAGGAATTTAATATCAAATATAAATCTCTGCTGTTACATTGAGCTAGTGACAATGGGCTAACGACCAGATATCAAAATATATAAAATAAAAGAAAATTTTTTTTTTACTTATGTAGCTGCCTACTTTATAAATTTTTCTAGGTTCAAGTGCTTAGATGGTGCCCTGTAGTGCAGATTACGTTAAGTCTAGCTCTAAATCCGGATCGTTATAATATATTGGTGATTTATTATCTGCCATATGTTGTTTTAATCTTGTTTTTATAGAATTTTTGTTTCTCCACATATTTGTTATCAATCTCACTATCTAAACATTGTTTGCATTTTATCACATATACTCCATTAATTGTTTTTTTATTATCTTTATTATATCCTACGTATTTGTTATCTATCAAATTTAATAGGTTTTCTCTTTTTTAATTAACTATTTTTGTAGTAATTATTCTTTTGTATCTTTTATTAATCTTCTTTATAATTTTGTTAAACTTATTCACTATGATATTATTATTTGTTTTTATTCCTATATATCTATTTCATCTTTCTTTTTTCCTTCACTTTTTTCATTTTTATTTATCTTATACTCTATTTTTCCAATACTTTTAATTATATATACAGGGAAACCACTCATTTTTAACTCATTGATTATTAAATCTTTTTGTTTATTATAGTCTTATTTCTTTGAACAATACATTGCAGCCCTGTATATTCTTGAATATATACAACTAATTGTATATTTCCTACCAATGTTGGAAAACTAACTTGTTATTTTGTTATCAATATTGTTCTTCTTATAAATACTTGTCTGAATACACCATTTTTTATCTAGCAATTTCTTTTGAAACATTATGTCCAGATATGCAATTTCATTATTTTCTTTCTTCTCAACTGTAAACTTTATATTCTCTATTTTATTAATATCATTAATAAACCAACTTATTTGTCTTTGGCTTTTATTAAAAATCATTAAATAATCATCCACATATCTGTTAAAAAACAAAGGAGCATTTTTATTCTCTGTTATATTTTTATCAAACTCATTCATATAAATATTGCTTAAAATTGCACTGAGAGCTCCTCCCATTAATAATCTTTCTTTTTGCTTATAAAATTCCCTATTATATTAAAAAATTACATCCTTGCAACATAATTCCATTAAATCTACCAAAATATGAACAGGTAATTTTATTGTTTTATTTTTATCTTTAATATATTTTTCTATAGCTAAATTTATTGCTTTTCCTACATTTAAATTAGTATACATAGAAATAATGTCCATTTTTATAAACATCAAATTTCTGTATTCATATTTTTTAAATATGTCATTAATTTCATCTATTAAAATTTTATTATTTTTAATATTGGAATTTTCATACTCATTAGCATATTTTTTTAAAATTTCATGCGATAACCATCTTGAAACTTTGTCTAAGTAAGATCCCTTACAACCAATAATTGGCCTTAATGGGATTATGTTGGACATTTTATTTTATATTGTTTTATTTGGGTTTGATTATTTATTTCAGTTTTATTAGTTTTTTTTAATATATTTTATTTTGTTTTTAGTTTTTTATTGTTTACATTTTTATAGTGTTATTATATAGTTATGTATTTTATTTTGTTCATTATATCATAGCTCTGAAGAAGACTGCAGGTCAGTCAAAATGTAGGTGTATATATATGTACAAATAAAGAGTTTTTCTAAAAAGTGTTTGAAGTTGTTTGGATAAATTGTAATTAATTTACTATTTATGAACAAAATTAAAAAGATGTGTCAAGTGTTGGTGGCCTAGCAGTTAGCATAACTGCCTTCCAAGTAGCTGGCCTGGGTTTGCCTTCCCATCAATGTTTTGATATATAAAATAAAAAAAATTAAAAGACATTTTAAAAAACAAGTATTTCCATTGTTTTGTGTTTTTTTTAATTTCTTTTTTATTTTCTCAAAAAAAATTAATACATTTTTCATTTTTGAAATCTAAAAAAAAAAATCAGATCTAACAGCTTGTCTTTTTCTACCAGCAAATAAAATTCAATTTTTATTCTAGATAACATTATTGCTAATTTGATTTTCAGTGTTTAACTATTAAACATTTTTCCATTTCTTGCAATCAATAAGGGGGCATGCTTTCAAAATGTGTATTTGCAGTAAATCATACTAAAAATTTACCATATTTAATAAATAATGAAACTTGTCTTGCATGGTTCGATGCAGAGATAGTGTGGCAAATTAAGGAGCTTAAGACCCATGGATTGTGACCCTGCTTTGTCACCTCCAATATTGAAGCTTTTTATGAACTCCTGAGCAATAAACCATTCCTTTATTATTCTTACTTATAATGAAACTTACTAAATTATATGTAGTAATTGTACTATACAGACATTTGTAGGAACATAATTTATTTGAGTCAATTTGTGATTTTAGAAATAATAGCTTCAGTCTGATAATGAAATCTATTGCTGAATTTTATTTTTTTCTTGCAAACAGCAGCATAGATGAAATTTAGTTAAAACAAAAATAATTAATCCTGAAATATTAAACTTAAAACATTAAACATTTAAATTTCCACTTTATGTGAATGCTGCAAACAGATTAGTGCATGTCTAATGTGAATGTACTGTAAAGTGGCAAGTTGATATGTGAGAGCCATTACTATGCTTTCGCTGCTATAAAAATTTTTATAGTAAACTTTAAATTTATTCTGTAGCTACTATAATATATTTTATTATACAATTTTTGTTGTATTGCAAAATAATTGTTTTTTATTTGCTTGGCTAATAAAATTTGAATTTTTTTCTTATTGATTTGGAATGTATCTTTCATGGTTCAATAGGGAAGTGGTATCTAATATAAATAGTCATTATTGTGCATTATTTAAAAATAACTACAACTTATAGTGAGGACTTTGAAAAAGGCTCAGTCTTCCTAGAATGTATACTCACTTTTCAATTTTATTGTTTCCCAATAATTATTACAATTTTAATGTCAATGGATCTTTTTTTCTAGCAATTATTTATTCATTTACATGCAAGGCTGTTCACATTATTATTATAAAGCTTTTTTAAAGTCTCTTAAAATCTTTTGGAATATAATTCAAGATATTATTTATCCTCTTCTATTCATATTTTTTTTATCAGCATATCTAGACAACTCTTTCTCTACCTCTTGCTTTTCTCATTGATATCAGTGATACTTATTTTTTTCACATGGGTTAATTTGGATATTTCTCTGTTAATCCAAATTGTATACTGGCTAATCTGTGGTTTCTGTAGTATTTTTTATTAAGTGTCTGAAGAATTACATCCATAAGTAAAAACTGGTAGTTTATTAAACTGTTTTTTTTAAGATACCTTTTTTAAAAAAACCAAAAAACATTTTTACCAAAATTGCTCCTTCCATGTTTCTTTCTAGGACTAATTATATCTATTGTGTTTTCATCTACAGGGAAGCCATGAACTATGCTATATCAAAGTGCATGATTTTATTTATATATTGTCTGATAAAAAAAATGTAATCAGACAAAAATGTAAAGAAGCAAAAAAAAAAACATTAAAATTCATAAATTTAAAACATTTCCCTTTGGCTAACTGCAAAATTTTCATCTCTTAGCACTGTATATGAAGGACATTTAAAAAAAAAAGAAAGTATAAATATATTTTACAATATGTCTCAAAGCACCATGTACGATACTCTTTATTAATAATATTTTTTGTGGTTGTTGAAAGCATATACATTTTATTCTTCCTTTTTTATTCTTTCTGAATTTGATGTGCAATATTTTGCATAAGAAAATATTTTCTAAGTGCAATGCTAAGAGTTTTACAAAATTTTAGAACATACTACAAGTTGATAGTAATTTAAAAAGATCAAAACAATTAGAGAGATTCTAATCATCTGAAAACAAAATCACTATTATATGTCTACAAGAGAAAAAAGTTATTGAAAAAAAAAATCTCCTAGAGGATATTTAATAGTGATTAAAGTCAGACATTTTGCTATTTATTTTACTTAAAAAATAAAAATGCAATTCAATTAATTTTTATTATTATTCTTATTGTTTCAGTGAATGAATAAGTGAAGACACATTCAGTAAAATATATGTAAATGGGTCCCCTCACTTTGTTATTAATAATTATATTATTAATATTTTAGAATTTTATTTATATTATAATCTTCATTTATAGATACATACTATACATATAAAACATCTGTTTTATATGTGTGTGCATGTTGAAAAGTACTTTATATTTGCAATTCAGTAAACAATATGTACTCTATTTTAATCAAAGTTTTTCAAAGAAACATGAACTATTATGTGCTATATACATTTTTACACAAGGCAAGCTTGGAACAAAATCTAGCATAGTTCATAACTCTGTTTTACATTAATAATTTGACCAAAGAATTTATATTTATTAACTTCTAATTTATTAATATTTTATGTTACTTTAATTTTTTTAGCATTTATTATTAGTCTTTTTTTTTTTTTTTTTGCTTTGGGAGCTTTTGTAATATTTCTTTACAAAAGAATTTGCGTCATTATATGTCTTAAGTAATTGCTAATCATTTTTTTTTTTTTGCTTCAAATAAATTCATAAAATATTTTTTCATGAAAACGAGGTAGAAAGTTTTAGAAATATTAAATTTCGTAGTTGTGCTATATTGTCTAATTAATCCTATTACTTTCTTCTTTCCTTATTGGTAAATGGAGGTGCCTTGACAACAGTTTGAAATTGTTGATTGTTATTGCAATTGTCTAAGTGTTGACTGATTTTAGTGATTATATATATACATACATGCATCTACATTTAATTTTACATATATGATATTATTTGAATTGATTCATTTTGATGTTATCATCTAGGATAAATATTAAAGATTATTTACTAATCATTTTTTCTTAGGCTATAAATTATTATTTAATTTTTTGCTCACATTTAAACTTTAAACTCAGTTAAAGATTAATATATCACATTAACTCCCAGGATGAATATTGTTTATTTAATATCTCCCATTTTTTCCTGATCATGCATATTATAAAATTTTAAATCCCATATACTCTTGCCAGAAATGTATCTTGGAGATTATTTACTTTTTATATAACTTTTGTATATTTTTATCAATGTGTTGAATTTAGTAGTTTCATAATGTGTGTATATATCATAGCACCAGTGTTATATGTGCTAGAGATCAGAAAAAGATTAGAATAAATAAGATTTTTCAATTTAGACAAGAAAGAAAAAGCTATGGAGATTGAAGTATTGAGCATTATATATTTCCTAATATAAAATTGGATGCATGTAGACACATAAAAAGTTATTGTTAATTTTATATAAAATACTTCAAATCAGGAAACATGTTTATCATAAAAGTAGACTACAGTATTAATAATTATATTAGGTTCTAAGGAAATGTCTGTGCAGATGTGAAAAGAAAAAAAAAACATTTACAATTAAAAAAAAAATTATTTCTGGAAACATTTTGTAAAATTTTTTAAAGTATTTGAAGAATTTTAAGGATTTAAACCCAATTTTTTGTTACAGTGCAATGTTTGGTTAAAATTCATATTTATTGTGATATGAAGAACATGTAATTAATTATTGCATTTTTAATGGTGGACTAAAGTCTTCAGCTATGAATCTGTAATTGTTTCAGATACTGTTTTATGTAATTAAATAATATTGATATTAATCTATAAATTGAAAATTGAATATTACAAAAGAAATTTTGTTTGTATAGTAAAGAATTATTTTTATTTTAATAATTATGTAAAGGTATTTTTACATTTTAAGATTTTAAACTTCAGTTTTATAAAACTAAAAAAAATAATTTCAAATTATTTTCTTTTATAATCAGTTTGCTTTATTAAATGAATCATGAATCAGAAACTGATCTGAAAACATATGATTTTATATTCAATAAGTAAGTAAGTGATTTTGTTTTTAGATTAAAGAAGCATAAACTGTGACCAGAGAAGGACAGGAGAACTATATAAGAGGTGAAAACAACATAGTTGTTTTGCCCTTTGGTGATTGATTTTTTAATGTTTTTCCATTGAAATTGCAAGTGAAGCAGCTGAAAAGGGAATCCATTCAATTTACAGAGGAAAGTAAGCAAAACCAGCATTGAAAAACTGTAAATTATTGTTATAAAATGTCTTAAACTTTCCCATTATTGTTCTTTAAAATAAAATGTATTTCTAAATTGATAGTCTGTTTATCAATCAAAGAACTGTGGGAAAGGGAAAATCAGCCAATAGTTTGAAGTTAAATGATATAGTAAAGAAAATTAAAGTTCAATGTCATAAAATTCAACAAAGCTACTGATATAGATAGACTGCTGTAGAAAATCTAAGATTTGGAAGAGATTTTTTAACCAGAAAGATTAATCTGTTAAGAAGAAAGTTATTTTGAACATTATCAGAAAGCATGTTTCATTAAAATTAACCCATATATGTAAAGCAAATCTAAATAGGGCTAAGAGAGTGATAAAATAAAAGTAACAAAGATAAAAATTATGAGTCTATACAAAAGTGGTTCCAGGAAAAAATAGTAAGCTTTTATTAACTTTCATTGTATCCTAGTTAATTCAGTGTTAATGATATAATTTTTTTATTTTAAAGAGATCTTTCATAAAGTGTGTATATAATTAATAAATTATTTTGACCAGTTTATGCATAATGTTAAAATACTGTAACAGAGAATAAGAATAAAATTAATTAAATAAACTAAGTATACTTTCAACTTGTTAGCTCATAATTGAAAGTTTACTTGCTTTATTTATTTAATTTTATTTTTATTCTCTGTTGCAGTGTTTTAGTATTATTTATAATAATGACAGAGGTTTAATTTATTATATAAGTGTGTGTGTGTTATATTTAATATTTTCAGTTATATTATGAAATAATCCAAATTAGACTTTATTTTCATATATATATAATTGTAATAAAAATAATAAATATAACTGTAATAAACTATTATAAACAGTCTTACAATCTGCAGCAGTACTTTCCGTTAATTTTTTTAACCTGCCTCAACTGCCATTAAATTTTTTTTAAAAAAGGAAGCAAACATCATCAATTCAAATCCCATGAATTTCGTATTTTAATGTTAGCAGCTTGTCTATTTATTAAATGCATTTATTCCTATTTATAAAAATTGCCTCCTTAATTTTTCTTTTATTATGATTTCTTTCTTCATGAAGAATTTTCACACTTTCAATATCAAATTTAAATTTATATTTACATGTTTTTTTATGATCAAGAAAACTGAAGCAGTCATTAAATCACCATTATTTTTACTTTGTACATGCTTGTATAACAATTCGTCCTCCTTTAACCCCACTGAATTTCACTATTTTTTTTAGATTTCTGATGTTTTTTTTTTGTCTCACTCATCAATGTAAAATATATGATAAAATGATTATTACTTATCAGTAAATAATAAATTTGACTTCATTTGATAGATATTTTTGTTTACTACTGAAATAAATTTTAATTGTTCACATTTTGTTTCTGTAAACATTAAACAAATGAGGACATAATCAAAACAAAGACTTTACACATCATTGTTTTTATAAAGATTATTTTCAGTTTATAAAATCAACAAAATATTTTTTAATTCTCATTATTTTTAAACATCCGAATGAATAATTATTTATTTCTCTTATATCTAATGAATTATGCTTTAAAAGTTTAATTTTTTTGAATATTTATTGCAAAATTGTGATATTTTAGTACTTGTAAATATAAAGTAGATTGTTTACATCAAAGCTAGTCTTCTAATTTGCTTCAGGCCTTATTTATGTTAGCTGCTAATATAACATTATATTTTTGAAAATAAAGTATTTCAAGTCAAAATAAGTTATTAATAATTTATATTTTTTGATATCTAATAAATATAGTGTAAATTATTTTTTAAAAAAATATCTAAAACCATAATAAATTTGCAAATAAACATGTTTTTGCATCATTGGAAACTACAGAGCTATTAAATGCCAAATGTTTTACAGCCTTGGCAACAGACAATGGCTGAATATGTGAGGGCAGGGCTTATGTCTATTGTAAGAGTGGGAATTTTGACTTTTTCACCTTGTACTGCAAAATTTTTGGCAAAAAAATTTATTATAATAAAATATACCATTTTATATGCATTTTAACATATAATACTTACAAAAATTGTCCAAAAGGCATTTCTCTGTCATTCTGAAATATGATACAGTTAATCTCTTTTCAATACTGCAGCTTGATTCGCCTGTATATGTGTTAACATACACTCACAAAAAAATTGATGTACAATATTACTTTTCTGTTTGACAGGTATGACATCCTCAGAATTATTGACTAATTTATTAACATTGTTTGGAACACAGAATAAAACATTAAACACATTCTTATATATATATCCTTAAAAAATTTACTTGTGGATTTGAAATAAATGGAATAGGTATCTATTGTTTACTATCGATCTGGTCCTTGATTTAAAATAAGTCTACTATAGACGGCTAATTATTTAGTCCTTGCCAACTAGGGGCAGATCATTTAAACATTAATTTGGATGCAGAAACTATATAATAATAAAAACAATAATGCTGGGAATTAAAACATACTGATAATCATCAATGCTCTGGCTTCTTAGTATCATTAATGTACTAGTCAACTATAGACTTAATTTTTAAATAAGTACTAAATTAAATAAAATGTAGTGCATAGACTTTAAAGGATATTCCCTTTGTGTTAATCCAGGATTATCATCAACTGAATGCTGATAAACACTAACATACCCCCTTTTATACAATAGCCTGTTAGGCATGAATCTATCTCTGAGAACACAAACTCTATTACTGATACTGTGAGCAAGAGATGATGTAATATATAATACTCCAAAAACTATTTACAACTGAGTAAGTTCACTGAAATAATTTTAACAGCAAAATATCAGTTTATTAATAACAATAAAAAATGAAGTTAAGGTCTGCAGAATACAGCTATACACATATGAATTAAGCCATCTGATTTTGATTATTATACAAAAACATGCTATTACATTGTGATTTACATATATGTTCCAATAGGTTTACATAACACTTATATATCAGCATGCAGACATGTGGTATAATAATTTATGAACATATTATTGCCATAAAATAATAAAAATATGATTAATTTTAACACATGGGTATCTACTTGACACACATCTACTTAAGCACACAGACATGGCATAACATATGGGAATTGTCATACAATAATAATAAATAAAATATTGCATTGTGATTTACAAATACCTCATAATGGTTTTACATAAAACATATATATATATATCCACACAGACATGCAGTATAATAATTTGTTAGCACATTTGAATTGTCATAACCTCTAAATGAAATTCATTTTTTATAATACATAATTAATGACTGAATTATCATATATGTGTGTGCACATTGATATTTATATTATATATTTTAATTTGTCAAAATAATAAAATTGTTGACAATATTATATTTTTCACAATTAATACCATGTTGAAATATACATAAAGTGCATAAAAGTTTTTTTTTCTTTTTTTTTTTAAAAAAAGTTAATCTTTGTCAGGTTACTATTGATTAATTATAAATGCCTTTAAAAAATATTCCAGCAAGTTCCTTTGTTTTTTAATCTAGAAATGCTTTAGGGGTCTTTTTTTATATATATAAAATATAAAATCATCTATAAATTAATTCTTTATTTTTATACCTTTAACTCAAGGAAAAATTATTTTACTTGTTTCATTTTTAAATGTCATTTTGTAAGGAATTATTTAAAATAACTCACCAACTGCACTTTCTATACATATAATGCTGCATGTTTATCTGTGGTTCTCTGCATATAGATAAAATAGCATCCATATAACTAATAAAATAGCATTCATATAACTAATTCTTCAGCATGCTGATGGCTTCTCTTGGTAAGCTTGTCTCTTTTAAAACAGTAGATTGACTTATTGTAATTTCAGGAAAGGTATTCCATTTAGTCTAAGATTGTATAAATGTCAGGCTTATTATCTCATACCATATGGGCTATAAAACAGAAAAATGGGTCTTGCTTATATATAAATCTAAACTCTACCATAGTGAACTAGTAGCAGCCACTGAATCCACTGTCTTGCCTTCAGTTATTTTTTCATTGTAATTCTGTCCTAATCTGGCCAACTGTAAGAATTCTTAAGAACTACCCAAAACTCCCTTCTTATTGTTTTCAATCCTGTTATAGCCAGGGTATGAGGAAAAAAATAAAGTGTAATGTAGAAAATATCTATAAAAAATTTGTCTTTGTTTATTTGTACTTTTCATTTCAACTTTATATATATATATATACACACACCGGTATGTTGTTGTATGCCATGAAACTTGTAAATGGTTTCAATATATATTTGAAATGAATAAAGGTGAGAGCTGAATCAAATATCACAACTAGTGAGAGATGTGTGTAAATAGGCATACATTATGTTGGAATAATGACATATAATATTAATTTGATATATTATGAAATATGATTTATATATTAAAGAGTAGAAGATATAACTATTCTATTCTTTATTCAAGTTTTAACCTAATTGCATAATATATATAGTTCACTTATACTTGTGTGTTTGAATCATCTAATATATGTAGTTCACTTATACTTGTGTGTTTGAATCATCTAATGCATAGCTGCTCTCAAGCTGTGTTTTACCATAGATTATTTATTATGATAGAGCAGTTGTTTAAGGGATAATACAAACAATCAAATCATGCCTATGAATTCAACAGAAGATAATGCCAGAAGATCTAAAACATTTTTATCCTCAAATACAAATAAAACTGGTATTGGTAGCCAATATTATTTTAATAGTTAGTCCAAGAGAATGAGTAAGAATGAATATTACTAGAGAAGTATAAACACTTAATTAGATTTCTTTCATTGAGATCATATATTAAATAACAAACTACAGAAATTGATGATAGCAGTAGTTAATTTTGCCAATCATTTAAATACTGACCAATCTTCTACTGGATGAACAAAATTTTGGTTGTGAGCATTTGCATTAATTTTTTAATTTAGCAGTTGGTTTTCTAATATATAATGATTGTTTGACATATGGCATGATGATCATTAAGTGATCAGTTTCATCAATAGTGTTGCTGTGCTAATTGGCCCATCTGGTACAATATATATATATATATATTCTTTCTTAAAAATTTGACAATATGTTTTGTTAATGTTTTAATTACAGAAAAAATATTATTGAGTTCATAATCATTTCTGTAATGTACAATTTCTGTTTAAACTTTTGGGTCTTTTATAATTTATTTGAATGCATGAATGTTCGTTCTCTTGGCCTTAATTCAAAAATTTTGGTAGATGGTTTGTAATATTCATAATAAATTCTTTATACATCGCTGATAGAAAATTGTTAACAGTACTTAATATCTTCTTGTTACTTTCTTAAAAACAAATATAAGTATGAATTCTTCCATTCACTTATATGTCCTCATCATTTAAAACATTTTGTTTATAATCTTAATAATAATTTTTCAATTTTTTGACCTGTTTTTTTTATATATATATTTGTAATGATTTTGACTTTTTCTAAATTTTTTTCAATCCTGTAACTATATATTTTACTATCTTTTTATTTTTTCTAATTAACTCTAAACACTTTTTTGTCTGGCTAGAAATGTTTATAATAACAAATTACTTAATCCTTTAAAATACATAATTATTCATTCTGAGTCAGATTTATATAATTTTTTAGGCAGGTTGACTTGAATTTAAAACCGTAAATTAATTTGTTTTAAGCTTTTAGCTTGAATAGTAAAATATAAAGACGTTTTCTGGATGCAAAAATTCATTATTTTCATCTTTGAATTTCAAACTATATTGATAGAAATAAAAACTGGAAACCAATCTGGGAATAAAGATTTAAATGCACTACCATCTGATAATTATTGACTATTCAAACTTATAATATCATATATTATATAAGCTCTAGAAGTGCTTTGTTATTAATATTATAAATCTTTTTAAAATTTTCTAGTAAAGAAAAATACTTTTTTATTTTTAAAAAAAAAAATTATTTTAATCATGATTGAATTGAAATTAATTCATTCTATTTGGTCATCCATCTAGTTTTATGATGCAAATTTTACACTATTTTGTAATGAATTGATAAAAGGGTAGTGGGGTGGTATGGACTTCAAAATTTTAAGTTTAGTACCCAGATTGAAATATGATGGCATATAGTTTGATCACATTGTAAAACACTTATGATAAGTGTTTGGGATTAGTGTGCTTTAAAAATTTGTAATTAAACACTGTTAGATTTTCCACAAGAATATTATTTAAATGTAATTAAAATTTTGTATGCAGTTACTACTAATAGATTAATATGCATTAATAATAAAAAGAATTATTGATTGGTTTGTTGCACAAGAATCTACATGAAGATTCGCTTGAAGTTTGAGTACCAGAAATGATAAAATTTGAATGCGCCCTATAGATCTTGAGCTCTAAATTTCAATATTGCCAATGATTTTATATGAAGTTTGATCACTGAAAGTACAAAACTGAACTGCAGTCCATGGATCTTCAGCTTCAGAATCTGCCATTTTACCATGATACTAAACCTTGTATGGAAATATGCATTTACAAAATTTTATTTGTTAATATGATTAAGTAATATATCTACGAAATTATTTAAATATCTAGATAGCTTTTTATTGATGGCTATTTATTTTGTTGTGCTGACATAAACTGAAATATAGTTAGAAACTATATGCAGTGAGTGGAATATGTATTAAGGAAATAATGTGGATTATATAAAGGACTGATACTTATTTATTGAATGTATTGGTATAAAGATATATCAAACAAAGCTATTTGTTCAGCAATAGTAGGTAATACAAAACTGAGTTATTTATATTTGATAATATATACCGTAGCCTCTTATGTAAAGGAATTTAAAATTTTTGTCAGATTTTATTGCTTACTATTTTGTTGAGATATCCAAACTTTTAGATAGCATTATTTTGTTAAATGCATTTCTGTATGATTATATTCTTATATAAACAAGACCAAAGATGAACTTCACTTTTATCTTAGTTTGTGAAATTGTCTTGGATAACTATTATTAGGTTCAATACAAATTTAAAAATAAAAAAAAACTTATACTCATTAAAGTAAAGATAAATATAAGCTAAATGCCCAAAAGAGTATGACATTTCCTTTACCAAGAATAAGAGTCATATCATATTACAGTTGTATTCTTTGAATATAAATTAGTTAATAAACGTATTAGCGAGGAATAGTTAGACACTCAGTTCCAGATACTTCTTTCTGAAGTTAGCAGCAAAGCTTATTTACAAATTGAAAAAAATTCAAAGTTTTCTTGACCTTGACTAAACTACATGTTATAGCATGACAGATGGATATGCTAATCAATATTCTTACAAACCTTCAGTATTGATTGATTTTTTTAATAACTTTTTTTAAAAACTTGTATGTATTATAATGTATATGGCTTTGCTAAGAAGTTCAATTTTGTATACACAGTGTTATGACATGAAGCTGTAGACCTATCAGATGCTGTATTATTTAATTATGTATTTTAGTTATATTTTTAATGTTTTTTGGAAATGTTATAAATGTGTTTGTATATCTATAACAATAGATACATCCATGACTGAACTCAATAAGCTTAAGTTTCTCCAAGTTTTAAACCAGGGAAGTGTTATAAAAGTTGCCAAAGGCATTGATAGAGATGCACAAACTTTGATAATCTTCCTCTGTAATTATCATGTTGTTGACAGCCTCAATTATGACTTTGTTATTAAGAGATTGCACAGAGCATAAATATGGTTTGACAAATGTTAAATATCCCATTTTATTGAAAAAAATGACAATGCAAGTATAGTTTATACATGGTGTCAGCACTAGCAGGAGATCATTAATAGATATAGGTTTATATTGGAAATAAAACTAGCACCTTATAATAAAACTCAATATTTGCCACCTTGGCAATCACCTCCTGAAATAGGCTTCTTACAAAGCCTCTGTTGGATGTACCATCATAGTAACTACAACATTATCATATTTTCTGTTCATAGTAATAAGACCTTTTTAATGCAATTTATGTGGTAAGGCCTTTAAAAGAGCAGATGCTCTATGGCAGCATAAAAACATCTATTCAAAGTTTACAAAATATATAATTTTTGAGAAACTTTGTATTTATGGTCAAAAATAAAAACACATTATAGTGATGAACTCCAAAGTATACATTGAAATAAAACTAAGATGAATTTAATATTTTTCACAGTTTCCACATAAATGTGAATGCAGATTTTTGTGAATCATTCCCAAATGTGTTTCACTTGAACAGAAGGTGTTTTAAAAGATGCTCCACAAATTTTACATTTCCATTTAAATGTAATATCTGTTGCAAGAGGTGCCAATAGCAAGCCCATTTAAATGAGCACAAGCAGTACATTCTGATATTAAACCTATTTATGTGAAATTTGTAAAGCATCTTTTAAAACACTTTGTTCAATGGAAACATTTGGGGACTATTGACAAAAATCTGTTTTATATTTATATCATCAGTATGAAAAATGTTAAATTCACTGTGTACTTCAGAATTTATCACTATAATATATTTTTATTTTTGATCATATATACAAAATTTCACAAAAATTATATATTTTGTAAATTTTGAATTTTATAAAAGGCAACCTGATATCATAATAAAAGAAAATAACTGAATAATTTATTGCTCAAGAGTTCATAATAAGTTAAAGCAATAGAAGTTACAGAGCTGAACCATGTTCCATGGATCCTGATCTCCAGTGCCTTCCACTCTACTATTGCATCAAACCAGGTGGGATAAAATATTAATTATTAAAAAAATGTCTGAAATAAAACAACTTAGAAACATTAATTTTACTTTTTTATATGTGCATTATCAGGACGTTTACAAATCTCAAATCATCAATTGAATTTCTGAACATGTATTCAAAGACCAGTTTATCAAACTTTTCTCTGATTTTTTTTCATTTTATAACATCCATGTTTCCTACACATCCTAAATGAAAAGAACTTGGAAATGAAAATATTGCTAATTAACATATATTTTTTTTCAAATAGGTATGTGTAATCATGTCATTAAAACATTTATTTGAAATTCACTTTATTTATTAATATAGATAGTTATCCTTAGCCCACTCTGTTCAATAATCAATGTTTTATTCTTTATGTCTTCTTATTTTTTAAGATTGTAATGTTAACAAAATTAGTAATTTTATTAAATTCCTTATAATAGTGATATGTAGTTATTAATTATACAAATATTATTCTAATGGATTATTGCCTAGGTAAAACTAACTACATAGAAAACATGAATAAAATGAAATGAAAATTGGGGAATATATAAATTATTCTAATGGATTATTGCCTTGGTAAAACTAACTATGTAGAAAGCATGAATAAAATGAAATGAAAATTGGGGAATATATAAATGAAAATAATTTTTTAACAGTCATTTTATCCATTGCATGATGTCTCTGAATTTAATCCAGTTTTTATGTTATAACATTGCCACATTATTTCATCAAACTTTCTCACCTCCTACATCCATCTTATATATGGTTTCTTTGAAAACATTTTATAATCTTTGGGATCCCATTTAGGATTTCATTAGTTCATCTATTATCATCTTTTTTAAAAATATATTTGGTGCAGTTCCATTTTAGCCTTAATTGTTAATTTCTTACCCACTTCTTTTACTTTCAATCTCTTATTGTTAATGACATATATTCTCTGTTTATTTACAATGTGATAGTAGTCTCTATATTATTTTAGCATTATCAAACATAAAGATAAATTCTGATAAAACATTTATTAAATGTTTTTTTTCAACTACCTATCATTTATCAAAAGTCTGTTGTAGTTTAATTCTATGGTTAATTTCATCCATTATATTTCAATCTGTTCTAACAATTTGGCTAAGATATTTTTTCTTTCCATATGTCATAGCATCAGCCAGGAGGCAAACCCACAACAACCATCTACAACCAAACTGCTTGCTTGCAAGGCAGTTGCACTGACCTCTCGACTAACAACACTTTATTATTATTTTTAATTTACTGGATAGTATTTTATAGTTTTTAATATTTCTTTTAGTCCTACTTTTTTTTTGCTTTAATTTGTCAATTCTTGTAATATTTTTTACAATTCTAAAGCAGTATATATGACAACCACATCATCTGAAAAATCTGTTATCTATATATCAATTTATTCATCTATTTACCCATTGATCTATTTATTTGTTTAATTGTCTGGCTATCTGTTTATATATCTATCTCTATCTATTTTTATATCAATCATCTATTTACCTATGCATCTATTTATCTACATGTCCATCTATCTGTCTATCCATTCATCTATCTATCCATCTCTCTGTTTATCTCTGTTTTACTTTATGACTATCTTTTTAGCCAGCTATTTATGTTTATGCTCTTCTTCATTCTATTATAATTTGAACCCAATTTGTATACTGTTTTAAATAATAAAGTATTCTAAAACAAGATGATGGGACACTGTATTTTAACAAAGACATAAGTTTATATCTTTAAATTGTTTTAATCAGTGTATATATTTATTATTTGTATTGATTTGTAGGTTGAGTAATTTGGCAAAAAAAAACCTCTTTGAACAGATAAATTTGATCATTGTCAATAATATTTGTTTTTAATTGCTACTCTTTAATATAATTTATTCACTATCTTAATTTAACAACTATATTTCATAGACTTTAATGAATGTAACATCATTAAAATAAACACCTTCTCTGTGCCTTCAATAAATATTTTAAATGGTCAAATTTCTATCTTAAATTTTTTTCCATAATACTGTCTTTTTGATAAAATTTAAAATAATCAATTTAAAACTAAATTGAAATAGACAACTAAATATAAATAAAAAAATATTAATACATCTAACCAGATTTTGTTCCTTATTGGAATCTTATCAACATATTTTCCCTTTTATAATTGCATGACTAATTAACTACTCTACAGCAATTCCACTCAATGGACATTATTTACATTATACTACAATAAATATAAATATTTTAAAACACACACACACACATATATATATATACACACACACATAAAAATGAATAAACTTTTTATTAATTTTTTTACTTATATATATGATTACAAAACAATTTCTAAAATAATATTTTAATTATAATTCTAAAGTTTCCAATAATTTCAGTAATAAAAATACTAATAATATAAGAGATAGTGTAAAGCCTGTGTATAAAAAAAGGAAGTGGCTTTTAATTCCATATTCAGAGTGTTTATACAAGACATTGACAAAAGAAAAGTTATCTGATGATATTAATGCAGGATGGAAAATAGTAAATCATTCAGGAAATGGATTTGTAATGCAAAAAGGATGGATAATATTAAAAATTAGGGTAAGGTTAGTCTATAAAATTAATTGTGACCTTTGCAATATGAAATATATAGGACAAACAGGAAAGACTGGCATTGAAAGAGATAAGGAACATGATAGAACAATAAATAGAAAGGATATAAAGTCAGAGTCGTATATACATTGATTTTGAAACTAGTCATAGAATCAATTGTGGAAAAAATATTCAGGTAACAAAATATATTAAAATTACAGGAAGGAAAATGGTATGAAACTTTGCATATTCAAGAAAATTTAAATAAATGTGTAAACATGGTTAAAAGTGAGAAAGTGGCATTGTTTATTTATTGGAAACTTTAGAATTATAATTAAAATATTATTATTGTAGATTGTTTAGGTAAATATATAAAAAAATAAAATTTGTAATAAGTTTTTTCAGTTTTGTATATATATATATATATACTAATTATATTTATTATAATATAATATAAATAATGTCCATTGGATGAAAATGCTGCAGTGTAATTAGTCATATGATTATAAAAGAGGAAACATCTTTATAAGGTTTCAATAAGTAGCAAAATCTGACTTAGATGTATTAAATAATTTTTTTTTTATTTAATTGTCTATTTCAATTTTGTTTTAAATTGATTATTTTAAATGTACATTCAATGTATGTTTAAGAAATAGTTTACATCTATACACTCCCTTTCCTATTTTTCAAATTTTCTTAATTACTTATAAAAAAAAAACAATTATCAATTTAATTTTTTTTTTATCAGTTACAGTTCTCTCATCTTTTATAATTATTCTACCTATAAGAAAATGCTTAATAAACAAATTAATTTTTATCTTAATTTTTTTATTGTAATGATATCATTACAATTTTGGTGAAAACATCTTGCATATTCTATAATATCTAATTTTCATCATTCTCTATTATTCCTTTGACTTTCCAATAAATTTTTAAAGTTATTGCTAACAATATCACATGACTTCTCATATGCTTATTCATGTACTTTCAAGAGCAGTTGTTGTTAGCTTACTCTATAGCCATCTATTGTAAATTTGAATAATCAATGGACACCAAGTGTTATAGTATCATAAAATCACATCTCAAGACTAGTTTCCGGATTTAAAGCAGGAATTAATATACTTAGTCATCAAGCAGTCAATTTTTATTATTTTATATGATTCAAGTTAATAAATTAAAATTAAAAAAAAAAAAAAAACCTTAAGGTTTTAAATGCAGATTACCTCACTTGCATAATTATGTAGATCTAACACCATGCCAATTTTTATATATTTTATAATCTTTGTTTTATAACAATTGTAGGCCATATACTATTTGGCTAGGAAGATTAATACCAACAACATCACATAATCTCTCATATGCTTTGAAAAGCAGTTATTTTGTATTACTACAAAGCCATCTATCATATGTTTAATTAATCAAAGCATACCAAATGCTATACTCACATAAAATCTCCAGACTTATTTTTAGCTTTTGAGATTTCTAAAATATATATAAACTGACTTAGTATTAGATTTATATAGCTATAAGTGAAATTCTAGGTTATTATAATAATGTAAAATAAATAAAAACTGCTGCTACATATCTAAGTACATTAGTTTCACTTCTGAATCCTGCCTCACTGATGAAGGCACAAGACAGAAACCAGTCTGGAGTTGGGGATTTTTTGATTACTCAAATTTACAATTTGCTACTAAGTAAGCTGAAGACAACTGCTCTTGAAAGTATATAAGTAAACATATGAGAAGTCATGTAATATTCTTGTTAATAACTTAAGAATCTCTTGGAAAGTCAAAGGATTAATAGAGAATGATGAAGATTAGGTATCATAGAATATAAAAGATGTTTTCATCAAAATATTAATGATTTTATTGCAATAAAAGAATATTTATTGATGAGACTAAAGATAAAAATTAAATTTGTTTATTAACCATTTTCTTATTGATAGAATAATTATAAAAGATGAGAGAACTGAAACGGATAAAAAAAAAATATTGATAAAATTAAATTGATTTTATTTGGTGTTCATTAATTATTCAAATTCTTAGAAGATGGTTCTAGAAAAGAGTGAATATAACTGCTTTTGAAAGCATATGGTATATTATGTAGTGTTGATATTAACCTTCCTAGACAAAATGTAGAAAGACCTACAGTTAATACAGAACTGACTTGATATCAAATCTATATACTGTGCAAGTGAGCTAAGTGGACTATTAATTTGAATAGCATAAATGAATAAAAGGTGATTAATGATGTGTTAGCCTATTAGTTCTAACTTTAAATTGTAGTCTTTAATAAATATAGTACTACTATACCTCTTATTTACAGCCTGTTTAAATCTAGCATCCATTGATTAGTAAAACAGTAAAGAATCCTACAATAAAGTGAAGATAAGGGTACTGGGAGGCATATGTGAATTCATGTGATATTATTGGAATTAATTTTTTAGCCAGAAATAGTTCTATAACTGAATCCTCGGAAATGTATAGAAACTGAGATTTATTTAACTATGCAAATGAGCTAATCTGGATTTAAATCCTTAGGATTTGTTTTTTAACTTGAATTGTACAAAGATTAAAAGATAGCTGTTTGATGTGCATGTGCATTAGTTTTAATTTTGAATTCTAATCTTCATTTTTGAAGGCAAAATCTAGAAAAAAATCTGGATATGAGGATTTTATGACACTATATCATCTGGTGTCCATTAATTACTCAAGCTTATAGTTGAAAACTCTAAAATAGAGTGAAGATAACTGCTGTTGAAAGTTTCTAAATTCATAGTCTTTTTTTATTTTTTCATTTTATTTTTTAGATCAATCTCTCTTTAATTTCTCTCTTAGCATTCATTTCACGGTCTGTCTTAGAAACATATAGTCATCCCACTCTTTGTACATAACCATACCTAATATTTTTCTTTGCATTATTATTATCTATATACAATTATTGTTTAATTTTTTTGTTTATAATTTTGTATTTTCATCATTCTAGCCACCAATTTTATTTTATTTCTTGCACTTATTTCCAGTTTTCTTATCCATATAGTAAAATACCTTTGAGCAGTGTCTTGGATATGTTGTATTTTTATAAAATCAAGATAGTCATACCCTCCCCCCGCCTCCATTTTGTATTTTGTATATAAAACAAATATTATATATAAACTTGTGCATACACACATATTTACGAATGTATAAGTTGTGATAAAATAATATTTAAACTGAGTTAATTGCTGGCAAAAAATGAAACTTTTTAAAGTGTTTTGATGATTGATTGTTATTTCTTTAATGCAGTGGTATTGGCATTTCTGGTTAGAAACTATATTTATTTCTTCGGAAGCTTGAATATCACATGACCTTCAAGTAACTACCAATTCATTTTTTTTATCTACACATTGAACTGAAACCTTCTGGAGAAATTATTATATAAGGACTTCAATTTTTGTGATTTTTTTTTTTTGTTTATATATTTTTTAATTGTTTCTATATTGCATGCTCCATATGTAACTTTTTTAAAAGGTTTAAATATAGTTTTGAGGGAATTATAAGATTTTTATATAATAACATTGTTCTGTAAGAATTTTATTTTCATTATACACTTATTTAGTTTGATGAAAAATTAATGAAAAATTCTTTACTTATTTTTTTAAGCTGGATTATTGGAATGTTGATAGTTTGTAATAGCTAAAAATATTTGATTATCTTCATAATATTTTAACTATAATGGCACAGAGCATAATTCGAAGGTAATATATTATATTTTGTTTTTATTATTTATGTTCATAATTGCTTTTAAATAAACTAGTTAACAACATTTTATATTAATGCAACAAAAGTACAATTTGAAATATAAAATATATTCTATTATATTATTGAACTATAGCATTCAAATATAAACATTTCTAGAAATTTGTTTATATAATAAATAAACAAAACTATTATTTAGAAAATAATAAATATGCTAGTCCCGTGCATAATATTATAAATATGTTAGCAGATGGTAGTTTCTTAGTATCAAATCACAGCATAATTAAAATAAATTGATATTTATATAAATATTACAAGCATGTATAATCATATATCATCATTATATGTAGCCATCTTCAGATAAAAACAAAGACAGAGAGAAAGCCAAAAAAAAAAAATTAGAAAACAAAGAAAGATAAAATCTGAATTATTGTATGTATACTTAAAGAGTAAAAATGTGATTGCACAAAAGTTATAATATCACTGTAACAGATAAGGCAGAAAATAATCAATGATATATCCAAGTGCTTGAAGATAATAAGATAAAAATGGAGAGAAAATGACACTAGTGGATTAATTTATGAAGATGATAACCTCCATTACTCAACCATAAAGTCTCCTATTATAAATGCAGTCTCAAATTTCCCAATTTAATAAAATAAGATAATTAATTCATTTGTGAAACATTTTTGCAAATTATTTAAGTGATTATATGTGTAAATTGCTCTAAACTATCTTTTACCTCATAACTATATAAAGAGCAAGATCATTTAATCAATCTTTGGGGTGTTTTTTTGTTAGTTTCTATCAAAAAAACTGTTCCTGCATATCAATTTTATTTCTTTTGCCAAGTCTTTTTCCTGATTCTCTCCAGACTCCTCCAATATATTTTCATGATTCCTCTTACATCTGTAGACTCATCCAAAAATATTATTCATAATTTTTTTTCCAGTATATTTTCAAACTATTTGCTTTTTTATTTTATAATTTCCATAATAAATAATCTTTTTTAACTTTTTTTTTAAACCCATCAGCATTGTGAGTTTTTTCCCATTCTTCTCTAGATTAAACAAATCAAAAGCTAGCATTTTTTATATCCAAACCTTTTTAGCAAGTCTTTTTTCTAATTCTATTTTAAGAATATAAAATAGTTTTCTATTCTTGTCAAAACCTAATTGTCTATTCTATAAATATATATTGTTATTGTTTTAAAAATCATAATTATGGTGCTAATGTGGTTGAAAATATATTTTGATTCTTAAATCAATTTTATGCATTTATATTATTTAGGATAATTTAGTCTATCATATATATATAATGCTAAACTGGCATTTTTAATAAAGCAAATGTATAAAATTTAGTTATGTTATCTATTATTTGTAAGTTATAATTTGATCTCTATAATACTAATTATTTTCTTGAAGGTTTGTGATGATGACATTTTAGTTGTATTTATATATTCAACTATTTCCATCATCTAATATAAGTATTGAATGTCTTTAGAAAAAAATTAATTTTATTTAAATATTCAAAATACATTCAACTGTTAGTAATAGCACATAGATTAGTATATGCCCAATGTTAGTATATGCGCAATGTTTCAAAAAGTATTATCTTTTCTTCGGGTGTTGTTGGCCTAACCAGTGATAGTATTAGCATAGGAATTGAACCTGGACTCTTAGATTCTTGGAATATTGAATTGTATGGTAACACTAACTAACTGAGCCATCCTGACAAAGGCAACAGTCAGTAGAAATTTCATATACTTATCTATGAGGTTCCTCCTGATTTCTTCACTTTTTTCTAAGAGCAAAGTTGTGGTTTCCATACATTATGTATAGTCACATGAGGTTGATTTATGAGATTGTCCACAATTATTATGTAAGCAGCTTTTTTAATTTTTCCCTTTTTGGACTTTTTCTTCTCTTTCCAATATTTTTGTATTTTCCCAATTAAATATATGTTCATTGGTACATACATAGTCTGCTACTTTAGACACATCTGTTTTCTCTATTCTAATCATCACTTTGTGTTCTTGCAATCATTTTTCAATTGGGCAGCTAGTTTCACCAATATATATATATTTTTTACATTCATATGGTATATATATATATATATATCATATATATATATATATTTTTTACATTCAAATGGTATTTCATAGATGCAGTTTTTGTTTTTCAGCATTTCAACTTTAGGTTTTGTAAATGTTAGAATTTTTTGTAATGTGGTATAGCTCTGTTAAGCTGTTTTGTTGTTATACTGATTGCAGATTTTTTTTAAATTGTCTGATTTGCAATATTTACATGGAAGAACTTGAAATAACAGCTTAAAAATACTTCATATCCACCTAAAGTTTAACTTCACTATGTTGATGATAAATTGTTGTATAGCCACATGGTGGAGCACTACTACAAACTTTCTGGAACCACATCAACAACATATCCACTTCAATTAAATTCACAATAGAATCAGAACAAGAACAAAAATTGACATTCTTAGATGTCTTTATGACACGACTCCCTTATGAAAAAAAATCAAAACTACAGTGGACAGAAAACCCACACATATAAGAAAATACATAGCATATCATCCAATCATACAGAAACACAAACATGAAGTTGTACTATCACTATGGAACAGAGTAAAGAAGCTTGTTCAAAAGCAAGTTATTTAACAAAGAAAAGATCTATATAGATCAAACTCATGAAAAATGGTCATCCATCAACTGTTATTAAGTAAAGCTTAAATAGCCAACAAAAAGAACCATCAAAAGAAAAAAAAAACATTTATATGGAAGTGTATCCATACTTACCAAAAATAGCAGACAAAAATTAAGGAAATTCTGTAATTGGTCTAACATCGGAACAGTTTTCCAGAGCCTTACCACAGTATGAGGAATTCTAACATCTACAAAGCTTAAAGTTGAAATACTGAAAAGCAAAATTTGCATCTATGAAATATCAGGTGAATGTGGAATAATGTATATTAGTGAGACCACTATCCTCATTGCAAAGTGATTGGAAGAACAGAAACTGATGATTAGAAGAAAGACAACAGATGTGTCTAAGAAACAATCCCATAAGTCAATCTAGTGTGACTATACCACTAATAAATTTTGCTCTTAGGAAAATGGAGAAATCAGGAGGAACTTCATAGATAAGTATATGAAATTTCTATTGGCTATTTCCTTTGGCAGATGGCTCAATTAGTTAGAACCTTACCTTAAAATTTAATATTCAAGAATCTAAGGGTCTAGGATTGATTCCCATGCTAGTACTGTCACTGATTAACTCAGCAACACCTGAAGAAGACAGGAGAATGATATCTCTCAAAATGTTGTATATATATATATAGTAGTTTGAGTGCTATTATTAACTGTTGAATGTATTTTGGAATGTTTAAATACATTTTTTTGAAGACTTTCACTATTTATATTAGATGATGGAAATAGTCCAATATATAAATACAATTTATAATACTAAGTATTATTACTGGTTAAACTATATATGCAAATTATTATGATATATAAATAAAGTTGTTTTGGGGTTAAACTATGTGTTGTTTTTATTTACTTCTCAATGTTTCAATTAAATAGCACCTGCCATTACCAAGGTTAACTTTTCAAAGAAAAACCGTTAGATTTCAAATAGTAACGAAATTGTGTGTGAAGTAAAAAATGCGATTGAACATGAAGTAGTTGAGCATTGATAATATGTGAATTAATAAAATGTTTATTTTCTTCAGTGTCACCTTTAATTGTTTTCAAGTTTATATTAGAAGAAAAAGATGAAATAAAGTTGTCTCCATACAGCTGAATATGTTGTATTTCATCAGCTCTATTTAAACCAGCTGGTCTTTTTAATATTTTAATTGACTTCTTTATGGTTCTCAATTCATACTTTTCCAAATTAGCAAGCATTTTTGCATCACCAAAACAGATTTGTGACCAATTTCTAAAAAAAATATGAAGTAAAAGCTATTTCTGATTAAAGGCATTTTTATATTCATTAATTCTGACATTAATTTGTCTATTAGTCTGACATATATTGTTTTTTAAGCACTGTAAACATGGAATTTCATAAACCCTCTGGTATTCCAAAAGGAACTCTTTTTATGGAAAAAATCACTGTTTTTTGCTAATGGAAAAAGTAGTCTTTATGTTAAAATTAGATTGTCTTCTACTGATTTTATCAGTGACTGGTCACTGCTTCAATATAAGGTAAGTCCACTATATAACTAGTTGAATTATCAATTTTGCCTATTTTTTTTTTTTTTTAGTAAATGCTATGTAATACCTTATATATGATGTTTTTGTTGTAACCATTAGAAAATAGAATATTTTTTATTAGTTCTATTTCTTGAGTAAGATGATCTTCATCTTATAAACTACAAGCTTTCATCAAAAGGTTTTTTTGCTACAGAAAATATTTTCACAGGATAATGATGAGAATTAAAATTAAGATATCTGTTTGTATGGATGGATTTTCTGTAAACCAATATCACATTTTCTTGCAATCAAACCATCTAGAAAATAAAGTGATTTATTTTCAACTTTTTTTTAGATGCTTTGAGTGCAAGAAAATGTGATGACTCCTTATCAATATCAGTTTACAGAAAATCCATCCATACAAACAGATATCTTAATTTTAATTCTCATCATGATCTAGTGCAAATATTTTTTGTAGCAAAAAATCTTTTGATGAGGGCTTGTAATTTGTCAGATGAAAATCATCTTACTCAAAAAATAGAACTTCCAAAAAATTCTACTTTCTAATAGTTACAATAAAAACATCATATATAAGGTATTACATAGCATTGACACTAAAAAAAAATAAAGAAGACAAAATTGATAATTCAGTTAGTTATAAAATGGTTTTATTTTATATTAAAGGAGTCACTGATAAAATCAGTAGAAGACTATCTAATTTTAATATAAAGACTATTTTTTCCACTAGCAAAAAAATTGGTAATTTTCCCCATAAACCTAATGGCAGAGTACTTTTTGAATATCAGGAGGTTTATGACATTCCATGTTTACAGTGTTCAAAAAGCTATGTAGATCAGTTTAAAAGATGAATAAAAGTAAAAATGCTTTTAATCAGAAGTTAAATACATCAGCTTTTACTTCACATTTTTAAGAAAAGGATCACAAAACTGATTTTGATAATGCAAAAATACTTATTAATTTGTAAAAGTATGATTTGAGTAAAAAAAACAACTTGTTTAAATAGAGCTGATGAAGTACAACATATTCCAGCATTATGAAGACCACTTATTAATCTCTTTCTTCTAATATTAACTTGAAAAAAATTAATGGTAAAACCAAAGAAAGTAAACATTTTATTAATTCACATATTTTGAATGATCAACTGCTTCATAATCAATCTTATTCTTTACCTCACACTGAATTTCATTACTATTTGGGATCTAACAGTCTTTTTTTTTGAAAAGTTAGCCTTGACAATGGCAGATGTTATTTCATCAAAACATTGGGAAATATACAAAATTATCACATGGTTTAAACCCAAAACTATTTTATTTACATCATATAATCACTAAAACATTAAATAAAATACTATCATGGTATATGTATAACTAATAATTCTATAGTACTAATAATATTACATATTTAACAATAATAAATTTTAACATATAATAATATTTTTTAATTAACAATTAACTAATTAGGATAGCATACATAAGCTTTTGTTGGATTTTTTTTTGTTGTCATTGTTTTCAATCTTTTATTAGTATTCATTTAGATTTTATAAAATGATATCATCATAAAACAGAAAAAAATTACATGAAGAAATAAATTATATCAATTTTTTTATTTCATTATTATTAATTTTTAAGGGTCACGGTAGAAATATATATATAAACTATTACTAAAATTGTCTTCATCATACTCATGTTTTATTACTGTATTTTTTTAAAAAAGAAAACACATATGAAAAAGCTACATTTTGTTTAAACAGAAGATAGATTGGTATATTAAAACAGTAAGGTTTTAATTTTTTTTTCCTGTTATGATATTAAAGATATACATTATAATTTAGTATATTGTTTTTTTATATACTTGTGTGTTTTTATTTATATGACCAAAAGTTTAATGATTTTTTTTTAATGAAAAAAAAATTGATTTCTTAATAGTTCTCATATATATTCTTTCGTTTTCTATAATTTCACTGACTGGTTGATTTTCTACTTAAGCTTAAAAGCATTAAAGAGTTCTATCTATTTAATTAAATAGCTGTAGTTACATATTAGTCATGTGGTGAGATTTTACATATATATTAGTCCTGCAACAACTTTCTAACCTTGCAATTTTATAAAATAATGTCTGCATGGGATCTTCTGATAAACTTAATCCATCAATTTTGATAAATGATAAGTAACTTTATTTAGTGCAAAATGGTGATCTATAACATTGTTTAAGTGACATAATCAAACACATTTTTATGATTTGAATTGAGTTATTTGCAAAAATGACAAAAACTAACCATATTTCTTACAAAACTGGAAATAAATGAACATGTATTTATGTTGTTGTTTTTTTTGCAAGAAAGGATGTTGCAACAACTAAACTTTTAACAATATATATTTTATTCCAATAAAAAAGAAAAGCAAAAAAATATTTTTTGCAATCATTGGGATGGACTGAAGCTTTTTAGATTCTGCAAAATGCAAATGAAAATATAATTATGATTTATATGAAAATGTCCATATCTGGCAGCTCACAAGTCATCACTTTTGTAGGATCTTGCATTTTTTTAGGATAATGTGCTATAAGCACAAACTTGTCACTGATAGTTATTCCAGTATATGTCCATCATTTAAAAGTAGTGGATGACTGCATTGCCATTGGTAGCAGACAATTTCCCAAATTTTAACCATTTCATTGAATAAAAAAAGTCATTCAAAAAATTTACTCAGTAGGAATTAAAGCTGAACACTAAATTACATGTATACCTTATTTTCACCAGATGATTGATTAACCATCCTAGCATTTTTATGACATCACAGGATACTTTAAATCATAAAATTAGCATTGAAACCAACATAATTTGACAATTTTCTTCTGATCAGAATATTATCTAATATTTATTTAAAAAATTAGTTCATTTCCTTTCTAGAAAATTAATTATAGGGGATTTGAACCCAGACTTTCAAGATTCCTTCATTCATCCACTTTATCTTGTACAACTGTTACACATGGCCACATACATGTGAAAAAGACAAATGATCTCCAATATTCATATTTTGTGCTGAAACAGCACTCATCAATTGGTTCAAATCATCTCCCCCCCACACACATCAGTGATCAGATTATATTAAGACAGCAAATCTTCTAACTTCAATGGGCAAGCTACTTTAGCCATTCAAATGATTGAAAATCTGATGGTGGAATGTGCAAAGCTCTCATTTGCCAACATTGTTGTCATAGCCATGTTGACTGTAAATCCCTATGACTCCTTATATGTAGGTCCTTAAGTCTTTAAATATATAGAAGAGAGATGGTCATAATTCAGGCTGAATCTGTAATGATTCATCATGAAATATGTATATTGGAGATCATTTATCTTTTTCACATGTATGTGATTATGTTGTATTGGTTGTATAAAATAGATGGATGTCTGAAGGGAGTTAGCACTTTCATCACCACGAGACTATAATATATGTAAGTACCGAATAGTTTGCCCAAGCTTTTTTTTTGTAACATTTTATAAGTACAGATATATTTATATAATAATGAAATCTCTTACATCATTCGTAACTGAAAAGATTCCATTATTTTATGATATACTTCTTATCATAAGATATCCGAATAAATTGTGTTAAATGAGCAAAGTATTGCCAACCGTTAGTTGATTGGAATACATTAATACTTTAATAACTGGGACCTAATTTCAGCTATATATGTGCTTATTAATAATTATGAACCTTATGAAATAATATTAATACATCTACCTGCCATGCTTATAATATGGATTCAAATTTGTAACTGAGAAAACCTGGACAATTTTCAAGTTCTCAATAGTAGCCAACCCAGCTATCAATCCATTATTGATTGTAAATAGATACATAGCTATTTTTAATTTAGCGGAGTAATGACTTCTTTTTCATTGCATTTCTGCTCAGGAGTGAAATACTCTTGCTCTACAAGGGGTTGTTTAAACAGTTTAGTTTACCATTTTTTATTATGATGATGCATTAATTACTATTGAAGTAGCAATCATACATTTGAAATTTCATGCTAGATTCATAATTTATCTTTACTTTTTATTATTAAGTTTCTATAGAGATTTGATATTAATTTATAGAATGGATGTAAATTTGATATTATTCATATTGGTGGTTTATATATATAAAAGAATTATCACGTAAATTTTGATTGCTTATCAAAAAAAATATAATTAAATAGTTGGAAGTAGCACATAACACTTCGATGAATTAAAATTAATAAAATTAAAGAATTGAATATTGGTGTATAATTTTTATACTAATATAAATATTGAATTATTTTATACGGAGAAAATTTGAATATTGGTGTATGATTTTTATATTAACCAATATAAATATTGAATTATTTTATATGCAGAAAATACCTTTAGATAATTTCACTCCTAATCAATGTAAATATTGAATTATTTACTTGCAAAAAAAAATAAATCGTTTTTTATCTGGGGATAGTTATATAAATCTGAGTTGTAAAAGAGTTAGATTTTGCCTTCGAATGAAATGACCTCTGTCGTTACTAATTGTGCTTAATGAATGTTAATACATATTTATCATATCCCAAAAAAATATTCTTTATTTAAAATGAAAAATATTTGTTATTATTTTATGTGGACATTTACAGATGGATATAAGCCTAGATTCTTTTTAAAGAAAAGAGTTCATAAACTATTTAAGAAATATATTTTATATCTCAAAATTTATTTTTTCTTATCTTTGCTTTTCGAAAACTGAGATTAATCTATAGATTTGAACATATGAGAAAAGTCATCAAAATACTGATAAAAATGTGTTAATAGCCTAAAGCATCAAAGCAATAAAGTCAGATTATGTCCTTTGGAAAGTTTACAAAGCTTTTAATAGGATGATTTATGTATATATAGAAAGGTTTTCTAAAAGGATAATTTGGTTTTATAGATTGCTAATAGTTCATGTTTATTGATTTATATGTATATATGTGGAAAAATATTTAGCTATTAACTGAAAAGATTTCATTTGATTCATTACTGTGGTTTTAAAGAAATTAAGGGCAAATTTCTAATTTCCACAACATATTGTTGACATCACTGTTGTAATTTCACTGTAAATGTTTATATGGTAAGTGAACATAACTGATCTGACCAC
Source organism: Epiperipatus broadwayi (assembly GCA_028023455.1). NCBI lineage: Eukaryota > Metazoa > Onychophora > Udeonychophora > Euonychophora > Peripatidae > Epiperipatus > Epiperipatus broadwayi. Next base: position 6,222,184 of record JAQFVV010006220.1, on the reverse strand, counting down.
CAATACTTGCAGCCCAGTAGGAGTAAATTTAGCAGCTTTTATTCCCTGAGTTTGAATGAAATAGACAAAGTGAAAGTCTTTTCATTTCTGAGACATCATTTGAGTTTGTTTTTTTTTTTAAATAAAAGAATTGTATACATTTTGTGTTTGTATATGAATATTTATTTTCTTTATATGGCAGATAATAAAAAAAAAGTGACTCATTTTTGGGAAAGTATAAAGATATTAGTCAAGACAGTGAATAATTGCAGGCCCAAGGTAAAAAGTGTTAGTAGTCTCTTAGTTTTTGGAGTGAGGATATCATTAGTTGATGAATTTGTATTTGTCTATTTATGATTGCAAATCGTTTAATATTAAATAGGAATTGTGTGACATTTTAAAAATTAGAATAAAAGATGGTGTTAATTTTTTTTAACTTTTAGAATAAAATTACTTTGAGTGTAATAGCTATTTACTTATATTATTTTCATAAAGTACATCTTAGCGTAGTGAAGTAGTAAAATAAATGCTTATATGTACCAATATCATATTTGAACAATGATAAATCTTTATAACATATATTTATAAGTAAAAAAAAAGTCTAAGTCACTGTGGTATAAGGAATAAGACCAGACTCAAAGTAGCTATAAAAATCTCAACTGTTGCATGGGTCTAGTCTTGCCTGTTAATACTTTCTAATTTTTCTATAAAGAATGTTCTAGTCTTTTAAGATGTGGAGTTAAAGCTTACGTAGTTAGCATCTTATGAACTGGACTGTGAACAAAATGAAAGTGGTGATTAAGAAAAAAGATCTTTCTGCATATTATAAATGAGACTGATGATTGTTTGTAAATTTGAATAAGTAATATCAGTAATAAGAATGCAACAAGAAAGAAGAGAAGAACAGTCTAGTAAAAAAGTATACCATGGTTTCTTCATTTCTGTGACATAGGGCACATGGTAGATCTAATTTTGTAAAATGTCATTTATAGGGAAGGAAACAATTAGTAGATAGGGTGTTGACATTTATTCTAATTAAGAAATCTAAATTTTTTTTAAATATCATTATTTAAACTTTTTTTATGATGTATTGGTTAACTAGTAGAAAAGTTTGGATGTTATTTGATAATATTATTTTCTATTTCATGAATCTGCTAATAGTTAGTCTTATTGAGTAACAGTTTGAGAAAACAATGTGCTTGTTTATCAAGTTAATTAAGACTTTGATAAAAATATTATCAATGAGCGGAGGAGTGTCAGTGAGGTTAATGGGAAATAGATTATCAATAATTGGAAACTAACTGGTCTAGTTATTTCATTAATGGCTCTCTGAAGATAAGAAGTAATTGAGTTTTAAATGTTTTTGCATTTTTTTGATGATCAGTGCTACTGTCTTTGTTTCATATTAATTTAATAATGGAGTTTTTTTTTTTTTTTTAATGAGGAAGTAAATATAATGATGGATAGGAAATAATTAATTTTGGGAAAAATTAAGATGTTGACTAGTGATACCTTTGCACATATTAAAAGGTAAGCTTTGGATAAAGCATTGATGGTCTTTTCCTATAGAAGCAAAAAACTAATTTTGAATAACAATTCTCATTGCAATGTAAGAGAAATACAAAAATGTATATGGTGTAGTAGTTACTTATAAGAACATTCCATGTAGAAATTTTGTTTTCTGTTAAAGTGAGAATTTGTTAGTACTGTATAGTTATAAGAGAAAACATTTTTTTTTTTTTTGAGGAAAGAAGTACAACTTTGCCATCCATATAGAAAATGAGATTAATGGTTTGTTTGATTATTAGAATATGTATTCTTGGAATTTTCCTTTCTATTCCCAATAGAAGAAGATTAAGTTATGTGATGAAGAGCAATGGGGAATGTTGAAGAATATAATTGTGTGGATGAAATGCAGTTAGTATTTTTCCATTAAGAGTGATGCACATTTTTCTATTTATAAGTAGATTTTTCCAGTAAGTAGAGATGAGTGGATGGGATATTATGCTCTTGAAGCAATTGTAATAGTTTAGATACAGAAAGCGAGTCAAGTGTATCTATTATATCCAGTTATTCAACAGTTGACCCTGTTTTTTAAAAATGCATTATATGGATTGTTAATATTTTAAACAGAATTTTTGACGATATTGCTGAACCTTTTTTTGAAAATTGGAATTTGGATAACAAAGAGAGAAGGAATCATTGAATTTTTTTATTTTTGATGAGAGATTAATTAGGATTGGGGTTATGATATATGTCTAAGATTTTTCAATGGTCAAGGGAGATTTTTTTTTTTTAGAAAAAGAATCATTAAGATAGGATAGAGTTTTAGAATGATATGGATTTGTCTGGGCAGATAATTAATTAATTTGTGAAGTATTTGGATTGTGAAGTGTTTAAGATGGTTAAATAGAAATTTGGGTATTGCACGGGATCCTGAATTAGTATTATTAGGTATATTGTTTATCTTAATAGCAATTTATGATTTATTTTATGATGTTCATCATAACGTCCAAGTAAAAAAAGAGCAAATTCAGAATAGGAATAAGTTTACAATTTGAACTTAAAGTGATAGTATATAAGAAACAACATATGTTCTCCATTTTATTAAAATTTAAATGTTTCATAATGGACAAAGGTAATGCATTTGGTTTTCTACAGTACATTCATATATATTCCTTTGACCACTTCTGGGATTCTGCCAGATTAATTTTTGACTTTTTAATTGAGAGATAATTAACCCAATTTTTTTTTTTTTTTTGAGAGACATAATTAATGAATGTTGGTTAGGCATTTTTAGCTGACAGTGGAGGGGGAAAGGTGGGAAAAACAGGTTGGTGGACCACCATGAGATTTTAGAATGATGACTTGAATTTAAAAAAAAGTAATGATAATTGGAACTACATTATATTAAATTAGCTATATAGAAAATACATTTTTTACACATGTATGGCTACTAAAGGTGAGAATCAGTTTTTCACCAATGTTGTAACTAGCATTTTATGATGAATGGTATTGATGATCTACATGCTTTTATTCAAAATGTATGATGATACATATGTCTATTACAAATTTTTCAGCTTAAATATATTCATTATGCAAACAAAGATAATTAGAAGCATTAAATACTATCAATTAATTGCAAAGCTGATAATTGTTTTTTGTTGTAAAAAGTGCATAGATTAAATTAATTTATTGTGAAAAATTAGTATTTTATCTTATTTTAAAAGAGGGATGGTGTCTGAAACAATTACAAAGAAGATATATAACTTAATATAAAATAGAAAGAGTAACTTTTCTTTACAATGATGAATGCAAAATGTGTGTGTTATGTATCTTATGGTAGTATGTCACTTCCAAAAAAGGAAATGTTGAATGAAATTTTAAAATCATGCATGTAATATATAAGTGTTAGTCCTTAAGAAAAATACAAGAAATACTTCCTCTGAAAAAGTGTGCCTACTCTTGATGTAGAATATCATACTTTACCAATTTAGTTGAGGATTTGTTTTTTTTTTTTGAGTGCAAATGCTTATGGTTGTTGTATAGATGTTTTTATAAACTATCACACTACTGTGTTTAATTCCATAATATTTTTTAAATATATATATATATATACATTTTTGGTAAAACTGTTTTAGATGTGGTAAACATTAGAAATAATGTTATTGTATTATTAAGTCAAATACTAGTTGACTTTGTAAATTTATCTTTATTTTTATTGTTAGTGCTAGGTAATTTGTGAGACTTACTGGTATTAGGTGAGAGTGATGATAAACTGGAAATCAAGCAGTAGCAAAAATATCTGTTAGTATATAGTGGGTTTTTTTATATAGAAAGTAAATTAATGGAGAAAAATCTTTCTGCACTGATGAAACTGATGTTAATTTGATGCAGCTACTTTTTAACAAAAGCCGAATATGGTGTGTTAAAATCACCAGTTAGGATAATTGAGTAGGGATTAATAGAAATAATAAAATTAATCTGCCTTGTTAATCTCAATATTAATTCAGTTTTGTTAAAAAGATATAATGTAATTATATTTATAGTGAAGGAGTTGTGAAAGAGTGTTAGTATGTTTATATTGGAGTCAAGGTATAAAATTTTAAATACTTAAACGGGAATTGTAGTGTATACTCATTCCTACACCATTTGCAGCAACATTAGACTGAAAGAACACAAAGGATCCAAATATATTAAAATATATATGTGGCTTAATTTTTGAATGTGATAAATATTTCATTTCAGTGAAGAGAAATATGTTGGAATTAAACTGCAGAGGCCAGTTGCTATGCACAAACAAGTGTTGGTTGAATTAATTTCTTTTATATTAATCATTGTTATATTTAGATTCATTAAAAAATAGTATGAATAATACTTTATGATTTTTTAAAAAAAGTTTTATACTGTGCTTAAATAATATATTAATAATTATATTTTCAGTTTTTTAATTTTATTGCTACTATATATAGAATAAATCTCAATAATAAACCTGTAATAGAAGATAGAAATATTTTCAGATTTTTTTGTTGCTATGAGTCCTCTGAGTATTTACTCCATGTTTTTTATGATTTGGAGTGAAATTATAAAATATGGTCTGGTTGTTTTTCTAAAAGTTTGAGATGGGAAGCGATAGTATCTCTTAAGGTGAAGTATTGAATTATGAAGCAATGTTATATTTTTTCTTTCTTAATACTTTTTTTATATCCATTTCTGACATTGGAGAGAATGCTTCTTTAAATGTGTTGGAATTATTGATACTTAATTTTATTTGATTTTTTATAAGTGAATTAAAATCTTGGTTATTGTGCAAGTTGTTTTCCTCTGGTATCTGTTGTGTTTTTTTCAAATGATTTTATCTGAACATTTTTTCCTTTTATTATTTTTACTTATTCTTTCATCGAAGACAGAGATATTATTTTGTATATTGTTTGCTGTATATTCCATATCAGATTCATTTGTAGTATTATTCTTTTGAGTGACACAAGTGTTATATTAATGTTTAATTTGTGTATTTGTTAATTATATTTCCCTAAAGTAAGTGATTGCAATCTGATTTTGTAAGGCATGACTGTTTTTGTCCAAAAATGGATTTTCTGTGTCATTATTATTTTATCATTATTATTTCTTAGAATATTGATCTTCTTCCTTATTGTGTGGTGTTAGAGCATTGATAGGTTTTTATATTTTTGAAACAATAATGTTAACATATTCAATTTAGGCATTCTTTGATGAAGTGTTCCATGAATTTGCAAAAGGAACACTATGGAAGAATGTCTCTAAATGTGATGATAAGAGGTGAACTGACTTTGGAGTGTAGAGCCAATATATTAAACAGCTGAATATTTTTATTCAGTATGATGTCATAAATGCCATTGTTGGTTAGGACAAGATCTTTGGTGTTTTTCCAGCAAATATTTAAAGTTATTGATTTCTCCATAACTATTTAATAAAATTTGTAAATCATGATTAGTAAAATTTATGTGATAATTTTTCATTTTCCCCTCCTAGATTTATTTGTTTAACTATATTTATATCGCAAATAAATTTATTATTTAAGAAATGGACATTTTTTTGGAAAATTTGTTTTTGCATGATGTTAAATTCTAGAACAAAATAAGGGCTATTAGCATGTGTTAAAATTTTGTATTCATCTTCCATAAATGTTTATTACATATGATGGGGGACCCAAAAATAACAAATAGTTCTCTGGTATACACACCTGTTGAGTATATGATTTTGGTGCTATGTACCACTTGTGGGGATTTTTCTGTATTAATCTGTCTAATGTAATCATCATGTGAATTTGTGTTGCCATGTAACAAATTTTTTGTAAAGTATGTTTCACACATTTGTCAATTTTTGTAATGGCTGTAAAGTTGGAATATGTGAAATTCTGCTTTCTTTTAGGAAAAACAATTGTAATACTTGAAACAGATTATAAGCAAGCTATTTTCAGAAAAACACAACTTACACATGGTTTAATGGAAGCATCAAATTTACTACTTCCTTAAAAAGCATGGCAAATGAAGTCCAATGTTAAAATAATGCTTTTTTTTTTTTTACACAAATGACATTTTTCTCTCAGAATTAGTTCATAATGATCATCTGTTTTATCTGCAAGTTCTGAGATATTTATATGATGTGCTAAAATATAAATGTTCCATCTGTGGCAAAGTGAGGATGCAAGCTTTACCATGATAAAATGCCACTGCATAAAGCATTGAGTGTAAAATAATTTTTAATTAACTTCAGTCTAACTCATTTATCTATCAGCCATATTCGCTCAATCTTGTTCCTTGCAACTTTTTTCATTTTCTTGAATAAAAAATGCTTCACTTTTTTTTTTTTGTGGACTTAGATAGAAGTAGTGAAAAAAAAAATAATGCTGGCATTAAAAGGCATCACTTTGCAAGAGTTTCTGCACTTCTTTGAAAAGTGAAAAACACATTTAGGTTGATGTATTGCATCAAACGCACAGTAATTGAAAAGTGATTAAATTTATAACAATTACAAATAAATAACTTTTTATTATAAAATTTCTTGTGTTTGGATATGCCTCTTATTATAAAATTTTTTTTGTAGGAATTTTATTAATATGATACTAATGTCCATAACAGCGAATATAAGGTCTTATCATTTTGAAATGATTTTAATAAGATATTTAGAACTGGTGAAACGAATTTATCAATAATTATTAGAATTGTTCTTCATTAAATTTTCTTTTGTTGTTAATATTTTGTTCTGAAATGTACATATTTTTGCTTCATTGCCATAAAATTATAATTTTTTTAAATATTTGCTTTTGTAATAATACCTTTTTTTAGCTTTAGTTTTATTATAAGTTTCAATGATGCTTGCTTATGTAATTTTATGGTGTTGATAATTATGGCATTTAGTGGTGAAATTAAATAAATTATAATTTGTCGCTATAATATTTTTTAAAAGACATGTATTGTAATTATTTGCTTTACTTCTGATTGCAGATTTATATTGTTTCTAATAGTAAATATTAGTAGTAAACTTTTTGAAAAACTATTGTTTATTTAAGCTTACCTGATACTACAACTTTTACTTTTATCAGAAAGAGTTGTTTTCTATATTTAAATAGTAATTTTCCATTGAATATAGATGTAACTTATTTTCTCCTTAATTTTTGTAGCTATAAGTTAGTCACCATGTTGACTAGAAGTAAAGTTATACTATTAATTTGGTTCTATTTACTGAATATATTAAATCCAAATTAATCTAGTTTATGTTCTAAAAAATTTAGATTCTAACGAAGAATTAGATGACATATATGTACATATATCAAATCAAAACTACCCCAAATCTAAAATTAAACCAGACCAGCATAAAAATATCTAAGTTTGTACAAAACAAATTAATTAATGTTATTGAAAAAATGGAAATGATTATTTTAATTAGTCCAAGTGAACTAGCCCTTGGGCATTTAAATGTATAAACAATGGTCAGATAGGAAATCAATAGAAACTCTTGGCCGATGAAAGAGATCCATCAGGGAATCGGACCTCAATGGAAGGATCATCATCATTGATGATGTAATGTCCATTGGATCCTAAAGTTACATATAAAAGAAAAAGTTTGATAATAAAATTTTTAGTGAGTGAAGAAAATTTAAGAGAAGTCTGAGATGTGTTAAGTTGGAGAGTCGGAGGTGAAGGGATTGAAAGATGCACTTTCAATTCTTTCAGTTGTTATAAAAAAAAAGAAAATGAAACATCGCTTTTTCCTATATTGAGGACCACAGGATCATCGAGGGATTTTAACATTGGATTCCAAATGGCAAGCAACGGATAACTAATGAACATTTCTAAAACCATAAGCACATTATGAACTTAAATGAATATTAATTTGAAAACACTATGAACTTTAAAATATAAACTTTCCCAGTATAAAAAAAAAATAGAAATAGAATCCTATCTGAAACTAAATTCCTTATTAATTCTTTTTATTGATGTGTTTCTTTTTTTTTTAATCATTTCCATTTATTTATTTATTTATTTATTTTTGGTTCTTTTAAGTTTTATTTATGATTTTTGTTTTTCGCTAATTTAATATTATATAAATGTTAAACTTAAGTCGGGCGTGAATGGCTATATAGATTTGTAAAGTTTTATTAGGGGAGGATAATCTTAGATTATTCGTTTTGCAGTTGAATTAGGTCAATGTATTGGATATATTGGTGTAATTAGTAGATGTAGTACAAGATTTGCTATGGGCAGAATCGCTTTATATGCCGCACACTTCCTTTTTGCCTATGGAATGCGATCGTAAGTCGGCAAAATGACCGCAGTCCTTTTCTATGGAGTTTTTTTTATTGCTCTTCTTGTCAGATAGATGTAGTATTCCTATCTGATGAGAGGCAATTTCTTCTCTTAACCTTTTGTGGTGTCGTATTCATGTTACATTGAATGCATCAATATATCAGATGGATTGACGTTGGTTTGACTGCGAACTTTTGGCCTAAGGTTAAATAAGGATAGAATATTTTCTTTTCAAATGCAAATCTATGTAGTCTATTCATACTTGACATTCTAAATAAAAATGCATTAAATTTAAGTTGGGTATGGATGTTGCATGGATTCATTATTGGTTACTTATGTTTGTGGTTTCATATTCGATTGGAATATATAAGTCATCGATGTCAATGCAGCATCTTATGATGAATGCTATTGGGTTTCTTGTATTCCCTCTGCAATTGACATTATCAATGACTTTCTATTTTGGTTGGTGATGTTTAATTGGAAATGTTTTTAACCGTGTAATCTATGTAACCGATCTATATTCAACATTATAAAACAAACTTTTATAAACCCATCTGTGCGAACTTATAAAAATGAAAATGTAAATATATAAAAATTAAATGTAAATTAAAATCAAAAATCAAAGTTAAAAATGTAAATTAAATTTTAAAATGTAAAACTGATACTAAAACAATTTTAAATATTATATATGTGCGTAAATAAATGTTTGTGTGTATAATTACTGGCAGTGGCTTATTTTTTTTTATTTTATATATTCTTAGATAAGAATTATTTATAAATTTAAATCTCTGCTATTCCACTGAGCTAGTGACAATGGGCTAACGACCGGAATCAAAATATATAAAATAAATTTTTTTTTTTACTTACGTATCTGCCTATTATATAAATTTTCTAGGTTCAAATGCTTAGTGGCGCCTTGTAGTGCAGATTACACTAAGTCCCTAATCCCCCGATCGTTATAATATATATATCACAAATAACATTTAAAATATATACATATGATCTGATTATGTTTTATGCAATAGGTTTTTAATTGACATTAATTCGGTTTAAATTAAATAGATGAATATATATTGAACCTTACTTATAAAATACTAAAACAAAATGTATATTTATGTAATACAGACATGTTGTAACACATATGCACTTTTCAAAATATAAGAGAATCAAGGACATTTTTGATCCTCATATATAATAAATAATAATTAATGGAAATAAAAATGTACTAAAGATGGATCTATCTATCCATTCATATTGTTAATAAGGGTACCAAACTTTCCATACACTAGTGCCATCAAGTGCAAGTCTTTGTAATTAATCGATGCAGGAACTTTGTGCATAAAATCACTATCTAGTGCCTACTCATCCAATATCCCCAGACTAGTTTCTAGTCTGTGGCTTTCATCAGTGAGGATCCTTGGATTGAGAGCACTGCACCTAAATCAGTAGCTAATGCAACCCTCCAACAGTCACCTTTTACCTATTTGGTTAACTAAAGCTAGCAGCCCAAGATGAAAATACCATAATATTTCTAACTCAAGCTCATTCACTTGCATAGTTTGGTATTCTTTTTATCAGCAGCATATGTAAACATATGGTATGGTGATCATGTGATGTTTTGATGGTTTTATACCTATCCCATCCATACATTAATGGTGACTGTGGTTTTTGAAAAACCAAAGACAACAAAGTGTATAGATATGTTCAGATTTATATGACTATACAAGTAAAAGAGCTCTATATTATTGTGTTTTTTCATCTTGGGCTTTTAGCTTTATAGAGAACCAAATAGGTAAAGGGTGGCTGCTAGAGGGTTGCAGTAGATCCTAAGATCTAAATGCAGTGCTTTCAAATCCAAGCCTCCTTATTGATGAAAGCCACAAGCTAGAAACTAGTTTAGGGATATTGGATGAGTAGCACTAGATAAGGATTTTATGCACAAACTTTTCTACCTCCATTGATTATGAAGGCTTCCACTTGATGTCACTACCATATGGAGAGTTCGGTACTTTTATTAACATGTGTAAGCATATGAAATGGTGATCTTGTGATGTTTTGATGGTTTCATTCATATTGTTCTAAGAGAATAAAGTAAAAATAAGTACTTGAGATTAATTTATAACCAGCGAATAAAGAGAAGTATTTTAATTAAAATCATAATCACTCATCTACAAAATATAAATTTGAATTTAGAAAAAAGAAATAACTCTCTTGTACTTCAAGCATGTAAATTAAATCTCTACTTAATGTATATTATATTACTATTTATATTAATATACACTATATAGTTATATAATAATAATAATAATAATAATAATAATAATAATAATAATAATAATAATAATGATGGTGGTGGTGGCGATGATGATGATGATGATGATGATAAAAATAACAATAATAATAATAATAATAACAACAATTACAATAAAAAAAATAAAAAAAGCTATTAGATTCAAAGCATATTTTGTTAGTTACAATCTTTTCTAAATATCCAAATTATTCTGTCATCTGGAAGAGGTTTGATTTATATGATGTTCTAGGTGTATAAACCCTAGTTTATAATTATAATGATGTAATATATTCTTTCTTTTAACAGGTATCTTATTCATAAAATATTATAAGCAAGTAGATACTAATTTCATCCATGACGATGCTATAGAAATTAAATCAATTTATGTCTTGTGTGTGAATAATTTATCACTTTTGTAAAATTATATTGGCAGGTAAACGTAATCCCTCTCATAATTGAAAATTAGATATTATCCGTTGTTAAAGCAAAGAAATATTCTGATGGTTTTTTTTAAAATGCTAAGAATTAATTTTCTTTCAATAAATTGTCACTCTTCACAAATCCTCGATAAATTTGTCCAGTTAATGGACAAATACTATTGCTTTGACCCCGTCATTCTATCCATTTAATAATCATATACTTTAAAAAAAAATTTTTTTTTAAATCACATGAAGTAAATTTTTTTTAAAATCACATGAAGTAACTTAGGTTCACTTCCATTGAAGCCAAGATATGAGAAAGTTTAAACAGTTAGTTTTATTTATAACATTTTTAAATTGGTGTAAAAGAGTCTATAGCAATGCTCTGTAATAACTCTTTGATCAATTTTAGCCAGCAGTATACAAATAAAAATCTCATTACACAATAATAATAATAAATTAATAAAAAAATTCACAATTATTTCATATAACAAACATTTAAATTTATAAAATACAAACAAGATTCTTTACCCTGACATAAACTAAACAATTTAGACTTCGTTCTTCCATATTACATTGGAAACATGCTTTTACATATATTTTCCAGCACAATATTATACAAATAAAATAAATATACTTGAGACAATAAATATTTAGGTGTATTATTCATAATGTACAATTGCAAATGCATTAACAAAAATACATATAATAAAAAAAAGAATAATAATTTCATTAATGCTATAAACTTTATTATTTACACATTCATTTTTAAAATGATTAGAGTCATTTCACAATTTTTTACAAACTATAATTAATAATAAACATTTCTTTCTCCAATATTAATGTTGTCATGGCAACATATTCCATGTTCCTCCGGGTTAATATATTCAGTAGGTACAATATATATATATATATATAATGTTCACTATTACAATAAATATTTAAAATGCTCTCTAATCTAGCATAAAGCAATAGTTAACAAGTTGAAATTTATTCTCGTGCTTTTTTTTTATTAATATAGAGAAGTTGCCGAAAACCCTTTGGTTAGAAAAAATGAATATTTAAATCAATTGTGCAAATATATCTCAATAAATGACATATGAAAATAAATGACCATTTTATTTTTACCATTAAGCATCACATGATCACATTTCCTATACTAGCACCTTAATTGTTGATAAACAATACTGTATGGAGAGTTTTGCTCTGTTTATCATTTTATTTTTGTTAATTATTGTCTTATGCTATGTTAGAGAGTATTTTAAATATTTATTGTACAGTATTAATGGTATACAGATATAAAGTGCTAAAGGTTTTCTATTATATGTAATATTTTTGAATAGTCTAATCATAAAAATTATCATAGAGTATTTTAATATAAGAATATTTAGTGAGTTAACTTGGATATGGAGACAGAAGTAATAAAAAACATATACTTGTGGAATATGTGAATGATATGAAAATGTAGATTTTTCTGAGGAAAAAATTCAAACAGAAAATGTAAAATAATCTTAAATGAAAATACAGTAGATTTAATTGTATTTGACTAACTGAAAATATATTTTCAAGACTACAATATGCTTAATTGATTCAACACGGAATGTTATCATAATTTGCAGAAATATAAGATATATTAATGCAAATTTAGTGAGATAAAAACTAATTAAGAAGATCAGTGGTAATAATTAATTTATTTAGTTTTAGTGGAATTTTAACTAAAACTTGTAACAAATTATAGTTTAAGAAAATTAAAAACGGTTTTTTTTTTTTGTCGATTTTTAAATAACTTATAAATATATTTGAATATATTTATTTCTTGTTAAAACAGAGTAAATTTTTCTAATTTTTAATTTCTGTTCAGTGCAATTTTCTGAGAATTGAGTAATATACATATATTATGAAGAACTTAAAAATTATAACATTCAAAACCTATTGCGAAAGAATTGAAACATATTGATAATAGTTTAGTTTTTCCTAAGTCAAGTGCCTTCCAAGCGTTTGTTTTAAAGTGACAGCTATGTAGAAAAAGCTTTTTAACATACAGAGTGTTCACTTCAATTGACAGTGAATTGGGAGCAGGATCAAGTGCTGGTACAGTTGGCCGTGATAAATTCCCATTATCTGCAACATGAACCTTCAATTTTTAGCCCGTGGTGATTCAGCCTAGGACAAGAATATCTCACCATTATTTGCAATCACTTACTAAATTCTGTAAAAAAAAAAAAAAGAAGAAGAAATAAATTCCAAAATAGGGGTGGATCTTCATTATTGACATTGAGTACTCGCAATAAGTTTAAATTTACAAAATTAAAATAACTATTAGTGATATTTGATTTTTTTAAAATAAATAAATATTTTGCATATAATTTATATGTATGTATGTATGTATGTAGAGAAAGTCGTTTTAGATAAAATGTTTTAAAAAAAATAAAAAAAATTAATTAATAGGCATTGTTGTAAAACAGGATTAATGCTTAAATCTTTAGAAAGCTTCTAATCTTTTGATTCTCTGATCATTTATAATAAATGTCCAGAGTAATATAAAGTAACTCAATGGATTTAAGAAATATAATAGTGTTTGTAGATTTAAAAAATATTACTGTATAATAGATGTGCAGGGGTTTGTGTCTTAATGATAAGCAAATCCATCGATCACACCCATGATCAATGTTTCGAATCTAGGAAAGATTTTATCAACTTTCAAATAAAAAATATTTTTTTTAGGTAATAAGTTCATATTTTACTAGTTATATATCTAGATATTGTCAGTAAATGGGTAATTATATATTCTTAGAGAATAAATAGAAAAATACAAATTCTCATCTGGTATTTATATTCTGATATTGGTTTTTTTTTTTATTGTTTCCCTGTAAATGGGTGTTGCAGAGGTTTTGACTTGCAGTGACTTATTTAAAAACTTTTTTTTTTTTTTTAGTTTTTATTGCAAACATATAAAATGTATTTATTATGTGATCATTTACTTAAGATGTCTTGTACATTCAAGCATTAGTGACAAATATTGACCACAGTGTTATTCATTGATCAAACTAACATATATTATTATTATTATTATTATTATTTTCAGTCACTATCATTCTATTGCAGGATTAAGATCTCCAAGTTTAATTCAGTTTCTTTGATCCATAGCCTTTCTCCTCCATATATTGGCAATTTTTTAAATTTCATTCATTTATCTTCCATGTTGTCTTCTCATATGTGATTTCTTTCTATGTCTTTTATAATCTCTTGGGCTCCACTTCTAAGACTTTAATTGATCATCTATGGTGGTGCCAAAGATGTGTATATATTTTAAGAGATGTTATCCATATATTATGTTTTGAAATTGAGTTGATTTACAGTAGTAATGTGTAGTGTGTCCTTCACTCAAAAGATGGTATGATATCAGAAAAATGCTAACTTCACTATGTGACAGGCAAAACAGTCAAAGAAAATGGTGGATGCACAGTTGTCATTTGAGGAAAGTAAGACCATTTTGAAATGGTATTTGGAATTCAAGAACATTGCATACAATGTCAATGAAGGACTATGCAACACTAACTGCAACAGAGCTGACAATTATATTTATAATGTTTGAGATGCATGATATTGTACATGATGTTCACAAAAAAAGATCCAGGAAACTTCACATAACAAGGAATCCTGATTCTTCTAGTATGGTATTGGAGCAGTTTACACACTAACTATAGAAATCGATCAAGGAATGTGCTCAAGAGATAGGAATTAGCAGGACAAGGATACAACTCATTTTTAAAATAGCAAAATAGAAAGATTTTATTCTTACATGCTCTGAATAAAGACAATTTTATTAAAGGATGCCATATTGTAACTAGTTCAAAAACTTGTTACAAGATGATGATGAGTTTGTGAGGAAAACAGTTTAAATTGAATTGAACTGTTAACTGACATAATTGTGTGTATTGGGCTTTAGAAAATTCACCCACTCATGTAGATCAGGTCTCAGTGGACTGCATTAAGGGGACTAATTTTGACTGGTTTTTAAAGGTACCATTACATGTCAAGTATATCTAGTCAAGCTATAGACTTCCATTTTATCTGCAATTTGTACACTTTTTAGAAATGATTGATTTTACTTTCAACAATATCGTGCCTGGCATTACACTTCCACTGAAATGTGAGAATGTGCCTCAGGAGAATTTATCAAGACAATGAATAAGATTAAATGTGTGGTTGAGGTTTTTTTCATTTTTTCTTACTTAACATCCTTTAACTTCTACCTATGGAAAATGTTAAAGGAAGTGGTTTGCCATAGAAAATTGCCAAAATTGGTGGTACTTATAAAGAAATTGAAATGACATTTATAATGATATAAATATTTTTTCAAATAACCGGCTCACAACAATTAACAAGCTTGTTGAATATTGCCTTCTTTTTCATTCTTCTATGAGCAAGTGTTGGAGAGACCTTTACTTTGCAATAAAGACTATACAAAAACTATTTTACCTATCATTACTTATACTGAAGTTTTTATTATTAAGTGCTTTTATTTAATTTAAAATATCTGTTTGTTTGTAATCTTTTATAATTACTAAATTAGAATAGAAATTTTAAAATCAAGGTTTAATAGATTTAAATTCAATAGAATTAGTTCAAATTTTGTACATAAGTAAGAAATACCAGCTAAAGAAATATAGAATCCTAATATTTTAGGTAGATGACCTAGTTTCTTAGATATGAAATGGAAGGTGGGGAATTTTTGAATATTTTTAATATCACATTTAAAAATTGTTATTAGAATTTTAATATGTTTTAAGAAAGGCTTGTGGGAGGGCATTATAGAGATTTTTTTGCTTTCAATTTAAAGTTATAATAACATTTTAAAATTGAGGTTTAATAGATATAAATTCAGTATAATTTGTTGACATTTTGCATTTTCTAAATCTCTAAAAAAGTGATAGGGCAAAATATTTTAGATAGATGACCTAATTTCATAGGTATAGAAGAGCTGGAGAGATGATTGAATATTTTAATATCAAGTTTAAAAATTGTTCTTAGAAATTCAATATATTCTAAGCAATGTGCACAATTTTTTTGGTTTCATTTAACTTAAAGTAAGAAAATTAATTTACAATATTGTTTTATTTAAATATATATTGAAATTGTCATATATATATATTCATTCATATATTGAAGCAGTGCATATCTACCAGTGATATATTTGCTTCATGTTTCTGTGTTCGAACCTATCTCCCAGCATCAAAAAGATTTATTAATATCAATCCACATATGTTAAATATAGGTGTGTGTGCAATTATGGGAGGTAAATGGTTATAATAAAAATTTACTTCATAATCAGACTTAGCAATCTTAATCTTTTCCATGATTAGTCCAGTCAAAAATGATCACAGCTTTAAGTTTCTCAAATACCATCATTTTTAACACTACTGTAAAAAATTTATGGTCATTTTAAAACTTAAAAAAGTACCGTAAGATACTGCCCTCTCTGGAATTATTTTTCAAGTAAAAAATCAATAAATTTGACATTTAAACTTTAACAATGATAAAAGGCGGGCTTTACTTGAAGCTGATTGGTTGGTTCTCATTTCAACAAGAGAAGAGGCCTATCAATAAGTTTTCATCGCTCCAACTTTTTTGTTTTGCATTTCAAAATGAAAACGAATCTTTTGGAATGTTTTTTAGTATTTTTTTACATATTACAAATTATTTTCATAAAATATACTGAAAACATGATTATTTTAGAAAAATTTAGCAAAAAAAGAAACCAGGGCTAACAACAATTTTTAATCTGTCAACAGTATGCATTGCCTCAAGCTCTTTATTTGATTTTCAAATAAAAATTAATGTTTAGAATATTTTGCTGGTGTTTATTTACATATTATAATGTATTTTAGTAAAATATGCTGAAAATATAAATTATTTTAGGAAAATAGTAAGATTTTAGTAAAAAAAATTCTTTATTTTTACACTAATGTAAATTGAGAGGGAAATCAATGATGTCACCAACACTTTCTGATTTGTTATTAAGTTTTTTTAAGGTTTTCCACTATCAAATATTTTTATAATTATAAATAGAAATTTATTTTTGAAAAAACTTTCATTCACTTTTATAATCTGACAAATTATTAATATACTTTTTACAAATGAAACTAAAATGAATATAATATTAAAAGATGAATATATTTTTTACTGCTGCTACTGTAATTGACCAATCAAAAGTTTAGAGTTTTAACTCACTCAGCCAAACAAAATTTTTGACATTTAAAAGATTAAGTAAAAGAAATATATAAGTGATTTATTAGAAAAGTTTCAGCTAAGTTATAAGTGTTTAAAATCATTAAAAGCATTTGCAAATGCTAAAATGAATATACAATGGGAGAGTAGTTCAAAATACATTAAGTAAAATGTGTGCTGAATCCCTAGAGCCATCCAAAACAGTTATTGTTTATCACCTTATAGAGGAAATGCATTGTACCAACAAATATGTATACAATGCATGACAGGACAGAGTGGCAACAAAAAAGAATAGATGCACTTAAAGAACATCAGCAATTAACTTTCTTGAACATGCTAGAGGTAGAAAACTGGGAAATATAAGAGAAAATCCCATTGTTAAAGGATATAGAAAAAATAGATGGATAGAGAAAATAAAAATATACAGATATAAAAGAGATAGAGAATATATTGAGAGATAGATTATTAATGCAGTAATTCATTAACCCAGTCTTATGAAAGCAGTGTACAAAAATTATTCATATTAAAATATAGAGAACTAGAGTGAAAGAACTTTATCGTAATATGCAATTTTTTACTCATCACAATGTGCGCCATTGTCAAGAAGTCCACCTGAATGCTGGGAAATGTTTACTATTGTATTATTATTTTTTTTAAAATGGTAACTAAATCTATAAGTCTTGTGTTGGTCTTAACCTAGATAATCTTAACTTAAATAACCTCAGTAAATTTTATTTTCTTGATTTTAATGCCAGTATGTAATTTATTATTTTGTTAATAGTTAAACTTGTTGCTAGATAAGTTATCACATTCCTATATAAATGTGTTTATATATGTGGGTAACTGTATTCTACCTTAAATGATGGAGAGATCTATAATTAATTTTGAATCTTGCTTATGCTCTTCCTGACTCTGTTCAGACCTGTTGGGACTGTCCCGGTCAGAGAGATGTCAAAGTATTATTAGTACTAAGAATCATAAATAAACAAATAAATAAATGAAAATCCATGATTAACATATAAGTTGTCTAAAATAGATCCCCCCCATCATGACAAGGAATAAGTAATTTATTTTGGGTCAAATTATGTATTAGGATGATGAGCAATATTTCATTATAAATTAACTCTTAAATTCCACAAAAGTACTATAAATACATACCATTAATAAACAATGTTTTAAATCTCTAATCTGTCATCAAACTAAGTTAATTTTTTGATTTCTCCTGCCTGTCAAGCAAATACTCAGTGTAATAGATATATAATAATAAAATGGAAAGAAATAATATATACAAAAAGAGAATCAAATAATGTGATTAAGCAGTAAAGAGAAATCGTAACTTCTTTTCCTATATATATATATATATATGTAAGGTGATCTTTGATGAATATTGAATTTTGTAAATGAAAACTTATTTTTACTTAAGGATCTGATAAAGAATATGTATTGCGTATAAAATAAAAACAATCCTCACCTATTTAGTTCTATATATCTGTATAATGCTACGGAGGATAAATATTAAAGTATCTGATGAAAATATTAATTTAAAATAATCTGTTAAGAACGATTGTCCGCCGATAGTTTATATATATATAATGTGGTAATTAATTTTTACAACTATATTATCACTGTCTATCTAAATTATTGGGTAGGGTTTTAGATGCTCCATAATTATTATTGTCAGTTGGGGGCCATGTATGAATTATTCCCCTTTTTAGTAATAAGCAAAAAGTCCAAGTCAAGCCCGTATAATTTATATATGTAATGGCACTATTGACTTTATTCATGAGGCTAAGGTTATTCCAAATTATATATATTAGGCATGGTTGTTCCGTATATGCCCATCAGATGACAGAAGGGCTGACTGTCAGCCAGGTGCCTGGGACTCAGCCTTAGGATGTATCCTTGTCCAGGTTCTGCAGACATTGGAGAGTTTCTGCAACCCCAAATCCCGGATTTTAGCATACCTTGGCATAATTCTTGATCTCCAGAACTCAAAGTACTTTAGGTTAGAAGCAGATACACTTCTGCAACCTGATGCTTGAACCTATTCCAACCACTGCCTCGATCCACTAAGGGAATTTGCCATTCCTTTAGCTTTTGGCCTCAGTGAAATTGTTAATAACATTACCATAAGTAAGATCCTCATGTCTAGTTATTGAATTTGTACATGGGTTCTGACCAGCTAAGTTTAAACCTGGCACAAGAAAAATAAGTAAATGCTTGTTTAAGCCATTTTGATCATACGGGCAGTCAGTCCTTATCATGATAGCATATTAAGGCACTATATATTTATGTAATTGCCATCATTTATTATGGTGGGTTAACTAGCAACTAAGCCACCTATAACCTTTATTATAAATGTTTATATTAATAAATAATTAATTAAATATAACTGCTAGTATTTCATCTGATACATACATATTTACACACTCCGTTGGGAAATATATGCCTATAAATAGGGGTTGAGATCCAATGCATATGCCTTGAATATCCATAAGTATTTCATGAATAAATAAAGGAACCCTGAGATAGAGAACTCAAGTTCAATCTGATGAGTTGAGCTGTGGCATATGAGGGTTGAGTTGATATCAAGGATGTTAGGGGTGGAGACTTGTAAGCCAATAGGGTTTAAACCTAGGACAGGGAAGACTGTACCAAATGTTTGAGGGCCTTTACTTAATTTTTAGGTCTTGTTGACTAGTTATACAATACAAACTTGGCCAGTACAATATATATATATTCCTTCCTCTTTTTTTCTTTTTTTTTAATATATTTAATATTTTTTTTTCTATTATTTCAAAATTTAATTAAAAATCTATAGTATTTATATTAATTTCTATATGAGAAACATTTAAATATATATATAATATATGTTAAAAATATAATCAATACTCATGAATATATTTAATAAATATATTAAATAAATTTTAAAACAATAAAATTAATCATATTTTTTTATAAAATAATATTATAAAGAATATAAATATTTTAATATTAATACTTAAATAAAATTATATTTATTTAATAATATCATAATTATTTTAAAATCTATTATAATATCTTATTATTTAAAAAATATTTATTTAAATATTTTATTTATTTAGACATAATTTCTTTAAACAATTTATACCACATCTTTTATTATAAATTAAAACTATTTTAAAAATCATTTATAAATTTATAAATAATACTATATCACAGATAAAATAAAATATCAATGTAATATTAAATTATTTTAAAATATTTTTTAAAAATATACTATAAAAAATTAGTTATTTTAAATAATTTATAAAATTAAAATTAAAATCAAGTAGAAAATATTTTTAAAGATTTTTATATTAAATAAAATAAAATTATTTTAAAATTTAATAATTAATAAATATTAAATAAATTATTTATTTTTAATTTTTTAAATATTAAATAACACAAATTATTTTTAATCTACCAATCAAATGGAAGTTTTTCTATAAACTCATTAATTTTAGGAGAGACTTGTATTGAATTATCAATTAATTGTTATTAAAAAAATACTAAGTAAATTTATACTAAATCATTTTTAAAAATTACAAGATTATTATAAATAATCTCTAAATTTTAAATAATAGACATCTTTAATTAATTTTTACTCTTCTAAATTGAAATTTCAACAAATGCATGGACATCATATATAATAAAATATATAAATTTATAAAATAACAAATGTTAAAATAAATGAAAAATATATTTTATATATAATTTTAAATAATTATAGATATTAAAATAGATATTTTGAAAAAAATATTTTAAAAATATTTTCAATATAAATTTAAAAAATATTATAAAATATTAAAAATAAATATTTTAAAATACTTCTTATTTTATTTAAAAGATAATAAATTTTAAATATTAAATATAATACTAAAATTAAAAATTAATATAAATAATTACTATAATAAAATTATTCTACTATATTTAAAAAAAATAAAAAATAAAATAAATTTTTATAAACTAGCTAAATAAAATAATACTTTTGAATAATATTTTAAAAAAAAACAGACAAAAAATAATTGGATTTTAATTAAAACTAAAGGGCAAAAAGAAAGGAAAAAAAAAGAAAATTATTTACAAAAAAAAAAAAAAAAAAAAAAAATAAAAAAAAAAAAAAATAAAATTTATTTATAATAATAAAAACAAAGTAAAAAGAAAAAAAACAAAAGGAAGGAATAAATAGGGAAAAATATAAAAAAAATTAATTTAAATTTCAGACACCAAGTATGGAAATATTTTAAAACCCAAGTTTTATTTAAAAGAAATTGATGAAAAAAATAAAAAAGAAAAATATAATAATATAAAATTTATCGTAGGAAAAAAATTTTTTATTGGAATAGTAATGGAATTTATATTTGAATTGAAGATTTACAATATAGGGAAAATTTGGAATAATAATGATTTGTAAAAAAGAGAAAAAAATAAAAAAAAAAGAAAATACAAAAACGGAAAGAAAAAAAAAACAAAGAAGGAGAAAAAAAGAACCAAAAATCAAAAAGGAGACAGAAAAAAAATTCAAAATGTAAAATGCGAATAAATCGCCATATACGGGGATAGAAAATATTTCTATTTATTTCTTTCTAATTTTGAAAAAAGTGAAGTTAAGTTTAAGAAAAGCGGAAAAAAAGCCAATATAAATATTTAAAAATGTACATTTGAAAGATGATATAAAAAAGGAAAAAAAAGGCAAATATACCAGTATGAATAAGATTTGACATCCAAAAAGAGCAAGAAAAAAGAACCAGAATATTAAGAGAGAAACAAAAAGACCCGAAAAAAAGGGGAAGGGAAAACCACCAGGTACACTGAGGCGGAAAAGATAAGAAGATATCGCGGGGCGAAGGATATGTACTTCATGTGTATATATTGTTGCCATAAGTTGTAATTCTAAGGCATTTAAAAATAATAATATAAAAAATTTAATTTTATTACACAATTTAATATTGCTATGTTATAGTAAGGAGGGGAGGGTTTCATGTCTGCAAATAAAATGTAAATAATTAGTTAAAATCAATTGATGATTATAATTTTATAATTATTTAGGAAAAAAGGTGACAAAACATGTAATTACTGTAGGATCAGATAAATGAAAGATATTCAGAATTTAATTAAGAAATGCAATTAGTAAAATTTTAAAATTAAACTAGATTGTGATCAGCAAGATTTTTTAGATAGTAAAGAAAATAATTTTCTTTTGGAAATTAATTAATCAATTTGGAAACATCCAGATGCCTTTGTTTTTGAGAGGTATATATAGATAAGAAAAAAAGAATAAATTATTGTAAACTTGTAAAGTTTTTTTAAGCTGTTAAATTATGTCACATTATGACCAGTGAATAAACCACCACTCTGACTGTCTCTGAGAAGCTGAGTATGGGCTCCCCTGGTACTATAGCATGTGATGCTGTTAAAGTCCCTGCCTACAATTGATCCAAATTGCTATTATACTATGCCATCACTGTCAATAGAAAAATTCCAGTATATAATTTCATCTAGTGACAAGGCAGCCAATAGCCAAGAGAACCTACTCCATAAATCTTTGAACTATACCAGTAAACGATTACAGTCTCTTTAATTTGCTACTTTCTTTGCTTCCACATTTTATTTATTAACCATTCTTTAAAATATTTTTTAATACTATTATATTCCTATGATATTATTAAAATATGTTTGAACATAGTAAGGAAGCATGACCATTAAATGTTCAAGTCTCAGATTTATAAGAACTGGTAAAACATACTTATTAAAAACCTTCTTTTTCAAACACATAGGCATATTTTCTTTTAGTATCAAGTTATTTCTACCAAAAGCACTCCAAACAAATTTAATTCTATGATTAATTTCATCCATTATGTTTCCATCTGTATTAACAATCTAACCAAGGTATTTGTAGCTGTTAACTTCTAACTCATCATAATCAATCTTTATTTTGATATATGTTGAGAAAATCCATTGAACACTACTTGAGTCTTTTTAACATTTATCTTTAGTTCTACTTTCCTATGATATTTCCTAAAACATTTCCTGCAACTCTAAAGCATTATTTCTAAAAACAACTACATCATCTGCAAAATCTAAATGACTTAAATAATCTCCATTTACTTTCACTCCTTTAGCTTCCCATTTTAATCTGCAAAATACTTACTGCAGTACTGCTGTAAAAAGCTTTGGAGGTATGGAGTCACCCTGTCTTTCATCCTTCTCAATAATGACTTTTCTAGCATCATTATGTAATCTAATTGTTGTTGTTGCATTTTTATAAATATTTTTTAAAATATGACAATATCCTGGATCTATACCTTAATGATCCAATGCTTTAATCACTGAAGAAATGTTTATAGAATCAAATGTCTTTTCATAATCTAAAAATCCAAAGCATGGCAATTAATTTTCATTTGTCCTTTCTATAACTTCTTTCAATACCTGGATATGATCTACTGGACTAAAACCACTTTTTAATCCAGCTTGTTGTATTGGTTGGTGGAAATCCAAAGTTCTCTGTAGACGAGTTGTAATTATCTTGGTAAAAATTTTGTATAAAACTGATAAAATGTTGATAGGTTTGTAATTTCTAATATCTTCTTTATCACCTTTTTAAAATATTAATATTAATATTTAATTCTTCCAGTCACCTGGTATATCATCATTTAGACATTTGGTATATAACTGCTAAAAAATTTTTTTATTTCTTTACCTGCTTTTTTTAATATATCAATTATAATTCCATCATTACTTGGAGTCTTTTCTTTCTTCATAAATTTAATTGCATGTCCCACTTCTTCAATTAAAATTCTGGGCAATTCTGAAGACATAATACCAAAATGTTGTTTTACACTCTTGAGACTTTTATTTTCTCTACAGCTTTCCTTGCTAGTTCACACTTATACTTTCTTATATCATTTTCAATTCTTTTCCAGATCATTTTACAAAATTTGTGGTATTCAATCCTTCTTAATGTATCATTTTTGTATATCTTCATATTCCTTTTATTCATAAATTCTCTAGTCTCAGTAGAAATTTTATTGGTCAATTGCTACTTTTTCCTATCAGCAATATTTGTTGCAGTTTTTAAAATTGTATCAGTTATTTTTTTATTAGTTTTATTCAAATCTGAATCAGGGACAAAATCTACTATTATTTGAAACCGATTTGTAAGTTCTAATTTAAATTCATTAGAATGTTTCTAAAGATTATGAATATCAACTGTAAATATTGTTTTTTACCTAATAATTTTTGTCTCTATTTTGCATATCAATTTATATTTAAAAATGAAAAAAAAAAAACAATTTTTATTTTTTTATATTTATTTTAAATGTGTTTACATTTATAATTAAAAATAATTAAATTAATATCTAACATTTTTTGCTTATGGATTGAAAAATAATTGTGTTAAAATTAATATAAATGTTAAAATTAATATAAATTTATAGGAAAAATATAAATAACACATGATCACCATTTCACTCACACAGCCTCTTAATAACAGTAGCAAACTCTCCATATAGTAGTGCCACCAAGTGCAAGCCTTCGTAATCAATGGAGTTATAGGAAGGTTTGTGCATAAAATCTAGTGCCTACTCATTCAATATCCCCAGACTAGTTTCTAGCTTGTGGCTTTCATCAGTGAGGATCTTTGGATTTGAGTGTACTGCATCTAGATTTTAGGATCTAATGTAACCCTCCAGCAGCTACCTTTTACCTATTTGGTTAACTATAAAGCTGAGAACCTAATATGAAAAGACAATAATATTCTCAGTCCAACCTCATTTGTTTGTATAGTCATAGATATGAACTCAGTTCAGTATCTATATATTTTGGTGTATTTGTTTTTTTCAAAAACCACAGCCACCATTACCTCATAGGCAGGATAGATATAAAACCATCAAAGCATCACATGATCACTATTTCATATGCTTACACAGGTTGTTAATAACAGTAGCAAACTCTCCATACAGTAGTCCCAAGAAGTGCAAGCCTTCATAACCAATGGATGCAGGAAGATTTGTGCATAAAATCTCTATCTAGTACCTGCTCATCCAATATCCTCACTGATGAAAGCCACAAGCTAGAGACTAATCTGGAGATATTGGATGAGTAGTCACTAGATAAAAGTTTTACTCACAAACCTTCCTATATCTATTGATTATAAAGGCTTGCACTTGATGGCATCACTGTATGAAGAGTTTGCTACTGTTAATATTATAAATATGTATATTTAATACAGAAAAAGAAGTAATGGACCCACCCCCCTTTAGATAAATTGATATACAAAGTAGATTCTTCATAAATTTCATTTTTTATTTTAATGTAGTTTAGGTGCCTTAACAATAATTATATAAAAATAAGGAAAATGTCGAAAAATAATGTAACATGTATTTATTTATATTAATTTAGTGAAACAAAACAAAATTTGTAAAAAAAATTAAAAAAATAGGGTGGATTAAAATGTATTATGGATTATGTAATTGAGGGTTTTCTTTTTCTCTAGATTTATTATAATACTACATCATTATATTTTTGTATATTTTAAAAAATAAATTATTTCACATGTATGTGTATATATCTGTTCATCATGTCTATTGTATAGATTGCTATTAACCTTGGTTCTAGATATTTGTGGGAAATGCCCAGGGATTCATGTAATATATCAATATATACACACTTTTCTGACCTGTCTTTTCAATTACTTTACTTTTTTTTAAATTTTAAATATAGTAAAAGTTACTAATAAAAGTTATATATTTATTTGAGCATTAATTTGTCATGCTTTTGAATAGATAGGACTAGAAATTTTTTGGTTATCTGAAAAAGTCCCAAGTCACTTTACTACTTTTGAGGTCTATGACTATTCTTAATTGGTGTGGATAAAGAAAATAAATCAAAATACCTCAAGAACTGATTTCTGATTTGCAATTGAAATATGTCTTTGCACTTGAAAAGAGGTTCTGGGTAGGCCTTTTTTCTTCTGCAGTGAGATATTAATTTTTTTGTTAGATGAAAAAAACATTTTTAGTAATTTTGTTGTTTGTCCAGATATTTTCTGGTTAAGTGCACACATTACTTATTTTTGATGTAATTTCTAAAAAAGTTATGCATATATTATTTTTTATCATTTATTTTTAATTAATATTAAAGTTGTTGTTTTTGTTTTTTTTTGCAATAATTCTTCAGTTCATAATTCTCTGCTATTGTGCAGCTGTTACAAGTTTATTGATTATTTTGTAATTAAAGTTATGAGGATAAAATATTCAAATCAAAAATTAAGTAAGTTACAGGCGGATAATTATTGACCTACTTTGAAATAATGTTATTAATTTTAACTAGCTGAGTTATGATTATCATCATCATTTTCAATCATTATTGATTTTCTTCAAGATAAAAACCTTTAAAATTATTTTTTTTAACCATAATTTTTTCACATCTCTCCATCAAATTTTTTTATCTCATATATTCTTCTTAGGTGTGATCTTTTTTTTAGATCTTTTCTTGCCTATTGAAATCCAGTTTAAGATTTCAGTTATCCATGTATTGTTATATTTTTTAACAATATATTTCACTCCCAGTCACCTCTGTTACCCCAATATAATTTTTTTCTTATTTTGCTGTGTGGTCTGAAGTTTTTTATATTGATTTTTAATTAGGCATGTAAATGTAAACATTAAAAAATGTTCAGTAAAACAGTTTTTATTGTTAATAGTTTCCATGGTATTTTATATCAGCTGCAACTATTTTCCATTTGTTGAAAATTGAAATTAAGTTTTTCTCTCTATTTAATCTAATGAATAGAAATAGAAAATAAATTCCTGTTGACTTAAAACTGGGAAGAAAAATATGGAACCTTCATTGGATAAAAAAGGAAACTTTTCTGTTATGAAATTAAGGCAAGGAAAATATTATTTTTCAAAATGCTAATGCAATGATAAATCTCTATAATAATAAAAATTTAGTATAATGTTGAATCTATTAATATAGTAAAATTGGGGAATGATATTAATATGTACTCTGAAAATAAAAGCAATAATGATAATAAATTTTATCAGATTAAAACGAATCTAAAATTTCCAACTGGTGAGATCAAAACTGAGTAGAGAAAATGCTTTAAGTTTTAATGAAATATCAAATAATAGTAATGTATGAATACTTTTCACAGTATCTTTTCTGCACAAGCTTTGGTTTTTACAAAATGAACAGATAAAATAGTGCTTTCTATAGTTATCAAGATAATAAAATCATTGCTTTATCAGATCTATAGCATATAACAAATCAGTTGTTATCAAGTGAAAGAAATAATTCCATTATCATAATAGAATATGTGTTGGAGAAGAATCCTCTTTATTGTATTCTAATAGAATGAATTGTCTAATTCCAGTCACAGTCTTGCTGAAAATCATATCACAGAAAGATCATCATTAAGACCTTTTACTATGTTAAATGAATTTATGGGGAGCTTTTTTTCCAGATAAAATATGGCTTCATATCTTTTCTTTTTAATCTAATAGAAATGTGTTGATGAGTAGGATTGTTAATTTATGTTCCCCTGAATTCCATTGAAGCAGTTAGGTATACTGCTTCTTTCTAAAAAAAAAAAAAAAAAAGTTATTCATTAAGCAATACAGCAAAGTTCAAAAAGAATTACTGAAAGTGCAGTTAAGAACATCCTAAACTACAAAAGTTTATGACATAGTCAAACTTTTAATATGTGGAAAACTTCTCCACCCACTGCCAGCTTTTATTAAACATTTATTTTTGTTGAAGCAAAAGAGAAATCAATTTAATTTGCCATTCCAAAAGTTATGGCTAGCTCACTCAAAATATCAGTAGTATATAAGCTAATAAATCTTGCATATGAAACTCTTGATTTATTCCTTACAATTGTGGGGGTTCAAATCCTCTCCACCAAATATTTCTTTTGTTTTTAGTCAATTAAGGCATAAACTATTTTCAAACAACTAAGATTGATTTTTTTTGTCTCTAATATGTGATAATGTTAATGCTGATGAAATCATTTCATAAATGATAAATAATAACTGATAATTGTGAGCCACTTGTAATAAATTTTCAGATATTTTATTATTCACAAAAATTGACTGAAAAAGTAATGCAATTATGACAATTAACAGACGAAACTAATATCAAATAACAAAGAAATAAATAGATGCCATGAAGTTAATAAAGTTCTTGATTTTCTAAAAGTAACTCAAATGATATATTTTTGCAGACACAAAAATTAATCAAAATATTCTACTTCTCACTAAATAAATTAATTCTCTTTTAAATATCTATGCTCAAAAACAAACTGACACAGAATGCAGCATTCTTTAGATTCTAACCCTGAAAAATACAAAGACATAGTCAATATTATTTTCGACATTTAACAAAAGATTTCCCTGACATGTAGTTGGTGATTTCATTATACCTATGACAAACTATCATGTTTTATAACAGTAAATTATTTGAAATTTCTGAGCCATTTTTTGAAAACATTTAATCTCTTCTCAATAGAAGATGATTAGTTAATCTGTTCTTATATATAAGACTATTTTCAGTGCTTTTATTTGTTTTTTTTCTGCTTTGAAAGTGAAGTTCTTATTTTCCAATATGATTTTTTTTTAAAGAGAAATGTATTTAATATAATGCTATTATGTGAATAAATATTGTTAAATATGTTAATAGCTGCAAACTTTCTTTCTCATTCATCACTTTTTATTTGTGCATTTATTGGCATAAACTTAAAAATATTATTTAATGATTCATGTTAGGATATCAGATAATCTGTGTAATCCAAAATTAAACTAAAAATAAAACCACTGAGCTATAAATTGTTCTCAAGATTGTTTTTAAAAGCTTTCTTCATCTTATTCCATAGCTGTGTATTATATATAATTGAACAGTCAATCAATTGTAAATGGTATTATTATTATCATTGTCATCATTTTCAAAACAGATTTTGCTCTTTTTTTTAGTAAGTGATAATTTAGGATTTAAAGTTGAAACTAATGCACTTATGCATCTGTAAGTACTGTTAACTTTTTTAAACTAATGAGCTAATAGTCTGAATTTAAAAAAATTCCAATGGTTTTGGGCCAAGATTCTATTAGTAGTGCAATCAGCAATTTTATCAGAATATTATTACATACTGTCAGTGCTGTAATCATTATTTATTTAGCATCATTAAAATTAATAGAATTTATTCCTGGATTGTGATCTGAAACTGGTAATAGGTTCAAGTGAGACTTTACTCTATTATGCATATAAGATCTTATAGACTTAATGAAAGTGGATTCATTTTCCAATTGATTAATAGATTATATTGATATGATAGGGAATTATTTGCTGTTTTATTAAAATCACTATAGAAAATCTGACTTTTAAAGAGTTATTTTGGTATATATATTTGAAGATTAATACTTATAAATATTATTATATATTCTAAATGCTATATATTTATTAGACATTGTTTGTTTAAAAGATTGTTAAAATTAACATAACATGACTCATCTCCTAAAGAATTGATCATATCTAACTTTCAATGTTGCAAAAACATAAATTTTTATATTCATAGCAAATCAGCACTTGTAAACAAAAATTATGTTTTTTGAATAGGCACGAGCCTTGTCTGTCACCTCAAGTAAAAGTCTATAGTAGATATAATGAATGTTTTGGATATGAATTTACTCTTACTGTTTATTGTAATAGTTTATGGTCACAAAAAAAAAAAAAATCCAAGGAAAGAAAAGATTAAAACTGCATTTAATGCTACATGCTGCGTTAATGTGCCAACCTTTGATACTTGCTACAGCCTTACAATAATTTTTTAGTCAAATATACTGTGAAAAAAATCAACTGGAAATATACTAGTTATTGTCTTTTGCTTGAAGAAGGATGCCTAATAGTGTTTGCTGACATTAGGAGCATTAAAATTCATCTTTAAATAATATTGATTAAAAACTGTTTGCAGGAATTATTTTAAGATTTCATCCATAAAGTATTTCTAAGTTGTTCAGTGTAGATGCTATCAAAGCTAAGATATTATTTTTAAAAAATGCTCATTAATCATTATGCAGTTCGAAAGTCTTCTTATCTGTCATTGATCTCGTAAACTCAAAAGACCTTATAATGTTATAGTAAATAGTAGTGTCTTCCTCAGATAAATCAATCTGCATTTTATGATAATTCTTGAAATGTAAAATAGTGTTATATTATTTATTAGATAATAACTGATTAAATGAGACACATATTTTAGACACATAATGAACTGATCCAGAGAGTAGAAAATCCTATATTGAAAGAAAAGTGGAAGGTCACATTTCTTATGATCACTTTCCTATGTACAGAACAGTTAGACCAGGGGTCCCCAACCTTTTTGCACTTAAGAGCACATTCTATAATACTGGCCAGGTGGCGGGCACCATTTATTTTTTTCAACCAGATGGCAGGCATCATTTATTTTTTCAATGTAAATTTATAGTTGGATATTGTTAATAATATACATAATGCACAAAAAAATATTTATTTCAAAAATAAAATTTTAACATATAATTAACGTTTATATATAGTATGCCCTACAATTTGATTACAATATAATACAATAATTTATAAGAAATTTAAAAAATTAAATTTATTTGTATCAGATAAATAATTTTTTATCGTGTTCGGATAGCAATGGGCACACATAAAATGGCCCGCGGGCACCATGGTGCCCGCGGGCATAAAGTTGGGGACCCCTGAGTTAGACTAAGTAGGTTAGAACAGTTAGACTAGGTAGGTCGTTGGACATGTGTTTTATGAAATGTTAAATATGGCTCAAAATCATTAAGTCTTGAGAAGGACTATGGAGATTTTAATATGATACCATTACACTCTTTTAAGGATTATAGATTGAGATGATGCTGAAATGACTGTGTTAACTATCTATATCTTAAATTTATATAAGTATTAGTAATGATGAGTAATTAAATAATCTTAGTTTTTCCAGACACTTTGTTTAATAATATACATATTTTTATTTAAATATGAGTTTTTATTTAAAAACAAAATAAACTATAAATATATATTGATCTTAATTGTAATGATACTTATTTCTATTGAAAATGGATAAAATAATAGGAACATTTATCACATTAGTACTATATTTTTTTAACATCCTATAATACAGAAATTTACTTATAGCATGTTAAAGAGATTGTAAAGAATATTTAACAGGAATTGGCTTAGTTTAGAAAGTATGTAAAAAAATATTTTATTTGGACAACAGTGTCCGAAACAAATTATGGATTATTTGTTTAGCTAACCATATATAGTCAGATGCCAATGTTTACTGAAAGCACAAATATTCAGTAAAAATAAATTACTTTAAAATTAACACATCCCATTCTGAATACTTTAATCAAACAATTCACAGTTATATTTATAAAAAGAACATTTATGGCTAAACTACTATTTCAAAGCCACTGATTTTGCTACGAATTTCATGACATGGAAGTAATAATATTATGAGTAACTGAACTAGACAATGAATGATTGAAATTGTGTTATAAAATTGAATGAATTATCATTTACATTTTTTTTTCAATCCTAAAAAGATATGTATCTGGGAATTTTCAAATGAAGACTATTATCCAGAATGTGTTCTTATCTAGGAAATGTGATTGCAAGATTGTCATGATTAGGACAACTGTATTGTGTTGGTATTCTCTTGAGATCTATTTATTAATCTGTATATATATCTAAACTGTAGATTATTTGAAAATTTGTGAACTTGTGATAGTTCAAATATTGTTTTCATCATCCATTATAATTCACTTAATGGTGATCATAAATTTGAATACTTGTTTAAGAAATGTGAGCATGAAGTTACATTTTTTCTTAATCACCTGATTTGAATATTCTTGAATGAGTAAAAGCACAACATTTTCCACAAGAGAACTTATAACTTTTCTTAATAAATAATGGATTAATATATTGAAACGGACAGTTTCATCCGTCTGCCTGTTTCACTTATTTTACCCACACATCTATCCATATGCCAGGTTTAAACCCTCTCAGAGTACCCATTTACATAACATTAAATTAATATATGTGCAGAATCATGTATATATATGCGAGTGGTATGTCTGTAATTTAATAGTATATGTATAGATTACAGATATGTATTCATTTTATAAATATTTCTAATTTAGGAAATATTTTAGTTTAAGTTATTGTTATGTTATTGGTATATATTACCGATATGTATATTCATTTTATAAATATTTCTAGTTTAAGAAATATTTTAGTTAAATTATTTAGCTAATTTTATTGCTGTATTATTGAAATCACATACGTATATTTCCTTATATTTCCTGTTATTCTGCATGTATGGTTATAAAATTAGTCTTCTACTAATTACGAAAGTAACTTTGTCAAAATAACATTTTGATTTTTGTAAACAATTTTTGAAGTAGGTCACGCATTGGTCCTAAAATAGTGTGGACTTGATTTGTAAATATAAAATGTTAATAACAAAATAGGCAGGAAAACAAAATCTAAATTACTTGTTATAATTAAAAATGTTTTTCTAAAATAAATAAATGAGTTTTTCTACTGGTTGTAACTATTAAATATGTTTTGCTAAAATAAATAAATGGACTTTTCAGCTACCTACAAGATCATAAAAATTAACAGGTGGCCAGAGTTTAAAAAGTATAAATACTAAAAGTTTTGTTGCTAAGTATTTGATCATATATATAATAAGTGAGTTGTAAGCAGAACCTACGCCCATTTTACCTTAAAAATGGTTGAGTAGAACTGATAAATCACCGTTCTCCTTAGCCAGGGAATGGAAAACTTTGGTCCAATAAAATATAATGCTGCAGTCCATCGAAGCAGCCTGTGGAAAATCTCTATTAACTTTAAATCATTATCAAAAGTGTGAACTTAATGTCTTCCCAAGTCCTCCAGAATTAACTGCAATGGAAACAACTCAATGGTAAATTTTCTCTCAGAGCTCTGTTTATAAACTGTGACTTTTGATTTTTTCTTTTAAAAGCTAGCTATTTATTAAATCTGCCTTTCCCAAACACCTTTACTAAAATCTGCAAAGAAAACTATTAAATGCTAAATCTTGTCCAGTTGTAAAACTTGAATTCTCTTTTAAAATGTAAAACTTGGATACTTTTTTAAAATGTAAAACTAATAATCTATTTTAAATGTATAATTTCCTGCGGTCCTTTTATGCCTATTTCTAAATCTATTTGATTTATTCTATGATTTTATCATTTTAATATTATATGTATTTAATATGCCAAATGTCTTGAAACCGCAAGTATTTATAAATATAATTTTAGCTTATTGATCTGTGAAGATAATTTCAAATCTTCGCTATAATAAATATTAATAATTGAATTATTATTTTTCATTCTCACTCGCTGTTTCGAGATCATATTATTATTTTACTGATTAAGTTTTGGGTATTAATATTACAATAATCAGTTATCTAGTTAAGATTGTAGTTTGCTTAATTCTAGTTATGAATTATAACTATTTATATATGTAACTTGTACATCATAGGAACTAGCTGCAGAGATATTCTCAAAGCATATATTAATTTTTTATTCATAATTTATCCCTCAAATATGCTTTATCTTCCTTAGATTTATATATGTTGAGATGCAGGTGATAATATCAAACTAGGTTACTAATTAATTTAGTTCCTAAATAGTATATTTGAAATACTAAATTTGAGAACTGGATTGTATAGATATGCAAATAGACTCTATCTAGTTTTAAGGCACGATAATATAATTTTATGCATTTGCGTTATATATGTGTAAGTTGCGGATGTATCCTTACAAAGTACGCAATGTACAATTACCTGCTTGCTGCATGATTATTGATGAGTTTCTGGCGGAGATCACTCTCATCCACTTTAGTTCGGGTTAAAGCACACACTTTTAGAACTAGGGCACAAAGACCTAGATTATTCATAATGCTTATCCGACTCCCTGAACTACTAATGTTCCTATTCGTGGCAAGTTGAGTGGTTTTAGGGCAAACCGAGTCTTTGAGACTGAAGCCCATGAATAATGACCCATTTGCACCTTTTTGCTTTATTAATATTTTAATATGTGCTGTAGAGTATATAGGTAAACCTATCATAAACTAGTTTGCTCTCCTTTTATATTAAATGCTTATCTAGCATTAGTGTATATCCTAATCTAGGTTAACATGCTAACCTGCGTATCTCAGCTTAATATGCTCGATTTAACTTTATATAGATAGACACCATAAGAGTGCTATTAATTTAGTTATATAACTTTGGCTGTAAAGTTCTGTATGATCTAGCAGACTACAAAAGAGCTAGAAATTTGGCATATTAATATAGGCATAAACTCCAATACTGCACTACACCTTATTAAACACTTATAATGAGATAGATAACATTAATCTCATTAGTTATATAACACCTGCGAGCATAATATCTCACATTCTTATCATATCATTTTGTATGTTGATTTATTATTTGTTATTGTTTTATTAAATTAATAATATTTAAAATTATAACTCGTTTTCATATTTTCTTGTCCTTAAGTTCATTTTATTCAACTCTAGATTTAATTGCACATACATCATTATATCTATAAGTAGATTATTCTATTATATTTTATAAGCAATTATTGATATTTTAATTAACTGTTTAGTCATATGTGTGTATGTCTGACCAAATCAGTGCTCCATTAGTTAATTTACGAGTCTTTTGTTTTACGCTGCGTGATTGCTGGTCCGAGGTTAAATTGAATGTCTGTGTATGTTGAAAAATGTTATCCATAGGGTATTAAATCATTGAGCAGAGGTGAAAGGATTGAATATTGGTCGGATTCTGAATCCCAGTATCCGTACTCGATCAGCTTTAGTGTATTTTGCCTGTGTTCTAGATTTTGTTGCATGGAGGGACAATTCTTACTGTTACAGTATTTCCAGATAATATTAAAATACAGTATATATTTTCTTCTCATATGGAATACAAAAACTTTTTGTTTTATATGGTGGCTTTGTGTTGTAATGGTATTTTGAATAATCTCTGCATGATATCTGGAATTAAATTGTTCATATTTTGAGTGCTTGAATTATTTTTATAATGTTATAGTAATTGTTTTTTTAATTTTTTAAAAATGAATAATTAAAATAATTTTTGGCATTAGAAATTATTTTTCACTAGTAATTTATTAAATTACAATTGTGGAACTTATACTTTAAAATAAATTTTTAGATATTCATGATATTTACAAATTGTTAAAGTAATTTAATATAAGAGAAAAATAGGGGAATAAATATATAGAGAGAAAGGGGAGAGAAAGGTTGCATTTTGTGAAGCACAATCACTTCCTAAAAATCTACTTCAACATTCATTTTGCATATTCATCAATAAAAAAAATTCCCAATGCTATTAGGTCATTTTGTAAATTTTATGAACTTATCTTTTTTTTTATTTGTGTATTTATATACTTATGATTTGAATAGGTTATGCAGAAAAGCAATTAGAAAACTTCAGACCGCACAACTAAATGTGGGGAGATGTATGTTGAGAGAATTATGGTGAGATATGTGGATCAGAGAACAAACATATATCATTGACATC
Source organism: Epiperipatus broadwayi (assembly GCA_028023455.1). Classification (NCBI taxonomy): domain Eukaryota; kingdom Metazoa; phylum Onychophora; class Udeonychophora; order Euonychophora; family Peripatidae; genus Epiperipatus; species Epiperipatus broadwayi. Next base: position 6,186,334 of record JAQFVV010006220.1, on the reverse strand, counting down.
ATTTAAAGAATTAAGAAACTAAAATGGAATTGGTCTGTGCATATTGTTGAAATCCTAAACTGAACTCCAGGAGACTTCAAAGTGACCAAATGTGAGGATGGATGAAATAAATGTTTAGTGATGTGATGTGGAGAAGAGAAACAAATCATCCTGTTTTAAGAACAATAATGGTTGAAAAATAATGATGATGATATTTACCAATGGTTAGCAGTCTCTTCTTCAATCTTACATTTTGTGGTCAAAGTCTGGGCTTAGGCTTTTTTTTCTAGGTAGTTGGCTTATAACAGATCTAGTTAGATATCCAGCGTCAGTCAATAAAAGGTTATCTAGCTTTTGTTAGCAAGAGAATAAAGATTCAAAATATATTATTGGTGAATTAAGTACCAATGTCCTGATCGCAAAAAAAAAAAAAAAACATAATTGTTTTATGGTATTGCGCTCATCATTAGTAAACAAATATATTTACTTCTTGTATACAGAGCTAATGTTTACCTTTAGCATTTTTAACTATACATAAATTTTAGATAATAAAAGCGTTTCAGAATTTAAATAAATAAAAATTAAAGCAGGATAGACAGTTTATTACGTAATACGCACACATACATATATATATGCAAATAAAAATAGTTTTTGGGTTACACCATATTATTATTTTTGATTATTTCCCAACGTTTCGACGAAATAGAGGATGCTATTTCGTCAAAATGTTGGGAAGTAATAAAAAATAATACATGTTGTAACCCAAAAACTACTTTATTTACATCATATAACCGTGAAAACATTAAATGTTATATATGTGTGCATTATAAACAGTTGCAGATTTAACAATAACTTTTATAACTTAGTTGTTTTTATGATGTTTGTGCTATTTGTCTAATCTTTGTTAACACTTTTATTAAATGTTTCTATTTATATATATATGATTTGTTACTTTTGCTTAAAACTTTTCCTCACAATACTCATTTAATAAAACTGGGCCAAAATTAGATTGGTTCATCAGCTGTTTAAACAGCTCTTCAAAAGTAAACTATTCTGTTTCTGTTGTATTCAGTTTGTACAAGCCTTGTGGCTCTTTTTGCAGAAAACAAATGAAAGCTTGATAATATTCTGAAAGAGTTTATTGAATTTCTCACTCAGTTTTTATGTTTTCAAAATCATTTAAAATTTTATTTAATATTAACAATATAATAAATAATAGGTTTTTTTGTAAGTATGGATGTGAGACAATGGGATTAACTTTGCTCAGTCTATCATATCTCTTCTGCTTATACTACTAGTTGGATTATTGAAAAGCACGTCTCTGTGGTTTACTTTATATAATATTAAAGGAAAAGGTGTACTTATGAATAAAATTGTTGAAGGCTTTTATTATTCGTTGAAATAACTTATTTTTTTAAATAGTGGAGTGATTACAAAAAAAAAAAAATATTTTTTACAAACATTTTATAGTTACAACATTCGTGTATGTTTTTATATAGACATATGTTATATAGCAGTTTCGGAATTGAGATCCAAGAATAAATTGTGTTAATAAGTTGGAAAACTGGCAAATTGCCACCGATGATGATCACGTGTTATCACTTGATCATAGTTTTTTTTTTGTTTGATTATTTGTTTTACTTGTCTTGCTCAGAAAAATTAGCATATACATACAGGGTGTCCTTAAAGTCCGTGTGCAATTTTAAAAATTTGTAACTTTATTAGTATTTGTGATAAAACAAAATTATAAAAAGTATTAGAAAGCTTAATGTACCTAGTTTTAAATAAAATTATTTAGTAATTCTTTAACACAGTAATTTAATATTTTTTTGAAACTTTAAAATACTTCTTTTCAGAATTACCCAAGAAAAAGTAAACTGTGTTTTTTGGTAAACTGAGGCTTTCAACGTCAACTGTTTATAAGATTCTGCAGAGAAGACACTTCACCTGAAACCTTACAAAATTCAATTGCATCAAATATTATTAGAAGAGGACTAATCATGTATGGCCATCAGTTCAGTGATAAACTTGGAAATGATGATATATTTGTGAGTAGTTTAATGTTCTATAATCAAGCAACATTTCACATTGGTAGCAAGGTCAACAGACATAATTGCCAGATTTGGGAAACTGAAACCCAAATGAAACGGTTGAATATGAAAGAGACTCTCCTAAAGTTAATGTGTGGTGTGCTTTGGGAAAAAATCAAATCATAGGGCTAATCTTTTTTGAAGGTCATATTATTTATGGTGACATCTTAGATATGCTGCAAAATTACTCTATTCCTCAGCTTGAACAATTAGGACTAAATGATGTTGCAATATTTCAACAAGATGGATCTCCTTGCCACATTGATCTACATGTTAGACAGTTTCTAAATCAGAAATTTCCTAAAAGATGGATTGGAAGAGGTAGACCATTTTCTTGGCCTCCATGTTCACCAGACCTGACTCCATTAGATTTTTTTATGGCAACATGTGAAGACAATAATGTATGTAACCAAACCTCAATCATTAGAAGACTTGAAAGCTAAAATAACTAATGTGATTTCAGGCATTACTGTAAATGAATTGGCAAATGTTTTTAGATAATTACAAGATTGTATTATTCTTTGAATTACTAATGATGGTGGATATGTGGAAACTTACTAAAATACAAAAAAATATACATTTTCTTATTTCCAATACATTGTACATAATTTTTTAATTATAAATGTTAATAAAGTTATAATTTTTTTTTAATTGCACTCAAAATTTATGGACACCAAAAAAAAAAAATATTGAAAATATTAGAAGTGTGGATTTGGAGGTGAATGAAAAAAATTGAAAGAATTAGCAATGTTAAATGATTGAAAACATTTGAGAAAAATGTATTACTGAAGACATTTTAAAGCAAAATGGAATTGGTTTAGTTATGAATTTAAACCAGAATTATGAGAAACATATAAGAAGAGACTGCAGAGGGTAATTGAAAATGATATAAAAAAAAGAAAAATGTTTATTGAGACTATAAAAATAGAAATAGCCATGAGGTTTGAATTGTAGAGTTTAAATTAAGATTTCTGGAGTTAATGTGCAGGGCTTGTATTTTAATGATGAATGCATGTGATCTCTGTTTGAATGTATAAATTAATATTAGTTTTTAAAAAAAATTTCTAATGTTTTTCATGAAATTGATTGATAATTATTGAAACACAGCTACTTTATGTTGAGACAGTAAACATTCTTGTTACAAATTGCATACAACTTGTATCTTCTGAAATACTAAATATTTATGTTTATAATGATGATGAATGGTGGCTAAAATATATTATCATAAATGACATAGTTGTTGACCATTTGTGTGCCAATACGAAAAACTTATTAAGCATTTTATACAACACAGTGATCTTGAACTCAGTTCTCACTTAATGATTAGGATGATAATAATGATTAAACCAAAATCACATTGAGTAGCTGTAAACTAAATATGGATTATTAAGTTAATCTTTTTAAATTGTGAAACTTTTTTTTTTAATCTAATCAATTTTCTCTTAAAAATTATGAAAGAGGTTTTTTTTAGAAAATTTATTTTTAAAAAAAAATTAATTTTATTTTGTGTGTGAAACATTATTTTTCCCCTCCTAAAAACTTAACAAAATGTTAATTAAGCTAAATCTAAGATTGTTATCTTTGATTTTGAAAATGTTTTTCTATTTGTAGTTATTTAAAAAAATAACTTAATTAATTAAAAGTTAATTTATGAATAGAAATCAACTGATTGATTATATTTTTTATGAAAATATATTTTTGATGGTATGCCTTATTGATGAAATGAATGTTTAAAATTTTATAGTATCATATTATTATTTTATTTATTGTTAGTCAATTAGTTATAAAATAATTGTTTAAAAATATTTTTTAGTTTTAATTTATTTATTTTACACAATTCCTGATTTATAAAGTGAAGTGTAGGTGATTTTATGTCAAGACAGCTTAATGTTTTAGGATTTTTTTAAGATCCCAATAAAACTATTTACTTATAGTGGGTAAACCTAGGAATTATTTAAAATGATTTATAATACGTTGCTTTATTTATTTATTATCTGTTGCTCACATTAATAGTTTATAGAGTTCTTGCTTCCTGAGCTAGATATGTGCATAACAGTTATATGGAATAAGGGTTTATGTTTAATGTTATGGACATCCAGATGATGATGATTCTGGTTGGCACCAAAGGGATGCCATTTAAATTTCATGGACTACATTCCATTTTATTTATTACTTCTTTAGAAATTTAGTTTATAATTGGCCAGTACATTAATGATACTAAGTGGCCAGAGCATTGATGATGATCAGGATGCTTTTAGTATCTCAGAATTAATTAACTTATTATTGTATTTTGATGGTGTAGCACAGCAGTCCCCAACCTTTTGCACTTAAGAGCACATTCTATAATACCAGCCAGGTGGCGGGCACTATTTATTTTTTCTTTGCAAATTTATAGTTGGATATTGTTAATGATAGATTCTTTTACACTGTAAAAGTATAGTATGACCTACAATTTGATTACAATATAATACAATAATTTATAAGAAATCTTAAAAATTAAATTTATTTGTATCAGATAAATAATTTTTTATAGTGTTCGGATAGCGGCGGGCACACATAAAATGGTCTGCGGGTGCCATGGTGCCCGTGGGCATAGGGTTGGGAATCCCTGGTGTAGCATCTACATAATGTGCATCCAGATAATTATTATTTGTATTCATGCTCTATGTATGGCAGCGGCTAAATAATTAGTCTGGTCTACCAATCTCAAATACAGCCACAAGATTGACTGTAGATTTATTTTTATTGTTGATCATTCATAGTGATGAAAGATTATTACTGTTGTTTAGTGCTGGTGAACTTATAGTTAGTTCTGTGCAGATCTCTCATGCTCATTTCTTTTATATCTAATTTTATATTGTATTTATTTGGAGATGATGATGTTGAAATGGCTATCCAATTGTGGGACATTGTAGCCTCAGATTTTCTTCTTGTAAACCCCCTATTTCTGTACAGTTACAATTGTCATCCAACTTATGGGACTAGTATTTCCATATTGTTACAATATATATACATATATAAACACCTGCAATTAATTTTTTTTCACAAACAGACATATATTATATTTAATAATAATAAAGAACTATTTTAATTATTATATGCACATGTATGGAATTATCTTCTAAATATATTAGTAGTAAGTGAAACACAGAATATTTCTATGGAATTTTTTTATTTTTAGTCATTGAAATTAGGTAAAAATTAAAACTTCTCATTCCTTGATGTGTGACAGCTCTTCAACAATAGTGAAGTTAGATCTTTACCATCAAACAATCAATCAATAGTAATCTGACTTCTGGGCAGGTCCATAGAGCAATTATATCACAAATTCATCCATTCCTCTATTTCATTTTTTTCATTATCCAGCTTTTCAATTCCACATATTTCTTATCATTTCTTAAATCATCCAGCAAGGTCAATCTTTTTTAATCCTTTCTTTTTGGTTTTACTCGATATTCTCTCAAAAACATTTTTCATTAAATTATTCTTTGTTTTAATATATGCCCAGTCCACTTTCTCTTTCTAGTTCTCATTTCCTCAATCAATCTTTTTTCATTTACTCTTGTGAAAATTTTTATTTTTTTATTTTTTTTCAGCCAATTGATTTTTTCCATCCTTTTCCATGACCACATTTCATTTCACAACCATAATTAATCTTTTCCTTAATTCTCTCTTCAAATGTCCACAAAATATTTTCTTTCTTTTAGTAAATACCTTGTTTGCCAATGCTATTGTTCTTTTAACTTTATCTTTTCCAGTTCTTCCTCAACCAATTACCCAAACATCTAAATCCATTTACCTTTTGAATTATGTTATCATGGATTTCAACTTGTAGTCTTTTAGTATTCCTCTCTATCCATAAACACTTGGTCTTCTCAACAATAATCTCCATTTTATATTTTATACATTTTTCCTCCAATTTATTCAACATTTTATGAAGACTCTCTTTATGTTCAGCTATAAGAGCCATATTATCTGTGAGTCTTATGCATTTTATTATTTTACTTCCAACATTTGCTCCTCCAGAGTCTAAATATTTGTTTAACATGTCTTCTAAATAAATATTAAAAAGTATAGATGGCATACTGTATCATTGCCTAACTTTTCTTTTTATATTCATGTTATCAGTGTCATTATTCTCAAGTCTTAATTTTTATTCTGTAGCCAGCATACATATTCCATTTCAATATTCTCACTTTCCAAAATATTCCTTTATTTTTTAAGATGGTCATAAGTTTATTCCAAATTACTGTATCAAATGCTTTTTCTATGTTCACAAAACATATCAATTCCTATATCTTTTTTTCAATATAACTCTCTGCAATTGTTCTAGCAACATCAATAGAATCTTTTGTATTTTTCCCTCTCTGAAAACCAAACTGTTCTTATCCAAAATAATATTTTACCATTCCATAAATTCTTTAAAACCTTCAATAAAACTTTAGAAGTATTAGCTAACAACAGTTTTTTTTATTTTTTAGCAATTGGAATCATTACAGCTCTCAAAAAATCTTCAGGTCAACTCCTCTACTATATATCAGATTGCAAAGTCCAACTATTTTCTTCTTAGTAATTTCTTCTATCTCTTTCAAAATTCTATAGGCATTGTATCAAATCTGATAGCTTTTCCAATCAACTTTATTACTTCCTCTGTCAATATATCTTGAAGCTGTAAGTATAATTCTACATATTTGTGCTTCACCTGTTGCTAATTACATAACTACTAACTTGGGTTTGACCCCAACTTATATGTAATTAGCACCAGTATTTGGCAATAGGTGATAGCATATATATATATATATGAATTTAAGTGGATCTTTACTAAATTTAAATATTTTATGAAAAATTAATTATGAAAAAACATTTATTTTTTTTATAAAATATCAAGAAAATTTTAATTTTCTTTATGCTCATTTAATTTGTGTATGTATGTATATATATATTACGATAAATAAATAATCTTATATATACTGTAAGTAGAAATTTTGCTAATAATTTATATAAAATAAAATCGACATTCAAGAATCACATAATGTAATCAGTAGACCTTGAGATTTTGGCAAGTTTTTATATTCTAAAAAATATATAAAATATTATAAATACCAAAGATTCTTTAATTAAATTTTACTTTGCTAATTGATCTGTCTTTCCATATCATATATGGAAATGTAGTTCAATTTAAGATATAACCAAGTATATACTGAGTTTGAAACAATGGCTGGCCAGATTAACATCTGAACAAAAATGTAATTGAAACAAAAGATCATATTCTGTTTCTAGAAATGTGCAAAATGGATAAAATACTTTGCCTCAAAGCAGCATTCTTTAAATAGTAACATTAAGTATAAATATCTAAATTTTTGGCCATCTTAAAGGCTTGTTCTAAGTCTTATTTCAAAGTGCTATCATATTTCATGTCTGTTTGATTGGTGAAATAAGTAATGTTGGGCTAAAAGAAATGACTGTTTGCTTTCCCATATCTCTGGCACTCTCATCTCCTATTCACTATTCTGAAGCCAGAAACATCTGCGCCAAATATGTGTACTGTTCAAAGAAGATGCCTGCCTGTAAGTGAACTTTAAATCTCTACCGATGTGTGTTTCCATCCAAACCATTCTATGATCTGCCGATTATCTGCATCATGTTGACAAGTTGGCCAAGGTAAAACATCTACATTACCATAACTAATGAACTCTTAATTAATCTAACTTTTATTTAAAATTATATTGTAATCCTTTTTTCATTATATTTAATTTTTAAAATCCATTTTGTATAATGCTCAATAATGTCTATACAATTTATTCTAATACTGTATTAAGTTCTTAAATGTTGGTGCGGCAATTTAGATTGATTCTTATTTTCTTATAATTTGTTATTTTGATTTATTTTAATCTGACACGTTGTTATCCAACCCAGTGATTAAATTTAAACTCCACTGCCAATAGTTTTCTATTAAATTGTTGGAGATGTAAATTCCATATAATAATATTTACTATTTAAATGACAAGTGAAGTTTTGATGTTGTACTCAGCTGCCCTCATTAATTATGAATTAAATACTTACCTAATCATTGAAATTTGTTTTACCAATTTATTTAATTAAATCTTACCAGAAGTGAATTTAATATTTAATGTATCATCTGCCTGTGATCTATGATGTTACTTTGTATACCTAATCATTGAAATTTTTGGTAGTCATTGAACAGCCACCATATCCCACTTGATGGCACTGTTTTCACGCTAAAACAAATAAAAATGCCATTTCCACGGCCGAAACATTCGAACCCGCGTTTTCTATAATACAACTTTTTTGGTGCTACAGATTGCAGGCCGCTATGTCGCATCGCAGCAAATAAATTTGACGAATTCGCACTGTTCATGCAATTATTACGGCTTGGTGTGAGAATGTGTGTATTTGAATTTGATGGAAATGTGGTTTTTATTGAATTTTTATTTTAAAATATTGAAATGTTCAGATTTTGTAAAGTAATAATTAACAGACTTTTTATATAGTAGTGTATTGAAGTTTTAAGTGGTAAATGTTGATGAGATATATGTGTAAAGTGAGTTGGAATTAGGTAATGCGTCAAGTAACGTACTGTTCATAACATTCCACGAGACAAACAAGATTCTACCGTGTGTATATTTTTGAAATAAAAAAGAGCATTAACACAAAAATATCCAGTAAGAAAAGTACAATTGTACACTGTTTTTTTAAATGTCATAAAAAGCATATATTATAAACATGGTTAATAAGTAAAGAAGACATTATATATATATATATTTGTTGTTGTTTAAAAAAGTTTGTTTCTTTCTTTTCTCCGACTACTGTTATACTTTGTTGAATATAGTTTACGTTTATTGTTATCATTTATTTTATAGATGTTAGTAAAAAAAATATATTTACAAAAATACGATTTTGATATTTTTTATTTTAGCATTACAAACAACAGAACACTAACCCTAAAACTAACCCAAACCCTAACCCTAAACCTAACTGTAACAACTTTTACTTTTAGATGTCATTCTATTTGAAATAAAAAATAGCGGTAATATCTGTTTGTCTGTAAAAAAAAAAAAAAAATAAAACAAAGACTAAAAAAGTAAAAAATAGCGATAACACAATAATATCTGTTTCTCTGTAGAAATAAAATATAAAAGGAAGACTAAGAAATTTTACTTTTTATTCCGATTATGAGTTTTTAAACAACAACAACAAAAAAAAGCCGTAACCCCAGTAAAAAAATCTCCGATAGAAAATTTATTTTTCTAATAAAGCAAACTAAAAAACATGAATCAAATTGTAATTTGTTTATTTTATTTTACATTTATTATTATCATTTAATTTGTATACGTTAATAAAAAATAATATTTAAAATTAAATAATATTTAAAAAAGATGATTTTCTTTTGTTTTTATTTTCACATTACAAAAAACACATCAAAATGATTATAATTAATGGCCCAGAAATGATCATATTTTATAGTTTAAGTGTGAAAACTGCGCCATCGAGTGGGATATGGTGGCTATTTGACGACAACCAAATTTTTTTTACCAATTTATTTAATTAAATCTCACCAGAAGTTAATTTAATGTATTATCTAATTGTGATCTATGATTTTATTTTGTAAATTAATATTAAGTTATATGTGCATTGATCACTTATAGAAATGTAAAGAGATATTTTAGAAGTGTGGGAGAATACAATCTACTTTGACTCATTTTATATTCTATTATGCATTATTTAAATTGTCCATGGATGGTTTGTATCAGGCATTACATTAGTACATTATTGTAAAACAAGTATTAATTAGTTTATCATAGCCGTTATTGTGGGCATTATTGGGGTATCATTACAATTGTTTAATTCATTGCTTTTCTTGCTTTGCCATGGACCATGAAATCTTTGGCATGCCTGAACCCAATCCTCATTATCCCTCCCAAAGTAGATGCTTTTCCTATTAGAGATCTCTTTCAGGCACTCCTAATAGATACATGTATGGGAAAATATGGATAAACCATCCCTATATGCTAGCTTATGCCACTATTTTTTCAGAGATTTGTTCTTAGCTATCATGCAGATATATTCTCACTCTTGTGCCACTATTTTTCAGAGCTACGCTCTTGGCCATTGTGCAGGCATAGTCTCATTCTTGTGCAAATATGACAAAGCCACCCAGAGTGTCTTATAATACCTCATGCTATCTGCAAGCCATAACTGTATGCTTTTCACCACCCATTCTATTTAATTCTTTAAGTCAGATTGTATAATTACAGCTTATTTTAGGCTGAACCATCTTACTCCCGCTCATTTGAGCAATCTCCCAAATCTTGTTTAAATGTGATCACACATGCTCTTAAAGTCATACATTATCAACTCTTACTTATATGTATATTGTTATAATAAAATCTGTTAGTGTGATTTTGTAATATTTTAAATGATGATTAAGCTACCATGTATTATTGATTATCTAATTAATTTATTCCATAACCTTGGCATATTAACCACACCAACCAATTTTATATTTATATTTTAATCACACAAATCAACTTTTATATGTATAACCAAATATTTTATCTAAGTGAGTAACTTCAAATGACTTCTTTATTTAATCCAGATGCCTGATTGCAAATCAAACCCTCAACAAAGTTGTAATAAAAATTATATAGACATTCTACATATATTTTTCTTTTCATTTATAATCATTAAACTACCATTAATCATATAATAAATTTGTTATATCATTTCTCTGTATTATCGTACTTGTCATTCATTGCCAGAATCTCTAGTCTTTAATTATTTGATTAAGTTATATTGTTACCTAATTGAATGAAATTTTCTTTAGTATTATTAGTTAAATCCCTTCTATTCAATGTTGTCTTGAATATTATTACAGTTCTGAATATTAATTAATATTAAGCAATAGTCTGCACCATTTTATATTCTGTAGAAATTTATTAATTAATAATTTGAATGCATTATTGATTTCCAAGTCTCTATGCTCACCCTGTTCTATTGCTGGTACCAGCATCAATGGAAAACATGTAGTATCCTCAAAAACATTGCTCATATAGTCATTGACCCTGGAACACAAGCAAATCAGTTAACATTTAGTATTGTTCCTGACTTATGTATCTTGCACATGTTAGATTGATGTACTTTTGCTTGGATTTTCGGTCTTGTTGAATGAACACACGATTTTGACTGGTACAATCTGCATTTTTATTATCTATTTCAACATCTTCTTCATTTTCAAGTTCATAATTAAATGAATTATTTTCTTTCCTAAATAAATATTGATGATATTCTTTTCATATATATTATTGCTATCAGTTAATTTCTTTCCATTATTATCCGTTATTTCATTTTAACCATTTCTTTTTTTTCTCCAAGTAACATTTCTTATTCTATTAAATATCATATATCTTTTTAACTATCGAAGCACTTTTATCTTTCTGTATTCTTGTTCTAATGATTGTTTTTTTTTTTGCTAAATCTGTTTCTCTCCTTAGTTCATTATTAACTTTTTTACATTCTTTTTGCCCTTCCTCAGTATTGACATTCTTCCATCTTCTCAGTCCTTTTTTTCCCAACATATCTTCTGTTATCAAAGGTCATTTAACTTTCTTTAGCTGAATAGTTCCTATTTCATTTTTTGCTGCTTTTAATAATCTTTCATTAATCCTACACCAACACTTATTAGAGCTATTCATATATTCCTCATCTTTATCAGTTCTTTTCATTATATTTTTACATATTAAACCAACTCTTCCTTTCTCCATTTCTCTCAATTTATGTGACTTCCATTTTACATATTTTTTCTCTATTTTTTTAATTTTTTTTAAAATTCAACTTTAATTTTGTCATAACTAAATTATGGGTAGAGTTTATATCAGTAGCAGACAAAGCATGCAAATCCTTAAGAGAATTCTTGTATTTATTTTCATTTCTCCTCAAATTTTCTACTTTCTTAGCTCTTTTCAATAATATTAATTCCACATGTCTATCCCTGCCAGGCAAAACATCAAGGCCATCGTTAGGTAAGGTCTCAATACTAATCTAAATGAATCTTATGGACATATAATAACAAAAAACAGGACAATTCAAAAACAAAGTTGTTTTTGATTGCCTTCTTTGCCCAACAATAATCTTCATTGCAGGCTTAATGCACCAGTTGTATCTCAAAAAATGATTATCCATTTACCATTCTCCACTTTATCATGTTATCTGTAGTAATCTTCTGCTGACTTGGAAGCATGCTGTTGCTGATTGAACAGGTGTTATTTAATGGCTATAAACACTGATATTTTATAGAAACTGACATGTCCCTGTCTCTTTCACCACTTCCATATAGTGAATGTTGTCTCATTGTCAGCTACTGTTTGTTTACATGTACTTTGCTTATTCACAGCTAACCTTTGTATCTGAAGGCTATTACTTTTTCCACAATGCTCTGTATATTCATTTGGATTAATACTGAATAACTAATTGACTAACTATGATCCAGCTATTTGAAAAAAAAAAACTTCAATCTGCTTGTGATCTGAAAAACGTTTTAAAGTTCACCTGTTTCAAATTTGAATCTCAGATCATGGGTGTAATGTGAATGCATTAATCACAAAGTTCGTCATAGAAAATTATTTTCTATTATTTTTTTCTCTATAATGAGCTTTAATTAACTGTTCATTAAAAAAATTACAAAATTAAATTGTAATCAAGTAAATGTAAATAAATTTTAATTAAATTATAATACATCTCTATCTTTCTTTTTTTTTTTTTTCATCAAAGTAGAATTAAATAGTGATAAAAAACTAGCAAAATCAAAATTTACAAAATTTTCTTCATCTCACAACTATGATTTCATAAAATGATTTTCTTTAATGGTAAGAGTCATTGGCAGTTAGTGTCTTTGAGTTGTGGATAGTTAGATGTGTATCTATATTTATATTTGTTTGTAATTTTCACTTGGGAAGATTTATTGGTCTAATAATTGAAACTATGGATGTAAATAAAATTTAATTTTTGCTGGTATTTTTATTATCAATTGTGATAGCTCAAATATAGATGTAATTAATGTTGAAGTTACTGAAAACCCATAATGAGTTATATATTACTTTTAAACAATGAGACATACATTTTTGTTTATAGGTAATTCATCAATAAAAAACCACTTAAAATCCATTCAAACAGCATTACAACACTGGCACATAAAAACATAACTATGTAAAAGGAAAATATTAGTTGTGTAGTATATGCGATGGTGTAGGCAATGTGAACAAGCTCCAGGTCACTGAAAATATGTTCATAGGTACTAAAACCTGGTGTCTGATTCTAATTTTAAGCATTTTGCTATAAAAGAGTGAGCAAAGTTTACTAGATACAGGAGTAAAGCAAAAATAGAACCTCAGGAAACACCGAGTGAAAAGTATAAATGTGGATATTCTAATAATAGGGAAGAGCCCTCTGTTCAAGATATTGATGAGAGCCAAAAGAGAGGGAGATTGATTACATGTAATTTTGCTAATGTGTGATATATCTGTAGTACATTACAGTAATGAAGAATGTGCTAAATTGTTTTTTTATCCCTATGGCACAACTGGAAATAGGCATCTATGTTAGCATTGGTGAATCTTATGGCTAAAAAACTATTTGTGGACAGTGCATTCAGGTTCATTTTAATCATGCAATCCAGATGTTTAAGTTGACGATATCAATATTTAAATTTTTGAATAATATACTTATTTGTGAAATTTAGTGTGGGTTTTGTAATAGTATCATCCTGATTTAGTGTTCCTAATAGTGATTTTTTCCTTTAACTGCTTCAGTCTAAAATGCCATATTGAATTTTTTAAAATATTGACCTGAGATACAATTTTCACAATAACTTCAGTTTTAATTATGTTAGAGCAAAAACAATTACATTGCTCGAAACTAGAAAAACTAAGGAAAACAATAAGCATAAAATAAATAGTGATAACTATATAAAAAATAAGGGAAAAAAGGAATTTTTACATCCGAAATAATTATTATTTATTGTTTGTTCATAATTTGGAAATTAATATTAACTAAAATTCAAATTACATCTTCAGTGATAATTTCTTTGTATTCCTCACAAAATTATTTTTCTAAACATGTATAACATGTCTTACCTGAGATAATCCATAGCTTCACAATGTCCAAAAGAAGTTGGTTATGAATGCTTTATTTTTTATCTTGTACCCCAACAGTTCTGAATGTCAAAGGCATCTATAAAGAAAAAGATTCATCCTAATAAAAGATATAAAAGAAATCATCATAGCAATTGGCTTCTTGTCTATCTAAAACTAGAAATTGTAGGCTACTGTCTATATAACTGATAAAATGAGTTTCATCTCTTTATTTTATATTTTTTTGTGTAGATCAGTGATGTTTATATTCTTTATGGACACCAGTGATGTTTATATTTTTTATGCACATAAGTGATGTTTATATTCTTTAAGCACAGTAAGTGATCTTGTTATATTTATTGTATCACATAGATATAATTTATTTGCATGTAGTCCATTTGTTAGTTATAGACTTGAAAATAATGTTATGAAACAAATAGCAAAACCAGAGTGACTCCAAAGCTTGAACAAGAATAAACAAAAACATAAAGAAGAATCAGAATTTGATTATATGCCTGCGTATGCAATCTTTTTATACATTTGATTATTAGTTTTATAACTCATTACTTGTAAACACAAACATATTATATAAACATAATTATAAATAATAAATTATTAAACTTTTTGAAAATCATTATTTTATAAAATAAGTTGATTAGAACTTTAGAAAATTACAATAGAACTTTAGAAAATTATAGTAGATATGAATTTTATAGGAGCATAAATAAATATATAACTGCAAACTAACACACACTAATTACAAACTAAAATTAATAAAACAGATACTTTTTCAAAAAATTAAAAAAATATATATATATTGTTAAAAAAGTTAAAATTTTATACTTACAAATCATTACGTTGAAGCTCTATTGTAAGCCTTGTTTGTGAATAACACTGGAAAAATTTTCACTTGCAGGCCGCAAACCATTTTTTTTTTATTGCTTCATGATAATTACAAACGTTAGCAAAAAAATGAAAAATTAAATACTGTGATCGATTAAAACTACTGCCAAAAATCCAAAATTCAACGGATTTTTTTGAGGTAAACATTTTCGGAATCACACATCATTGAGCTATCAAATGCCCATATTTTGGTTGACATCATGCTTATACTTTTTACGTCAGTAAAGAAAGAAAACAACACATCATCCAATGAGCACTATTAAAGATTATATGATTTATAGAGGTGAGAAGAATGATTGATTTTTATAAGTTGTCTAAAAATATACTTTTTGTTGGTGGTGGTGTGTCAGTTGGGTTGATAGGTATGAAATTTTGAGTATAAGAGAAAAAGTCAAGAATCCTTGTGATTTCATTTATTGCCCTTTGTAGATGGAAAACAGGAATGCTATATAAAGATAGCTATTGATCTTTGAAGACTTTTGCATGGATCTCATACTAATAGCAATAGTTTTCACAACTCAAATAAGTTTAGTGCATAGGGAATTTATTTTCTTAATAAATACTTTAATGAATTTAATAATAGAAAAATAGAAGATAGTTTTTGGGAAGATGAGCATGTTAATAAGTGAGATTTTGGCATGGATTGATAGATAAGCTTGTTGTATTGCACAGTGTATAGATTTTGAGTTGTTCCTGAAGTATTTTTTGTTGATATGTTAAGGAGTTTTGTTTTTTTTAGTAGAGGGTGCACATTACAAAGAATCAGATTTTTTTTTTAAACTGGTGTTTGTTTGATATTCCATAATTATCTGCAAATCATTTCTACTGGGCTTATAAAGATGTTTTTTCCTTATTTCTTTTTTTTATATAATTGGTTTAAAGTCTTCTTCATTTTTAGATGATGATGAGTTTTTATTATTGTTTATAGTTTGGTTGACTTTAGATTTATTTGATGAGGCAATACTATAATCATCAATGAAGTTGTATTACTTGTAGATTTAGATATTTCATCATCTGCTTGGAAGCCAATTGACTTGTCTTCAGGGTTGATGTTCTGTGTTTTTTGGAGATCTGAATATCCCAAACTACCATTCATTTCTTAGTTAATGTTCTGTTCATTGATGGATGATCCTGCTGATTTATTACACTGATGTAGTGGATGATCATGGTGATTTATTACACTGATGTAGCTTAGTTTTTTAAAACCACATTTACCACAGAAGTGCTTATTACAATCTTTTATTATATGATTTCTGGATTTACAATAAAAACATTATGTGGTATTCCTTTAAAAATTATTATCAATGGTGAAGAGTCTATGGCATGAAGTGAAGGTACATCATATGGTTGTATATCTTTATTTAGGATCATGTTGAAAAAGGCTGTGTTTGTCTGTACTGATATTGATGCTTCCCCCCCAGCAATTAATAATTTTCCCATATGAATTTAATATGTTTGGCAGGTCTTGATTTGTAAATCTGACATGCCAATTTTTGATTTGACCTGCTAGATTTAGCCTTCTATTAATGTCTATATAACAAATATATTTATTGTTTAGGAATTGTATATGTTTTTGGAAGATTTGTTTTTGTGCTACCTTGTGAAATTTGAGAATCAAATATCAATTATTTGAATGATTTAGGATTTTGAAAATAGGTCCCCATAACATTTTCTTTGTTAAAAGATGATAGAATTCATTGGTTGGGAATTGTAATATAGAAATATTGCTGTCAGTAAGGGTGGTAATTAAGGTTTTATCAGTATTAAATTTCCAAATGATTTTAAAACTGTTAATGGGATGGTTTGAAATAATTTTTCAGTAATTTGATCATAATCATTAGTATTTGTCTCTGTTCGGTTATTTATATTATCAATAGGTATATTTATTTGCTCAGATTGTTGGCAATCAATGATAAAAAAATCTATAATATTTTTGTTCACCATCATGTGAATTAAATTTCAAATATCTATTCAGATATCAAAATTCATAGCTCTGAAATGAGCTTGTCTACATTTGCTATTGTATGTTTAGTTGCCAAATTTATATTTTGCTTATATTTTAAAACAACAATATGTGAGAATATTTTAGATATGATGTGAAGCACTGTGGCTTCTCCTTTATTGGAGTCAGGAATCTCTCAGCCACTATGCCCAGAGAAACCTGTTATCAACCTTACCTTCCTTTTCCATTCCCCACCTTAAGTTTTTTCCATATTCTTCTCTATCCTGCTCCATCTGATATCCACAACATAATATGTGTCCACTCCATGGCCTTTATATCAAAATTCCCCATATATTTTCCCAAACCCAACATAAAAACCAAGAACCTACTTTTTGTATAATCACTTTGCTTATATTTATTCATCCACAACTTCATTATTTGTACCTCTTCTGCTGCAGGCATTTACATTCAATTAAAAAATGCATAATATTTTCTATACCTTCCTTACACAACTTGCAGGCTAAATCACCCAAATTTTTCCATTTGTGTATATTCACTTGTTGCTAAAGATCCTGTTCAAGCATTAAATAGTAAATTACTTTCCTTGCTATTATCATCAGTTAAGCAGTTTACCTGATGATGGTTACTAAAATGAGTTATATATTCTAAATCAGAAATACAGTGTGGACCACTTGCATTAATTCTATATTCTAACCATCAATAAACAGAAAATACAGTGTGGATCACTTGCATTTTAGCTTTGGATCATATGTAGAGATAACTTATATATATATGTTAATGTAATTTTAGGACAACTATTAGCTATTCTGAAATCACTGTAACTAATTAGAGGAAAAGGCTGAGTGTCTCATATTTGATAACCTCTAAATATTAACTTAATCTTTAGTTAAGAGATGTAAATATCAATTATGATAGCTCAAATATAAATATAATTAATCCAGAAGCTACTGAAAACTCCAGTTAGTTAGTTATATGTTAAATAATAAACAGGAAATAGACCATCTCTATTTTAGTTGCATATTATATATATAGGCATTTAATTTATTGACATATTAACATGCAGAGTGTGACATATATATTAATTTATGTATAACTTGCTGAAAGTTTTTAGTAGCTTCTTCATTAATTATATCTATATTTGAGCTATCACAATTGATATTTACATCTATTAACTGAAGATTAATTTAATATTTAAAGATTGTTAAATATGAGGCCCAGCTATTCCCTGTGATTAGTTATAGAGATTTCAGAAGAACTTATAGTTGTCCTAAATTACATTAATATATATAAATTCATGTTCTCTGTGTTTATACATTAATAAATTAAATGTTCATATAAAATTCAAGACTAAAATATAAGTGACACACTCTGTATTTTCCATTTATTGACAATTTTTATATAGCTTGCTGGGAATTTTCAGTAGTCTCCTCATTAATTAGTATTTCTATTGCTGTTTAGTTCTAATAGGCTAACATTTGACATGCATGTTCTCAAATAAATTCCAATAGCCATGAATATGAGACTATGAAATATCCCGAAAGCGCATTCGGCAGCAGCTTTTAATTTTAAATAGCTTCATTATCTGTGTGCAAAGCACATATATATATATATATATATATTTATTGATTGATTAAAATACCTTTGTAGAGTTAATTCTCCCAAATATGAATTTTCTAGATGGCATGCATGCCAGTGGTGGCAACTATGAACTTTTTACTGGCGTGCAAACTATTTATAGATTATAATATTCTATGCATTAAAATAAATTATTATATTTTTTTGTTGTTGTTGTTGCTAAAATACTAAAGCAAAGGCCAAATAAAATAAATATATTAGAATTTAATTTACAATTGAACTCTGATTAGAAACAATAAATTACAAAATTTGGAAAAAAATAATTTGTACATATACATATGTTTGTGGGAATGATACATAAATAAATCAATTTAAATGATATCATATTTTATAAGTATGTCAAATGATTCGAATAAAATTCTGGATTAAACTCAATAAAATATTTTCTAACTCTTTGAAGTAAATCTTGTCAAATTGTATAAAACTAATAAAATGTTTTTCCATCATAATCTATTTTGGTCTAAATGTAGTCAATACCATTCATTTTTTTAAAGTAATTGTAATCACAAACAAAGTTATGAAATTCATGATCAACATCTTCAAAAATAATTTTAATACCAACATAGTTGTCAAGCAATAGATATATAGTTGTTAGGCTGAAATAACTCTCTTGTAAAAGATAAAATGTTTTCTTTTTTGATTAAGGATTTTGCTGTAAAAGTGAAATATAAAAATAATAATATATTTTAACATATAATAAATCTTTGATTTGTAAAATAATTAAATTATATTTATTTTTACTTTTAAATAAATTTGTTACCATTTTATTAATATGACTAGTGAAAAAAAAATTATCAAGCAATAGAGAATTCCAAAAATGGTGGACTGATGAATATGGAATGATTAACAAAGCAGTATGTGTTTTCTGTTCTAGAACAGTCATATTGTGATCATCAGTGGTAAAATGGAATTATGAGACCAATTATAAATTGTTCCTTGAAAAAAGTAATGATGAACAAAAAGAACTATTGCCTGAGCACTTAAATATATAAACATTTAAATCAACATCTAAAGATGAAAATTTTCAAAAATAGTTCAAACACAACTGCTGCTAAGTTTTTTGGCTCAAATTTAATTTCCAAACATGGGAAACCTTTTAATGATGAGGAATATATGAAAGTAGCATGTATGAAATGTGCACCAGTTCTTTTTAAAGATTGTGAAAACAAAGAAAAAATTATTCAGAGAATAAATGATTTAACATTGGCTAGAAATACAGTTAAAGAAAGAATCTTACAAATAGTCAACAACATAACTTACTAACAAAAAAGAGATATAAAACCCTCTAATTGAATTTCTTTCTGCCTTGATAAAACTACAACATAAATGGATCAACTCATTTGGCTATTTTTATTCATTATTGTGTTGGGAATAATATCAAAGAAGAATTGATCAGTCTAACCTCATTAGTAACAATAACAAAATAAATAGATATTTGCAACAAAGTTTTAAATGTACTCGCTGAAAAAGAAATAGTTGTTGGAAAAATTGTATCAGTAATTACAGATGGTGTTCCAAGTATGACCAGAAAAGAAAATAGCTTTTTCATTTTATCTATTGACCATATCAGATATTCAATTTTGGTTTTTCATTACATTATACATCAGCAGATTTTATGTGCAAAGACCAGTTTAAGCCATTGGATGATGTTATGAATGATGTGACTAAATTAGTCAATTTTATATCTACATAAAATAAATGGAAAATTTTAAACTTATTGAATGAGGTGAAGTCTGTATGCAATTGTTTTCTTATGTACATAATATCCAATGTTTAAGTCAAGGCAAAGTTCTTTAAAAATTCATTGAGTGTTTAGATAAAATTAGACTTTTTTTTTTCATAATGTAATAAGAAAATAATTGAAAAACATAATTATTTAATGGAGTTGAATGGCTTTCAAAATTAATGGTTTTTACTGATATGTGTTCACATTTAAATGAATTAAATGTCAAACTCCCAGATTATAATAAAACAGTTGTTATCATGTATGATTTGGTGAAAATACTTGAAGCTAAATTACAAATTTTCAACCATGATGTTATTTCTTACACCTTCATTTTTTTTTTTTAAATATAAAAAAATTCTTGATTGATTCAGAATCTTATGAAGAGCCAGATCAAGTAAAACTGTGTGCTATTATTAAATCAATAATTAATTAATTTTCTTCAAGATTTACACAGTTCAGGCAATTTGCACAAACATCAAAATTTATTTTATATCCAGCCATGATTCAAATGATTTTAATTTCGAAGATGTAGTCGATTTTCAATTCAATTCTATACGGAAAAAAAAAATTGTCATTTGAGAAATGAGTTAGAAACAAATGAAGATGATGATTATTAGGCATATTTAAATAGAATGCTGAAGAGGGTCTAATGATAGCCTGGAATGCTAATTCTGAAACATTTAATTGTTTTAAAAAATTAGTGACCATATTACCCATTTTTCCTTTTCGTTTTCATGTGAGTCATTGTTTTCTGAAATGAATTTGATTAGACAGTTGGCTTATATATTATTAAAAATGACAAAATGTGAACCAGATAGAAACAGCAAAAATCTCAAAATCGATTTATGTTGATTTTAAAGGTTTATTTTTAAAATTTTGTTTAAATTACTATTATTTTTTTACTATTAAATTTCATTCAACTCGTGCTTTTCTAAATAAATATCATTCACTTGTATTTTGTTTATTACTGTTAAGAATTTTATAAGGCTATAAAATTTGAAAATAAATGAATTATTATTGTTATAATTTTATTTTATAAACTTTTAAAAATTTACAATAATTAAATTATTTATGTTTGATTTAATTACTATATAGCACAGTCAATCATTCAATAAATATTTTTTTTGAAATTTTTGGCACTCATACATAAAAAGGTTTGCCATCACTGTTCTAGATCAATGGGAGAAAAGAGGAAAAAACATCTCAATGCAAACACTTTATAAGAACAAACATCTCCAATGTCTCAAATTCTTGTCAAGAATAAGTGCAACTAAAATATTTAACATTTTTTAATAAAAAAAACAATTTGATCGCCCCCAAACCCCTGCTTAGTGTGTATATTTTTCAGCAGATCAATTAATTGCTTAGATTGATTTATAAATCCAATTGTTCATTCAATATTATTATAATTTTTATTTGCATCATATATAAATTTATAATAGCGCACTGATCATTAACATCTTTTATAGGCAGACTTTTATTTAAAAAAAACAAAAACATTCTAAGATTTCAAATAAACTCATTAAGAAAGTTGGGAGTTCATAGATTAGTTTGTATAGTCGTTACAAATTCAATTTCAATCATGTTTCCTCTTTGCTTTTTTTTCTTTGTTCTGGAATTTGTAAAAATATAATGGTTTCTAGTGGCTGCTAAATTCATGACTAAACATTTTGAATGCTATCATGTGTATTTATTTAAATACTATTTTTTTTTTCAAAATTTTCATAACAAATGTGACTATTTATAGTTATAATCTATTAGATGAACCACTTTTCTGCATAACTTTATTAAATCATGTATACCTATATGTTGTATACTATATACGTGTAAATATGTGCACTTGTGATACATACTTTCTTGCGAAATGGCGTCTATGCACAGATGTAAATATTTTAGCCTGTATGAAATTAGTTTTTTTTTTTTACACCTCTCTAAATAGTCTTAATTTTTATTAATGTTCTGAATAATTGTTCCCAAACTTCTCCTGGGATAAATTACAATTTAAATAGTAAATGCATTTGATCTGTAAATTATGCTTACTGATCAAAGTGAAAAGCTACCAGAATTTAATTATCGTTACAGTTTCTTTATGCTAATTTTTGAAAATTTGACTAATAGAGAAATCAAATCATGTTAAGGAATGGATTTCAAACAAATTTCTCCGACAACTTGATTTGAATAGCGTCTAAATAATGCAGATTGTCAAAATTACTTTTCTTTTTTAATGTAGTTTTTCCTCAACATTGTTTCTAAAATAGTTTAGTCAAGACTTACATTCCATTTTGAATAAATAATGAGTGCCTTATTTTTAAAAAGATAATATCCGTAATCTTGTTATCTGCTGTTTCAAGACTTTACACGATCAGCTTATCGATAGAATTCAATTGTTTCTGTAAATAGCTAAAGATTCTCTTCTCAATTTTTTTTTTTTTAGATGAAGTATTAGGTGTTTGCTTCTATGAATGGTTTTTTTTAAAGAGCGGATTGTGTAAAATAGTATTATGAAATAAAAATAAATCAACGTGTCCATAAATGGGCAAATAATAAAAATTGAAAGTTATGTGTTCTAAAAATTATGATTTATTTGTAAAAATATTTTGCGTGTGTGTTGTTTATCCTAACTATAATCTGGCAGCTGGATAATTATAAATAGTTCAAACAAACAAACAACAGAAGTTTAATAATAAATTCAATATTTTATTTTACTCTGAATAACAATAATATCATTAGAATAGGAGGAGTAAATAACGAAATTTGATAGATGAACACAAGATCAATCCTGATCACTTAGCAGTTCATACCCAGAAGATAAGTAATATATCTTTACAACTGTAATTCAGTAAGTAATTTTCTGTTCACACACACACATCTTTTGAATTAATCTAGTTAGATTATGACGGTAATTAATTTCAACTGGTAATCTGCACAATCAGTTTTCACTTTACACTTAAGAATATCTAACGTACTTTTTTTCTCTTCTCTTTTCAGTTCACCTTTAGAACTTCTGCAGGTATTTTAATAACTTCCTTAATTTGCATAATGTTAGATTTTATTGAAATGCAAATTAGCCTGTTGCTTTTTGCAATGAACTATTTTTTTCTTTTCTGCATATTATTATTTCCAAAATGATTCAACATTGCCTATAAACCAGCCTGTACACACATACAACTTTATTAAATAAAATATGTACAAACTAGCCAGTATTCAACAATATGTTCTATTCACTCTAGAAATAAACACAGTTTTATTCATAAATATAATTTTATAGCTTTATTGGTTTCTTCCACACTCTAATAGGCCTTGTTATAGATAGATATCTTTCTTCTTCCTGTTCACTATTTGATTCTCTGTTTTTATCTTGAACTGCAAAGCTAACTCCATCTTAGTAGAAAGATTAGTCTTATTTTCTTTACATGTGCATGAATTAACTGTATCCTCTAATATTTCAGTTTGCCATTTTTTTATATGGTTAACATGACATCCTCTCCCCCTTCCAGTTTTATTTCATGTATTTGTGCAGACACTATTCTACTAATTATTCACAATAGCGTTTTTTTTAAATATATCTCTAATTCATACAGTTTGGGTTACTTTAAGCCTAATGTTTTCCAATTCCCATTTTTCTTGATTGCTTTATCTGAAAATAAGATAGATAAGTGTGTTTTTATATGTCATTTCATTAATAATTTTATAGGTATTTTTTTGTAATAGAGCTAGGTATGAAGTGCTGGAAAAACATCATTGTTGTAAGCCCATTATGAATATTAGCATGATCTGTTTATTTAACATTATTTTCAGCTGCTATATTGTCTTCTCTGCTATGTGTTTGTCTAAGAGTGTAAGCTTGTGTCAACATATGCTATATTTCTTTTGGAGCAAAGAAGTTTTTTAAAGTTACTCTGAGTTGAAACTCATGCTATTATTTGTTACAATGATTTCCAGATATCCATACATTGAGAAAAGTTTATTTAAAACTTTTATCACACATTCTGTGCTTGCATCTTTTATTAGATGGTATTCTCTCTATTTTGAATACATATTTATGGTTATTAATATATATATATATTGTAACAATCCAGAGAATATGAGACTTAAACGTATCTACATTACAGGGCGCCACTAGGCATTTGAACCTAGAAAATTTATAAAGTAGGCAGATACGTAAGTCAAAAAAAAATTTTTTTTATTTAGATATTTTGATTCTGGTCGTTAGCCCATTGTCACTAGCTCATGGAGTAGCAGAGATTTATATTTTATAATAAATTCTTATCTAAGAATATATAAAAAAAGAATAAAATAAGCCACTAACCAGTAATTATACACACAAACATTTATTTACGCACATATATAATATTTAAAATTGTTTTAGTATCAGTTTTATATTTTAAAATTTAACTTACATTTTTAACTTTGATTTTTGATTTTAATTTACATTTTAATTTTTATAAATTTACATTTTAATTTTTATAAGTTCGCACAGATGGGTTTATAAAAGTTTGTTTTAAAATGTTGAGTATAGATCGGTTACATAAATTACACAGTTAAAAACATTTCAAAATAAACATAAACGATCAAAATACAAAGTCATTGATACCGTCAATTGCAGACGGAATACAAGAAACCCAATGGCATTCATCATAAGATACCACATTGATACCAATAACTTAAAAGACATCTGAATAAATACATTTTAGATACTCACCATAAGGTATCATTATTTACTGAATGTCTATATATTTTCATCAAATATGAAAAACAAAAACATAATTAACCAATAACGAATCCATGCAAGCGTTTATACCCAACTTAAATTTAATGCATTTTTATTTAGAGTGTCGAGTATGAATAGACTACATAGATTGCCTTTGAAAAGAAAATATTCTATTCCTTATTTAACCTTAGGCCAAAAGTTCGCAGTCAAACCAGCGTCAATCCATCTGATATATCATTGTATTCAATGTAATACTAATACGACAGCACAAAAAAGGTTAAGAGAAGAAATTGCCTCTCATCAGATAGGAATACTACATCTATCTGACAAGAAGAGCAATAAAAAAAAAACTTCGTAGGAAAGGACGGCAGTCATTTTGCCGACTTACGATCGCATTCCATAGGCAAAAAGGAAGTGTGCGGCATATAAAGCAATTCTACCCATAGCGAATCTTGTACTACATCTACTAATTACACCAATATATCCAATCCATTGACCTAATTTAACTACGAAACAAATAACCTAAGATTACCCTCCCCTAATATAACTTTACAAATCTATATA
Source organism: Epiperipatus broadwayi (assembly GCA_028023455.1). Classification (NCBI taxonomy): domain Eukaryota; kingdom Metazoa; phylum Onychophora; class Udeonychophora; order Euonychophora; family Peripatidae; genus Epiperipatus; species Epiperipatus broadwayi. The sequence goes on along the minus strand of JAQFVV010006220.1, from coordinate 6,160,617 downwards.
GCCATTCACACCCGACTTAAGTTTAACATTTATATAATTTAATTTAATGGAAATCAGAAATCATAATAAAAACTTAAAGAACAAAATAAATAAATAAATAAATAAATGGAAATGATTTTACAAAGAAATACATTAAATAAAATTACTTATTAATAAATTAAGTTGGTCAGATAGGATTCTATTGCAATTATTTTAAATACGTAACAAGTTTTAGAATTAAAGTTCTTATTGTTTAGTATACTGGAGTTTTAGAAATATATTTAAAGCTTAGAGTTCAAAAAGTTCTTACGATTTTAAAATGTTCCTTTTTATCCATTGCTTGCCGTTTGAACGTGAATTCCCACGCCATCCTAAAGAGATTGGTATTCTGCTGGCCATTTTATTTATTCATCCGGAGGTCTTTTACTTTAGCTGGTCCTCAATGTAGAAAATGATAGGTCATTTCTCTTTCTTTCTTAGCAGAACTGAAGGGATTGAAGAGTGCGTCTTTTCAATCCCTTCTCCTTCAACTCCACAGTAACACATATAGTCACATCTCTTCCTCTAATTTTCTTTACTCACTGCTAATTTATTTCCAAACTTTTCTTTTATATGTAACTTTGGGATCCAATGGACATTACGTCATTGAGATGATAATCCTTCCGTTAAGGTCCGATTTCCTGATGGATTTCTTTCATTTGCTATTCTTTTCTATTGTTTTCTCCTATCTGACCGTTGCTTATACATTTTAAATGCCCAAGGGCTAGTTCACTTGGACTAATTAAAATAATCATTTCCATTTTTCAATAACATTAATTTGTTTTCAAACTTAAAGATATATTTTTATCTCTAAATCTTTTTTAAGTTTTTGCTTTTAAAATACTTTTTCTATTTTTAATAAGTTTTATTTTAATAATTTTTTTCATCTGTGTGATTATATATATACGAGTTTAGTATAGAATTTTAATTTTCAATTTTTAATTCTTAATAAAAAAGTTTTATTTGCAAACTTTTATTTTTTTCATGTTTACTATTAAAAAAATAATAATGTAATGTCGTATGTGCCCATTACAATATATATATATATCCATGAAATGGCCCAGCATGGTCTTAATGAACTTGTTGCCATCCTTTTATAGCTTTAGGTCAGCCACCAGACATATGATCAAGCAAGCTCTTTCATTCGATTATCCCATGGTATTCTTTGTATAATAGCCTTAACACACTTTTCTTCTTCTCAGGTGGTATCATTACACAGATAATCTGTCATAAGAATGCATTTTTAATAGGTTAATAAACTCCCCTGAACATTTCAAACTGCTGGAGTTAAATTATTTGGTCATTTAAATGGCCATCAATTTTTTATTCAATTCTTTATAACACTATACTCTTTATTTCTTTTAGTCCCATGACTTTGCTATTAATGATTTTAACCATGGATTCCTCCACCTGACATTTCATATTTTTAAAATTATTTATTACCTATTGAACATTTTTGCAAGCTTTATTTTTAAATATGCTTATTTTAACTACATATATTTCAATGTAAAATTTTAGTTTGGAAAAAATTTAATAGATGGTCAGAAATGTAAAAATACGCAAAATAAAAAAGCCTTAGCTTTGCCCTGACAAGTGCCTCTTTTGTATTTCTGACAGCTGATGTCACTAATTTTTATGACATTATTTGGAGAAAATAATTTGAATAACCAAAAACATGATTATTTGCAAATTTATTATAATTGAAAATTATTTTTGTACAATAATTATTACCAGTCAAAAACATAAATTATTAATAATTTATTTTGAATGGAAATATTTTATTTTTTACAAACAGAAAGTTATATTTTCAGACAGTGCAAATTTACTCTGAATCTATTTACAAGATTACCTCTATGTAATGAGTGCAAAATACTAACAGTGAGTGTAAATATATTGTAATATTGCAAAAAATATTGTAAAAACTTAAACATTTAAAGCATAATTCATTAGATTTAAGAGAAATAAAAATTTATTCATTCACATTTTAAAAACAAATCACTTATAATGAAGATTTTGTTGATTTTTGAAAATGAAAATAATTCTCCTAAAAATGGTGAGGTATGAAACTTTTTATTTGATTATGATCTAATTTCTTATTTTCAAAAATAAAATGTAAATATTTAAAATTTATTTCATTTGCAAATGAAAATATCTATCAAATGAAGTCAAATTTATTATTTTCTGATAAATAATAATGTTTTAATCTTAATTTCATTGTTGAATGTGAAAACCAAGTAAACGACAGTTTGCAAAAGGGTTATTTTATGGGGGTGGAATTTTTTGTTGAACATTTCTTTCTACTTTATCAGTTTTAACATGCCCAATATTTATTTTGAATGGCTTAAACCTAATTTGTTCTAAGATTAGGCTAATGTGCCTTAAATTTACATATAATGGAACATTTTTATTATGGCTGTTTACCATTATGGGCAATGTAACAAATTCTTTAATACTTATTGGGTTCTCATTTATGTCTATTGCTACCAAAGTAGTTTATTAAATTGACTTTAACCTTTAATATTTTCTGAATTACTAACCAATCTTTTTGCATATTGATATGCCTGCTCTACTGCTATCTCCATTTTTATCATTTTCCCACAGACTTTGACATTTAACATATTAGACATATCATTTTTTTCAACTTCTTTACAGTTGTGAACTTTTTAAATGCTCCTTCCCTAGATTTACCTTTTCCAGTAAATCCTGTTTTGTAATTGTAAAATGACCTGAGGTATCTGTTAAATTCCTTCATGTCACTCATGGCTTTGTCACATTTACACATACTTTCAAATTATCTTAATCTGTTGCATTTTTGAAGGCTTCCACATGTTGTAAAACAGCTTTATGGCTATAGCATGTTCAGTAGCGACCTTATACATTAGCATAGCTTCCTCAATAATATATGCCTAAGTTTCACATCTCTAATGTCCCATAGTAACTGGTCCAATAATATTTCATCAGAGTAGTCCATAAATTCGCAATCCTTTGTCAAAGTCCATAGTATTAAATTGTATTTGCATATATTTTTATCTTGCAATTGCACATTATCGTGGAAATGAAGATGCACTGTATGTTACTGGCTTAAAATAGACATTTATTTTTATTAATGTTTCCTTGTACAGGATTTTTTTATATGGCTTTGGATCACATAAATGATTTTCCAATTGTAAAACATCATGTCCTTACATACATAGTAGGGTGGTGACTTTCAACTTGTCATCAGTTATCCCATTTTTGAGCATATATTTCTCTACATGGTTAATGTATATCTGCTACTGTCCCAGATTTTTTACATTAAAGGTCATTGTTACATTGCTCTATATATTTTTGGGGTTATCCTAATCGATAATATATATATATAATACTTCAAGTTGTAAGACTGTGATATATATATATTTTTGAAGTTATATATATCGATAATATATATATATAATACTTCAAGTTGTAAGACTGTGATATAATAATCTTTACAATTATCCAATTTTAATTGTATCATATAATGTTTCACAGGTAACTGAACCACATAATATATCTGGTTTTAAGACTGTCAATTGCATACATAATACATCCAGAGCCAACTAAAATCTGGCAGCCTGATAATTATAAAATAGTTTAAATAAACAAACAAAAGTTTAATAATCAAGAGTTTATGTTATGTTACTCTGAATAACAATAATATTAATAGAATAGGATTAGAAAATTAGCTGGCAATTTGCTACTTGAACACATGATCAATCTTGATTATGTAACATAACTCAGAAGATAAATAATATATATATATATATCTTTACAATTGTTCAGTAAGCACCTTACTGCACACACACATTCCTTGAGTTAGTCTAGATAGATTATGACTGGAACTCATTTCTACCATTAATCTTTGTAATCAGTTTTCACTTTACACTTACAGAGCTACATTTTTTTCTAATGTCTTTTCAGATTACTATTAGAAGTTCTGCAGGCATTTTAACAACTTTCATAGTTTGAATTATGTTAGATTTTGTTGAAATGCAAAATAGTCTATTGCTTTTTACAGTAACTAATTTTCATTTTCCGCATATTATTATTTCTAAAGCGACTCAACATTTTCTATAAACCACTAGCCAATATGCATTAGTAGGCATCACAAGTTTTATTTTTCCAAACTTTATCCATTTCAAGGTAGATCTTTATCCTGTTCTTTGTTTTGTTTTGTTACCTAAAATTGATGAAAGATCTAAAGTAATGTTTTCCATTTATTTATGTTCTACCATACATGGTCTAATGCAAGAATAGAATGTCAAAATAATTGCTCTGTGTTATCATTCTATTTCCAAATATCATATGACCTCCTGAGTGACAAACCATTTGATTATTTTATTAATTATTGTCAACATCAGTAACCATGAGTCATGAGTAATCATTTCATTGTAAATATCTTTTTTTTAAATATATATTTTTCATAATTATAGCATTAATCACTTTTATATATCTATAATTTTAAATATACATGTATGTGTGTTACAACATCTTGGTCTAGATTTAAACCTGGAATTGTATTTCTAAAAAAAAATGGGGCTTATTTTTTTTTCAATTATTTTAAAAAAGGATTAATAATTTACATTATTAATACATAGTGATTAATAATACATTGTAATATAAGACAACATTCATGAATTTTTAAATTTTAAATTCTTTTAACCAACATTAAGTATATGAAATTGTATTTTGCAATAAAATTAATATTTTATTATTATAAAGATTGAATAGATTAAAATACATATTGATAGATTCATTTATAAGTATTTTTTTACTGCATACATTTAACAAATAATACATGCAGGACCACCACATGCAAATATATAAATGTGTGAGTCACAAGGGTGCCAAGGCACCAAGATAATAAAATTTATATGTAAATGAAAATGTTTTTTTCAAATCACTTCATTGTTAGAAATGCATTCTGAGTGCAAACATTTTTTATTAAAAGTTGTTGGAGTCTCAAATTTCAAGGCATGAAATATACAATTGTATACTATTATCAGCACACTAAACTGAACAGACAGATACCATTTTGTCATGATAATAAATTGTTTTTCTCTTCATCAATAAAAATTGTAATTATAAATATGCAATTTTTTTTTTTTGCATGCATTAGTGAAGCTGTAATTATACTATAATGTTTAATATGCCTGCTTAGCGCTTTTGAGATTTAGTATTTAAATCTCATACTCATAGTTTTACGAATGAAGACTGCTGTGATTTATTGTACACATATGCAAATGAGCTTGAATTTTTAATTAGTTAGTCCATTGTTTGGAGAGAGCAAAGCATGCCTCTCTTCTATTAATGGCACTGAGATCATTTGCTATGTAAAAAGCTTCTTTGACTTTTCTTTTGACATCACTCTTCTCTGTGCAAATTATTTGGGCAGAACTGGGTTCGAATACATGGCCTATAGCTGCTTGGTAGTCTCAGAAGATTGATGTTCCTTCATTTTTATTAATGAAATTTAAATACTAAATCTCGAAAGTGCTAAGCAGGCATATTAAACATTATAGTATAATTACAGCTTTACTAATGCATACTCATGATAATTAATAAAACTTATATATAAATGTTAGATTTCTGAATCACTTTATTATTAGAAAAACATTCTGATTACAAATATTTTTTATTGTGGCTGTTATTACTATGTTATTATTCATATTGTATACAAACATGGGTGAGCTGTTTACCACCATGCATTAGTTAGAATGGTGAGTTTATTGGAATTTTACCTCTGAGTTTGAGATCAAAAAACACCATGGTCTTTCATCTCAGTTACCTGATAAAGCAGAATGAATGTATGTGTAAAAGATAAATATTTTTCCAATAGATATATATAATCATGACAGACAAAAATAAATCATGGCCCTTATTCCCAGGAGGCTGTAAAGGCACCAATCAAGGCAACAGTTGGTGGTCGAATATGGAGGGTGCTAAGAATCCTCTGATTGTGGACTCAGGCTGCCATTTGATGACAACTTTTTATTTAGATACTTTCAACTGCAGATCACTTTCAAGTGAAGGAAGATTGCAAGAATTAGAAGAAGAACTGTCTTATATTAAATGGGACATTATTGGACTTTGTGAAGTTAGAAGAAGAGATCATTGATTTAAAAAGTGGACATGTATTCTACTATAAAGGTACAAATATTGGAAATACAAGTGGAGTAGAATTCATTATAAATAAAAAGTGGAAGAATAACATTGTCAAGATTGATGGTGTATCAGACAGAATGGCAAGATAGTTAGTTATACAACTTAATAGCAGATAGTTCAGGTTTATACCCCAACAAGTTCTCATAGTGATGAAATAGTAGAAGATTTTTATATGGATGTACAAAAGGCTTTTGATCAGAGTAAATAACATTTTAAAATTGTTATGGGAGATTTTAATGCTAGAATTGGTAAACAAATGAAAGATGAAAGTGCTGTAGGTAATTGTGGATATGGTTACAGAAGAAATAAGAGAGGATATAGACTTGTGGAGTTTGAAGAAAAAGAAAAACTTTATATTATAAATTCTTTTTTTGAGAAAAATGTTAAAAGGAAATGGACATGGAAGCATCCAAATGAAGGTACAGCAGAATTGGATTATATTTTGACTAATAGAAAATACATATTTCAAGATTGTAATGTTCTTAATAAATTTAACAGAGGAAGTGATCATTGTTTAGTAAGATGTAGAATATGTGTTAATGCAAAACTAGAGAGACAAAAATTATTAAGAAAAACAATATTTACAGTTGATATTCCTAATCTTCAGAAACATTCTAATGATTTCCAATGTACATATTTCATGGTAAATCAGCACTAATCAGTTGGTTGAGATCACCATCTCCTACATAAAAATTTTAAGGTCCTATGAGTGAGGAGTTAGATTGACTTAAGATCAACATAACTATGACAATGATATTGGCATCGACAATGGCTTTGAACATACCATTCTCATTGTCTTTAATAGTAATGTTTTTTCTTATTTCTGAAATATTTTTTTTATTAATATAAAATATCATTTTAAATCTCTGAGTCTTATTCTTTTTTATATCTTTATTTTATATTCACAATTAAATTTCTTTGCTACTATTATTACTTTTCCATTCTATTTTGCAGAGTTTAAGATAGTCAATTTTTTTAATTAGTCATTTTAAAATAGTCTGCCAGTATTGATTTATCTTAGAAGAAAATTTACTGATAAATTATTGATTTTTTTTGTTCATTCTACCTTTGTACATATTTGTAGTAGAGTATATATCATTTTATTAAACTCATTCATATTTCAATTTTCTCAAAGTTCAGTAATATGTACTTTAAAAATTTATAAAATCTTACTTAAATTTATTGGAATATTTTTGAATATAAGGAATACCCACTGTTGATACTGTTTTTTATAATAATTTCTTGTTTTCTGGTTTAGCATTTATACATATATTACATCTCATTAATCAGTAATTCCTTTTTATATTAAATATATTACAATTCTTTATTTGTGCCTTCATTAATATGTTTCTATATTTATTTTTTGGAGATTTTTTTTTTTAAAGTACAATACTTCCACCTCTCCCTCAGAAAATTACATAAATCTTTGTTACATTTATGTGTTTGTATCCAGATTTACTAATAGAAACTTAATTTTTTTAATATTTTTCATTTCCATGACAAAAAGATTTCTATAGTATATGAAAATGTTCTGAGAACTTGTTGGCAAACCTGAGTTATTTTCATTTGCTATGTTTATTATTATTATTATTAATAATTTGAGTTGCTTATTAATCTTATTTCTCTCTGTCTGATTTATCATAGATTTCTGCATTGTTGTTTTTTCATCTTTAGCAATATGTATATAGTTATGTGGTTAGATGTTAAAAGATCATGCCATTTTCAATTAACTCCAAATAGTAGAATGAACATAGGAGGTTAATTAAGTTAACCAAACAGATTTTTTTGATGTTGTTACTTTACACATCTGAAAATTGATGAAGAAATTTTTGCTCTTGAATTTGCCACTGTGCCATTGCTGTAAATTATACAGTATTGGTAATGAATATTGCTTCACATATTCTTCCAATTTTGTAATGAAGCATTTAATTATTTTTCACATTACTTTTGTTTAACTTCAAAAAGATACTGTTAACAATAATTTTTTCAATTCTTGCAATTTTCCTTTATGTTAGAGTGATTTCATTTATCCTTCACTTTCATAAGTGATGACCTTGTAATCTTTGTAATATGAGACCTGTTATTGTTTTTGTTTGTTATTATTACAGGAATAAAAAAAGATGATCATTCACACACTGCTTTAAAAAATACCATTTGATATTTCATTAACTATTAAGCATCAAAAAATGGTATTTTCTTTGTATTATAATCAGTGATCAATGCCATTATATTAACTATAATGTTTAGATCTGTGATTAACAACCAATCCATGTTTATTTATCATGTGAACAGTAATAATACTAAAAGCTGCAGCAGGAATGGATAATTACATTTTTTCTTATTATTTTTTAAAGTTCTGAGAGAATGAAAGGGTTTTCTTTTGATTAATAGCAATTTCTGTTTTATATCCATATGTATACATATATGTGATTTTTTTAACAGGTGTGATGATCATTATTTATAACGATTACTTGAGCCTCTATATTCTGCAAGCAATATTGTGAATGTGGAGTATTCTGAGAAAATATTCATAGTCGTTTTTGTTGTTCTCTTAAAATGATAAAATTAGCAAAATATATTTTCAATATATTTTCAAGTAAGTTAAACATTTGGTATACAATTTAACAGCAGATCAACTGGAAGATGTTTTACATTTTTGGATCTTTTCCTATACTATAAAATGAGAAATGTATTTATCAATTTAAAGTAGATATTATTTAATATAATCTTTTAAATAATAAAGTTCTAGTAATTTTTACTAGTCTATTATTTTCATCACGAAAAATGGAAATTAATGAAATCCATTATGCTGTTTTTTTATTTAAATTATGATAAATAGTAAAAACATCATATACAACAGTTATATAAAAACTTGTCTCTACTTGCCTGAGAATGGTGTAATAAGAGTTCAGATGCATTAATAAAAACAAATAATATATATATTAATAATAATTGTACATAAAAAAATAAATAAATGCTTAACATTTCAAAAGGGCATAAAACCATATGCCGAAAAAGGCTTTTTATGCATAATTATTATTAATATATTTACATAGCTGTTGTATATAATATTTTTCATTATTTATTATTAATGTAGACTGTAAAAATTATTGAAGTTAACAAGTAATATAATTATTATAGATATCAAGCCATTTGTTCAATTTAATTATAATATCACTCATAATTAAACTTGCTACAATATCAGTTCATTACTAATGCTAATTTTGAATTTATAATAATGATTAATGTATCTTTCCTCATGCCTATAATATAGGATTTTTTTTATCTAAGCCAGTGATCTTTGGAAATTATTTCAGGTTATAAGCAGACTTTGGACTCTTTTCTGTAAATTTTATTTGTAGCTAATCTAGCTAGTCTTTTATTATTGGTCAACAAATGAGTATCTATCTGTTATTAGTTGGGAAGTAAATAAAGATCTCATGCTATTTAGAGTATTCAGGTGAATGCTAATGCACTAATTAATTATATTACTATCTTTAATATTTAAACAGCATTAAACTGTTGCACATGCACTTTAGATTTTAAATATAAAATGAATGAATACTAACACTTCAACACAAAATGAATGAATACTAACACTTCAACACATGTGTTGAAGTGGTAGTATTCATTCATTTTATATTTAAAATCTAAAGTGCATGTGCAACAGTTTAATGCTGTTTAAATATTATTGTTTATAAAAAACATCGCACTATATAAAATAATTGACTTATTTATTACTATCTTTGGAAATTACATAAAATTATTCAATTTTTTTTAACTCACCATAGGAAACTTTCTATACCTCTATCTTTTACTTCTGCTAAAATTAAAAAAATGTGCACTTTAAATAGATCACTGCAGGGTCAAAGCCTATCTATAATTTTTCCACAAATTGAAGATAATTCCACTCACAAATTAATCTCTAATAGGTAGTAAGGTTTGATTTTCTTTTCACAGTTTTATCTTTTATAAAATAATAGTTAGAAACCTATTTACCTACCAATAATTATAAAGTTAGCTGATTTAGCTATGTGCAAGATACTTGAAAGAAAAATTCTAAGCATTTTGGCTACTTGAAAAAATTAGTTTCATTTTAATTCAAATCCTAGATATGAACATGACAGATAAGTCCCCTAATCACTATTTCATATGGATCTTGTATATTGAGAAAGCATTATATGATTTTTCTTAACTTTTAACATATGCTTCCAAAGAATTATCTTCACCTTACTCTAGAACCTCCTTTGTAAGCTTACATACTGTAAAGGATTTGACAAGTGGCTACTATATGATAATATTGGTACTATCACACAGTGTTCATTGATTGATTCAAGCATATAATAGATGATTCTGGAGTGAAATAAAGAAAATTGCTCTTAAAACTGTAAGGTTTATTATATATATATATATATATATATATATATATATATATATATATATATTGTAATACAATATTTTTAATGAATGTTTAGATAGAAACCTTGAAGGTGTAGAATAATCTATTTAAGTTAATTTAATTAGAAAGCACTTAATCTAGAACAACTGCCCCAGGCTAAGCATCACAGTGAACTGATAGATTGATGCATCCAAAAGATGATCCTCTTTTAAATGCCAATCTAGATCTAATATAGAGATGAAAGTATCACAGTTTATATATATATATTTTTTTAGGTGAAAGAAATCAAAGTATAACAAACATTTTCAGTCTGTCAGTTCATGAACTCTTGGCCAGGGACAGATGTTCTAGTTAAGTGCTTTCTAATTAAGTTGATTTAAATGAATTATTCCACATATTCAAGATATCCATCTAAATATGCATTAAAAATATCATATTACAATATATAACCTAACAGTGGAGGGTTTTTAAATATAGCCAGAAAATTGAAAAAAGTTTGTTATACTTGTGATTTCTTATACCTATAAATGTAAATTGCAGTACTTTGATCTTTGGATGCATCAGTCTATCAGTTCACTTTGACTCTTGGCCTGGGACAGTTGTTCTAGATTAAGTACTTTATAATTAAGTTGATTTAAATGGATTACTTCACACATTCAAGCTTTCCATATATATAATATTCAAATATAAGTATACTGCTGGTTCAGCCCAAAATGCATATATTGTAGATCATTTATTTTTTTCATATGTATGTGGTCATGTATATCAGTTGTATAAGATGCAGAGCATAGCTGTAGGGAGCTTGAAAGTCTGGTTCAAATCCTTATAAATATATATATATGTTCACTAATTGTGACTTTTTAAAGATATCTTAATAGATATTTGCTAAGTGATAGAAATGTGTTTACAGAATAAAGCTATACATGTCTATTATCCCTTTCTGCTTTCATTAATCAGCATCATTTTATCTTTCATGTAATCACTTGTTTAGGATATCAGTAAACATTTGAGCACACCAATTGACACGAAGTGCCCATCATTTTCATTCATTTCAACAAAATATTGTTTCTTTCTCTCTTTTCGTTTTTTTTAGTTTTTCCATCCACAAATTGATCCTGATACTTTATGCTCAAGACCCAGTTATTTATCACAGAGTCAAACTGCTCAGGATTGTTGTGATACTGATATTGGAAGCATTATTCAGCAGATTGAAAGAGTTTATTTTGGTCTTGTTTTATCGCTATTTTTTTTAGAAACCTTTAACTTGCTTCAGAAAAATGTGCCTCTACAATTATTTCATTTTAATATAAAATTTTAAATAAGTGTTTCCTCTATGAATTCTATTGTAATAATTTTTCATTTGAAAAGTATATTTTTATATTAAAATTATTACACTAAATACAATAGGGAAGGGGATCTTTCTCTCTTTTTTTTTATAGAAATGTAAAAATATCAACATTTAATACTAGTAATAAAAAAAAAAGTAAAAAAAAAAGCAAAACATTTAATACTATATTTTCTGGGTGTGTTGTTGTTTTTTTTCATTTTTGCCATCATCGTCCATTGTATCATTGACTTGATGTTGATGACCCTATTTACAGATAGCAGTGAACTCTTGCTACGATACTACTCTTTTTTTTTTTTTTTTTATAAATGTGGAATTTTATTTAAATGTGAGTTTATAATCATGTTTGCTTTAATCATTAAATTGACTGAATACTATGTTATTGGCTAATATTTTGGCAGAATATGGTATTGTCGTGTTAAATTTAATTAGATGATAAAAAGTCAAGCATTGGTGATAGAGAGGTCAGCGACAGCTGCTTTACATGTAGTTGTCCCGGGTTAGTGGGTTCGCTTCCCGGCTGATGCTATGACACATGAGAACAAAAAAATAAGAACGGATAAAAAACAAGATAACGTAAAAAAGAAAAAGCATAAACCTTCGCCACCTATTTTTTTTTAAAGTCTGGTTATTATTGTATTGTCCTTCATTGTTGTTTTGTAAATGGATGCTGGAAAGAGATTCACTTTACACTGGGAGATTTAAAGTATACTTCTTTAACATTTTACCTTTACGTTATCATTGATATTATACTTTTGATTATTTCAGGACTGAATAACAAAATGTCATAATTTCTTTTTTTTTTTTTTAATCACTTAAATCTTTTATTACTATTAAACGTCAATTTTAATTTTTTTTAAAAATATGTGTGCCGTATTTATTTTTTATCAAAAAAATTCTCAGAGAACATTTAGTAATCTCATGCATTGGCATGTCAGAATTTATGTAGACAAGAAAGGGTTGTTCGAAGACTGACTCATCTTTCCCAGAGTACACAAAAAGCGATACAGTTAGGATAGAACAAATATTACCTACAATTTCTCATTCATGGTTATCTTTTCACATCCAACAAATTAAATGTTATGTTTATCTTTATGTGACTTAAATTTTTTTAATCTCTTTAATGAAATGTAAAAGACGGGGGAAGGGGAGGAGATTTTTTATTATTATTAAAAAAACAAGTATCACAATAAAATCAATGACAAAAAAAATATTTAAATTTTTTTAAAGATATTTATTTTTCAATTCCATTTTTACATTTTAGAAAAAAATTTTAAAAATCACCCTTCCTCCTCCCTGGATTTTAAATGAAAATTAAAAACAAAACCTTTTTGTCTTATATAAATCAAAAAAGGAGGGGATAGCCGATTGCAGGGCAAAGGTTTCTTCAACTGACTCTTGCAGAATATAATTGTAGGAGAAAGCATTACCAGACCTTGCCAATAATTGGCAGATAGTGAAAACAACATTTTTTGATTGCTGTTTTATCCTATAACTATATGTTTATTACAGTTTAATAAAATTATTGGGCAAAATTATTTGAGCATTACATTATCATGCTCATAACTTGAATTCAATTTGAAATGGATATTGCAGAATTTTTTTAGGGACGGAGAAGTTTTCATGTAATTTTGATTTTTTTTTCTAGTTAGAATGCCCATAAGTAGTATCAAAAACAGGTTTATTCAACTATGTTTACAATAAAGAAAAAAATATAAAATAACATTAAATTTGGCAATACATTTATAAACCATTAAATTACTTAATGTCCAATATTAATAAGATTCCATGTGGAATTTACTATTAGGCGAGGAGCTAACTTCAAATCTCTTTCTTTGATATCTTTTAATTTTTGTAAAAAAAATTAATGTTGGATCAGGTATAACAGACTTGAAGATTAGGAAGCATCTGATAAACCATAGACAGAAAGTGATGAAAGTTGCACTTCTTATAATTGCAAAATCCCCATAAGCAAAACCTTCTATGAGTGTGTTAATAATTGGATGTTTTGGTGTATAAATTTTATTAATCAATATTCTACAGCCCTGAAGAGAGGAACAATCATTGAAAATGTGAAATATGGTATCTTCCTCCCTATGGCAGAGTGAGCAAACAGGGTCCAAAGATGAAAAACCTCTATACATCACAAGAAAGTGGCTTGTTGGAAGGGCATTGAGATTTAGCTTTAGAAGAAAGTCCAAATATTTTGGCTCTAGATTACATCTTTTATATTTCTTTATAATGGCAAAGTTTGTACAGGTGAGAATGCTATGATCAGGGATAATTGTTGAAAAAAAAAGAAGATAGGCATCCCAATAACGAAGTTTCGTTGGTTTTATTTGAGTTAAAGGTGTAAGAATTTTTGCAATGTCAATTAAGACTTGTGTCAGCCAACCATCATTAATTGGAGGTGGAGTATCTGTAGGATGAATAGATAGAAAAGGTGAGTCATCAGGAAAAATCCCATTAAGTCTTGTAATGAGGTTATTTGATTTCTGTAGACAAAGAATATGAAATGAATGCAGTGACAAGCCATTAAGTCTTGTTGGTCTCTGCACTCTTCTTAAGCTAATAGCAACAGTTTTACCCTTCCACATTAATCTAGAGCAAAGAGAGTTTATATTCTGGATAAATTTTGATGAGAAATTTAATGAACGGCATGTAGTAAGCAATTCTGGGAAACAGTAACATGTTGAGTAGGGCTGCTTTTGCAAATAATGATGTATAAACTTTTGAAAGTGAATCAATTATTTTTCTTGCAGAATTCATGATAGTGTATTGTATTAATTTCCTCATTGCTGCATGAGAGAGACTCATTGGTAAGCCCAAAAATTTTTGTGGCATAGCTGTGAAAAGGGATGGAATGGATTTTCCAGATGAAAGTCTCCATACAGCAGATTTTCTAAGGTTAAACGCAAGACCTGACTCTATGGTGAAATTGTCCATAAATTTGAATTAGTTTTGGTATGAATTTTCTAGATGGTAAGAACACTGCCACATCATCCATGTAGGATATGTGCTGAATGGATTTATTAATATCAGGAATGTACAATCCCGGAAGATTCATCTCTAAAGATTTAAGGAATGGATTTATATATAAAATGAAGAGTAAGGGACTAAGAGGAGAACCCTGTGGAATCAACTTGGTAGGTGTGAATAAGTTTGAAATTTTTCCATTTAATGAAATTGCAATATGTCTGTTTAATAGAAGGTTAGTAATGATGTTCATTATACCTGTGGGAATGTTCAGACCACTTAGAAGATGTATTAGTTGAGGAATTCTGACTGAGTCAAAAGCAGCTGAAATATCAAGTTGGACAACTATTGGCTTTGACTTCTTATTTTTTCTTGTATAATCCGTAATTAACCTGAATAGGCAGAGTGCCTCAGCTGTGGAACTACCTTTCTTTGCAAATTGAAAACTAGAGATAAAAGACAGAATGAGATTTTGAATTTTATCTTTGATAATTGCTTCAATCAGTTTAATAATCAATGGAGTCATCGAGATTGGTCTAAGGTTCTCCAAAGGCAATGGGATAATAGCACTCTTAAGAAATGGGACCATCGCAATGGGATAGAGTTGATCAATTGTAAGGGGACCTGAGGCAAGTAGATCAATCATTCTACTCACTATTGGTACTGTGAAGGCTTCAAGATGTTTGAACATGAATTTTGGTATTCCATGGATTCCAGGGTGTATTCTATCAGGCATGGATGAGAGTTTAGCTCTAATATCATCATTACATTTACCATGAATTGTCTCACAAGAATATATAGATGTATCAAGCACCAAATTCTGTGCAACATATACTAGTTTGCATTTATAATGATTTAAAATTTTAAAATCATGCCATTACCCAAGAAAATTATATTATTCACTATGATTGCTGATGGAATTTTAGACTTACTTTGAAAACCCATAGCCCACCTTATATATCCCCTTGAGAAGTTATGAGGTTTAGAGAGGTAAAGCCTCGCCTTTTTAGTAGCCAGATAGTCTATTAGGATTTGGTGCATCTCTACATATTGTTGCTTCAGGTCAATAATAACCTGTACAGATGCTGGTGTTGGAGGTATATCTTTCAATGTTGTAATTAAGCTATCTGCTTTCTTAAGTAACACAATCGGCCCTTTATTCTTTCTGGTGTAATGAGAAATCAAAGAACTAAGAATATTTATAAAAGCAAACCAAGATTCAGCTGGTGGAAGAGCTAGGATGTCTATTTTCTTGAAAAAAATATAAGCTTTAGAGATAATCACCTCTGGTGTAGCAGATTTTAGCAAAATTCTTATTGTAGATTTAAGGTGTACATAGGTTTGATTGGGTAAGTCTAATGTCAGATCAAGCATAATAGCATGATGATCAGAGAAAGATAATGGTTGTAAAGATGGATTGATAAAGAAGTGCAGTTCCGGAGAGTAATATAATAGGTCTATAAGGGAAGAAAATTTCTTTGTATAAAATGAACATGCATCATTTGGGAAAAAACCCTGTGCACACATGAAATGAGAATTTAGAAGGTGTAAAAATTTTGAATTGAAACAGTCATAAGTTGAGTTGAAGTCTCCAAGAAGAATTGTAGGAAAAGGATTTGAGATAAGTTCTAAATTAATGAGATGTATTTGATTATGAATGAGCCCAATATATTTGTTTAAGTAGAGAAAAACTACATTGAATTTGAAAGAGTTTATACAAATGGTTATAAAGATTAAATTAGAGTTAAAAAGCTAATTCTGAAATTTTGTATCAGAGATTGGAAAGGAATAAGAAGAGCAACCCCAGCTGATGTGCTATTAGATGTAGAATAATGAAAGTAGCCTAATCTGTGCAATTTGTCAATTATCTTTTGATTTGAATTAATATGTAATTTTGTCTCTCCCAAACAAACTAAATGAGGCAAAAACTTCTTTGTCCAGTGAGCAAGAGCATCAACTCTTTTATCAGAGTTAAGCCCACGGACATTTAAGCCAGATATTTTTAATTTCATTCAATATGTATAAAGAAAAAAAAGTTTAAAGAATTAGCTTGAGTCTAGATATTTTGTATATTAAAAAAAAACCATTTAGAGTATGAGTGATGATTCTTCAATCTTATCATGTTTTTTATCAAGGTTATCTGTAATATTAATATTATGTTCAATATCCATAAGTTTTTGAGGAGTGACTTTTTTTGTAGAAATCTTGTCCATGTTTGAATTCCCTTTAGAAGTGATGTCAGACATCTGAGATTTAATTAATGTTAATTTCAGATTGTCAGCTTTAAGTTTTTTGCTCTTGACATTTGTTTTGCACAATTCATTTCCAGAAGAACTTTTATTTGAGTCTGACAAATCCTCAGAAGTCATTGAGTGTGATTTTTCAATAAAATTCCTATTACCTCTTCCTGCCTTTCTTTTGGATTTTTGACGAGTATAAGAATAATTTGTTGTCATAATTCCATCTGAATCAGAGTCCATTAAGTGTGACTTGTTATCTATAATCATTTGCATGTCAGATTGTTCTTCTACAATATGGTTCTTTACAGGAAGTACAGGCATCAGAACTTCATGACTTTGTTCTTCTACAATATGGTTCTTTACAGGAAATATAGGCATCAGAACTTCATGATCTTGAGGCTGTATGAATAATTCTGAAGGTGATTGTAATGTAGCAAGTATATTTTGATTTGAATACCTATCATAGTTATGGAATTTGCTGTTTCTTCCCTTGCATTTAATGCAAATTCTAGCAGGGCAGTCTTTTATGAGATGTGTTCTGAGACGGCATAGGAATCATTGTGGGGGAATACCCCGAAATAAAATTATAAGAGGAGCTGACTCTGCACAATGAATTGTAGGAATTGAAGTAGGAGACACACCTTTAATCAGTGATAATTTAAATAGAGCAGAGTTTGTAATGACTTCAATATTTGCCCTTTTTCCCAATATATATTTGAACTCTGAAATTGAACCATAAAGTTTTAATAATATTTGGAGATCATGTTGCCCAAAATTCAAATAACAGTTTCTTATATGGCCTAATAAGATTACTGGCTTGTTCATGCTTACATTAACCACTATTTTGTTGTTAATGATTTTAAGAGAATTTAGTAAAATGCTTTTCTGTAGAATATTATGACATTGAATTATAAGATACGTATTATTTGGGTGTTTTAGCAAGATAAATATGAGACCATAATTTTTTTTCAGTAATTTCTTGGCAAAAATGATCAACAAGAAATCTAAAAAGATCTTTGTTTCTGTTTGTAACTGCCAGAACAATTGATTTTTCATTAGTGTAGTTGATGAAAGATCTTAGAAGCTGATCAGGGATAGATTCATTAAACTGAGAAATAATACTATTGATTTCATCTTAGTCTAAGTTAGCCACCGAGGCTGAATCATTATTAAAAATATTTTGCAATGAGGGAGATGCATCTTCATCACAAATATTGAATATATCATTATTAGATAAAGAATTGTTATCATGATTAATTCCTGATGTATTACATGGATTTAAGAGTATATTAGCATATGATTCTTTTTCAGAGTTGCTTATAACTGAAGGTGATTGAAGCAGTGAATGATTTATCTCATTACCTGATTTCTTATTGGATATATCAAAATTAAAACTAGATTTAATAGTATTACATTTGTTATAACCAAATGAATCATTTTTAGCATTTGTAATATTATTTTTATCAAGTTGTGGGAAATCTTCTCCTTCCATAATGTCATCATTTTGCACAAAATCATTGGATTTATTTTGTAATAAAAAATATCTTTCTTAGAAATAAATTTATTCATTTTAGCAACATTTTCACTTAATGATTTATTAAAAACAGAACTTTTTTTATTCTTTGAATTTCTTCAAAAGCATTGTTATAACTTCAGCATTGTTATCCGCTAACTTTTTTAACTCCACTATTTTTAACTTGATTATTTTTAAAATTTGAAACTATCTCTGTGACATTGTTATCATTTGATGAAAGTTGTTCAAACTTTTGGGATTCATTTAATAAAGGTAGATCTTTGTTATCAAACATGTTTTCAATTGAGGAAGAGAGAGAAAAAGATTTCTTACCATTTTTCTTCTTTGTAGATGTTCTAAACTTTGATTTCATAACGGATTCCATATTTTGTTCTATTTCTTTCTTACTTGAGCTTGAATTCATTAATTCCTCTGAAGCCAGAGAACTATCTTTAAACATATTTACTGTGAAGTTTGTACAGCAAATAATAATCAAACCACTGGGGTTTGAAATTAAAAAAATAACTAAAAAATAAGAAAAAATTGGCACTAATTATAAGACCTAGAATAAGGCAGAAAATATATATTCTGC